>BDSI01000039.1:344218-1020773 GCA_003117195.1 Eudorina sp. 2006-703-Eu-15
CCCTGCCCTCCCCTGCCTCCCTGCCTCCCTCCCGCGTCCGGTCCCTGCCCTCACCGTAGGGAATGTTCCACCCCAGCGGCCCGAACTTCCGCCGCTCCTGCACCAGCGCGTGGAAGAACACCAGTCCGAACAGCAGCTTCTTGAAGGGCCCGGGCTTGGCGCACGACTCGAAGAACTCCTTGTCCTGGCAGATGGGCTCGATCATGAAGGAGCGGCGCATGTTGGCCTTGATGCCCTTGGGCGGCTCGTTGGTCATCTTGACGCCGTTCTGCAGGATGTTGACCGGGAACTTGGGGCTGGGGTATGAGGTCATCCACAGCCGGAACTCGCTGTGCGTCACGTCGGGCTGCAGCTCCTCGCAGATCTTGTCCAGGGTGGGCATCCAGGAGGGCGCCAGGTGGCAGTTCTGGAGCACCACCCAGCAGCCCGACCGCGCGCCCTCCGCGATCATGGCCGACGCCTTGGGCCCCTGGCCCTGCCCCAGCGAGATGGCCATCAGCCGCGACGCCATGTTGCGCTCGCCCGCGAACTGCAGCAGCGCCGCCGTGGGGTCGGAGCCCGGCGACAGCACGAAGATGAGCGGCGTGGTGGGCGCCGAGTCGGCGTAGCATGCGGCCAGGTCGAACGGCGGCGGCTCCACGTACTTCTTGCCCAGGTTGGCCTCCACGAAGTCCTGCACGGCGGGCACGACCTTGTCCGGCCGGACGCAGCGCACGATGAGCAGCTTGCGGAAGCTGTCCAGCGAGTTGTAGAGGCCCGGCAGGGTGGTGCGGTGCGGCTCGGAGGAGTCGTAGAGAGGGCGCCAGGCGTCAGGGTCGGCCGCGAAGGCGTCCGTGAGGCCGATGAAGGTGGCCAGGCGGTCCAGGCGGCACAGCTCGCGCCAGCCGCGCTCGACGAGCCAGTCGGGCGCGGGGTTGGCGCGCGGGTCGGCGCCGGCGCCGCCCAGGCCGCCGGTGAGCAGGAACATGTACTCCTCGGGGTCCACTCGGCCCTTGGTCTCCAGGATGCGTGTGCACAGCAGGAACGCGAACAGCAGCTTGTCCTTCTCGAAGAGAGACCTGGGGGTTTGGGGTTGGAGGGGAATGGGAGAGCGAAGGGGCGTTCGGAAGGCGGCGGGGGCAGAGGAAGGAAGCGAAAGGATCAAGACCGTCAGAATCGGGGGTAGGGGATTGCGACTAGGCCCGGGTGAGCAGGGAGCCCCGCAGGATACACCGTGGGAGGCGTTCACGGGGCACAACAAGGAACGCATTCCCCCTTTCCCCGCCCCGACAGCCCCGGGGGAAGCCAACCGACTTGTGTCCGCCCGCGCGCATGCTTCAGGCAGGACGGGGATGCTGCGCTCACACCTACGGGCCGCATACCTGCACACGTTCCGGTAGAGCGAGTAGGTGAAGTGGTCGTAGATGTTCTCCAGCCGCTGGCTCAGCACCGGACTCGGCTGCGGGACACCGCAACGCAGCGGCGGAGGCGGCGGTGACGAAGGGGGGGCTCAGCGTGTAAAAAACGGTCCGGGCGGCGCGACGTCGCGCGGGTTCACGCAGCTCAGGTTGACGGACCAGCCGACCGGCCGGCCGGGCAAGGACCAAGGAGTCAGGACAGATGGACGGATGGCTGCTCCGGGCTGCTAGTCACCCGTCCACCCACCCACCCACCCGCCCCACCCGGACGCCCCGCACGTACAGGTCCCCGCACTCACACCCCTGCCCCGCCGCACCCACGCGTCCATTCCCGGCCCCGCCCCGCCCCGCCCCCTCCCCCGCCGCCCCTCATTTCCCCCCTCACCTCCGCGCCGTGCATGGACGCCACGAACAGGTTGACGAACCACGGCAGCGAGTACTGGTACATGGGGTCGATGGCCGCCAGGTCCGAGATGCAGAAGAAGAGGATCGAGGTGTAGTCGCCGCAGGGCTTGTAGCCGGTGCGCGCCGTATCGATCTCGCGCTCCGTCACCTCGGCGGCGCGCTGCTTCTCCTGGATCTCGTTGCCCAGCGTCTTGGCCTGCGTGATGATGGAGATGGCGGTCTCGTCCTCCAGGATGTTGCCCGTGCTGTTGGACAGCACCTCCAGGATGCGGTCCTCGATCTCGGCCAGCCGCCGGGTGTTCTCCGCGCCTTGCAGCACCTGGCGGGGAGGGGGTTGCGGGGGAGGTGGGGTTAGAGGCGGAAGAGGCGGAAGAGGAGGCGCAGGGGTGTTTGTCCGCGGGCAGGCGGCGGGGGCACTCCACTAACACACACAGGCGCACGCCGATGGCTCTTCCATGGCCGCTCCTCTGGTAAGAGACATCCGCACTGCCGGTCGACTATCAAGTACGATGGGTCGGATACGGTGTGGCTGTGTGCGCTTGTCCAGCGTGGGTTCGCAAGCAACCTATCCTAGTTGCGAACCCACGCTGGACACGCGCACACAGCCACACTCTCCCCGACCCGTGTCATCCCCCCTCCGCCCCGGGGTGAAGCCTCACCAGCTGCGCCTTCTGCTCCTCCAGGTCGGGCCGCTCGGTGGCCACCGCCACCCCCAGCAGCTGGTCGGCCAGACCCGCGGGGGTGATCATGAAGTTGAGCAGCGTCACCTTGACGGCCACCTCGGGCAGGTAGTGCGGGTTGCGCAGCTTGGTGGTGATGTAGAACCTGGGCGGGGGGGAGGAAGGGGAGGGGGAGGGAGGGAGAGGGCGGCGGGGAGGTGCGTAAGGTGGTGGTGGGTGGTGGGTGGGGTACAGCCGGACAGCGGCAGCAGGTGTGACGCCGCGAGGGGGAACGCAAAAAGAGAGCACCAAACCGATACCGATATCTGCCGATGTTTGGGTGGGCGAAGACGGCGAAACGCTGACTCAGAGAGGACAGTAATAGACGCTGATGTGTGTGTGTGTGTTACATGGTTGGGGGTGCGTAACCCCATACCTGCACATACCCATACGAGCAGGAGGCCCAAGGGCAAACAAAACGCCCAAAAGCACTGGTTTGCACGCTGATGTGTTCAGACCCGCGGCCCCCCTACCCCTCTCCCACCTGAAGTCCGCGCTGTACTCGATGGTGGCATCCCCCAGCCGGATGCACGTGACGCCCATGGACTTGAACGTCTGCTTGAGCAGCAGCGGCTCCAGGGAGGGGTCCAGCTCCTCGCCCACGTTCTCCAGCAGCACCGGCAGCCCGAACTGGATGGCGTTCTCCAGCACCCGCAGGTACTCGCCACCGTCGGACAGCTTGATCACCTGAGGGGGGCCACCGAGCAGGAGGCGCCGAGGAGACACCAACCACGGGGTGTCGTGCAAACCACTCACTCCCTCACACCGGGTGTCGTGCTATACACACACAACCCGCCTGGGTTCGGGCGGGCGGGAAACGTGGGGGCAGGCCCGCAACTGCCAAGGCCCATCCCTTAACACCGCTGTTTCCACCTTCCGCGCCCCAAGCCTCACCCCGCGTTGGGTAGGCGGCAGGGCCAACGGCCACGTACCTGCAGCTTGCGCTCCTTCTCCAGGTTCTTGACCCACTTGTTGGCCTGGCCCTGCGGGTCGATCATCAGCGGCCACCTCCGCGCGTGCGCCACGATGATGCCGTTCTCGATGGAGAACGAGTCGTTGGGCAGGCCGGCGATGAGCCACTCGCGGGTGCGGACCGGGTCGCCCAGGGCTGCCGCCAGGCTGAACTTGTGCGTGTGGGGGATGCCGGCGGACCTGCGGCGACCAAGGGGGTGGGTGGGTGGGTGGGTGGGTGGGTGGGTGGGTGGGTGGGTGGGTGGGTGGGTGGGTGGGTGGGTGGGTGGGTGGGTGGGTGGGTGCGAACAACGGGGATGAACGGATGACGGGCTTGGTCGGGGTTGAAAGCACCGTAAAGCCGAGCAGAGTTGGAAGCCGCAGCCTTGGTAAGGGGGCTTGGTTGCAGAGGAACGGCAGGAGCCCGGCAGGAGTCCGGGGCAGGGCAGGAGCCGGAGATAGTGGGGAATGATCAGCGACCGGGGCGCCCGGGAACAGGCCCGTTCCCCCGTGTGACCCAAGCTGCTCACACCAACTTGCCGACACACTAACGGCCATGCGATGCGATGCGATGCGATGCGATGCGATGCGATGCGATGCGATGCGATGCGATGCGATGCGATGCGATGCGATGCGATGCGATGCGATGCGATGCGATGCGATGCGATGCGATGCGATGCGATGCGATGCGATGCGATGCGATGCGATGCGATGCGATGCGATGCGATGCGATGCGATGCGATGCGATGCGATGCGATGCGATGCGATGCGATGCGATGCGATGCGATGCGATGCGATGCGATGCGATGCGATGCGATGCGATGCGATGCGATGCGATGCGATGCGATGCCATGCCGCCCCACCCCGCCCCGCCCATGTTCCTCACCGGACCATCTCCACAAAGTTCTCGATGATGGCCTGACGGAAGGACGCAGTGAAGGCGCCGCAGTAGGCGATGATGCCCGCGGCCACCAGCATGTCGCCCGTCAGAGCCACCGCCGCGTCCTTGAGCGCCTGGGCTGCCTCCGTCCAGCGCACCTTCTCGCCGCCGAGGCCGCCAATCAGCTTCTCGGCGCGCTCCAGCTTCACACTGCAGGGAGAGGCGCACAAGAGGCCATTCCGAGCCGGAGCCGGAGTCCTCATGAGCTGGAGGTCTCGCAGGTATACACCCTAAGGCGGAGGCGGGACGCGCCACCCCTCACAGCCACCCCTCGCAGCAAGGACGACGACGACCCCGGCAGCGGTCCTGTGACGAGTCCTGCAGACCCGTCACCCACCAAGCAGACCCATCGTCGGCCCAGCTACTCAGCCCTCCGCCGCCCCAGCCGGCCCCGCGCGCCCGGCCCCCCCTTGTTCCCACCTGCACAGCGCCACCTCTTGCTCCAGGCGCTCCTTCTTCTTGGTGTTGGTGCGCAGGTCGCTCTCCATGGCTGCCAGCTTGGCGCGCAGGTCCGCCAGCTCCTGCTGCTTGGCGCGCAGGCCCACCATCACCTCCTCGTACTGCGCCTCCGCCTCCGCCAGCTTGGCCTTCTTGGGCGCCACCACCTTGGCCACCTTGTCGTAGCTGCTCATCGCGTGCACCCACTTGCACATGCCCTCCGCGGCGGGCGACGCGTTGCGCGCCGCCGCCGGCGTGAAGGCGTCGTTCTTTATGAAGCGCTCGCGGATCTCGGCGATGACGCGCGGCGGGATGTTGTCCTTGTCGTAGAGCTTGAGCCGCTGCAGGAAGTCCTTTTCGTTCATAAGCCCCACGGAGGGCTTCCAGTAGTCGAGGACCATCTTGCCGCTGTCGTCCTTGACCTTGGCGGGCTTGACGTCCAGGATGACGCACACGGCCTCCAGCACCAGCTTGATGATGCTGGGCGGGTTGCCCAGCTTCTTAATGTAGTTGATGTCCTTCTCGTCGATGGTGTCCAGGGCGGCCAGCGCCTCGTTGAGGATGGGGAGGGCCTGGCAGGGGGGGAGGGGAGGGGAGGGGAGGGGAGAGGGGGGAGGGGGAAGGGGAGGGGGGAGGCAAGCGCCGCGAGGGGCGGCGCGGGGCGGGGGATGTGAGGCACAAGCATGTGCCGCAAGGAGAGAGGGCCACGTGTGAGCTGGGGGGGCTTGAACGGACCCCAGTTCCGCCCGTGCGTGTGTGGAGTTGGGGGGCGATGAGCTGGTTAGCGCAGGATGGGCGCATCCGCCTCATGCATTGTGCGCCCAGAGAACGGGGATGGCGGGGCGGGACAAGTCACCTTCTCAACATGATGCGCCGTGGTGGGGAGGATCAACAATCACACCCACCTCGGCCAGGTCGGCCTCGCACTCGTCCTTGATCGCCTTGGCGGCGTCGGCCTTGCTCTGCGCCTTGGCCTCCTCGCCCTTGACGATGGCAGCCTGAGCGGGTCAGACATACGACACCTCAAAAGCCAGCCGCTGCTTGGGGGCAAAGCCCGGACTCCACCACCAGCTGCGACCACTCTTCGTGGATGGATGCAAAGCAACCCGCCGCAGACCAGAGCCCTCCTCCAGCCGCCAGCCCCGGCAACCCGCCGACCAGAGCCCTCCTCCAGCCGCCAGCCCCGCAACCCGCCGACCAGAGCCCTCCTCCAGCCGCCAGCCCCGGCAACCCGCCGACCAGAGCCCTCCTCCAGCCGCCAGCCCCGGCAACCCGCCGACCAGAGCCCTCCTCCAGCCGCCAGCCCCAGCCCCAGCCCCGACCCCCGCACCGCCCCGCCCCGCCCCGCACCGCACCGCCCCGCACCGCACCTTTGGCTCCACCACATCCGCCTTCTCGCGGGCGATGACGCCCATGAGGCTCTCCACCTCCGCCACCGTGCGCACCAGCTGCGGCTGCAGGGCCTGCAGCTCCGCCTGCATGCCCGCCACCTGCTCCGCGCTGCTCTCCAGCTTCTGGAGGCCCACGCTGTAACGAGAATGCGCCTTGCGGTTGGCGGCGCGCTTCTGGTCGAGCAGCGTCCTGAGAGGAGCCGGAGCAATACGGATCAGGACAGGCCAGGCCAGGACAGGCCAGGCCAGGACAGGACAGGCCGAGGTGTTAGCACTTTCGCTCACGAGACGGGGGTGAGCGCAGCGCCAAAAGCAAGTCACATGATGCAGAGTTACTGGCCAAAGCCAAATGCGTTGCAGGATGCGTGTCGCATTAGGGTTGCGACACACACACACACCCTTCTCATTAAAGTAATAGTTCTCTTTTACACACGCTTCTCGTTAAACACACACGCGCGCGCACCTGAATGTGTTGATGAGCTCCAGGTAGGAGGTGGGCGTCACGTAGTTGTGCCGCCCAAGTTGCGTCCTGCAGCCAGCAGACGACCCACATCCCTCGGCTCACAACGCTGTGTTCCACGTAACTCACACACGGGGCTTTCTCGCTAAACACACACACACACACACACACACACACACACACACACGAGGTGACACCGGCAAACCCTGGCGCATCCGCGGCAGGACCTGCGCCCGTGCCCGTACCGGGGGCGGAGGGGGCGGCGGCGGCCATTCAACACAGCCCTGGCACGACAGCGCTCGCGGTGGTAGCGGCGCGCGAGGCTTGCCTCCTATCCGCTGTGCGATGCACCCCGCCGCAGGGGTGGTTGCATACACACACAACCACACGGCGGCCCCCTGCCCGGCGCCTCACTTGAAGTCCTCGCTGGCGGAGCGGATCTTGGAGTGGAAGGCCTGGCACAGCTGCACCAGCTGCGTGCGGGTGCCCTCGTCCAGCTCCATCTCCCGCAGGAACTTGAAGGCCACCGCCTCCAGCGCATCGCGCGGCCACGTGCGGAACCTGGAACCCGCGGACGTGCGGCACACGGCTTGTCAAGATAACACGCCGTTCGAAGTTCGAAAAGGAAAGGAAAGAAAAGAAAAGAGCAGGACTATCTAGGATGCACGGTCGTCGCATGGAGAACACGACGGCGCGAGCAACGGGCACAGTCGCCCAGCGCCCATGGATGGTCCCTCGATTGGGTTGTCACGCATGGCCCCGCATGGCGACGCGCACAGGACATCGCAGGAGCCCCAAGCCCCCCCGGCGGTCCATCGCAGGAACCCAGGAATCCACCCAGAGGTGGGGGGGGTAAGGTGCCGGACCTCGGGCCTCAGGCGTGACTCACCAGTCGATGGTGCAGCAGTTGACGATGGAGGGGTTGGCGCGCAGCCGCTCGCGAAAGGCATCGCCGATGGGGCTGAAGCACAGCACCACGTGCAGGTTCCGGCGGCAGGTCTCCACAAAGTAGCCCCACAGCTCCAGCGGCGTCTCCAGCCCGCGCTTGGCGGCGCGCGGCCGCACAGCCTCCATGATCTGCGGCCGGTTCCGGTCCGGCGCGTGCGGAAGGTGCGTGTGGTACCACAACCCGCCAAAGTGCTGTGCAGGTCAGGCGCATGCAGCCGACGTCGGCAAACGCAGGTTGAGCCGCGCAATGGGCTGACGAAAGCGCCCGCAGCATCAGCGGCAACAGCTCCGGCAACCGAGGAGGATTGACATGGCATGTGTACAGGGGTACGACGACACGATGCCGTACCTGCATCCGCTCGTCCTGCGGAAACATGTTGGGCACCTCGCCGCTGTTGAGGATGTTGTTGATGTCCTCCAGGAAGGACTCGTCCTTGATCTGGGTGTCGCTGAAGAGGAACACCACCGACTTCATCTCCGCGCCCGCGCGACGGAGCACCTGCGCGGAGGAGGCCGTCGCGGGGGGAGCGGAGCGGGGAGCCGGTCGGCGATCTTTCGCGGTTTTTCGCTGTCTGTATTGACAAAAAATGGGAGGCGGTCACGGCGTCAGCGGACAGTGCACAGGGCCTGAGGGCCAACCCAGTGCCGTATTGGGACAGAAGGACGGCCGGCTTCTCTGTCTGTGTCTGTGTCTGTGTCTGTGTCTGTGTCTGTGTCTGTGTCTGTGTCTGTGTCTGTGTCTGTGTCTGTGTCTGTGTCTGTGTCTGTGTCTGTGTCTGTGTCTGTGTCTGTGTCTGTGTCTGTGTCTGTGTCTGTGTCTGTGTCTGTGTGGATAGGCCAAGCCGCCGGTGAGACCTGCGCTCCCGTCCGACCTCCAGTACCGGTAGAGGCCCCCTCCGTCGACCAGCAGCGGGGACCCCCGCTGCCGGCCCGCCCGCCCGCGCCCCGACTCGCCCCACACCTTCTTGAGGTCCTCCCGCCACTCGGTGCGGCCGTAGCTCTTGGCGATCTCCACCTGCAGCACCTCCATGCCGCAGATGAAGCCCGCCAGCCGGGTCAGGCTCTGCCGCCCGCTGCCGCCCACGCCCACCAACAGCATGTTGCCGCCTACATGCGGGCACCGATGCGGATGCGGTCATGTGGATTCGGATGCGGATTCGGATGTGGATGTGGATGCGGATGCGGATGCATCATCAACCAGGGGGACCAGCAGGCTGTCAAAAAGCGGTGTCAGGAAGGTGCCGCTTGCCCCCGGCACACACACTTCCCGTTGCCAAGCGTGAAGCACCTCCCCGGGACAGATGTAGATGTATTTTTAGACGTGCAGGGGTCAAAGGACCGGATGCTTCTTGCATGCACTGTTTGCGCTCGGTAGTCCGCTCCCACCCCACCTACGGCCTTCCTCACCTGACAGGGTCAACACGCAACCCTGCCTTCCCCCTTCCCCCTTCCCCCTTTCCCCCCTTCCCCTCCGCCGCCGCCACGTACCGGGCTGTTTCAGCAGGCGGCAAATCCTGCTCACGTGCTCCACCGCGAACAGGAACATGGCCAGGTTCATGGGGCGCTTGGAGGTGGCGTTGTGGTCGGCCAGGTACTCCTCCATGGTGGTCACCAGCGTGGCCTGGCAGTGTGACAGACACGCCACGGCGGGAGGGGCGCCACGTCACCACGTGGGCAAATTTGTTGCATCAAAAGCAACGCCGGGACAAAGGGGGCATGCGCCACCACGGGCCCAGCGCGCAAACCAACAGCAACAAGTGTACAAGACCCGGCAGAGGGCAGCCGATCGACTCACCACGTCGGGCACCTCCGCGTACTTGCGAAGTGACGGCTCCGGCTCGTTGGTGTCCGCGTAGTCGCCGAAGAAGCAGCGCCGCATGTCCTGCGGTGAGGTTGAGAAGATACGCAGCTCACGAGTCGAGTCACGACCCAGCCGCCCAATCGTGCGTGTGCTGTGCTGTGCTGTGCTGTGCTGTGCGCACGAGGGTCGCCTTCCGGGCCCTCCGCTGGACCGAGCAGCATGGAGCACCGCACCGGTCGTCAACGCAGTCAGCGGCACAGGCCGCGGCACCGAAGCGGCACATCGCGTGCGGCGGCGATCGAATCTGCTTTGCCCGCCCGCCACCCCAGGACAGGGAGTTGATTATTAGACAGAATTGCCCGCCCGCCCACCCAGGACGGGGAGTCAGGGAGTCAGGGAGTCAGGGATTCACCTCGTGGGTGATGGGCCGCCCCGTCTTGCGGTCGTCCTCCGACAGCAGACCCTCCATCAGCAGGTCGAAGCCCACGTCCAGATGGCAGGCCACGGTGACCTTGACCTGCAGAGACGGGCAGGGACACACACACATTATTATGGTAAGTATTTTGGTCCTTGGTTTGGGTCGGGCGGGTCTCTTCTCTAAACACATTACACACACACATGCGGGCGGGTTGCAATTCTCAACACACACATGCGCAACAGTAATCGGCAAAATCTGGGATGTGCAGGCGACGAAGTCTGGAAAGTGCTGGCCGAGTGCGGGCCCAGTCCTTAGGGCTTCGGGTACATACACACATTCCGAGCGGAACGACATATGCGGCCCTCCGCACCTGGCCAATCAGCCACTCGCGGTCCAAGTCGTCCACCAGCCGGTCGTAGAACACCCGGAAGACCTCGTGCACCCACAGCCGGCGGTACAGCGCCACGCCCTGCTGCACCGCCACCGCGTCGTCGAGCGGGTCGGCGGGCTTGGGCAGGCTGTCGCGCGGCAGCATCATGACGCCCTGCACGACGCGCGCAAAGTCGCGCAGGTTGAAGACGTAGTGGCTCTTGGTGGGCGTGGGCAGCAGCTTGGACATGGACTGGCCGTACACCTCCAGGGTGGCGTTGATGAGGCCGGGCGAGAGCGCCGCCACGGGCTGCGGGAAGGCGTTGGTGGTCAGGTGCCAGTCCAGGATGGTGCGGAAAATGTGCACCAGGGAGTCCTCCGCAACCTGCACAGCGCGGGCGGGCGGCCGGGAGGGGGCAGGGGGGCAGCGGTGCCAGGGGGGCCAGGGGGGATCAGACACACATCCGGACTGGATGGAAGCCCAGAGTGGGCCAAGAGTGCAGGTTGCAGAGTAGGGGCAATCTGAGGGTTGGTACGGGCAGCAGCTGCTCTACCAAAGTGTGGCCGGACCGGCTCGTCAGCAGAGCACACAGGCAGTCCGCGCCACGACTGGAAGAGCTCAGCGCACATCCAACTGTGTTCTGTCTTCGGCTTTTTCTTACCAGACGCGCGCCCCGCGTGGGATCCCAGAGGCGGCGGGTGCCAAGCGCACCTGTGACAGCGCCAGCACGTTGAAGTGGCGCAGGAAGCGGTTGGTGACGAAGGTGCGGCCGCCGCCCGGCGGTCCCATGGCAGCCACCAGCTGGACGTCCTGCAGGGTGCGGAAGTGGTTGTCGCGGCCGTACCATCCGCCCTGGTCGATCGCCTGGCGGAGCAGCTCGATGGGCGGCTGCGCGCCGTACGTCTCCTTGGCCGGCATGTTCAAGTCGTCCACGAACAGAACCGCCCTGCGTGACCAGACGTCGGGGACAGGGGGATCCACAGCGGGTCAGCACCTCTCAACGGGCGCATGGCGGCATGGGGCAGACCTCAGAACACATGCGCGGTGGGTGCACCTCCGGCACCTAGTCTCCCCAAACCGTCCTTCACGTTCTGCGCCACTCCCTCCCGTATCCCCAAAGCTTTTGACCCTTGCGAAGTCGCTTGGCACGCTGACGGTCCTGCCGCCAAAGTCAATGGGGATGGCGCAATGGGTCTCCTACTCCCGTGCGTGTCCGGTAAGCAGCGCCAAGACCCCAAACAAACACCCGGCTCCCCGGCCCCTGACCGCACCCTTGCCCCTCCCCCCGGCCCCACCTGCGCCCCACGGGGGGCCCGTACACGCCCTTGCGCCGCTTGTCCAGCCGTCCGTCCACTTGGTCCTGGGCCATGTTGGCGGTGGTGCGCGCGGAGAAGGTCACGAAGATGGGCGTCCACTTGTCCTTGGGCAGCCCCCACACCAGGTGCCGGTTGATGTAGGTGGACTTGCCGGTGCCGGTTGGACCCACCATCAGCAGCGGCTGGTTGCTCTGGAGCGCAGTGTCCAGCAGGAACGTGTACCTGCGTGCACCAAACCCACGGTTTGCAGCAGGGCAGGACTGTGAGTGGCGGAGAGGACGAGGTGCAGTCGGCGGTCCGCAGCGGAACCACGCGCGCGGCACGCCGTGGAAGCAAGCGGGCTGTGGATCAAATCTCCGGTGCCGCGCGCCGGGGCAGGTCTGGAGAAGGGACCGTGCGCCGGAGGTGGAGGTCGCTCAGTCAAACGAGTCTCCAGAGCCGGTGCGGAACCCGCTGCGTGCCGCCTGCGAGCTCTCTGCCTAGCTCTGCCTAGCCGACCTGGCCGAGTCCTTGGTGGGGATGATGATGTCCGCGAACTGCGCGTCCTGTGGGATGACGAGCTCCGGAATGGTATCCGTCCACAGCTGCCAGCTGCCCGGCACCAGCCCCCGCCCGCTGCCGCGCTTCTGCAGCGCGTAGTCGAACACGGTGGCGCCGCCGTCGGGCGGCGGCGGCGGGATGGACATGTGCACCTTGATACTCGTGTTGACGTAGTCCTGCGGGTGGAGGAGTCAGCAGCAGCCGCGAAGGGCATCACGCAGCCAAGGCCTCAGCTTCAAGTCGGTTACCAACGCCGGGGATACCGCGGCCGCTGCCCCGTGCCCGCCCGAGTATGTTACATGCCCAGGCAGTTTTACGGCACAAAGTAGGGTTGGTAATCATCTGATACCTGCGGAATTGGCACGGCGCAATGCATGACCCGCATTAGCCGAGATCCGCTGCCTCTCCATGACAGGTATTCTTACCAGGTAGCCGTCCGGGATCATGCCCGACAGCATGCTCCGCAGGAAGTTGTCGAACTTTCGGCGGCTCTCGCCGTCGCCGGTGCAGCCCACCGACCAGACCAGCGCAAACAGGAAGGCCGCCTCAACCAGGATGATCTTGGTGTTGTCATCGTAGGTGAAGCCCGGCGGCACCTCCTCCTCGTGGGCAGCGCTCTGCCGCGCAGGCCGCTCCATGGCCTCCTCGTCCGCCGGCGGCGCCGCGCCGCTGGCGGACGCGCCGC
Source organism: Eudorina sp. 2006-703-Eu-15 (assembly GCA_003117195.1). Taxonomy (NCBI): domain Eukaryota; kingdom Viridiplantae; phylum Chlorophyta; class Chlorophyceae; order Chlamydomonadales; family Volvocaceae; genus Eudorina; species Eudorina sp. 2006-703-Eu-15. Next base: position 356,998 of record BDSI01000039.1, read on the forward strand.
CCTCCGAGGCGGCGCCCTCCGCCGTAGGGCCGGCCGCAGCCTTCTCGGCCTCCGCAGCCGCGGCCGGGTCGGGCGCGTTGGGGTTGATGGTGGGTCCAAAGTCGTCGGCGAGGAGGCTGGATATGATGCGCATGGTGGTACGGGCCAGGCCAATGTCCTCCGTTGGGCTCACCTCCTTGGCGTCCTTGCGCACAAACCTGAGGGACAGCGGCATGCGGGAGCGGCATAAGAGGAAGCGGCGTAAGAGGAAGCGGCGTAAGAGGAAGCGGCATGCGAGGAAGCGGCATGAGAGGAAACGGCATGAGGGAGAGGCAAACTTAACGAGGAATGAACTTGGCTAAACCAATGCTACACCCATGCCGGCGCGTCGCATCAACAGCAGCGCGTGCCCATCCTGATTTCTCTCGCGGCGTCGCGGCGACATGATGGGCGCTCCCCGGCCCCCAGCGTGCCCCCCAAAGGGTTTGTTATTGCGATGGCCGCACCTGAGGCTGGGGGGCATCAGCCACTCGAACAGCAGCTCCAGATGGCGCCTGACCTTGGGGCCCAGGCAGCGGGGCAGGGTGGCCAGCCAGCTGGTCAGCAGCGGCTGCCAGCCCAGCTGGTGGGGCTCCAGGTAGACCATGCCGCAGCGGGACACCGTGGCGGGGGAGGCCACCGCCAGGTCACCCACCTGCGCGGAGGAGGAGAGCGCGGGGGGTGGGGTGGGGTGGTAGGTGGGCGGGTGGAGATGCGGCGGACTGCGACACGGAGTCTGGCGCCCGTCCTCCAACCCTCCGTCATATGGGGTAAGATTACCTTAGATTCATGCGTCACGCAAGAGATAGAGATCCCAGCTTCCTATTAATCCGTCCATCCACCCATCCACCCATCCACCCATCCACCCACCCGCCAATGCGCCCGTTCACCTATCCGCCCACCCACCCACCCACCTCGAAGATCATGGACATGGTGCTGCTCATCTGGATGATCTCGCTGTTGGGCAGGCACAGCTTCTTGTTGTCGTCCAGCACGGTGTTCATGTTCTCGATCCAGATGGCGTCCACGGGGCCGTCCAGCACCAGCCACTTGCGGTCCTCGGACGGGTCGGCCGCCAGAGACCTGAGAGGCAAAAGCGCCGGACATGCCGCGCTGACTACAGGCTGCCACGAAACCGCACGGAACACACCAGACGGCGGCACAGCGCGCCCGCAGCGCCCGCGGTCGCCCAGCCGCGCCGCCCGCTGGAAGGTGCCCCGGCACCACCAAAAAGCTCCCCGGACCCACGATCCCTACAGCGCCCCGCACATACGGTCCCCACACGGCCGTCCCCCTCATCGCCACCCACCCACCCACCCACCCACCGGAATGTGACCGCCAACACGCCGTCCTTCCACTCCTGCGTCGCCCGGTCGGTCTCGCCGTACAGCTGGCCCATGGTGACGCTCTTGGGGTTTATGGTGCGCACCTGCACCCTGTTGAACAGCGCCCCCGAGACGCCCCGGTCGCTCAGGTCCGTCAGCGCGCCCGCCAGCACCCTCAGGCTGGCGGTCTTGCCGCTGAAGGGCTGCCCCACCGTCATGAGGCCGTGGCGCACCACCACCATCTCGTACAGCTGGATGGTCTTCATGAGGAAGTACTGCGTGGGCTGCAGGTTGTGCAGCGCGCACTGCCGCTTCATGGCCTCCATCAGGTGGCCGTAGTCGGGTTCCGGCAGCACCACACCTAATAGAGGGCCGCAGCCGCAGCCGCGCAGGACGGGACGGGACGGGACAGGCGACAGGGACGGGACGGGACAAGCGACAGGGACGGGGTCGGCGTGGGGCGGGGCGGGCGAGGAGGGTTGCTGCGTGTTCACAGCACGGCCTGAGCGGGGGAGCCGCAGGGTCATGGCAGTAGTGCCTTTGTGTAAGGTTGGCCGCGAGAGAGCTAGGTCGGCAGGAGGTTGAGCTCTTCGCAATGCATCGTTCCACCGTCCCGCATCAGTCCAGGACAGGGGCAGGGCACGACAGGGCAGCGTAGCGCAGGGCGGGGCGTGCGCCGCTGTCGCGTCGTGTTGTTTCCCACACCAGGACACACAGCGCCCGACACACCGCCGCCGCTCACCCGGGAAGAGATCGGACACGATGCCGTTGAACAGCGGCACGTCGTGGCTGAGGAACTTGCACAGGTTGACGTCGATGATGGAGCGCAGCATCAGCACGTACTCGTCCGAGTCAGGGAAGCGGCGCTTCAGGTTGCCGGCGGCGCGGAGCACCGCCATCACGGCTCGCATGCCTGCCGGGCGCAGACAGACAGACAGACAGACAGACAGACAGGCCATGGATCCCTGGCGACAACACCGCCTGTCCAGCAGGATACTGGTGCCATGATACCGGTGCCATGTCCATCTCCCTTGTAGGGACCCCCTACACTATACGGTACACCCAACGCAGCGCACTGCCCCCTGCGGGATACTCACCTACTGCTCAGAGGTCCACAGAGCCCCAGAATCCCACCAACCTCACGCCACCCCATCCCACCCCACCCCAGTCCCGTTTGCTACCCCAGTCCGCCACTCACCGTAGTCGTAGTGGTCCTGGCTGGACAGCTGCTCGGAGCACAGCTTGTATGTGGCCACGATCTTGCGGGCGCACTCGCGGGCCTGCAGGTAGCCGTTACTGTACAGCATGATCTCCGAGATGAGCGCGTAGTCGGGGACCATCATAGCCACCGTGCGGAACAGGGCCTGGCGGGGGAGGAGAGGAGTTTTCATTAAAAAGGATGTTAAAGCGGACCCCGCGGGGGAGTGCGTGCCAGAGTGCGGGACGTGTCGGGTCAGGGTTGCAACGACCAGAAGATCGAGGACGAGGTTAACAGACGGGCAGGCTGGACGGGAGGGGTGTAGTGCCCGTATGCCCCGCGCCCGCACCTTGAGGTTGTCCGGCAGCTCGGAGCGGCCCGCGTAGCCGGGGTTCATGGTGATGAAGACGTTGCAGGTGGGCCGCAGCGGCAGCTCGCTGCCCTCGAAGAAGAACGACTTGACGCGCTGCTTGACGGCCAGCTGGATTTCCAGGACCTGGGGTGCGGGCAGCGGCAGGCGAGTGCGTGGCAGTGGGGGGCGGGCAACAGGTTGACTGGTTGAGGTGTGCCACCGTGGGGCTGTTTTAGGGTTCGTTGTTTGCAGAGCCCCGCATGCTGTAGCTGCGACGGGCACAGACGCTGCGACACCCCACCAACCATCTGCGGTTCTGCGCGCGTGTACTCTTTATCCCATTATCCGCCCTACGGTATTATCCTCGGTCGCATCCGCACCTGCTGCGCCACCACCGACAGCACCTCCAGGTCGATGCGGTTGAACTCGTCGAAGCAGGCCCAGGCGCCGCTGCTGGCCAGGCCCTTGAAGAACTTGGCCATGGTCTGCGCGGCTCGCAGGGCAAGGTCGGGGGCGAAGGCACGCGGATTTCACGTCTCGGCACCGCCGAGCCGTGTGTGTGGGCGCAGCCCCAGAGGACCACGAAGAAGCTGCAACAGATGCCCCAAGGCAACAATTGTCTCTGGCCTCCAACGGCCGCAAGCAAACCCCGGTAAGTGCAAAGCTCATTTGAAACCCTGCCGTGCTTGTAGCACAGGCCCCCGTCATGCTGGCCGGGGGGGATGCTCTGCTGTCCAATGCTCCCCAGTCCAGGTCGGATCAGGTCGGGTCAGGTCGGGTTGGCAGTCGGGGTCGGGTCAGGTCGGGTCAGGTCGGGTTGGCAGTCGGGGTCGGGTCAGGTCAGGTCAAGTCCTGATACCTGGTAGTCCAGCGTGTCGGAGCAGTTGAAGACGACGCACTGGCGCGCCAGGGCCTTGGCCAGGTCCTTGGTGGTCTCCGTCTTCCCAGTGCCAGCGGGTCTGCACCGGGGGAAACCAGCACGCAGACCACTTACACACGCCGCGACGTGGGTGGTGCAGTCCCCTTGCGAACCCGCGAAGGGTGAGAGAATCCAGAACCCCAATACGGCCCCCGGAACCCGCCAAGGCGCGTGCGCGCCGGCAGCGCCGCTCACCCCTCGGGCGCGCCTCCCAGGTTGAGGTGGATCGCGCTGATGAGGGTGCGGTAGCAGCGGTCCGTCAGCGGCGTCACCACCAGGCGCATGCTGTTGCCCAGGTACTCGTAGCCGTACTCGACCTCGGCGTTCATCATGCGCACCATGATGGTGCCCTCGTCCTCCTCGCTCGCCGGGGCGCCCTTCTTGACCTGCAGCGGCCACGACAGGCCAGGCAGTCGGGCGCGCGTGTGACTCCTTCTCAAAAGTCCCCTGCAGACACGAGGAACCTCACAACCACCACCCCTGACCGCGTCGAAACGAATGACGCCTTTTTGACGGCCGCAACTCGTGCTGCGTCGCCAGGACTGTCCTTGCCATCGGCCACCCGCCCACCGCCCGCCCAGCCACGGCGCTCCACCGTACCGTGAAGCGGCCCGCCTACCTCCCAGTACATCCGCAGCTGGCTGAGCCAGCTGAAATGGTTCGGGTCTCCCGCGACGGCCTTCTCCGCCGCCAGCGCCACCACCACGTCGCGCGCGTGCACGTCCATCACCACCAGCGCGCTCAGCGTGGCGCGGTTGAGCTTGGACAGCTCGCCGCGCACCAGCGACACGATGTTGCCCAGCTGCGCCGTGTTGCGGGTGGCGCACTCCTGCAGCGCGCTGGGGGTGCCGCTCGAGATGGCCTGGACCACGTCCTGTGGAGACAAAAGGGTCGGGGCCGCGCGTGAGGCGGGTGCAGGGCGGGGGCGGGGGCGGAGGTGCAGCACGACACCCGACCAGACCCAGGGACCACGGGGTTGCGTGGGAAAGGTTGGGAAAGGTGCGCATCGATGTAATGGGGTCCTGTAACACCGGGCGCAGAGTCTAACTCTCTGCTCCGCTGCCTTCACGCGCCCCGGCCCCAGCTAGAGGACTACCATGCGTCCCGGCTAGAGGACTATCACGGTGTGCATCAGGGCGCCTGTCGCCACACCCAGTCCGCGCCGCGTCCGCGGCCACGACGTCCACGACCACCACTACGTGTCCACGACCACGACGGTGCTGTTGCTGCCGCCTCACCCGTGTCCAGTAGATGGCGGTGACCACCAGCACCACCTGGCCCGGCCACTCCAGCACCCAGCGCTCGCGGGGCACCGTGGGGTAGCTGCGCACGCCGCGGCGGCACACCTCCTGCACGGACTCCACCATGCCTGCCTCCACCTGCAGCGGCGGCGGCGGGGTAAAGGGCGGGCGCGCACCGGCGAGGCTCGCACAGCTGAGTCGGGTCAGAAGCTGCTGGTGCTGGTGTTTCGTTGGACCATGCCCTCCAATGCGTGACCATCAAGGCCGGGTCCCAGCTTCCCACGCGCCCAAGTCCCATCGCCGGGTCATACGCGCTGTCACAAGCACGGCAAGCAAGCGCGCCCCCATCTGCAGCGGGTTCGTCCTGGACTTACGGTATTTCTCTGCCCCTATCTTTCGTTATTTGCGGCCCCCAGTTGCGCCCGTCCCGGCGCAGTCCCAGTCAACAGTCGCACCTGCACAAGCCACTTCTCCACGCTGCCGTTGGCGTCCCCGGGCTTGATCTTGGTCTTGAGCGGCACCACCTCGCCCTCGCAGCTGATCATGCCGGTGATGTCCACGGCGTTGTTCTCGAAGCGCAGCTTGTCGATGCCCTCGAAGCACTTCTTGAGGTGCGGCTGCACGCGGGTGGGGTCCTTGGTCTCCGACAGGATCTGCCAGGGAACGGAACAAAGATAATAAGTCAGCTGGGAGTAAGCGCAGCGCAGCGAAAGGTGTACAGACACAGACATGAGACGACTTCGGACCGCACCGCCTGGTGTCATTAACCAGCGTCGCATGCGGTTTCCGGGCCTGGCCGTCGCAAAGTTCAGGCAGTGGGAGGGTCGCTGCGATGTGTCGATCGCACGGCGCAGAGGCCTGTGACGACTGCGCACCTCGAGCATCTCGTCGTTGGACAGGAAGAAGAAGCGCGGGAAGGCCAGGCGCTTGAGCTCCAGGTAGGCGGCCAGGCCCTTCTGGATCTCCTCCAGCAGCCGGTTCGCTTCCTGCAGGGACGCAACAAACAAACAAACAAACAAACGGCGGGATCGCGGGAAGCACGCCTGCGATGTCGCACCACTGCACCGACACCTCGCCAGTCAGTCAGGATGCTAGGTTGGGGCTAGGCGAGGCGATCTGTGCGCCAGGAAAACGAAGCATGACGGCGGCCCGTTCAAGCGCGCCAAACCGTGCGACCGCCATGCAGCCTTCCCCACCGAAAACGGCCCCACCTGCAGCGCCAATAACTTGTCCCGCTCCTCCGCTACCGTCGTGCAGGCGGGCGACTGGGACGTCGACTCCATCAGCTCGCGCCAGGACTGCGGGGCAGCGATGTTTTTTGGCGAGCGGGGGGGGGGTGGCACCGTCGGCATGGGGCCGCATTCGATGCCCGCGGAACTGCTACCCGTCAACATGGACACACCACCTTCATTAGCTTGAGCCACCATGTCGCCAACGGGGGCAACCAGTCGTGGAGTTCACTGTCCCCGTCTGCGCTCTCTGGACTGTCCCCGTCTGCGCTCTCTGGACCGTCCCGCACCCGGCCACGCGGAAGGGCCCCGGGCCCTCGTCCCCGCGCCCCCCCTGTGCCCCCGCCGCAGTGCGATGTCACGCGCGCCCCAGTCCTGCGGTCCCGCACCCACCTGGTCCACGATCTGGAACTTCTCGCCCTCCTCGGGCATCTGCTTGAGGATGTCGGGCGAGGAGAAGATGGGCTCCAAGTACTGCCAGGTGGCCTGGCAGGTCAGCCAGTTGTCCAGCATGTCCTGGGGGATTCAAGCGGGCGGGGTCCGGGGTGCGACGCATGAACCGGACGATTAATAGATTCGGGCTTGGTGGCCTGGCCCCCACAGGACACCCAACAGCAGGGAGGACGCACAGGCCGGGACGGATACCTCCGGGGGAGCTCCGCCCGCCACACGCGAGCAGCCATGGACGGGATGGTTCGCAACGGCGACAGCGCTTGCTGGCTGTCTTCTTCCACTTCCAGTCGGCGCTTGACGCGCGGCAGGTGCGCACCTGCAGCGTGGTCAGCATCGCCTCCCACTTGTTCGCCTGCGCCTCAAGCGGCTTGATGTAGGGCGAGGCGCGCATGGCCTGTGTCTTCACGATCTGGTCGTCCAGCAGGGCCTGGATCTCGTCGGTGCCGCCCAGGATGAAAGTGCCGCTGAGGGTTCGGGGGGAAGCGGGGGGACAGGCGGCCGGCCAGGCTAAGAGGCGGAAAGTTGAGGAGGGGGAGCAGGGGACAGGGAACCGGACGCAAAGGAGGCGGAAAGTGGGCACCGGGGCATGAAGTGAGCTGGAGGGATGACCGTGGCGCAGGCCAGGTGTGCCACCTGGAAGTTGGGTCGGGTCAGCCCCATGGGTCAGTCTCAGTGAGGACCTGTCCGCCCAGTCCAGGACTTCGCCGTGAGACATGACGCCACACCCATCGAGGGGCACCCTCCCGCTCAGCGCTTACGTGTCCTTGTACTCGATGCAGCGGAACTCGACGCCCTTCCAGTCCTTGTCCATCTTCTCCAGGACCTTCTCCAGGCTGTACTCCTTGGAAGCCACACCGCTGATGGCCTGTGGGACGGACGGACGGACGGACGGACGCGGCGGGGCGGGGCGGAGTGGAGCGCATACAACCGCTGAGAGAGACAGCAGAGGGACAGCCGCTGCGCACGATACCTTGTTAGTCCAACCACTGTCGTCAAGGCGCCAGCAACGGGAAAATTCGTGCGGTTTGAGAGCAGAACACCCCAAGCTGAACATGGACTCCATTGATGGGACTTCACTATCGTCGCAGACGAGAAAGAGAGTCCGCAAGCCGTCAGCCGGCACTAGGATGACGCTCGCCCCACTACAAGAGCGTTCATTCACTCAAAAGCGAACGCCGGGGCCGCCGTGACCCAGGGCGCACCGAGATGGCCTCGTATCGGTCCAGCGCATTGTACTGCAGCAGCATGCGCACGGAGAAGGGCGCGTAGCCCACGCCGTTGTCGTTGGGCGGGATGTCGGCGTCGATGAGCTTGAAGATCTGCTCCCAGTGCCGCGTCTTGAGCGCCGGGTTGGCCAGCTCCTCCACCAGCGGCAGGATCTGCTTGAAATCGTCGATACAGTCCTTGAGCCGCACGACCACCTGCAGGCAGCACCGCCGAGCACGACCCGCCGGATAGGGCTCGGTAGGTTACTACGGTTGGAACCAGTCGGCGGCCATGCCAGGGACTCGTTACCGCGCCCGGAACGACAACGGTGCAACAGACACACGAAAGCGCACGAAGAACTTATTGACGGAAGCGATTGAAATAAACCAACCCTTGAAGAACTATGGGCATGGAGCGGACTTCGCCGCCATCAAGGCCAGCTGGTCAAGGCCTCGGCGCCTGCGCAGATCGCCGCCCGGCCCCAAACTGCCGGGGCCGGTTTCCGGCGGACCAGCCTGTCTCCTCCCACACGGAGTACTGCTCCACTGCACCCCGCTGCTCGCTGACAGGTCCACGCCCGCACCTGGTCCTCCTTGGCCGCCTTGCCCATCTTGTACGCCCGCTGCGCGTACTCCTCCACCTCGGCACGGATGGCCTCGATGGACATCTGCGACGTGCCGTTCTCGTCCAGGATGGGGTCCTCGGTCCAGTTGTGGCTCTTCTCCATGAAGTCGTACAGGCTCTTCCACAGCTGGTACTTGGCGTTGGCCTCCTTCTCCACCGCTTGCAGATCGGGGAAGCCGTCGGGCTCCAGCTCGAACAACATCTGCGTCCGAGAGGGGAAAAGAGGGGAGGGTTGCGCAGCGCGTGATGATCCACAGTAGCAATCAAACCCGTCGGGATGGCCTACCGATGATGAGATGCCCCCCGGCGGCAGGGACAGCGGCGACAGCAGCGCGCAAACCAGCAGAAGCGACGGCGCGACGTGATTCAGCGCACCCGTGGACAGTGGGAGTGCGTGATACCGTATGCGACTTGTACTCCGGGCGTTGCTTCCCCGTCGCCGGTTCTCTGGCCTCTGGATTCGTATTCGCGTACCCGTCGCCGATCCTCTGGCCTCTGGCCGTCATGGTCATGGCGCACCTGATCGCGAGCATTCATCACCGCTGCCCCACATCCCAGGCCCCGGGCTGCGTGTGCTGGGCTGATCCATTCGCCTCTCTTAACCACCAACCCTCCGCAGCTGCCTGCCCCACCTGGTATTCTTTGTATGTGTCGCAGGCGGTGGACAGGTCCCGCAGCTGCGACAGCACCGCCTCCAGGTCCACCAGCACGCTCTCGGCGTCCGCGTCGGGGTTGATGTAGTCACCTGGGTGACAGGGAGGGGACAGCAGCGGGTGGAGGAGCTGTGATGGGGCCTGGTGTACCCAAACGAGTCCGGGAATAGGAAAAACACTTTACGGGGCTGCTGCAAAGCGATTACCACCCCATTTTCCGTCCCGTCCCGTCCCGTCCCGTCCCGTCCCGTCCCGTCCCGTCCCGTCCCGTCCCGTCCCGTCCCGTCCCGTCCCGTCCCGTCCCGTCCCGTCCCGTCCCGTCCCGTCCCGTTCCCTGTGTGCTACTCTCGCAACCAGACGGCCAGAGACGCGCACACGGCCGCCTACCCTACCCTTGTTGAGCGACGCCATAATGGTGGCCAGCTCCTCGTGCGTGCGGGCGATGTTGGCCGCCAGCGACTCCATCTGCGTGAACTTGTGGTCGGCCATGAACTCCTTGCCGGAGGTGAGCTCCGTGACGAAGGTGTTGGAGGCCTCCCGCAGGTCGTCGTGCTTGACGGCGTCCTGGGTGGAGATCTGCGGCGGGAAGAGGCAGGAGGAGGTGGAGGAGACGGAGATGCGGAGGTGAGGATGGACCGCTTGCCCCAGGCCGCCACAACGCGTAGAAGACGTGGCTGTTCACCCAATACTTGCGGCCAACCATGCCACCACTTGTGAGCGGGGACACCGCACCTTCTGCTCGTACGCCGCCAGCATGTCGTACATATCGTCGACCTGCGCCGCCTGCGCCAGCACCTGCTTCTTGCTCTCCACCTGCTTGGCATGCATCACCTGGTACGCCATGAACTCGTCCAGCGCGGACGGGCGCGCCTGCGGGAGCAGCGGCATACGAGTGTATGTTGCAGCGCAGGAGACAGCGAAGGTGGGGATTCCCGCACACATGGAGTTGTGCGGCAGCTGGGGGCATGGATAGTGCTGTACAGCTTACTGGAAGAAAGAAAATACAGAGGTGCATCCTCTGCGCTTCTTCTCCGCGCGCTTGTTATGATTGTGCGCTCCTTGTGTGCAGATGCAGGCTCCGCTCGACACGGCTGTTCCCGCCCCGTACTGTCGCACCCGCAACCTGTGCCCTTGCTGTATACCGTAGTCGTGTGGCACACGGAGCCACACGGGACACACGCGAGGTCGGCCGCATCCGCGGATGCGCACCTGCAGCAGCGCGATGCGCGTGTTGACGTCCTCCAGCACGGACAGGCAGAACTCGCGGGCCATGGTGAGCAGCAGCCCCTTGATGCGCTCCAGGGTGGTGAGCGTGATGGGCATCAGGTCGTTGCGCAGGCTCTTGCTGTCCACGTACAGGCAGCCCACAACCTGGCCAGGGCAGCGCCACGTCGGCGTGCGCACGCGACGTCAGTGCCGTCAGCAGCAATGAGCACATCTAGGAACATCCGAGGACCCGTTCGAAAGAGGACATCTTCAATAATGAGCTGGGCTGACACAGATAACCCGCGGGGGCCGCTGTAACATCCTCAAGAACAACATCCTTAATGAGCGCGTGTCCCCACGTGTGTCCCCACGTGTCCCACGAAGCTGCGGGTGCAAGCTTGCTGCTCTTGTGCTGCACACTCACGTTGAAGATCTTCATGCGGTCCAGCTCGTTGCGCCACTCGCGCTGGCGGTGCATGTCGCGGCGGATCTCGCGCAGGCTCTTGGGCTTGCTCGAGTACGCCTCGAAGCTCCAGGTACGGCCAAAGTCGTACACCATGCGGTACGCCTCGAAGAGCTGCGGGGCGACGGGCGCAGCAGCAGAGCCGCGGGCAGGGCCAGACCCACTAGTAGTCACAACACATGCACAAACATACACGCAACCCGGAATGGAGGATACAGCGGGAAGAGGTCTGCGGAACGCTCATCACACAAGAAAGTCTGTTCCAAGTGTAAATATAGCATGCGCATGTTCTGTAGTGGCACAGACGCGCCTGGCATAACATCTCCGTACACCAAACCAACCAACCATGCAGCCAGCCGCCCCGGCCACACGGCACCCACCTTGACGTACTCCCTGGCCGCCGCGAAGTCCTCCTGCATGCTGCTGGTGATGGAGCTGCGCAGCTCGTTGAAGTAGGGCGAGGAGCGGATGACGGAGGAGGGGTTCAGGCCGGAGGGCTTGCCGTCAAAGTACTGCGCGAAGGCCCGCATGAAGATGAGGCGGGGCGCCTGCTGCGCGAGGCCGATGATGCCCTCGATCACGTTGTTCAGCTCCTCCAGAACCTGCGCCGAACCGGGGCGCGCCGCGGCGACCAATCGGGGCGCGATGAGGATCGAGCCGGGTGCGTTGCTGAGGACATGAGTCAGCAACCCACCGGGCTGCAACGCAGGCTTAACAGAGAAATAACACGTGCAGACGGCCTAAGGCAGACACTGGCATATCGTGGGGTGGAGCCCGGGGACGCGACACAAGCTGCACTGGAAGCGGTGGTTGTGTTGCATACCGTATCCGCAGTTCTGCAGCGCACCCAAGGCACAACCCTGGGCTGGTCAGGGCGGCAGGGAGCGCAAGGGGACCCAGAGGACCCCCTCAGGGTCAGCCATCCCTCCTACCGGGTTGTTTTCTTTTTTCAATTCACCCCCTCCCCTACCGCAGTGTCGTCGGGCGTGAAGGTGATGCCCTCCGGGATGAACCCGATGGTCGTCATGAACACGCCCTTGCTCTGCTTGTCGGCCGAGGTCTTGGGCGCGGTGAGCAGGGCGAGCACATCCTCGATGGTGTCGATGGCCCGGCTTATGACGCCTGGACGGCGGAAAGCGGGGCAAACGGGCCCAGCGAGCACTTGCACAATAATTCCCTCGGCTCCCCAGCGAACCACTCCAACGAACGACTCCAAGGGAGTGATATGTCGTTTGCAATGCACCACTGCCTTTCGTGGTGGCCCGCATGGGCACAGCCTGGTTACCCCGTCGCTATCACGCCGCCTCCCTTAGCCCCTCGCCCATAGCATAGCCCCCAGCAACTATTGAGGCATGGGCGCGGCGACTGGGTCCGGGCCCCCTCGACGCGCAAACCCATAGCACACGGCCTCCATGCTTGTGCCGCTGGCGCTCCTCCTTTGTTCGCCAACATCCCGCACAGCATCTGTACCCGTGCCGTTCGCCTCTACAGCAGCACCCCAGTTTGCCGCCCTCGGGGTCCTTTGGACTCGCTTGGATTTTTGCTTTCGCCCAGGTCCTGCACGCCCGAATCCGGCACATGCGCAAGTGCCTTCGGCTCTCCAGCCCATGCCCGCCCTGTCAGCACCCCTTGCTGCAAGCACCCTTGCTGCAAGCACCCTTGCTGCAAGCACCCTTGCTGCAAGCACCCTGTCGCAAGGTAAGCACCCTTCCCCTCGCTTGTTCTCCAACCCATCCGCGCCGCCACTCACACTCCACGAACAGGTAGTCCGCCAGTCGGATGAAGGCGCCCAGCATCGTCACCTCCCGCATCACGCGCGCAAAGTTCTTGGCGCGCTCGATCTTCTCGCGCTTGATGGTGATCATGGGCCGCGCGCAGCCGGCGTTGCGGCCCTGCAGCAGCTCCACGCCCGTGGTGTCCTCCAGCTCCGCCTGGTCGCGCACGCTCTGCTGGTACAGCCGCGCCTGCTTCTGCACCTCGCGGCACACGCGCTCCAGAACCTTCTGGACCTTCTCCACGATCGCCTCCAACGCGGGCTTGGCCTTGTGCTCGCGCGCGTTGACCTGCAGGCGCGGGACCGGGCAGGCACTCGGCAGAGGTCATCAGTACGCACCCTGAGAACGGGCCTGGCCGCATCAGGCGGCCGCACTCGAAAACCCGTGTCCGGATCAGGGCGCGCCACAGGGATTCCTGTGGCTGTGGCGGTGGATATCGGACATCGGTTCCTGAAATCGCGGGTGGATCGAATCGAGGGCAGGACCGCCGCCGACGCACCTGCATCTCCGCGTACTCCTGCAGCGCGTACAGGTGCGCCGAGTTGGCGGACGCGAAGGGCGTGGAGCGGACCTCGTCCACCGCCGCGAAGATCTCCATGAGGTGCGGGCAGAAGGTGCCTTTGGCCAGGAAGAGGCTGCTCTCAATCTGGGCCTTGACCTTGTTGAAGTTCTTCTGCCGCACGGCCTTCGGGCATGTAAGTAACGGCGCGCGGGGCATGCGGCGGTCGTGTCAGCGACGACACCAGGACGGGGCCTGAAACCAAACCCTAGAACGGACCAGGTTCCTGGGTCGACGAACCCCGGTCCCAGGCCCCAGGTACAGGGCTCAAGAGCGACCAACCGCGCGAGTACCGGTAGATTTGAGGCTGGGCGCCCATCACGGCGACGTCATGGGCACTGGTTTCGTCTGGTTCAGGTGTAGTCGTCGCGGTGCCCGAGGCAAGCAGCTCCCCCCCGACCCTCCCTGACGAACATTCTCGGTCAGCATACACACATACACACACATGCCCGTCGTCCGGCTCGTACTCCTCGTGCAGGACTCGAGCAGTGAGCGGAGACTGGGCTGCATACAGCAAGATCCATCCGCGGCGGGAGCGGCGGATGCGGTGGCGGACACCCTCCGCTGTGGGCGCCGGCTCTGGCGTCGGCTTCACTGGGGGTTCGACGGGGCCCAGGCATTCGGCCGCGTTGAGGCGCTCCGCGTGCGCCGCGCCCCCTCTTACCTTGAGCCAGCGGCGGAAGCACCTGCCGGTCAGGTAGTTGCGGAAGAAGCCTATGGCGCTGATCAGGTCGAACAGCGTCTTCTCGCGCACCCACTCCGCCAGCGGCGTGAACTCGGCCTGGCAAGACACGGCGGGCGGGGAAGTTTGGGGCCCGGACGGAGGGAGGGACGAGGAGTCATTTCTAGAGCTTCAAGGCCAACTCGGATGCATGGGGCCGGCCTGGCCGGACCGAGCGTGAACATCCCAGCAGTGGCAGAACCTGACTGATCTGTTCGCGACCTGTACCGCCACACGCGCGGTTCCTTCATGCGCCGGCGGTACCGGCTTCGGTACCGGCTTCGGAGCGGTTCCCTCTTCGGTTCCAGCTTGGGTACCAGTACCCGGCATCTTCATCACGTCGGCGGGGTCGCCTTTGAGAGGCCTGAGGCCGCGCACCCCTTCATCCATCACGGAACTTCCTAGGCCACCAGTCCGCGCCCCGCGTCTGTCTGCCACGCACCCGTGCGCCGCAACACACTGGCGAACACCCATTCAGGGTCCCAAATTACTCACACCAGCACCCGTACCCGCCTTCCCTTCCCGTACACCAGCGCCCCAAGTTCCGGGCACCACCGACCCACCCCCACCCCGCCGCAAGCGGCCCCGAGCGCGCGCGCACGGCCGCGCCCGCCGCACCTGCACGCCCCGCTTGATCCGCATCACGCCTGTCGCGCTGACGGTGAAATACTCCGGCCCGATTTTCTGCCGCTGCACTACCATCAGATCGTACGGCCTGAAGCGGACGCCCTCAGGAACCCTGCGGAGGTACGACATACGGCGTACGACAGCGTATACGGTACTCTGTCGCGTCCGACGCGCGCAGGCCCAGGTTCGGGCTGAGGTGGCGCCAAAGCTGTGCGTGCGCGGTCCAGTGGCACGGCCGAGGTGCCCCTGAGAGGCACGGTAGGCGTGGAGGATAGCGGCAGCGGTAGCGTGGAGGGCAGTCACTGAATTCACAGAGTCTTGCCCACGCGCATTCGCCAACCTGGCTCCGATCCCCGGCTCCCTCCCTGACATCGCCCGCGCAGCTGATGAGGCTGTGGGCGCCGCCCGCCGCCCCGCCGAAGGCACGCCGCGGCCGACTCACCTGTTGCAGTAGAAAAATTTGACGGCCGAATCCTGTCCGTACTTGCCGTAGAACTCCACCACGTCATCGCCCGTGTTGATGCCCGGTATGAGGTCCGGGTCGTACGCGGCATCCCGCTCGTCCACGCGCGGCCCCTCGGGCTGCTCCTCCTCCTCCGCCACGTCCGGCTCCTCCTCGTCCTCCAGAGACTCTGTGGCGCGTTAGGTGAACGCGACGCGTCCAGGATGGACATCACGCAGCAGCGCGATCAGGAAGGAGCACCTGCCGGATCCTGGTTCTCTTCGGATTCTCGGGTGGGATCCATGGCGCAGACCAACCGAAAAATGCCGGATGCGACACACACACCCATAACGCAGTTCTGGGCGGGTTCCTCATTAGACACACCCATAACAGCGCTGCACCTAGAGGCCCAGCCAGCACCTGCAGCTGCGGCTGCAGACCCATACCCCAGCGCTGCATCGCATGGCAGCCACGTTGCTGCGGCTGCCAGGGTTTGGTTTCGCGCATCCCGTCGCGTGCCTTTGTCGGGCGGACTGAATGAGAAGCCCGGGCCAGTTCAGTCTGGCTGGCAGTTCAACGCGACCAGGGCGTGCGGGCGTTGCTGGGGTCAAGCGTCGGGTCAGCTGCTCAGCCCAGCGGTACCGCCCCCACTTTGCGTCGCAGCTGCCGGGCAGGCTCAAACCCCCGCTGCCATCTATACTCGCGCCGCGTCAGCCGGACGAGCCCGGCATACCCAAGCCCCACCTCAACTATGTGGTGCGAGCAGCCACTGCCGCGCCGCCGTTTCGGGCGTTCACGGTACCCTATGCTGCACGCGCGTTCGATCTGCTCGTGGCTGGAGGCGGTCATAAGACACTCCCCCCTGACGTTGACTGCCAGCTGGTCAGCCCCGAATCCACGTATGATCCATGTGTGATTTCTGTGTCCCTAACCCGCACCGGGATCGCCCTCACTGTCCGCCCCTACGCTCTCTCCACACCAAACGTGTCCGCCAACTTCACGGCCCCTCCGACCAAATCTAATCCGCCCCCCTGCGGATCCCTACAGGGCACCGTACCGCACCGCATCGCACCTGTTGACGGCTCCGAAACCAGCGGACGCCGAGAGGAGGGCTGCGGCGAGGGCTGCGACTGCTGCGACGGATGGTGGTAGCTGTGCGCGTCCAGCGTGGAGCGCTCCGAGGGCGGCCGCTTCTCAATGGAGGGCAGCTTGGGGATCGCAGACTGCTGTGCAGGGGGCCCGGGGAAGTGACGGGAAAGAAAACATTACGGGGAATGCACTAGATGGCGAAGCACGCAAGAACGTGCAGTGGGGTGCGGGAAATAGAACGCGGCGTCGATTCAGATGTGAGAGTGCGTGCGTGGGCCTGTGCGAAAGCGATGGACTAAAGGCGATTCAGTCCGAGGGGGTGCCAGTGTGCATAAGAAAACTGAGCCAGTGTACGTGCGTCATTGGCGGCTTCCATGGGCCTTTCGCGCTTCCGCTGGCCCCGAAGTTACATGGGACCAATGGCGCGGGCGCGGTCGGGCAGCGCCGCTGGGGCCCACAACGGGGCCGCACGCCGCGCAGGCATTCAGGCTGGCGTAGCTGTCCAGCCTCCAACGCAGCTGACCGCGGCAAGGCGCGCGCAGACGGGCATATGGATCGGGTCCATGCGGAGCGCTGCCAGGATGCCCGCGCCGCGCCGGAGCCACGTGGACTTCGTTGAGCGACGCCCGCCCGCATCCCCCTTCGAGCGGCTGCTCCTTCGGATGTGGCCACCCAGTCCGAACGGCTTTTGTGAAGGCGCGCTGCCGCTACACGGCTCTAATGGACGGCCAAGAGCACAAATGCTGCGGTTTTCGCCTGCATTCGCAAAGCAGCTCCTTCACAGCAGCTGCACCAAATGGGGGGCCCTCAGACGGCGCGGCGGGAGTCTCGCCGCCGCTGGCGGCCTGCCCGCTGGCTGAGCCGCAGCGCGTCCTCGCTTCATAGGCGGCACCCGCTGACCTCCTCGCTGCCGCGGGGCACTGCGCCCGCGGCTTTACGCCCTCTGCCTCCAACCTCATGTGTGGTGCAGCTCGGCCCACACTGGCGTCGTTTCACCGCCGGAGGGAGCACTGGCCCTGAATGCGCGCAGTCCTTGTGAGTTGTTGTGTGCTGTTCAGACGCTGCTGGTGGAGGTCGTGAGCACGGCCTTGAGCGGAGCACTGGGAAAAGCTGGCCATCAGGAGCTGTCGAAAGCCGCGAGTGTCACATGCCTGACGTTGCTTGCCGGTCGTTGTTGGTGGTAATGGCTGCCGGCGTCTGTGATGAAACCCATTCCAAAACCCGGATCTGTGGTCTGCGTCATGGCTTGTGCTGCCGGCCGCAAGGTGCGTGGGGGAATCCTCCACCCTGAAACTCAGCATTGCAGCCCGCCACAATCATACCTTCTTGCGTCCAATCTCCAGCTGCGGCATGTGAGGCAGCGTCCCGACGCTGAACAGCTCCGAAGTGCTCTTGAGTGTCGTTGGAACCGGGATGGTACGAGTCTTCGGGAGCGTGAAGGTGCCCCCGGGGCTGCCATTGCGGGAAGATCCCCTCCCTTGCGCAATCGATGGCAGCCATACCGGCGACTCCGGGACGGGGAGCTCTAGGGTGCCCCGACCCTTGTCGCCGCTCGGCATCTTGCGCTTGCTGGCCTTACTGCCGCCGTGTCATACTGTGCTGCTCCTGAAAGCAGCTCCGCCTCCGGAGATACACAACACAATGATTTATGCAGGCACAGCGGCTCCAGTACCTCTTCACACCAAATGTCTACGCCAGAACTATCTATGGTCTGCACGTTGACCGACGTGTTACGATTAAGGATAAGAAAAACCTTGTTATGGTAGCATAGACATATGAAGTATGAAAGGGTAGGGAACACGTCCTGCTTGGGACTTCCAAAGCGTAGCTCTTAAAAGTACTCTATCAAGTCCTAATAAATTTTGTCGGCACATTCCTAAGAAAACAGGCGAGTGGATTGATAAACTGGCATCGTTTGGCAACTTCTAAGTGAACGCAGTACGGCGCAAGACGAGGATTCCGTGATGAACGAAAAACAACAAAACATTTGCGATAGTACATGCAGCTCTCACGTCTGTAATTCTTCAAGCGACTCGCAGCTGAGGTTGTCGTGCTCGACGAGCTGGGCAAATATTCACGACACCCTGAGGAAGTTGCGAATACCGACGTAACTGTGCTTATATTGAGTAGACCTCACGCATTACTAGGCGTCACTGGCCATGGGAGGCCAGTGGCGAAAGGTGAAGGTAGGGTATGTCTCAGTCTTGATACGACGGTCGAAACCCAGCCAATATGTCTTTCAATACGGTATTACCTGCAGCCCAAGGGCTTAGGGCCGACTGCAAGGGGTGCACACGCAAGCGTTGCCATTGGCACGAAGGTGTTGGTCTTCGGCGGTGCGGATCGGACGCCGGTGCCTTACAACGACTTGTGGGTCCTCGAAACAGGTGTGCAAACGCTGGCAGGCGTTGGAGAACCATTCATGTTTTACGCGCGTGGCGTGATGCCTGGGTGAAACCCAACAAGTCCGCTGCCAGGCTGTCCAACTCCAAAACCCATCCTTGCTAACTTAGAATTCACGCAACCAAACATGAGCCTTGACGCACAAGATGCTCTCAATGCCACAACAGCATGCTTTGCACGCCTTGCGCGCAGCAATGTGACATTACGTGTTACTACGTCAAGTCTTACCGCTGCTGCCGCACCGGCTTCGCACGCCAAAAACCGCCCGTCCCCAATCGCCTCCTGCGCCGCCCTCTGCCGCAGCTGATGGGAAATACGAGTGGACACGGATAACGCCGGTGATGGCCGGAGGGTGGGTTCCTGCAGCTGGCCTTGCGTGCCACGCAAACGGAGGGGAATCCGTGTTGCTTGTGCCGGTCTCCGCCCGTCTAGGGAGGGTGCTTCGCCTCCACACGTGTGGCGCTGTGCATCAGAGGGGGCACTTGCTGCCAGCTGTACGTCTGTTTCCATCGGGCTCGTGAAGAACCGCGATATCGATGCGACTTGCGCGTCAGCCTGCATCAGCGACGAGTATTCTCCGCGCAATTATTACCGTAACCCACTTCTGCGGAAAGCAGAAATCGGTTGGCGGTTTCCTCCCCGCACACATTCCATGTTCTGCATTCTTCCCCCAACGGCCGCACGTTGCGCCAACCCGCTGCGCAGCTGCAAGCTCTTGCCCCGTTCTGGCGCCACCCTCACGGCTATCGGAGACTTGGTGTACCTATTCGGAGGGACCGAGCCCCTCAGCGGGGTGTGCTTCAACGAGCTGAAAGTGCTCGACCCGGCTACCTGGACTTGGTCGGACGTGGAGGTAGGGTTAGTAGTGATAGGGTAGAGGCAGGAGGAGGGGGCGGACGAGGAGGAGGAGGAGGAGGAGGAGGTCAAAGGGAGGACGAAGGGGAGGCGGGGAGGCATGGCGCGGGGGCCGTAAAGGCTGGGTAGGCGGTGGCTCCTGCCCAGGCTGCGTGGGTTACGGACAGGTCACAGGGGCCCTCCTGGCCGTCACGGGGGTGCCGTCGTGAAGCCAGTGTAGCCTCCCGCTCAGCAAGCCGATCAACCCTTCAACAACTGTGCTCTTCTGGTGCCGTTTGGGTTGGTTGTGGGCGATCAACAAATCCATCCATGAAAGCCACAGCCCTTCTTCCGCCGCAGCCCCTGGCACGCTCGCATCTGGTGCGGTACGCGTTTGCGCGGTTGGGGTGTGGGATGGCGGCCTCGCTGGTAGGCACTGCAGCGAGGTGCAGCAGATCCCAGCCGGCCGGGGGGGGGCTTCGGAGCACAAGCGCAGCATCGCAGCAGTTGGAAGTCAGTTGGTTTTCGGTTGGTTTTTTGGTTGGTTGGTTTCACTCTTGGGGGATGTAGATCACAAAGGGTGAGTCGAATGGCACGTGCCGAACACCCCTGACCCGGTGCCGGTTGTTGGTACGGTATGCCAGGCTGGGCAGTGCGGTGCCACGTGCGGGTCGGCTGCCCCTCGCTGCGCGCCCACCCCTTTGCGTTCCAGGCCATGGGGCTGCAGTGGGCCATGGGATTCCCACCCCGAGATGACGCTGTCTGTGGCTTTTGCTTGCGCCTGCCCTGCAGGCCCAGGGCACCCCCCCACCGGCGCGACACTCGCACTGCAGCGGCTGCCTGGCGGGCACATGCCTGGTGAGCAGTTACGGTATGATTTTAGTGCACGTGTCCTCGCGTCATAAAGTTGACAGCATGGCGGGCACCTGGGGTGTTTTGCCCACGGGGATTGAGGCCGATGATGTGGCTGCAAGCCAAGTCACGTCGTTGGTGGAGCAAGGAGGCCCGGGTCCCGTGCGCCCTGGAAATCGGCATCCATAGGGGTTACCGTATACCTGGCGGCAAATCGATGCGCTCGCCACCGCTGGCTGCCTCCGAGGCCGGGTCATACACTGTTTTGGGCTGGAGCCGTGTCAGAAAAAGCCGTGTTTTGGGAGACCGGCTGCTGACGCCTGGGATCTGCCAGGGGCTGCTGGTGTCTCCGCTGCACCATGCCAGTCGGCTGCCGACAGGTTTTGCAACGTAACATGTGTTGTCCGTGTCCGTGTGCAGATCGTGTTCGGCGGCGCAGGTTACCAGGGCCCTATGCAGGACCTGTGGATCTTCAACACGCTGCAGAAGAGCTGGAGCCGCCCCAGCGTCTCGGGCGCGCAGCTGCAGGCGCGGGAGATGCACACCGGCTGCATGGTGGACCCCACCACGATGCTGGTGTACGGGGGCCGCGGCGCCAACTTCAAGTGAGCGAGGGGCGGGCGGAGCGCCCCCGTGCGCCCGTGGTGCGGGGATGCGGCATCTTCTGCCCGTGTGTCATCTCATCTGCCGGCGTCTCATCTGCCCTTGCCTTCTGCCCGTATCTGCATTATGTTGCTGAGATTCCTGGTGTCGCCGGGTGCCGTCCGGGTGCCGTCCCGATGGCGGCCGGGTGCCGGCCCAGGGACGCTTCCTTGCTTCAGGGCTTCTGGGTGATGTGCCGCTGATCGGATCCGACCATGCGCCCATCGCCTTTGCTGCCCATCGCCCCTGCCCGTCGCGCTTGCCTGTCACTCTTGCCCGTCGCCCTTGTTTACCCTTGCGTGCTGCTCACGCTGGGGTGGCCGGGCAGGGTCTGCTGCGACGCCGCGCTGTTCGACGCGAGGCAGATGCGGTGGAGCGCCATCGAGCCGACGCCCTTCTCGCGGTGCGCGCACAGCGCCGTGTTGCTGCCGTCCCCGCCCGACGCAGCGGGTGAGGTGCTGAGGTCTGAGGGGGGAGAGAGAAAGAGAGACACGCCGGGCGGGAGGACACCGGGAGGACACGGTCGGGGGGGCGCGACACGTTGCGGCGGGGCCTGACCTGGGGCCCTTGGGGTATCTCAGATGTGGTTGGTTGTACAGACAAGAGCTGCGGACGCACGTCCGCGCTTGAAGGCAGACACTGACGGCGTCGTTGGTGAGCATGTTATAGATGGCAGGCGAATGTATATAAATATAATATCCATTCGTTTCCAGACGAGGTTCCGGATGCTGCAAGCGCGTCGACGGCAGTCTGGCCTGGCGTCCACCCCTCTGAGAGGGGCCACCTCCGTGCGACAAGGACCCGTCTCCGAACTCGCTGCCTCCTGACTCTTGACCACACCTGACCACACCTGACAACAGCTGACCACACCTGACAACACCTGCTGTCGACAGGGACGGAGGGCGCATCCGTGGGCAGCTCGGACCCTGCTGCCAGTGGCGGTACCAACCAGCGACCAGAGGGAGCGAGCAACGGCGGCGGGGAAGATGCGGCCGCGGCGGGGGCGTCTGGCGCCGGCGGCAGCCGCGTCCTCATCTACGGCGGCTACAGTGGCGAATCTGTGGAGGGGGACCTGCTGCAAATCGATGGCCGTACATTGGAGATCGAGGTTGTACGGCGGGGGCCACGTGAGTCCGACACGAACGGCACGGTGCCGAAGGAGCGCTTCGCGCACAGCGCGGTGGTGGTGTCGGGGGGCGCTGACGCCGGCGGCGGCGGTGGTGGCGGCGGCCCGAGCACGATGGTGGTGTTTGGGGGCGTCAACCCACGGGAGGACCTGGGTGACGTGGCGGTATGGGTGCTGGGGTAGCGCGGCGCCCTCTGGCTCGAGAGGCTGCGCAGGTAGGCGGCAGGATACAGACAGGGGCAGGCAGGGTTGGGCGACGGGGAGGAGCTCGCGCGCGCGCTCGCGGGCGATGGCGGTGTGGGGTGCTGGGGTGTGTATTTATCCTGCGTCGGCAGGCGGCCGGGCGGCGGCTCTGCGGTGGGGCCCGGGACTCACGGCTTGGGACTGCGGCGGAGGAGGCGGCTGGAGGCGCTGGGAAGGGTACGCTTACCGTGGATGACGCGGCGACTGGTCGGCACGGACTGGGAGGGCTTACAGGAACTGTCGGGTGAGAGCTGGAGTGCAGAGCAGGTAGTGAGCCGTGTGCGCAATCGCGGGTTACCGGATTCGCCGAGGGAAAGGGGATAGGGGATAGGAGGTGAGGGGCAGGCAGATACTCAGGCAGTGTGTGAGCTGCTCGACACGGCGGTGCTGATGGTTGACCGGATGTAACCGGATCTGCAGGGGAGCATATGATGTTGCCGAGGGGTTAACAATGCACTAGCAAGATGCAAAGTCGGGAGGTCTAGGGTTCGAGGTGTGGCAGGGTGGTAACAGCTGTGGCTGCCAGTCAGTCCGGCTTTGGTGGGGAGCGGGGAGTGAAGTGGCGCGGCTAGACGAGCAGTGGTGCTGATGGCCCGTAGGCGAGTAGCTCAGCCTGGTGGGGCATCGTATGAGCCGCCATATAGCATTCCGCCTCCAGGCCTGCCTCCTTGCTGCACGGCCGAGCAGCACGGCCGAGCAACGACTGCTGTCGCCGAGCACGCCGCTGAGAAACGTCAGGGAGCGATGGATGGTGTTGGGCGGGGAGGAGTAGGACGCCGCAAGGGCACCAGATCTGTAGCGGCAGCAGCAGCAGCAGCAGCAGCAGCAGGAGATGCTGTATAGCCACCTCTACAGGGATT
Source organism: Eudorina sp. 2006-703-Eu-15 (assembly GCA_003117195.1). Lineage (NCBI taxonomy): Eukaryota > Viridiplantae > Chlorophyta > Chlorophyceae > Chlamydomonadales > Volvocaceae > Eudorina > Eudorina sp. 2006-703-Eu-15. The sequence continues at coordinate 380,058 of BDSI01000039.1, forward strand.
CACCCGGAGGGAACAAGGGTGAGGCGCAAGAGGGGTGCCAGAGTGAGATAGAAGGCTATCAGGCAGCAGTGGGTGAGGCGAGGTAGGGGTGGTGCGGGCGATGCGGGCCGCAGCGCCGGGCTGCCACCCGGTCAAGGGTCAAGACTCAGAATGGTGTACAAACAGGGACAAGCCGTCATTGCATGATATGATGGGTGGGGGCCGGGGAGAAGCTGCAAGTTACGATTTGCAGGTCCCGCACGATATGCGGCGCGTCGGTAAATGGCGGAGGGCCGTGAGGTACGTTGTGGAGGGAGTGTTGCGGGGCGAGGCCGCTGGCTCATGACGCAGTTCAGGTGGTTGTATGTTTAGAAATGCAACCCGTATGTGTGGGGGGTACGTCTGGGGATGGGCGAGGGTGTGTATGCCCGCTCGTCGTCATCATATCATCGCTGTTGGTCTGGGGCCTGCCAGGGCCGCGAATCCTGCTTGTCCTTGTTACGGCATTGCGCTTCATTACACGAGGCTGCTGCGACGCTGACAGGCAGGGCGCGTGCATGCAATCAAGCCATGTTGACGGTACGAAACCTGCTGGGCTGGCTCGCTGGAGGGAGCTGTGCGCGACTGGGTGGGCGGTTTCAAATTACCAGAACCCGTGTATGTGCCACCTATCGACCTACCGAGCTTGGCCCGGGTGCTGGTCCGCTCGTGCGCGCTGCATGCTTCGCGAAGCCAAGCTTGGGTGAGTGACGACGTGTCGGGAAAGCCGGGAAGGCCTCGAGGGGACAGGCAAGCCGGTTGTCGGAGACAGACGATTGCTCGACTCGGCTGTGTCACTGTTACTCGCGGCGGCGTGCGGAGTGCGGCGAGGGGGCAGGTCGGCGGAGCGATGTCGGATGTGACGCCGCGCAGTGCGCACCACTGCGGTTATCCGGGTCAGGGGCTGGCGGAACTGGGAGGCGGGATTGCTTGCTGGTGCGCACTGCGGAACCGGGATGCAGCGTCGCTCCTGGGGAACGGTTCGGCCAACGGACAGTCCCGGCGCTGTGGAGATGTGGTGAAGTGGGCTGTGCGCCACGTCTGTGGTTGCGATAGTGTTGGGTCCAACGGTCCATACACCGCATGGTGCTGGGGGGTCGGCCCCGTGTTTTGCAGGGCTTGTGGGGACCGCGTGGATTCGGAACACGCGCCAGTTGGGTCAGTCGGGGGGCTGCGGCCCGAGCCAGTGACCCGTACCGTACCACCACCACTGGGACAGCCCTTCTCCGCACGTTGGGGGGACAGCGAGGGGGGTCGACCGCAGGTCACGAAAGATCTCCCTCCAATACACACACGCGCTCCCCCCAGCCCTATTTGTCCTGCTAGCTAGCTGAGTAAGGAGAACCTCGAACCATCCGAGAAACCCTAGAAACGCAATACGACGGAGGTCGTAATTCCTTGAGCATGACATGAACGTCGTCCTGAGGCGTGCGCGGGGGGACGTTCGGCCGACGCACCGCTCCCCCACCGCCCCCGCTCCCCACCGCCCCCTATGTGCCCCCATCTTAACCGCTCCGGCAGCGCGGTCCCATACATGCCGTGTGCATCGTCTGGACGCGCATCGCAGCAGAACTGCATGGACGAGCATGAGTAAGTTCGTTCGTACGTTCGTAACCCATACCCGGTTAACCGCCCGCCACTCCGAGTCGTACACACTTATCGCGCCGCTCCCGTGCCCGCGCCCGCGCCCGTTCCCGCCCGCCCCTGCGGTGGCACGTCGATGCGCATGACGATCGCCGTGATGTCGTCCACGTACGAACCGCCGTACTCTTTGACCCAGGCGCGCCGCGACTGCTGCACCAGCCGGCTGGCGGCCTCCGCCGCCGACCGCGCGCTGGTGGCCAGCTCCAGCACCTGCTCGTTGGAGAGCAGCTCCCACACGCCGTCTGAGGCCAGCACCAGCACCGCGGGGCCGCTGTCGGGCAGGCGCAGGGAGGCGCAGGAGGGCGCGCAGGTGACGCCGATCTGCCGTCCGGGCAGGTCCCCCAGCGCGCGGCTCATGGCGAGGCCCGGATACGCCTGCGGGGGGCCCGCGGCAGACGTGCAGGTTTCGGACGAGGGGGACAAACACTCGGCAGGCACGATTTGTCAAACACTGACTGGCAATCGCTAAGCATGTGCTTAGCACGGGTGCCGTACGGGGTACGGCCCATAACTAGGTAGCCCCGGAGCATTGGCGACGACGGTGTGTTGTGGTGATTGCGGGCAAGCCCTAGGCCCTCCATCAGCCTTCCAGCCTGAAGTTGGTATTGCTGCATGCGCCTCGCGGCGCGCATTGCCACCCACCCACCCACCCACCCACCCACCCACCCACCCACCCACCCACCCACGCACGTCCTCTCGTTCACGGATGACCCACATCGCCACCCGCCCCGCACCCACGCACGCACCTGGTCCTGGAACCACACCCGGTACGGACCCACGGGTCCCTGCCGGCCCACGCTACGCGCCACCCGCCCTCCCGCCGCCTCGATCCGCCGCGCCTCCCCGGGCAACTCCGGCTTATGGTCCGTGGAGCACCACGCCACACGCCACCCGCCGCCACCGCCACGGGTGCCGCTCGACACCGCGGTGGCGGCGGCGGCGGCGGCGGAGGCACCGTTGGCCGCCTCCGGCGCGGCCGAGCCCTCGTCTTGCAGGCCCCGCTGCTGCGGCGCCCCGGCGCCCCGGGCCCGCAGCCCCAGCAGCACCCTGGAGTCCCCCACCCAGGCCGCGGTCACCCGGCGGCCGTGCACGTGACACAGCGCCGCGGTGGTGCCGCTGTTGATCACGTCGATGCCGCTCTCCTCCAGCTGCCGGTCCAGGGAGGCCACTGTGCCCCACAGCGCCCGCGGCAGCGGGCCGCCGCCGCACCCGTCGGCGTCGCCGTCCGCGCCGCCGCACGCGTTGCCGGTCCCCGCAGCCGACCCGGCCGCCGTGTGGGCGCTGATGTCCGCCGGTGCACGGACGGTCGAGGTCGAGGTCGACGTCGAGGTCGAGGTCGCGGCGGCGGTGGCCGAGGAGGACGCGCCCTCCTCCACCAGCTGGGTGAGCAGGGTGAAGGGCAGGTTGCGCCGCGCGAAGGTCGAGACGCGGTGGCCCTCCGGGCCGTGGCCGTCGAAGACTGCCAGCAGCTGCTGCCGGTTGCTGAGGAAGGTGTCCAGCATCAGGGCGGAGTCCTGGTTGTGGTCCTTGTAGCCGGGGGCATAGCCCGTCAGGGTCAGCCCAGCCACGTCGATGTGGGGGGCCGGGGCGGGGACCACGCCCCGGGAGGTGTCGGCCTGGGAGGCTTCGCGGTCAGTCGGGGCACCGGCGCTGCTGGGGTGTGTTGTCGCTGACGTGTGCAGGAGGCTGGGACGCCGCGTGCTGTTGGGGGGTGGGGGGACACGGTTGGGATGCGGGTGCCGTACACGGTTGGGATGCGGGTGCCGTACACGGTTGGGATGCGGGTACCGTACACGGTTGGCTGCAGTAATGGTGTGCTGGGCGGGAAGTGCAGAGGGAGGTGATGGGCGCAGATGTGCACGCCCAGGTTCAGGTTCAGATTCAGGTTCGGGTTCAGATTCAGGTACATACGCAAGCAACTAACTGGTGCGGAAGCGACACGCAAAATGAGCAACGACCCATGGGTCCAGTGACACGTCATGCATCTAACCCCTAGAATGACTCATGCGGACGGATGACGGATTGCAGTCAACGTCATTTGGACAGTGCTGGAACGCGGCGAAGTTCCCCGTGGACGGCCCGACGTACCTGGCAAGCGCAATGTGGGCCATGGGGGCCACCAGGAAGGCCTGCTGAGGTACATGCGTGGCTTCACCCACCGGCCCCAACTCGCGCGTCACGACGGTGGGAATCACTCCGTTTTCATCCTGTATGTGGAATGTCAGCCTGAGGATGCCTTCACTGGGTGACGTGAAAGCTGGTGGTGTCGGCACGCGACAGTTGGCGCCCATAACGAACGTTGCCTTCGTTCCCGGCATCGCCGTTTAAATGACACGCCCGAAATGGTTGGCAAGTGTGATGCGAATACCGCAATTTGGCTCAAGGATTGCTTCTGGCCATGAACTTGTCCCCCTGGTCTATGTTCCGAAAGAAAGCACAACAACCAATGCAAACACTTAATCGTGTCACCAGCAGAGGCTTCCTTTTAAAAGAAAGGCATAATTTTATAATCCTTGTTGCGTTGCAACCGTTTGCACTTTCTCTAATTATCGGCGGCCTGTAATCGTTGCACAGGGAAAACAACAACCCGCAAGCTAAGCTAAGTAATAATCACATATTGACGCAGGTAACTGCCTTACTGTTGCGGGTCCTCAGCTCAGCGCGGCAAACTGACCGACCGGCAAAGGAGGGTAACGGTCAACGACCTGATTGCGGTTCTCGCAGGCCGAAACGCCGGAAGCCGCGACTGGCTTGGATTGGAGCGACTCCCCCTGAACCGCGAAGTAACTGATGTGTCGTTACATATCTCGTCGGATCTGACGCTGACCGGGGCAACTACCCTTCCCCATCGCGGAGACCCGAAGCACTCTTCTATGAAGGAGGGTGTAACACCACTTGATCCTTCACCCCATTAAACTCCCATGACGTCTGCAAGGGTTCCACACTCACCACCAGCCCCAGGTAGCTTCCCTTCGCCTTAAATCGTCGATTAGCTTGCAAGCCATGATACTCCTGACCGACCATCCTCATGGATTGGGGGCCGCCGACCCTCTGAACTCTCCACAGACAACGGATGTTTTTTCTCTAGTGTTTGCTGCAGGATGCCTTATCGTCGCGTCCGCAAGTGTATTGTCTGCGTTGGCTATCCGCGCTGCAAGGTTGCTAGACGGCCGTCGCAGCACGACATCCATCCATGACATGGCACTGAAGGATGGTTCCTGATGGTTCGACGGAGACGCAGGACCCTAGCGGAACCACTCTATTTCATGACAGTGTCATCGTGAGGGTAGCACGGCTTCGCGCTTTTGACGGCTGTTGCAGTCGACGGATAATCTGTGGTAACAGTTTCAAGCTCCCCGACACTATCGGACATCCTTGGTGGACCTACGTCGCGAGAATGCAAGCCCGGAGCATCGGAGGAGTTCCGAAACGCTTCGATGCCACTAACACAACCAAGGCGTGTTCTGTTTACCTTACATTTTCACCAGAATTACATTTTCACCAGAAACAACGTAACTTGCAGTCAAGCTAAGCAAGAACCTGATATAAAACATTGACAGAGGGATTGACAGAGGGCACAGGCCAGTCCTCTCCACCCCAATCGACATTTGTTTAAGCAGCGGGATTCGTCAACGGAAAACCTGACGTCTCTTAGTCAGAACGCAGAACCCCTGTCCTGGCGATATGACAGCTTGAGGTGACATCAAACCAGGTGAAGACGTCGAGCGCAAACACCACCACTACGGAAACCGCACGTCGCATCGCCAAGCGTTCCCAAGGTTCCAGCTGGCAATGAAGGGCCAACCGACACGCCTCTTAACCAGGCTTGCGTCGCAATTACTGCGATCGCCGGTCGTCCTCATCGCGCTCGTCCTTGCGCTCCACCTCCTTTCCGTTGTCCGCAGCTGGGCTGCGCGACCGGCTCCGCGACCGGCTGCGCGACCGCGACCTCGTCCGTGACCGAGAGCGCGACTTGGACTTCGACTTGGCCACCGGGCTGCGGGACCGGGAGCGGCTCGGGCTCTCGCGCTTGGCGCTGCGGGACCGCGACCGTGACCTGTGGGATCCAAGGGGTACAGAGACAGGGCAGAAAGAAGACGAGGGAACGCGGGATGCATCCGCCAGACGAAGGGTGCATCTGGTCAGAGAGAATCGAAGTCAGATCGAGATCGCGGGTTCTGAAGGACATGGCTTGGGATCATGTTCTGTGCGGAACTGGGATTGAACTCGACCCACGACATACGGCCTCCAAGCTCCGAGCCGCCACGTCTGGTGGCGCTCCCATCTCGCGACCGCGCCACCATGCGTTCGCACCGAAGCCCAAGGGAACCTCGGTACGGCAGGTTGGTCTTCCCATGCACCACCGCTCGCAGCTCCCCATTTCTAGCTCTCCAGTCCACGGCCCAGCAGCCCGCCAAAGGTCCGTGCAGTCCCCATGCGCGCCCAGTGGCAGATCGCCTTAGGCAGGGCTCCGGGCAAGGTGATGCCGACAGCACGCCAGCACCCCAGCGCCGCAGACAGCAGCCAGCAGTGCAGTCACCACAGCCCACGCATCAAAGTGCCCAGTCAGCCAGCCAGCGGAACGCCAGCGCTCCTGCCAAGCGCCTCGTGTTCGCCCAGCGCGCGTCCGAGGTATCCCCACACTCCAAGAAGGATCAGCCATGCCATCCAGCAGTGCACCAGCAGATCGCCATGCAAAGCTGTCCAGCACCCAGCCCAGCAAGTGTAGAACCGCACGCCACCGAAGCAGCAGAGCTAACTTTGGGTCATGACCCTGCACCAGAGCTGTGCGGCGGCGGAGGGCGCCGCGCAGCCCCCAGGCGTTTCTCAGCGATTGAGATACGAAATCACCCGAGCCTGATCACCTTGCCCACCGCCCGCTGGACGTTCAAAATTTTCCCTGCCGCTCTGCTGCCCTTTGCAATGGTAAGCGGCGGCAGAGGCAGCCCGAACTACCCTGCAACATGCTGAGGCCGCCCTACCTGCTCCGCGACCGGTCCCGTGGGCGCTCCCGTTCCCGATCCCGGCGGGGGCTGCGGCTCCTGCTGCGGCTGCGGCCGCGCTCCTCGAGGTCCTCCACTAGGCGGACGTAGTGCCCCTTATCGAAGGGGTTGGTGAACTCGCTGTCGTCCAGCTGTCGATGTAGGGTATCAGGAGAACGGGACAAGGCATAAACAGTGAATAAATCGCTGAAGAATGGAACGCGCTCGAAGGCACTTCGACAGGGCTGCCTTTTTGGTGGACTGCTTGACACAGATCAGTACAAAGACAATCTCATCCGAGCACCAGAACCATTAACCTGGCTAGCTGCTCAAGACCCTGCAGTCAGAACCTCCCAGAATCAAGCCTGGGTAAGACATCGTGATGAAACCCGCGTGTTTACTAACGTACCTTGCGAATGGCAGCCTTCATATCGTCCTTCGACTCGAACTCGACGACACCCACGACATTGTCGCGGTGGTCCTTGAAGATCTCGGTGTAGAGGGGCTTGCAAACGCGTCGCACGAAGTCCTGCAAGGGGCCAGAAGCGGAGGGACAGCAGTCGTCTGTGTCACCTTGTAACTGCCCGCGTTGACACGAATTCCCAATGCACACTCGTGCACACTTGCAACACCGTACAATAATTCAGTGCGGCTGCGACGCTAAAATTTGTATCGCACCTTCAGGTCCTGCCAGCTTGCGGAACGAGGCAGACCCTTGACGTACAGCCTGAATCCCATCGTGTTGCGGATAGGTCGATACCCAATCCGCAGTGGCTGTTGTGCGCCACCCCCTTCACCGCCGCGGGCGATTTCCACGCGCATCCTCAAACCGGCAAACTCGTAGTTGTTGCGGCGCCGAGCAGCCTCCTCGGCAGACCTGCAGGAATATAGAGGATCTTTCATGAGAATGATCACTTAAACGCATCCTCCGACACCTCAAAACATTCCAGATTCCTGGTCGCGTCCTTACCGGGGATCGTCGAACTCGATAAATGCAAAGCCAGGAGGACGAGCAGGCTTCTTAATGTCGATCATCCGAATTCGGCCGAACTGCGGTGGACAGGTAGTATGCCAAGGTCAGAAAAGATCACCAGACCACCTTCCGCAGCAGCCAGTCATTCAACGACACCAAAATGAACACGCTGTGAATGCTCCAGCACAAAATGGTTGTAAATGGTGCATGCCTTCGATCGCTCTGCGTTCCGGGGGAAAGCCGCCTCGCACCTTGTAGAAAATCTCGTCCAGCTCTTTCTCACGGACATCAATTGGCAAATTGCCTACGAAGATTGCCCTTCCGCCGTAGCGGTCCCAGCGCGCCATTCTACAGCTTGCCCAATAGTAGTAACGCGGCGGCCTGTGTTGGAGTAATCAGCACTTGGACCACGAAGGTTAACCTTTCCAAGAAGTTTCTTTACGTACTATGTATTCGCTATGCCGGTGCAGGGATTCACTTTATTGTTGCCCCTCGGTACGGCATTCTTGACTCTCCTTACTGACTTACGTGCAAACAAATCATAATGCATTAAAATTTTACAACCCGGTACCCTCTATTGAACGGTCTTGGCAGGTTGGCGCTGACGTACCAGCGGGCAAAGGTGGCTCCTGGATGGCTGCCCCAGCCCGCACAAAACATTCATTATAAACAGAACTGGTTGTTTGTTGGATTTCCCGTAATCATAGAGCCTGTGTAAACTGCAGAAACGTCATGGGCCCACGGGTCGTTCAACGACGCCGTGGGTTCCCAACATGCACGACAACTCTGCGAAGATCAGAAGCAATTGTGCTATACTAACTTTCAAGAACATAAAACTATCCCTACTCAATCGTGGCCGCGCAGGGACTCTCTGACGCAAACAACAGCAACGGGTGTCTTCAGGCGTCTGCACAGTCCTGCACAGTCTGCATCAGTTCTCGCTCTGCAGTCATGCCGCTAGCCTTTCATTGGAACTGGCTTCTCTGCGGCGGGGCGTGCTTTTGTGCGCAGGTGAGGAAACATGCGCATGCATCCCTTGTTCTGTCGCAAAACAGCCAACGGCGCTCAGTGTTTACCGCAGACACCTGATATTGATCAAATTGGACAGCCGCTGCGGAGGGCGGCAAACGCCATACGTCGCCACAGCAGAAGAAGCACATCGCCCGAGCTTGGCGCGGGAAGTGATGACGACAACCCGTAAAGGACATCTGGGTGGAAGTAGCGCGCTTTACTTATTGCGCAATGCCGCCACATTGCCGTGGGCCGGCTGAGAAGTGCTTACTTCCAGGAAATTGGGAGGACATTTTTAGCGCCCTCTGGACATCAATATGAGTGCTGGTGCCGTTGTAGAAATTGAAATGTGGTAGAAGACTGTTGGTGCGTGCCGCCACGCATGTCGTGCAGGGAAGGGTTGGAACCGGTCCCCTTGCACACTTCTCCGCTCTCGTGCAATAACGCCTGGCGGGTTGCAATGTGCAGATACTTGGTGCTGGTTGCCGAGGAGACCACCTGACACCGGTTGTGGTGAGATATCCTACTGCAATAGTCGTGTTGTCTTGTATGCGCGTTGGCTAGGATTTGTTGCCATGGACGAATGCTTCCCGCGGGGTCCACTGTAACATGATCCTCTGGGGCATGCACGCGAGTGGAGAATCCTCTGCGGCATGCGCGCGAGTGGACGGGATGGCACCGCGCACTTTGGAGCTGCCTGTAGACACAAGTGCAGACACCCCAGCTGACCCCTACATGGCAGTCAGTCTTACTGCTGGCCACTGCGGATAACTTCTTTGACTGCAAATGGTACTTGCAGCCCGCCACATTTCACATACGGTCACGTTTGCTGGCGAATCTCTTGGGACCAACTGCAGGCAGGCAGGCAGGCCTGTGAAGCCAGCCATTTGAACACGATGTACCACCTTCATACTTAAGGCGCACCTGACGTGTAGCGGTGTAGGGCCAGCGCGCTAAAGCTCCTAGCAAAATCTGACCTTGTTCAGCTTAGCTATCAATCAGGTGTCGTACAGCGATGCCGGCACGGCATTTCTGTGCTGGCGTCAACCGATAGCTGGTGGACGCGTCAGCCAAGGTAACAACTCCACGACCCAGACGTGCAAAGCCCGGTAACGAGTTCAGCCCTTCAGAAGGACACACCAACCCATATGTCGAATGCGGGTAGGAAGTAGGAAACTCGAATGTCGATCGACGCACGGGGCTTACAGAGAATTCTGCGGCAGATCGCATACCAGTACCCAGTGAGCAAAACAGGATGCACTCTACCCCGCCAACGCCATTTCGAAACCACTTCGCTGCCGTACAGACCCCAAACCTGGACGCGCCCCTCCTCATGCATACTGGTACAGATAACCAACTGACTGCTGCACACTCCCGTCCCGGTGAACAACAGCGAAGCGCCCTACAGAAAATGGATTACAACAAGGGGAACCTCCGTGAACCCCGCGCTCCATCAGCGAGCGCGCACACGCTGAGGGCCCATCCTGCCACTCAAACCTTGCTGCTGATGGTCATGAATCTTCGGCCATCACCTTCAGACCACTCCAATGCCGACTAGCGCTCCACCGTGTCCGCTCAAAGCACAAATCATGCTCATGTCACTCCGAAGGCTTCTCAACCTGCTTGAGCTCCTTGTGCAACAACTCCAGGCGTTTTCTCTGATCCGCCGAAACGGAGTCATAAACTCCCGAAAGCAACTCCGTGCTGACGGCCGCAGTGGTGGGCGTTTGGTGCTCCTCTCCGCGCAACGCCGCGACGTAACCCTTCCACTCGCGGACGAACTGAGACCACTGAGACTCAGAGGTTTTCCCGCGCAGGTGGCTCCGGAACTCCGCCCGAACGTAGCTGTCGCCTAAGTCCCGTAAAGGAGGGGGCAGTCGCTCGCGGTGTAGCTTCAGCACTTCGCGATACAGCGAGATGATGGGCCGTGCCGTATGACGAGCGTTGGATGCCATCTTTCCAACAAATTGGCAACTAGGTAGTATAACAAGGGCCTCCTGTCGTCACACAGCTCACGGCTTGGCAGCCGCCGGTCCTGTGAGAACGCTGAGCTGCTCCTTCTCCATGTCAAGCATTTGTTGCTCGCGGTCCATTTCAATTATAAGAGGAACAAGCAGAACTAGAAGAGTCGTGGATGTAATCCAAGCGGCCTTCTTGAATGACGCGAAAAGCTTCTTGGCTGCGAACGAGACTGTGATCGGGCCCGAAGGCTCCGGCTTCGGGGCACCGCCGAGAAACATGTTGCCTACTTTATACGAAATTACACTGAAGCAAGGATACTGCAAGGCGTACACTCCCAAACAAATAGGCAACTGTGTCGGTGCCGTACGTCGCGCATACCGACAGAATAAGTTGCATAGTCTTCCCTGCTACACATCGCACACTTTCCTTTCGACGTATCGCTTCCGCGCATTGGTAGAGTTATGGTGAGAACGATGTACGTCAGCACGGAAATCTTCATGACACCGCCGCGCCAATGAAGAATGCGGTACCAAATGAAAAGTTGTAGTTGTCCGCGGACCCCACCATACGCACACACTCACAACTCGCCTAAGAAACACACCCACAACTCGCACGAACTCGCCAGAGCCTACATGACGTCAATCACGCATCGCCGACCAAGGCTACATGAACCCTCCACGCGTGATTCGAGGTGACCATGCCCGATCATGCTCTATCCCGCCAGCTGCTATTACACCACCCTGGGCCCCCCACGGAAGAGGCAAACCATCCTCAGTCCGGATGGCCCGTCCTGCTGGCTGGACGTAGGATTTGCTGCTGCTGCCGCAGTCAGCTACGTAGCGGGTCTTCATATTCAAGGTCCTGAGTGAATGGGACGTCCCCCATTCGACGGCGGAAAGGATGCGGGGAGGGGTACCCGACAACTGACCTACCTGACTATTCTTTGCCGCAGGGCTTTGCGGGCCCAATCGATACGCCAAGCCTCGCCAAGTGCTGAGCGCCGAAGGAAAGAACCGCCCTGTTGCCGGGTGGCGGTTGCGGCTGTGTACTTCGCTGTTCGTACGGCAAAACAGCCACACTGCCACGACATCCTGTCCCCTTGCCAGTGTTGCTTGCTGTCAAAGGCGCCATTAGCATGCTCGGCGCAAGGATAGCTCTGCGCGCGAGGGGCCTCTTCGCAGCGTTCTTTGCCCCCGTGCCTCAAAATTACTCATTTGGATTTCGCAGTCTAGCGTCTGAAAGGACTGAAATAAGTTTCAAGGATGTTCTCAACGCTTTGATTAAGGTTGGTTCTATTGGAGCAAGCTGTCGGCCATACCGCTACCTGACGGGTCTGAGCCCAACCTTTCCCCTAGGGTTCTTCGCCAGCACACGAAGACCGAGTCAAGCGTCTTCGTGTCATTAGTGAGCTCCAAGACTCCCTTTCAAAGGCGCACCTTGGGCCAACAAGCGATGTGCGCGTTCTTCCTTTCGGAAGCTTCGTAAACTCGCTATACGAGCCAAACAGCGATCTTGGTAAGACTTATTAAAATTGGTCTTCTTGGATTGTCAAATTGGCCTTAGCTGTCAACTTGACTGCTCGCAGACTTGGCCATCGTTGGCCAAATCATTGTCCCTGACGATCTATCTCCTGAGGACAAGCGCCATGCCTTCACAAAGATCCACCTGGTAAGCACGATAGCTTCCGACCGGCCGTGCCGACTTCACGACCCAAGGGTCCAAGGGGACGGTTGAGGTCGCGGTGTGCCGTTCATCCTCTCTACCGAGTCCAGACGGCGCGACCCAGCAGATGAATATGCCAGCAGAGATTCCCCCAAACATGACGCCGAATCCGCGCAGGCGAAGCTGCCTCGGGAGTACGCAACCGAGCTGCTGCGCACAGCCGTGGCACGGTTCGTGCAGGATGGGCTTGCGGACACCGAGAGCATGGTGCCCGTGCTGCACGCCCGCGTGCCCATCGTCAAATTCGTACATCCGGCCACGGGCATCAACGTGGATGTGTGCTTGGGCTCGGAGGGGGACTCGTTCAAGACGTGGAGCCTGGCGCAGCTGATGGCCTTGCACCCGGTGTCTGAGAGCCTGTGCCGCGTGGTAAGGGGCGGGAAGGGGGCACGGGAGCGCTGGACAGGTGGCGGGTGCCCCCCCTTCAGCAGGCTTTAGCATGTGCAGTTTCACAAATAAGCCACTTCAGTTGCATTTATGTTGCATTTCTCCACTGCTGACACAATAAGCAACCATTGAACAGATAGCCCGTGCCACGTTGCGATCTGGGTCGCACGGCTGGAAGGCAGGCACAGGTGCAGCCAGTCATCAGTCATCCAAACACGTGCTTGGGGGACCATCGTCTGTGCGACTGTGCCGCAGCGGGTCTGCGCAGCGCAAGCCGATGCCCCCGTGCCCGTGTTTCTCGTCCGCGGCATGCGGGGGTGGGACGACCCGCGACGCCGGCCGCGCCGCGCCGTGCCCAGCGCAGGTCAAGATCTGGGCCAAGGCGCAGGGCATCAACGACCCGCGGGCCTTCACCTTCAACAGCTGGTGCCTCAACCTCCTGGTGAGCGCTGGGTGGCAGTGCGGCCTGCCCTGCCCTGCCCTGCGCGGGAGGCCGCGTCGCCTGCCTGCGGGACACCTGAGGCCGACACCCTTTCGAGCGGCAACCCCGTCCACGGAGCCGTCCGTTGTGGGTGTTCCAAAGAACCTGCCCGTTGTGGGTGTCGAGGGTTTGGTCTTTCTGGGCTGAGGGGCTCGCCCTTGTGGGCGTTGTGGCCTTGCCTTGCCGCCCTGAACCTTGGAGCCATATACGGATACACCCCGCTCGGCCCTGGGCTCCATCGCAGGTGGTGTTCTTCCTGCAGCGGCACACCAGCCCGGAGCTGCTGCCGCCGCTCAAGGCGCTCATCTACGACTACGTGGGCCATCCGGGGGCCCTGGTCCGGCTCATGCACGGCGGCAGGCAGCCGCCCGGCAAGGTGGGCCCGGTGCCTTTCTTTCTTTCTTTCGCTGCGCGCGGAGGTGGAGGTCCGCGCCTTCCTAACTGGCCTTCCTAACTGCTTGGATCAGCACCCTACAGGCCCCTACAGGGTGCCCCGAGTCCGCATCACAGGGCGTGTGCAGACCTGGGAGCCGCCTTCCCTTCCGTGCAACGCCCGTGTGCGCTGATGACGTGCGGGAGAACATGCACCTGTGCTGCGCGCGTCGCGTCGCGTTGCCGCGCCCGCCCTTCCCCCCTGCCCTTGATCCCCTTTCCAGTCGAACCGTCGCTCTGGCAGCAGCGCAGTTTGAAATGTCTACCAATTTCCTATACCCCCTCCCCCGCCCTTGATCCCCGTGGACAGCGCATCGTGCAGCTGATGGCCCAGGTGACCAAGAACGCCGGCCCCGCGCGGGAGGCCTACGGCCGCCGCCCCGCCAAGCCCCTGGACGAGCTGTTCCTGGACTTCCTGGACAGCAACAGCAGGCTGCTCAAGGCGGCGCTTACGGGCTCCAAGCCGCTCAGCAGGTACGACGACTAGAGCCGGAGCTGGAGCGGGGGCGGGGGGGGGCGAGCGCGGGGGCTGGGGCTGGGGCTGGGGCTGGGGCTGGGCTGAAGCTGGGGCTGGGGCGGGGGCTGGGGCTGGGGCCGGGGCCGGGGCTGGGGCTGAAGCTGGGGCTGGAGCTGGGGCTGAAGCTGGGGCTGGGGCTGGGGACGGAGATGGGGCTGAAGCTGGGGCTGGGGCTGGGGCTGGGGCTGGGGCTAGAGCTGGGGCTAGAGCTGGGGCTAGAGCTGGGGCTGGGGCTGGGGCTGGGGCCGGGGCCGGGGCCCTTTTTTAAGTGGCGAGTGGGTGGCGCGCCACTTCGCGAGGTGCGGGCCTCTTGACAGCTGGGTTGAGGCTGTGCGCCTTCCGGTCCGCCGACTGTTGTGTGCCCGACTGCCCTGACTGCCCTGTGCCTGGCGGGGGAAACCCCCGAGCAGGGGGACGGCCATCAGCGTCTTCTACGGCAACTTCCACACCGACCGCCACTTCCGGGGGTCCATGCTGTTTGTGGAGGATCCGCTGAACGACCTTGACAACACCGCCCGGACGCTCAGGCCGGCGGTGAGCTGCGGGCTCGCGCCAAGGGGGTTTAAGAAATAGGTAGACATTTTGAAACTGCGCTCCAGGGGGGGTGTCAGAACGGGGGGGCCAGGGGCTCGCGGGGCCGGTGATGGTTTGGCTGGGTGTGGGCGGAAGGGGCTCTGCTGAAGAGCGGGCGCGCGTGCGGGGGCGCCTGGATGCGCGGTGGCATGCAGGCGAGGAGGCTGGCGCGAGAGGCGCGCTCGCGCAAACCTCCTTGCCGGTTCCCGTGCATGAGGTTGTGAGTTTGACAAGATGAGGTCGCCGCCGCCGCCTCCACGTGATCGCCTGGCGGTGACAGCGCGGCCTGGGTTCAGTAACTTCGGGGTCCGTCACGTTGTTGCTGCCGCTGCCCCTGCCGCTGACTCGTGAAATGGCCCGCTGCGCGGTGCTCTTGTGTGTGCGGTGCCGCGCCGTGCTGTCCTGGCCCCGCCACCCCAGAAAGACGCCAGCGGCCGATCCATCGACTACGTGGCCAAAGCCTTCAGTGGGGGCGCCAAGCAGCTCCGAGCGCACCTGCACAGCACCGGCCAACTGAGGCAGCCGCGGCCGGGGCCGCAGCCCAGGGCGCCGGCCGAGGGCCAGACGCCCAACTGTGATGCGGTCACGGATGCGGTCACAAGCGAGCCTGCGGCTGGCGGCGGGGGTGTCCCCGGCGCGCCCACGGTATCTCCCGCTGATGTCAGTTCCGAGGCGGGAGTGCCGTTGACGGATCCTGCCGTACAGCCCCAGGATGCACTCCCAACGGAGCCGGCGCCCGGCGCCGCAGCGACGGATGCAGTCCCCGGGCACGTCACTGCTGCGCCCTCGTCGCCCGGCGCCCCGGCTTCCAATGCTCCGGCCTCTGATGATTCGCCACCCGTAGCCTCGGCCTCCGCTGCACCGGCATCTGCTGCCTCGTCACCCGTCGCCCCGGCGCCCGCTGCCTGGGCCCCCACTGCCCCGGCGCCCGCTGCCCCGGCCTCTGTTGATTCGTCACCCGTCACCCCGGCGCCCGACGCCCCGGCTTCCAATGCTCCGGCCGCTGCTGATTCGCCACCCGTAGCCTCGGCCTCCGCTGCCTGGGCCTCCGCTGCCCCGGCGCCCGCCGCCCCGGCGCCCGCCGCCCCGGCCTCCCTGGCGTCCACTGCCGTGTTCCTGTTCGGTGCGGAGCTCGTCAACCGGGTACCCGAGCTAAGCGCGCAGCTGCTGGGGCCGGAGCTGCACGGCTGGGCCCGAGGGGCGCTGGCGGCGGGGCGGCCGGCGGGGGAGGTGCATGAGGAGCTGGTCAGGCGGGTGGGGGCCGTGAGGTGAGGGGCCGCGGTCAGGGGGGGAGGGGCGGACCGAGCGGTGACGACGGGAGGGCCCTTGACCAAGGCTGTCAGATGTGGCTGTTGCGTGTGTTTAGAAATGAAACCCGCCCGCCCGCCCGCCCGAACCCGGATGTGTGTGAATGTGGCTCGGGGGCGGCCGGCAGTCACGACCACACATCACCGGGCACCGCAAGTCAATCAGCTCGGGTCAGGTCACAGGACATGTGCGGCACCCCTCCCACGCGGATGTCATGTGATGCGCAGCGACTTCGAGTCGTTCGTCAGCTTCCGGAGGCGGTGCGGGCTCCGAGTGCTCGACGAGGAGGAGGAGCACTGGACCCCGGAGGTGAGGGGGCGGAGGGGGTCAGCGCGGAGGGTAGGGGGGTGTTGCAGGCTTACACAATCCGGACTGTAGAGCGGCCGAGCCGCTGAGAAGGGTGGGCGGATTCGAAGCGGCCCGAACGAGGGCGCGTGTGTCCTGTGTGTGTGTGAAGAGAGGATCCCCCCTTAGGTCCACCTTCGGCCGCACCGACGCGATGCGGGAGGAAGGGACACTTGCTGGGCAGCGATTCGACCCAGCGATTCGACCCAGACCCTAGAAATACATAAACCTTCCAGCCAGGGAGGGGAAGGGGGGACGCGCGCGTCTCGACCTCGACGGGGCTGGCGGTCCGCGGCTGTGGATGGGCCTCCGCAGGAGCTGGACGCCCTGATGGACAAGAAGCTCCGCAAGCAGGTCCGGCTGGAGAGGGAGGCCAGGGAGGCGGCGCGCGAGCGTCGCCGGAACGCGGTGCTGGAGGCGCGGAAGCGAGCTCGCCGGGAGGCACTGCAGGCGCGCAGGGAGCGCCTCGACGACGCGGGGGACGACCGGCGCGGCGGGAGGACAGAGCCGCAGCCCCGGGTTGGGGAGGACGCCGAGGGGCAGGGGCGGGGTGCAGGCGCGGAGTCGCAGGCGCGACAGCAGCCGCCGGGTGCCGCTGAGGAGGCAAAACCGTTTCGTGGCGGTGCTTTGCCGAAGGCCGGGGGGCCTCGGAGCGCGGGTGCACCTCGGGCCACCGAGGCCACGGGAACAATGTCGCGGTGAAGGGGGGTCTGAAAGCTGGGGGCCGATCTTCTGTCTCTCTTAACGGTGTCAGAGGACGGCCTTTTGCCTGGTATCCTGGCGTTCGCCCGCCCTGCTAAGCTGCGTTGCTCTCCTCGCCGTTGGTGACTACATTAAGGCGCTTGAGGACTGACGAGGGCATGAGCGACGACCGACAGGACTGCCCCGGGGCCTGCGACGCTGCGAGCCCCTGGATTTGCAATTCTATGATAAGATAGCAGGAGGCCAATCGAACGCATTGCGATGGGAGAGATGTAGAAGTCGTGACGGGCTGACGAGCGCGGGCGGCATGTGCAACCGCCAACTCCTGCCAACCGCCAACCCACCGATCCGATCCCATGCATGAGTAATAAAGGTGTCGACGGTCCTGCTGTGAATGCTCGGACGAAAACTTAACAGGCAGGCTCTATGAAAAGACATTTTGCATGGACGGCGTGTCGCAGCGATCTCTTGAGCAAAACAAAGCCGCGAGAACCCTACCTGTTAAGGCATCAACTTGCTCGACGTGCATCACGCCTTACACTATCGTAATTTATTTTAAGCCACAAAAATATTTAAGCTTGCAATGCGTCATTCTTGGATGTAACACAATCACCTCGGCCCAACACTCTTGGACTGAACTCGGCGCTGCTAACCCAGATCTGCGAGAGCTGCAAAGAGAAGAGAATCGTAGTTGCTGCAATCTTGATGTTGCACTCCTCGCAATGGCGGCCAAAGCCAGCCATCGAGGCGCCCAACCCGGCTATCCAGGCGCCCGCTTGGATGCGACCCCGGGTTCGCGACGGGGTCGCGCCGCGGGCATCCTCACGAGACCGAGGCGCCCGCAGCGCCGCAGACCCGACTGCCAGATCACGTGCTGCGCGAGAGAGGACGCAGCCCAGGGGCCCGGCGGGGGCGTCCGACGCCTGGGCGCCGGGTGCCCCCACCACGGTGGTGAAGGATAAGGAGCCTGCGGGCAGCTCCAAACCACCTCGGCCCCAATCCCGCCGCCACACAGCGCTTCATCACGCCGAGTCTCCGAATGCACCAGGCAAACAAACAGCCCGTGGTCTGCATCACGTCGAGTCACCGAATGCACCAGGCAAACAAACAGCCCGTGGTCTGCATCACGTCGAGTCACCGAATGCACCAGGCAAACAAACAGCCCGTGATCCTCCTCCCGATAGCAGCCGCCGCCGACGCGCCTCCAACAGTCCTCGGGTCACCGACGGCCCTCGGCTCACCGACAGCCGCCGCCGACAGCCCCCCGAGGGGCCGCCGCCCCGCGCCGCAGCCGTCAGCGGAGCCCCGCCGCCGCCGCCACGGCCGCAGCCCCCCGCCGCAGCCCTCCCGCGCCCCCTCGCGGCCCGGCTCGCCGAACTGGAGCCTGCGGCCCTGCTGGCTGCGCTCAAGGCGCGTCGCCTCCCTCCTCCCTCCCCGGCCCCGCCCCCGGCCCCGGCCCCTCCCGGTCGGGTGCAGCCCGTCAGCAGCAACAGCAAACCCGCCGGTGGGTCCCAGCCCCCAGTGGAAGACATCAGCGACGCGGTCGTCGTGGAAGTGTGCCAGGAGCTGTCCATGAGGTTCCTGCTACAGCCCAACTACAGCCCCTCACAGGTGGTGGAGCTGGTGGAGCTGGTGGCGAGGCGGTGCGGCGGCGTCAAGGGCGCGGCGGAGGCGGCGGGCGCGCTGCTGGTCCGCGGCTGCCGGCTGGCGCTCAGCGCTGCGGCGCGGTCGCCCGCGCAGGACGAGCTGGCGCGGCAGCTGCCGCGGCTGGTGCCGGCCCTGGTGGCGTTGGAGTACAGCAACAAGGTGAGGGGGCGGGGCGCGGCCTGGCGCCCAGCGCCTGGCGGGGAGAGGGAGGGAGGGAGGGAGGGTGCACAGTATGCGAATTTGATGTATGACTTACTATTCATATTATTGAAGCTGCGGTGCCAGGGAGAGATCGACATTGAGAGGATTTGGTGGTGGTGGATGAAGGTGTAGCCCGTTGAGTATAGCAGTGCTGCGGATGCGCCCGCTGCCGACGGCCGGGTCCTCCTCGCCTTGGATCCCTGCAGCTATGGTGAAGAATGGGAAGATAGCGAGAGAGAGAGAGAGAGATAAGAGATGACGACGAACGACCGAGCCTGACGCGCTGTGTGTCGCCTCCGCCGCTGCGCAGAGGTGGTGGGACGAGATGTTCCGCATCATGCAATCCAACGTGGGCCTCTACTCGGGCGAGGAGGTGGCGGCGCTGGTGCAGGCGCTGGTGGAGCTCGACACCGTGATGGCAACAGCGGCTGCTGCTGCTGCCGCCGCTGCTGCTGCTGCCGCAGCGGCGGCGGCGGAGGGCGGGGCCGGGACCGGCGGCGGCAACAGCAGCAGCGGCGCCTCAGACAGCGGCAGCAGCGGCCCGAGCACGGGGTTCGGCTCGCACCAGCTGCAGCAGCCTGCCATGCAGCAGCGGCTCCAGGCGCTCTCCCTGGACGAGGGGGTCTCTGGGGACGCCACCGCGGGGCTGCTGCTGTGGCTGGTGGTCAGCGGGCTGAGGGAGCTGCAGCTGGACCACGTGTCGGCCCTGCTCAGGTGGGGCGGGGGGGGGGGGGGGGAGCGGAGGGAGGCAGGGTTGGGCCGGTGTGTAGAGGAGAATGGTGGACAGGTTGGGGGGAGACGCACCTCTGCTCTCGGGGGTGGGGGGGGTGGGGAGGGGCGTAGAGGGTTCCGTGATGGAGCGCGTCAGCCGCCGCACGTCGCAGACGGCGCTTGACCCCGTGCAGTCGACCTAGGGTGGTTAGTGCGCTGCGGACGTGCGCTGATGGACCCATACCACCCATACCACCATACACCCATACCACCCATACCACCACGGGTTGTGGCCCCCGGGGGTTGCCCTTGTCCCCCCCGCCCCTGGCCCCCATGAGCCCGCAGGCGGGCGCTGCAGGCCCCGGACCTGTCCCCTCAGGGCTGCTGCCAGCTGCTGCAGGCCACCGCGCGGGCGTGTGACCGGTGGCCCCAGCAGGCGACGGAGGTGGGAGCGTGTGGGTCGGTGTGTAGGGGGGGGGTTAGAGGCTGTGCAGAGGTAAGGTCGGGGGTCCAGTCAGGCAAGGGCTCATGATCCACGAGTTGCTTCAGATCCTGCGGTACTGGTCAATACCCGGCCGGATCTTTGCCCGGGCAGTCAGCGCAATCCCGCGTTTGGCCACGAATCGGCTCCATCCCCCGCTCCCTTCCCCTCCCTTCCTATACCCCCATCCCCACCCCGCCTCCCACCCCTTCCCCCCTCCCCACCTCCCACCCCTGCAGGTGGTCAACATGCTGCAGCGCTCCCCGCCCGACCTGGTGGCGCTGATGGCGGACAAGGCGGCCCGCCTGGCCGCCGCGGGGCAGCTGCACATGGCGCAGCTCACCGACGTGGCGCAGTCGCTGGCCAAGCTCCGCTTCCTGCAGCCCCTGTTCGTGGAGGTGAGAGAGGAGCACCGCCCGCACCGCCCTCACCGTAGTCAAACCTCACCGCCCTCACCGTGGTCAAACCTCACCGCCCTCACCGTAGTCAAACCCTAGAAGAAACACACCCGGCGCCCGGGTCATGGGGGGAGGGTTCTTCAAACCCGCTCCGTCACCTCCCGCTCTATGCGGGGTAATAGGGACTTGGTAGATATGTTTATACGGTGCTGCTGCCCGGGGGGGTCCCTATCAGTATCTGCCACGGTGGAATGCGGCAGAGCTTACAGGCCGTCCACGGGATTCCGATCCCTGCTGCTCCCTCCCTGTCGCCTGCCACCTGCCCCCTCCCCCCTCCCCCGTCCCACCCACCCGCCCCAGGAGCTGGCAACCGCCGTGGTGCGGGGCATGCACAACCGCCGCGAGGAGGGGCCGCATCATCGCGGCACCTCCAAGATGCGGGACGTCACGGTGGCGTTGCACACCTGCGCGCTGTTCGCGCACCGCCACCCCGCGGTTTCGGAGCTGTTCGCCGCCGCAGCGGACGACCTGGAGCGCCGCCTGCCGGGCCTTACGGTGGTCACGCTGGCGCGCATCGCCTGGTCGTACGCGGTGGCTGGCGACTGCGGGCTGCTGCCGACCGGGGCGCAGGGCGAGAGGGTGCAGAGCTTCCTGCAGGTGCGCCGTTGGGGACGGGGGAAGGGGGGGTCGGGGATGGGGGGGTTGGGGGCAGGTGGATTGGGGATGGGGGGGTATTGGGGCAGGGGGACTGATCCTCAAAACCAGGGAGGGTGGACCTGGCTTGGACGGGAGGCGAACGGCGCTGCTGAGACGGCGCTCTGGCTCGGCTCGAATCCCTTTCTCTCAGAAACGTGCTCGCGGCCGGGCGCTGGCTGCCTCGCGGGATCCCCTCCCCCTCCTCGTTCTTCGGGTTTATTTCTTTTTTAAGTTTAACCCCTCCCCGGCTGGCTCGCCCCCCTCAGGACCTGAGTGAGCTGCTCCAGGCCCGGGTCGGCGAGGTGGCCGCCTCCAGCTCCGACCCCCTGGTGTCCGGGCAGCTGCGCTTCGCCCTCCAGATCTGGAGCGCCACCCAGCCCAGCCTGGCGCCCAGGCAGCTGCTAGAGGCCGTCCACCTGTGGAAGCACGGCGGCCGGAAGCCGCGTCGGGAGACGCACACGCAGACGCACGCGCAGGCGCACACGCAGACGCAACCCCAGGAGGACGCAACGTCCGAGCAACGTGGTGGGAGAGCTGGCCGCCGCCGCCGCAGCAGCAGCAGCAGCAGCGGGGGCGGCGGGGGCGGCGGTGACGCGAACGACGGGGGCGGTGGAGAGGGGCGGCGGAGACCGCGGGTCAGTGAGCTGCAGAGGGACGTGTACTGGCAGCTGCGGCAGCTGGGCTACGACGCCAGGATGGAGGAGCGGGTAGGCGGTCCGGCGGGTGGGGGGGGGGTTCGCTTTTGCGGTCTCGCTGTATTTTTTTGACAAGTAGGGGCGGCGAGGGCAGGAGAGGGGGATGGGAGCCTCTGGGTGTGGTCGGACCTGCTCGCGGCCCGCCGTACTGAGCGTTCGCAGCTTTGCTCCTCTGCTCACACAACCACCGCTGTCCACGTTGCGTCCCGGCAACCCCCTCGTGCTCAAGTTGGACACATGGGACCCCTGCACACCTCTCTCTCCCTCGAGATTTCCTTCAGCAACCCCCCTCCCCCACTCCCCGTGTCCTGCTGTACGGATCACGTGTGGCGGTTTGTGTACGGTAACGTTTGTGTGTTTAACAAGAAGCCCACGTGTGTGTGTTTAGAATTGCAACCCGCCACGTGTGTGTGTGTGTGTGTGTGTGTGTTTGTGTGTGCAGGTGGGTTACTGGACTGTGGACATTCTGTTCCGGGTGGGGAGGCGCAGTGTGGCGGTGGAGGTGGACGGCCCCGCGCACTTCACCACCTGCGGCCGCCACACCCTTCTGGGCCCCTCCCTGGCGCGTAACGCCTGCCTCCGCGCGCTGGGGCTGGCGGTGCTGACCGTCCCCTTCACCGACTACGAGAGCTGGCCGACCGCGCAGCGGGGCGAGAAATTGCGGCACCTGGTGGAGGAGGCGGTGCGCGCGCCGCCGCCGCCGCTTCCGCCGCCGCGGTGATGATCGCAGGGAGCTACGGCAGAGAGCGCGCTGGCACCGTTTCTCTCGGCACTGGGACGGGTGGTGGTGGTGGTGGTGCGGTGGTACGGACCCGAAGACGGTGGGACTTGATTGGTGGGCGTGGAGGAGGATGAATGGATGATGGAGGAATCCCCGACGCGAGGGGGGAGGGGGGACCCCGTCGCGATCCTGCAGTGTGTGTCTGCTGGCACGGTGGCTGGCTTCGGGTGTCACCACTGACCCGCGGGTCCCCTACTGTAACAGTAATTCCTTCATTGATGTCGGGGGCTGCGCCCTGTGGCTGCTCCCTTTCCGTTGGACAGCTGCACGTACCGCTTCCAGACGTGGAACAAAGTACGACAACAGGGCCACCACCTTTCCTCGGGCCGGTGTGGCCCCCACCACCCGCTGTGCACCGCCGAATCCGCAGTGTGCCGCTGCGGGGCGTCCCTGCCGTCGACTGTGAGGGAGGAGGGGTCCCCGGGGGATACAGGAAATTGGTGGACACACTCAAACTGCGCTGCTGCCTGCTGCCAGAGAGCAAAGGTCCGGAGAAGGATCTAGTGTACCCGGGAGGGATCTTCAGCGATCGAGAGGAGGAGTCCAGGGGGGTTGATCGGCCGTGGTGGTCAGTCAGCCCGCAAGCCGACCCGGTGGACGCCCGCAAGCAGTGTTTGGGGCGCTAGGCAGTCCAGGGGGGTCCCGGTCCCCGGTGCTTCGGGGCTTGGGGGCTCTGTCCGTCATCCCACCGGTCTGCCGGACCCTCCCAGGACCTCACCAAGGTACGGCACCCCCTGACCCTGACCCTGACCCTGACCCCGACCGCGACCCTGACCCTAGACCCCACCTCTCCACCTCCCCCCCCGAGGGGGAGGAGGGACGACACCGCAGCGTCCCCAACCTAAGCGTGCAACAGGTTAACACTGATGGTGAACACATGCTACGATGGGATGGCCACCGGTGCGCGGTACGGCGACAAGTTGCCGTACCGCCGTGGCAGATATCCGTACAGCTTTGTCCCGTACTTCTGCCGCCCGGGCCCCTCGACGCCGCCTGGTCCTGCGCCTTCTGCCATCTCCTGCTGCCCCTCCGCGGCACCGGAAGGCCCCCCTGGAGCTGCTACGTCACCGCCAAGCTGCCCCCCGCTCCCCCCCCTCACCACCGTCTCACGGAACCTTCCCGCCGCCGCCGCCGCCGCCGCCGCCGCCGCCGACCCATGCCCACCTGCCGCTACCCCCGTATCCTTCCCCGCCAAACTCTCAGCCACTCCATCAGAGACTCGCTGCCGCGTCGCCCAGGCCGCGGCCCCAGCCCGCAGCTCCCCTGCCTCCGCCGCCTGCCCGTCGGCACCCCCACCGCCGCTGCGACCCTCCTGCTCCTCCAGGCAGCTCCTCACGCGCTCCAACAGCTCCGCCCTCCAGGCGGCCGGCGGCCGCACGTCCAGGACCACCAGCCCCCACATCAGACCGCTCAGCGCCGCAGCGTCAAAAGACCCCATCTGCCGCCCCGCCGCACCCAGGAACGCCTCCACCCACCGCCGCTGCGGCTCCACACCCAGCTTGGCCACCGCCACCAGCAGCTCAGACAGCAGCCGCGGCGTCAGCGAGCATGCGGCGGCGGCGGCGGCGGCGGTCGCGACCACCACCGGGGCCGCGGCCGCCGGCGGCGGCGCCGTGGGCTGCGGCGGCGAGGATGCCGATGCGCCTGGCGGCGCCGCCGCCGCGGCTGCTGCCGCCGCCGCCGCCGGTGCCGCCACGTTATCATCCATCGGCGGCGGCGGCGGAGGCGGCGGCGCGCAGGCCTGCAGCCTGACGAGCGTCTTGTCCATGAGGGGCTGCAGCCAGACTGGATCGGGCCGCACGTCCAGCTCCGCCAGGGCTGCCATAAGGCCCACCAGTCGGTCATCGGGCAGCAGCGGCAGCTTCGTGGCGCAGCCGTACAGGAGCCCCTCCAGGAGCGACCGATGGGATCGCTCCGATCGGCTGTCGCCGATGGCCGCCGCCGCCGCGGCGCGAGCCGCGGAGGTGGCGGCGGCGGCGTCCAGGCGATGGCGGCGCAGGGCGGCCAGCGCTGTGACGGCGTCCGCCACATCGGTGGGCGCCAGGACGTCGCTCTTGGACGCCAGGGCCGCTGGGCGCGAGGCGGGCGCATGGGCGGGCAGCGGGACGCGGTGTTGGATTTGGGTGTGCGGCGGTTGGGTGCGGCGGTTGGGTGCGGAACCGGTGGCGCTGTACGAGGCCCGGTCGGCGGGGAATGTGCCATGTCGGGGGCCTCTGTGTTCGTTGTGGGCCCCTGGTTCCTCTGTCTGCTTCGCCTTGAACCCCCCTTGGATTGACCCAAACCAACCCGACCCCGACCCCGACCCCACACCGCTCACCGCACGACGCCTGCAGCCACCGGTCGTCCGGCCGCCAGCCCGTCCGCGCCACCGCCACCATCATCCGCGCCACACCGGAGGCCGTGAACCTCGGCAGCTTCTCGGAGCACATCTGCAGACACCGCCGCATCCACGCCGCCGCCAGCGCCGCCAACTCCCGGTCCGTCCCGTCCGCGCCGTGGTCCCCGCGGCCGTGTCGTGGTGATGCGAAGAGCGTACGGCCCGGATCCAGCGCGGCCATGTCGTACAGCAGCTCGGGCAGGTCCCTGGGACTGACCTGCGGGAGGTGTTCGAGGCTGGACCGCAGGCACCGCTGCAGCCACCGCCGGTCCGGGGCCAGTTCGGCGGCGGCGACGAAGGCCAGCACGGGCGGCAGGTCCGCGGCGCGCAGCTGCGGCAGGCAGGAGGACGTCACCTGGTGGGGTAGGGTGGGGTGGGGTAGGTGGGGTAAGGTGCGGTAGGGTGGGGTAAGGCTGGGGTAAGGTGCGGTAGGGTAGGTCCCGCGGGTCACCCCGCCCCCTGTGGTCCCACGGGTCACCCGAACCCCCCCCCCCCTTGTGGTCCCACGGGTCACCCGACCCCAACCCCATTTGTGGTCCCACGGGTCACCCGGCCCCTCTGTGGCCCACGGGTCACGCACCTGCAAGAACTTACGCCTCCAGCGCATATCCACCCGCCAGCCCAGCCGCGTCATCGCCCAGGCCAGTCCCGACAGCTGGTGCGGCTGCATCGCCTCCAGCTGCCCCTGGAGCGCCGCCAGCAGCAGCCCCCGGCACCGCTCCCCGGGCTGGAACGCCACCTCCGCCGCCGCCCGGACCGCCCGCACAAGGTCCTCACAGCTCAGCTCGTCATCGCCGTGAGTATGAGTACGGTTACGGGTACGGCTGGTACGGACATCGCCAGGCAGGACGGCCGCCTCCCCGCTGTCGGTAGCGTCCGGCGCGCCGCCGCTGCCGCCCTCTGGGGCGACACCCGGACCCGGCTGCTGCTGCTGCTGCTGCTGCTGCTGCTGCTGCTGCTGCTGCTGCTGCTGCTGCTGCTCGCCGGCTTCGGACCCAGGCTGGAGTCGGGACCGGGTCTGGATCCGGGCCGGCCTCCGCCGGCCGCTGCCTCCGCCGCCGTCAGTGCTGGCGGCGCCCGCCTCCTGGCGTCGCTCGAGGCAGCCGCTGAGCGCCTCCTCGTACAGCGCCAGCCAGGGGGACGTGGGCCGCACCCCCAGCTGCACCAGCGCCCACAGCAGCTGGGCGAGCTGCGGCCCCGACAGGTACGGCAGCCCCGGCTGCAGACAGCTCATACAGGCGCCCAGCCAGGCGTCCCCCGGCCGCACATTGAATGACGCCAGGGAGGCCACCACGGCTGCCAGCTCCGCGCTCGTCAGCCGCGACAGCCCGACTGCAGCCGGGGTGCTGGCCGGCGACGAAGGCGGGTCTGTGGGCCCGGCGACTGGTCCCGCGGGGTCCAGAGCTGGCTGAAGAGGATGAGGAGGGGTGGCCGTGGCCGGGGGGCCGCCGGCCGCCGAGGCGGCGGTCGCGGAGCCGGACGGCGCGGCACCGCTGCCGGATGAGCCGGCCGCCGACGCTGGCCGCCGCACGAGCGAGTCTGCTAGCCGCCGTAGCACCTCCGGATTGGCGCTGCGGAGGCCGGACATGGAGTTGATGACGGCGGCTACCTGGCGCGGCTGCAGCGCGGCCAGGTGGGCGTCCAGGAGCGTGTACGCCGCCTGCAGGGAGTCCGCCAGCAGCGCGGCATCCAGGGGCCCCTGCGGGCTGCTGCGCCACCTCTCGGATATGTTGACGAAGGCCGCGACGGCATCAAAGGGGCGCGTGCCGGCTTGACTGACAGTCGCCATGCGGACGCGAGTCGCCTCCTCGAGAAGCAGCCCGTGGATGGAGGCAAGATCGCAGCATTTTGAGAGTCTATCGGCCAGCGTTTGCCTGGTGGCGCTGATTGTTGCAGCGGACGCATGACTAGCGATGGAGGCGCTCGCAATTTGAGGTCGCAGAGTAGCTAAGCTGTGGCGCTGCTTTAAATAAGCACGTTGATGGAATTGGCATAACCTATCCGCATGCCTAGCAGACAGCAAATAACTTGCCCGCATTTTATTGGCTCACTCCGCCTGGAATGAATTGTCCCCGTGAACTGTCCGATAACTGCCAGAGCTTATTATGCATTTATGCTGTCACTTACGTCCTGCAGCTCTGTCACTGGACATGTCCAAAACACGACTTGCTATCTTGGCAACCAACAACCGGTCTCTGCTATCCGTACTTGGATGAGCTGTTAGACCTGTTAGCCTGTTACACATGTTGCCCTCTCGCCCAGCTTTCGGGCTCACATGCCTGCCCTCAAGGCCGCGATTAACCGCTCAGCGGCAGCTGGCCGTGCTGCATCTGCTGCTACCGATTTCCTGACTGATGTACATGATGTATTTGCCGCTCATTTAACCCATGGTTCCGTTGCGCGTCCCCTCAAGAACGGCCCACGTCACCGGCCGTTGCAGTCAATCGGCAACCACGAATGAATCAGCTCCTCCGCCACCCCGCCCCCACCTGGGCCCGTAAACCCCCTTAGACGGAAGCACGGCGCACCCCCCTCATCCTTTCCCTCACACACAGGAAACGTGCCCGATATGCCGCCACGCGATCTCGCCAACGAGCATTTCGCTGCGATGCTCACTCTGTGATTGACCTCTTTGAGGCAGACCTTGAGACGCTCACTCGATTTCCGTCTAGCTTCGACTTCCTTACTACCGTATTGTTACATGGCGATTACAATTGAAAAGCGTGGCGCTTCTTAGGTTGCTTGCCATCGTTGTTTAGTAAAGCAGCAAGAGCTGCCAGGGAAAGTCTCTAAACACCTAGACCCATTATGGGACAAGTACTCGCTGTAGGACAGCACAGCACAGCACAGCACAGCGCGAGAAAATTTGTGTGGCCGGCTCGGACGGCCCCTGCAGTCTGTCCCAGGCTCCGGACCGGTTATCCACACCACACTTCATGGACCGCATTATGGATGGCCCGACACCTCGCCTCTTGGCACGTCCTCAGGTCCACATCCCTTGCCACCTCCACAGGCCCTCCGGTCACACACCGAAGACGGCAGGAAATGAACCCCGGCCGATCGACCCCGCACCCACTTTCAGTATGGACCCCGCCAGATGGGCAACACTCCTCTGGGAGTGGGGCCAAAATACCAGAACCCAGAAGCCGCCACGGCAGCTCGTGGGACCACCGTGTCCGGCGTTCACAGCGTTTAGGAGCAAAGCCGGCGTGTACACCCAACCAGCAACTGGAGCTCGTCCGGAAAATCGCAGCGCTTAGGGCGCCTCATGCGGCAGTGTTGCCCGTGCTTCCTGAAACGAACAGGTCAGTGAATGCCGCCGCGCAATCAAGAGCTCTGTGCGCCTGCAGGGCCCTGAGCTGCCTGACTCTTGGACAGCTCGCAAGGGGCAGCCAGGAACGGCACAGCACAACCGACCAACGCGGAGAACGCGGGCCCTGATTCAATCAACTGGAAACCAGCTTCAACCTTCCAACCGCGACAACAACTGGGAATTCTGACTAACTACCAACAAACAAGCAATCCTCAATCTTCTTGACGCAGGACCCTGCAGCCATACCCAACACTCTCTGGCCACAGACAACGTGCAGCCGGCCAGTCAGGCAGAAACAACAAACAGGTCAACATCACGCAAGCCCAAACGAGCAGATAGGCCGGGGAGCTGGGCGCCTCCCCTCCCCTGCCTGCTCCAGGCGATCGGACATGCACGGCCGTCCTGCGAGTGGCCATTAGGTAGGCAGATAGATATTCAGTTTAGTTAGTTAGGTCTGCAACTGATATCGATATCTGACAACAGGGCATGAGCTCCCGCTGCCGCCAATTCCGGTCAACAACCATACTTGCAATTTCAAAGCAGAGCTACACCGCGCCGGTGGACAGCCACACATAAGGGTACACGGGTCACCTCGCTGCACTAGGCACTACCCTGTCCACACAGTCGGTTGCGAATGCAGGACAGACAAATGGGTATTTGACCAAACCGCGAATCTCCTCGTGTCAATCAAAAATCAGCCACTGCGCGGGTCCCTCAGCCACTCCCCTCCAGAGATATCCTCCACCTTCCCCTCCAATACTCCCGGCGCAGACACTGTGATGCAGCAGGTACTGTGATGCAGCAGACACTGTGGCACGATATGCCTTCGACACGGCGAGAGCTACCCTTCTGGGCTGCACGCCCCTGAGTTAGTAATGCACCAGCAACTAACTACTACAATGGTATTCGCCGCGCACTACTGATGGGAGGAGTGTCTGTCTAACAACTGGAATGCGTGCTGTCAGCTGCCAGTCGCCTGAGGCCGCCCCCTCACCCCGCGGGGTGACAGACCCACGGGGCGACAAACCCACGGGCGGACGCGGACGCACAGGCGCGGTGCGGGTGCGAGCAATCACGCGTGACCGGGGGGCCCGGTGCCCACCATATACGGCCAGCAGCACCCGTTTAGTGTCGCTGGCCCGCGGAAGGAAAACAGCGACGCAAGCGACCAGCGAAAGCTCGCGCGGTGATCACGCCACGGTGATCAGGCCACGCCACGCCGCACGCCCGCCCGCTCGTTTTAGCGCATGGCCGCGAGCAAATTGACCAAGGACCGACCCTGTGCGAGCTTCAGGGCTCCCTGGATCAGGATACGCGGATGTGTGTGTATCCTGATCTGGGCCGGGGCCTGCTGGTGTGTGTGCCGCGTACGCTGCGAACTGAAATCGCCGATCGCCACCGACGTGGTCGCCCCAACCCTGCCCACAGTTTGGAAAACCCAGCGTTCACCGACACCGCATCGTTTGACCGCGACGGGCCGACGGGCCACTGGCGGACTGCCAGGTGACGGGAAAATGTCAACCGTGCCAACCTGCGAACTACCACGACGAATACCGCGCACACAAATAAACAACTGCAACTATGGACGCACCAGCACCTCGCAACGAAGCGCACATGCATGTGGCACGAAATGACAGCGAATCAATTAATTGGGTTTCTTGATTGATTTTTATGCATATCAGGTCACGCCCATCCTTCCATCCTTCCTTCCTTGCTTTTGACTCACATTCGGGGCGCGGACATTGTGGCGCCATCGCCCCATAGACATTCAGTGCAGCCCTCTCCCATCTGAACACCGTTCAGAGCTGTGTGAACACCAGCTCCCGCGCCGTGGTGCTCCTCGCCCATGGCGACCTCCCGATGGGCGACGGTGGGCCCATCATCGAGTTGCTCCCCGTCCTCAGCGGACCGCCGTCCGCGTTGTACGGTGCCCGCGATCCCGCCGCCGGCCGCCTCCGTGCAGCCGACGCCACCCCGCGGCCGGGCAGGTCGCCGCTGCCGCTGCTGCTGCTGCTGCCGGACGCGGCTGACGTGCCCTCCAGAGACTTGTTGCTGCTGCCGCCAACAGCAGCACCAGCAGCACCCGCACCACCACCGCCGCCGACTGCACCCGCCCCCGCCGTCTTGGACTCCGCCTGACCCAACCGCGGGAGCCTCAAGGTGCTGCCGCTGCTGCTAACGACGTGCCCCATCGGCGGTGCCACGAACCCCGGAGCCCGGCGCGCACCTTCGGCATCACCCTCAGCCCCCGGGAAGTACGGCGCGTCCGTCCCATGCCCCGGCTGCCCGTCCAGAGACTGGGACTTTGTTCGCTGACCCGGCAGCTTGCCGCGCCCGGAGGAGTTGCCGCCGGAGCTCGCACGGTGCGGTCGCCGCGTGGAAGCCCTGGCGGATCGCCGCTGCTGCTGCAGCACTGCGGACGGACCCCTCGGCTCCACGAGCTCGCTGCCGGAGGACAGCCACCTTTGCGGCTGCCGCGCCTGCCGTTGCGGCTCCTGGTCGCGTGACACTGCAGCAGCTGTAGCTGCCGCTGCAACACCCAACGAAGCAGCAGCAGCAGCAGCAGCAGGAGCGGCATCAGCTGCGGGAACGACTGCGGCTGTTGACAGCTTCTCCAACTGGGTTGAGCTGTAAGAGGGCTGTTGCGACAGCGAGGAATGGATGCTGGTGGGCTCCCTTGTGCCGGCACCGGTGGGCGAGTTGGACCGGCTGCCGACTGGCGATACCGCTGCGGCGGAACCCAGAGGACGGCCCGTCTGTTGCTGCTGCTGCTGGGCATGCGCTTGGGGCGATGGGTCGCGACCGCTGGATTCCTTTACAGTGTGCTGCTTGTGGATGCGGGAATGGTTGCGAGCGCGGTCGAACCGCGAATGCGGGGCCAGCTTCTTCTGGCTCTGGGAGCTCCGCAATTGCTCGGAAACGCCCTCCTTCTCCTCGGCCTGCAATGGTGCAAGGTGATCAGATCGTAAGACCAGCCCTGACGGGGACCGGAGGGACCGAACTGTCGCTTGAAGCCCCGTGCTCATACACCCGCTGACTGTTCGATGCTCAATCTCAAAGCTGCATTCGCCCATGACAACATCCAACTTTCAGGTGTGCCGAACTAAAGCTGTGAGTGAGAGGTGCGAAGCTCCAGGATGCACCCACGCTGGGAACTCGAATCACGACGATGCAGGGGGACACACCCACATGGTTCGAAACAGGGAATGCATACCACGCTTTCAGGAATACAGATGCACTGACATCCATGTACAACGAAACCGGGCTGGCTCCACGCGTCGACTCCCAAGCACCCACTTTGGCTTGCGCGTACGTCTTGGTCAGCTTCGTGGATACTGCTGTAGAGCGCTGCAGTACGCTTTGAAGCAGGACATCCAGAGACGACGTCGACGCTGCGGGCACATCACCGCTGTTTGACCAGGTTGGTTGCAGAGTGCCACTACCCCGCGTGGGCGAGGGCTTGGTCCGCGGCGCAGTCACCAGCGGGAGGACCACCTGGCCAGAGGAGGTGTCTTGCCACGAAGCCCGGCTGCCCCGAGGCAAGAACGCCTGATTATCCAGAACGCCGAGCGGAGACACCGGGAGAGACTGGCCTGGAGGCATGGGTTCCAGCGACTGGGCATTTTCGGTCAAAGCCTGCAGGCTCGCCCGGTGGCGACGGATCTCCTCCGCCTGGGCATCCTTTCGCTGCCTGAACTCACGTAGAAACTGCATACAGCAAAACAAAATTGCAGGGGGGACAGCCGGCCATACGTAAGCCCGGCCATACATATTGCCCGCGTAGGTTCCTTAGGGGGTCATGCCAGATGAGTCGGGACACACCGGAATCCATTACGAAAGTCTCACATCAGCATATCAGCACAGTACTCATTCGGGTGTGATATTTGCAGCGGGACAGGCATCGAAGGAACAAGAAACGACGGAAAGGGACAAATTCCTCTGCAAGAAGTCTAGGTATTACCTTCGCTGTATGAGACCAACGATGCGCCAAGTAATCTTCATCAATTGAATCGCCCTCGGTGGAGGGACGAGGAATGTCGGCTTGCACAGCAGCGTAGCTAAGTGCCCGTGCTGTTAGACCCATTCCAAACGTTATACAGAAGCCGGCAGTCAGGGCAGAAGAAGCTCCCACATACTAGCAAAGCAGTCCCAGCCGATGTCGTTTCTGCGTGGGCCTCAGCCTTGCAATCGTCAGCTCATCTGGCTGATGGCAATTAATCATTATGGACTTCACGAAAATTTTTAGCTCTCGCAATGAACAAACGTCAGCCTGCTGTAATTTGTTCAAATGGCGTGTCGTGAATGCGGGGCACGGAAGAATGCACTAAGAAGTCATCGTTTACCAATTTTTTTATGATGTCACAAGGTTGTTGGTTGTAGTAAGTCACGTTGCAAGGTTAGCGATCCTGGGCCTTACGATAACGCGGACTTCCTCTCAGAACTTTTCTCTGCATAACCATAATACGTGATACAACTCGGTTGCAATCTTCCTGTGCGCCTGATGTACACATACATGTTGCGAAGCTCGCGTTCGAAGCTAGCTGGCTGGATGTCCTACCCGGCGGTGTCTACCTAGTGCCGCTGTCACAAATCTCACTAGTGAGCCCGTACAGTTCGTGACTTTATTTAAAGACTCGACAGAAGGGTGCTTTCATCGAATGGTTGGCTAATTTAAGCCCTTTCAAAGCACTTGAGTGATTTCGATAGAAGAAATTCTGTCGGTTGCGTCTGGTCGCGTTCGGGCCGAACGCATGCGTTGTGAGCCGCCAGCTCTTATCGGGCTTGGCAATGCTGTGCTCCTAATTCGATTAGCGTCTTAGCCACCGTTCAGGAACCCACAATGGGCAAGTCACCGTCGACAAGTCCCGCGGGACTGTCCGCCGGATCCCGCGGGATCCCGCCGGATCCATGTACGTGCTGTAAAGCTGCGAGGCTCGTGATTGCCTATGCAAGTGTACATTCCCTTTGGGGTCCGCTGTAACGTTCATCCATCCATCCATCCATCCATCCATCCATCCATCCATCCATCCATCCATCCATCCATCCATCCATCCATCCATCCATCCATCCATCCATCCATCCATCCATCCATTCATTCATTCATTCATTCATTCATTCATTCATTCATTCATTCATTCATTCATTTCGTTGAATAGATCACTTTACGGTGGACCCGGCGGGTCATCGATGGCAGCAACAGCAGCCCCACGGCACACTGCAAACCGAATCCGCGCCATCATGGCGCACCGAACAGGCTCCACACGCGCATCGAAGCACACCCCGCACCCGGGAGCCACCCCGTTCATGGGGACCAACCATAGCCAAGGAGGAATCCCGCTCAGGATGAGTTAGCCACCGGTGGCTCACCTATTAGCGAACTACAAGCACAGCTCAGGCCAGCTCCCGTCTCCGGCAGTGGCCCGTGGTGTTGGAAGGCTTCGCGGGCTCGCGGGGTCGTGGGCCAATATCAGTATGCTCGCCCGGTCGGGACTAAGGGTCCACCTTGTAACGGGTGCATGAGTAGGCTGTCCGATTGGGCCCCCGGGCGGGGTTGTGTGGGGGTGTGTGTGGGTGGACAGAATGAAATGGTGGGAATGGCGCCCTGGAGGATGTCGGGGGCAAAGGAGGGGCAAAACGAGAGGCAGCAATGGGGGAAGGGCAAAGCAGGGCAACAGAGAGGGCCCCTCTGTCCCCACCTCGGCGGCTCGCAAGGTCTCAGGCTCCCCCTTGAGGAGCTCCAACCTCCATCGGGTGGCGATGCGCCGCATGTGCGGTGCCACCAAAGCCTTTCAGTTGACAGTGGCCATGGACGCACAACGAGGTTTGCTTTGATCACGTCTTCCGGCTGAGTAAGCTTGAACAAGCTAGCTAGGTGGCCAATAGGGCAACATGACAAACTGTCGGAACCTTAGGCGCAAAGCAATCAACAAGAGCGGGTCCTCCCAAACCGACCCCACGCTTCCAAAAGGAAAGCAACCAACAAGAGCGGGTCTGGCGCGGTTTCCAGGAGAGGCAGATCCTGGCGCGCTGGTAACCTGGTGTGTTGGCCGGTCTGGCTGCATGGCCCCCCCGCGGGTGATGGAGGATGGGTGCGCAGTCTTTGGTAGGGGTTGACGCCTACGAGCTATCTGGGCCCGGTGAAACACCCGGTGGGGACTCGGGTCCACCTTGCAACGTTTACTTCAAGAGCATTCCAAATCTGCTTCCATAACGTTTTTTGACAAGAATATTGAAAGTTCGTTGTACGGCAAGGGAGCGTGGGTGAGTACATGGCCTCGAAGACTGGGCCTCCAGAACTGTCCAGAACTCGGTCACCAGGCGTCAGATCGAGGACATGAAAGCAGTTTTGCGATGGTAAATGCTTTCGTTATCGGTTACATTAATACTTCTGGCTTTGGGTATGCCGGCGTCGCACAGGGTGAAGGAGCAAGTAGTGATGTCTGATGAGGTCGAGGGGGCAAGGGAGGGGCGAACCCGTAGCAAACAGATAGAGGTCGGGGCGCCCGTGCCTCAGCCCTCAGGGGCAGGCCCCGCACACCGCAAGACAACCCCGACACTCTCAAGAAAGGGTGGAATGGGCCCAACTGAGCAAACCCAAGAAGGCGACCCCAGAAGTCGGCGATCGCACGCCGCTCCCCTTGCTCTGCCAACTCCTGTCCCGGCGACACAGTCGGACCCGGACCGGGTGCTGTCCGCCGCAGGGGCCCCCTGTGTACGACGTCCCCGACGTCCTCGTGGGCCGGGGTGTGTGACGGCGTGGATCGCCTTGGGGCCAGTGTCGGGTTTCGTGTGAGTGCGACCCCTGGCGTGCGGCCTCCGTGCCGACCCGGCCGTGGTGCCTGCCCCTTGTAATCGTTACGCCTCCTACGTTCCCCGACCCCTCTCCCCACAGCACGCCACCTCGCAACCCACGTACCCGGCCCCGCCCGCCCGACAGCCCTAGGCACACCGCCACGCGGCACCCCGCATGTAGGGGCTGCCCCGCTGCGACCGAGCACGGTGGGGAGACAACCCCGCCACCCGGTCGTCCGTACCCGCGTCCTCCGCAACCCGTGCCTCACCGCCACGCCTTCCCCCCTGTCGTTCGTGCCGTACCGGTCGTACTATCTGCCCTCCCATATCCCTCCCGCATCCGCCTGGAACGACACGCCGCTGTCGTACACGGACAGCGACATGCGGTTCCGCGGCGGGATGGTCGAGCTGCGGTGGGGGCGGGGGGGAGGGGAAATAGGAAATTGGTAGACAATTTCAAACTGCGCTGCTGCCAGAGCACAAGCGGGGAGTGGAGTGGGTGGCCATGGTGCCGCGCTGCCGCCTCGGCATCCTCGCATACTGTTTTGTTTTGTTTTGTTTTGTTTTATTATACTTGCCCCTCTCCCGCTGCGCTCGCTCATTCCGTTCCTCGGCTTCCGTCTGTGCATCGCCATGTCCTGGGACGGCGCTCGCGGCGCGGCTACACCTCCGCCTGGCAAAGGTCGGTAACGTGTCTGTTCTTTTCGGGTTGGGTCGGGTCCGCACTTTGCTTGCCGTTGCACTGGCGGCAGCGCGGTCGCGCCGCCACGCGCCCGCGCGCAGTCTGTGGTCTTCCATTGTCGTGCAGGTACCTCGCCACGTAAGTATTCCGAGTATTTCTGGGTGTGCCCGGGTTCGTTTCTGGGTTCCTTTTCTCTTTTCATTTTAAAACCCATGTGTACGGGGTACGACAGCTCTGTAGTATCTTCAACGACATCACCTATCTGGGTCGCGGTTGGCCTTCGGAGAATGCATGTCATTCTTGGCGTGAGTTGACAGTCGTTCGGCGTCAGCTTAATGCTCTTAGCGCAGCTGCCACCAAGCATGCCAGCAGGCCCTAACACCTGATTCATCGTTGACGTACCAGTGCGCTTTCAGGCAGCTCCCCGTCGTAGCTGTTTCTTACACGGCGGGGCGGGGCATCTGTTCTTCTGTTGGCAAAGTATCCTTACGCTGCGCAAAAACTCGGCTCCGGCTAAGATGAACGTCTTTTGAACCATGGAGACTGGAGTTCTAATTGAGATCTGCCCGGTACGGCAACCGGACGGTTGTCGCAGCTGCTTGGAAGCGTCGCATGGCACCGTATCCAACAATGAATTCGGACAACCACTTGCCTTGTCGCGTGGCTGGTTTAATTGTTGGCTGCGCATCGGTAAGGGTCTCGCGTCAACTGCTGCGTCAACCAGCGTCAAACAACAGCGTGCGTAATTGATTACCAAAATCGTCGACTTGCGTCAACGATTGCGAGCCGGTGTTAGATTTACAGTTTTTTTGTGGCAGAGCCCTTTGTGAATTTCATTGTCTGGCCTCTTCCAGCTCAGTTGCGCTTACTAAATGCACCCGGTGGGCGGTTTGCGTAACCGTATCGTTTTATGGAAGTTGTAGGGTGCAACAAATATGTAAGGAAGACGGCTGCATTATGACCGGGGAAATTTCTAGAGATGTTGAATAATCAAGGGTCCTGCTTGGCGGTGTCCATTTACCTACAATTGCGCCTGAGCAAGAGGCCATGTAGGCATCCGAAAGTGATAAATGCTCAATATTCAGCTGATGTTTTATGGGCATCGATATGAATGAATGCAGACCCTCATCATAGGTCATTTCCCAACATTGCACTTTGAAATGCAGAAGACAAGGAAAGGCACATATATGCTGCATTTTGTATTTGTAATCTACTGGTAAATCGTAAATTCACGTGTTATCATGAGATCGAGTTTTTCATAGGCCGTGAAGGGGTCAAGGAACTCAGCCTCGTCTCTCCTTTAGCATGACAATGCACAGTCATATATTTTATCAACTCACTAGTGCATTTTAACGATGCGTTGCGCGTTGGGCGTCAATCCTGCAGAGGAGTCATCAGCCACATTAAAACCATGCTGTTTCGTCAAACCTTTTTGTAGGGAATGCAAGTAATGTGTCCAGATACAATCAGCACCACGCGTTTTTGACTCGGCTGCGTCCCAATTGCAGTTCACGTAACAAGGCCACGTACACCGAGACCGTACCTGGAAGCGCAGCTTCACATGACGCAACGGATGCCAGATTGACAGACACCTTGCGTTCGAGCCAATTTACGTTTGTAGATACATATGCCAAATATGACGCCGGCTTCCACCCCGGTTACCAACCTGTTGTCATAGCAGAAATGCGTTAACCGGCCAAAGAGCGAGGCAAATTCCGTTCCAGCGGAGAATGCTTAATCGGAAAGGCGCCATGGTTGCGCCACCAGCCTGCGGATTCAGCCGGGCCTCCAACG
Organism: Eudorina sp. 2006-703-Eu-15; assembly: GCA_003117195.1. NCBI lineage: Eukaryota > Viridiplantae > Chlorophyta > Chlorophyceae > Chlamydomonadales > Volvocaceae > Eudorina > Eudorina sp. 2006-703-Eu-15. The sequence goes on from BDSI01000039.1 coordinate 417,683, forward strand.
AGGGCATGTTCATACGGCGCGTGACCGCATTTGCCGACGATTTCAAGCGCCCTTCTGCCGACGAGGCGACTGCACCGGATTGGAGTATATTAGACGGCAGCCTGCGCGGCGTCTTCTGGTCTGCCGACAACCTCAACGTTCACAATCATGCCACGCAGACCTCGGGCACCTCCTTCACGCACCTAGACAGCCCCAAGAGCAGCTACACGGGCACACCGCCTCGCTGCACCGGCGGCGGCACCGGTGAGGCCGGTCCGTCCTCCTCGGGGGGCGGGGGAGCCTCCCGGCTGGGCTTCAGCTGCGACACCCTCGTCGTCCCATCGGGCGGGCCTGCACCGCAATCCCTGTCGCCCCCCGCCCGTAAATCAACCCAGACCCCGCTTGCCCGACACCTCGCGGAGCGGACTCTCCTCTCCAGGTCCGTACGGCGCTCCACAGACTGCCCGACACCGCCGCAGCAGCAACAGCAACAGCAGCAATCACAGCAGCAGCAACAGCCCATGCAGTTCCAGCAACAGTCACAACAGCAGCTGCAGCAGCAGCAGCAGCAGAGCCACCAGCTGCTCGCTCTGCAGCCGCAGGCTCCGCAGCCGCCGCCGCCGCATATGCGGACCCGGGACATGCCGCCCCTGCAGCCGCACCCCACCGGCACGGCCAACGGCTTCGCGTCGCACTCCCATCATCACTTGGCCGGCTGCAGTCTCAGTACCACCGCCTCCGCCCCGGCGGCAACCGGAACCGGCTCCGGCTCCGGCTCCGGAACCACCACCCCTACATACACCTCCACGTGCGAGAAACTGCCCAGCTTCACCCGGAATAACTCTTCGAGCCAGGGCTTTGTTGCAGCAGCATCTTCAGCTGCTGACTCCACTGCTTTCGTCACTGTTTCCAGTTTCAACAACAGCAACAGCAGCAGCAACAACAACAGCGGTGTGCCATACAGCAACAGCAGCGGCGCGCCGCGTCTTCCAGACCCGACATTGCCGCAGTCCGCGTTCTTGAGTGGCAGCGCCGCAAACGGCGCGTCTTTGCAGCTTGGGGGCGGCGGCGGCGGCGGCGGCGGGTCGGGCACTATGCCTTGGGTGGTGCATGCCGTCAAGGACCACTCGGCCGGGTCGACACCCAACGGCAGCCGCTCACTGACGCCGGTCACCGGCGTCAATCCGGCGCGGCCCAGCCGACACATCCTGCTGGCAGCACGTCAACAGCGGACAGCGGCTTCGGGACCCTTCGCGAGTGGTGATTGTTACCTCGACCTCCAAGCGGCGCCGCGCCCGCGTGCCAGCACCGGGAGCATCCCCTCCTCCGGCAAGCAGCAGGTGCTGCTCTCCCAGCAGTCGCAGCAGCAGCAGCAACAGCAGCAGCAGCAGTCACAGCAACAACACGTGCCGCTGTCGCTGCAGCTGCAGCAGCAGGCGCCGCCGCCCTTCACGCCACGACTGACGCCCAGCCCGGGGCTGATCCATTTGTGGTCGGCGGCACCGTCCGCGATGCGGCGCGGGGAATGGGGGATGTCGCAGTACGCAATCTCGCGGCAGCTGTACGGCGGCTACGCTAGCTCAGTGTTCAAGGTACGGTATCTGAAAAGTCCGGGAGAAAGAGCATCCCCAGGGCGAGCGTGGTTTGTGGTGCAAAGCATTGCGGCAAGGGTTGATTTTGCAAAGCTGCCGCCGCGAATGTATGAGATGAGTTCCCTGGATTACGCTGAACCGTATCGGTACCGGTAGTTGTCGAGCATAATACCTGGCAAAGGTTGTGCAATCCATGCAACTTAATAACCGGTAGGCAGTTCATCCCCTGAATTTGAATTATTCGGCGCGCGCGAGGTCAGGCGGACAGGGCTGCACTGACCTAACCCAACACCCTGACCTTCTCATGTTTCTGTACCAAACTGGTTGCCTGCTTATGTTAATTTAATCTTTTACATGACGAATATGCACCGGCAAAAACCTGCCTGCGTTGGGCGTCTTGCTACGGTACGTGCCTCTACGAACATTTTGGCCAGCCCCGAGGTCGCTCTGGACAGCTCGATCATAATTATGGCTTGATGATAAACTTGCATGTTTCAGACATCTGGTTAGGGCTTCCTGTTGCAAGCCGGGTCTCGTCAACTGTCGTCAAATCATACGTTAATATGTTAACAGTCATGCAACTCATCCCTGAGACGCGCACGGCCACACACAGCACTTCTTATCATTGCTCGGGACTTTCCGCTTACCTATCCACACAATTCACATTCAAGTGCTGCTGTCCACGTGCGCCTCGTACCCACACCCCGCAAACCCATCTCACCCTTCCCCCCAACCGCGTCTCCTCGCTTTGTCCCCAGGCGAGGTGCCTCCGATCCGGCCAGGATGTAGTCCTCAAGGTCTACTCGATCAGCAGCCTCTCCGACTTCCTGCGGAACCAGGTGCTCAGAGAGCTGGACATCCACTCGCGCTTGGACCACCCGAACGTGGTGCAGCTGCTGGCCGCCTTCCGAGTAAGTCTTCGGGACGCGCCGGTGGCCCCGGAGGAGGGCGACCCCTATAGACCCTCCCGGACCCCTCGCCCTCGGGCTTGTCGCCGGGCTGGGTGTGTCTGGGTTGTTTCATTCAAACCCTCCATCCTCGCCCTCCAAACCCCCCTAGTCGCGCCCCCAGTTTCGCTCTGGGTCTATTTCTCTCTTCGTCATTCGGCCCCCAAACCGCAAGCCTGATCCGACCCGCTCCCCCGGGCCAGGTCCCTCCCCCCCATTCCCAGCAGCCTAGTTTGAATAAGTCTACCATTTTCCTATACCCCCCAACCCCTCGGCCCCTTGTTCGCTCTGGCAGCAGCGAAGTATAAATGCGTCTACCAATTTCCTATACCCCCCAATGCCCCCGCCCCTCGGCCCATGCAGGAGGGCGACAAGCTGGTCCTGGTGCTCGAGTACGTGCGGGGCGGCTCCCTGGACCGGGCGCGCCGCAAGCTGGGCGGGCGCCTGAGTGAGCAGCAGGCCCTGGAGCTGGTCATGGCGCCGCTGCTGAGGACGCTGCACTACCTGCACACACGCAGCATCGTGCACCGGGACATAAAGCCGGTGAGGCGAGGGGGAGGGGGAGGGGTATAGGAAATTGGTAGACATATTTATAGGCGAGGGGGAGGGGGAGAGGGAGAGGGACCGCTACTAGTAAGGGAGTCAAGGCGCGGGGTATGTGTGTGTATGTATGTGCGCGGGCCGTGGGTTTCGGATCGCGCAGCGGTTTGCTGCGGCTGCTGTGTGGCGACATCGCCGCCCCCCACCCGCACCCGGGACCGCCTCCACCCCCCCGGGACCCCTCCCCACACACACAAACAGGAGAACCTGCTCTTCACTTCGGACTGGAAGCTGAAGATGTGCGACTACGGGGTGTCCGTCTGTCTGACGGAAGAGCGGGCGGTCACTCGAACTGGGTCGAGGGACTACATGGCGCCGGTGGGTGCACGAGGGGGAGGGGGCATGGACGAGGGGGAGGGGGCATTGTCGGGGGGTTGACGAGGGGGAGGACGGAGGGGGCATTGACGGGGGAAGAGAGGGGGGGGCTGGGCAAGAGACCCTAAGTAGCCCTGACCTGGGATCGGGTTGGGCTGGGGGGGCGGGCAGGGCGCTGGGCAAGGGGGCTGGGCAGGGAGGGGCGGAACAGACTGGCCTATGAAAACGCTCCTACAGGTATCGACAGACTCTTGCTTTGCTACTCCCCGCCACCTCCTCCGCCACCTTCTCCGCCACCCTCTCCGCCACCTCCTCCGCCATCTCCTCCTCCGCCACCTCCTCCGCCATCTCCTCCTCCGCCACCTCCTCCGCCACCTCCTCCGCCATCTCCTTCTCCGCCACCTCCTCCGCCGCCACCACCTCCGCCACCTCCTCCGCCGCCACCACCTTCTCCGCCACCTCCTCCGCCGCCACCACCTTCTCCGCCACCTCCTCCGCCGCCACCACCTTCTCCGCCACCTCCTCCGCCACCTCCTCCGCCGCCGCCACAGGAGGTTCAGGTTTGCCCTCTGAAGCGGACCGCGGAGGACAACAAGTCCAACCCCAACCTGGCGTACGGCGCCTCCGTGGACATCTGGAGCGTGGGTGTGTTGACGTACGAGATCCTGGTAGGGTTCACGCCGTTCCCCGGGGGTCCCCCGCCCCTGGACGAAGGGATGGCCGTCAGCCGGCGCCTGCCGGCCTTTCCGTCCTGTGTCGGCGCCGACGCGCGGGCGTTCGTGACGGCGTGCCTGGCGGACGCGCCCGTGGACCGGCCCACCATCTACGAGCTGATCAAGCACCGCTGGGTGCACGGGGCGATGCTGGGAGGCGGCGGCACGGCGCGATGGTGGGTCCGGGGCTGCTGGTTGCGGGCGGCGAGGACGGGGGATGGGGGTCGCAAAGGGGGATGGGGGTCGCAACGGACTTCATAGTCAGGGGTCCAGTCAGTGTTGAGTCCGCAGGGGCGGTGTGGGTCTGGACATGTGGGGCGTAACTAACTCGGTTGGCCTTCCCGATCCGGTGTGGTAGCTTTCTCAGCTCCTCCAACGGGAGCGCCCCGTCCACGACCCCGGAAGTGCCGCCACGTGACGTCATCCATCCCGCCGTGACGGTGATCAGTCATAACTGCCGCTGCCACCCTCCACCCCCTCCCCTCCGCCGCGCTGTCCTGCCCTCCTCCCACCGCAGGCGTGAGGGTTAGGGCGGTGGGCACTGGCACTCCCTCCCTCGGGCGGTTCTCTCGGGACCCGGGGGGGGGGAAGGGGGGAGCGCAGGAGGTCGATGTGTCGTTGGCGGTGGACCCCCCCCGCGGGGAGGACCCGGGGGCGCCTGCTCGCCTGCAGCCGGGTCGTGGACCACAGCCGGGTCCTGGCCACCGAGGTCGTGTCGGGTCGGGTCGGGTCGGGTCGGGTCGGGCCCTGGACACCGAGCGAGTGCCGGTCCGCGGGCGTCCTCTCCAATCCTCCCAGCAGCCAGCTTTTATGGAGCGAGCTGACCGGGTAGCTGGCTGGCTGTCTAACTGGGTAGCTGGCTGGCTGGCTGGCTGGCTGGCTGGCTGGCTTGGGTAACCGGGCAGTTCGGGCCCACGTGCAGCGGCGGCGGAGCGCTGTAGCGGCTTTAGCCGGCGGCGGCGTTGCAGGGAGGCGCGACCGCCCTGTGGCGGCACCCAGGGCAGCGGGCGACGGATGGGCGCCGCGAGCCTGGGCCTTGGGCCTCGGGCCTTCAAGTCTTCGCCTCCTCTCCTCTTTTGGAGACGTGGAGACGCCTCTTTGGAAGGTGAACCCGAACCCACAGCTGCCGGATCGTCGGGCGGGTCCCCTTGGGTGTCCAGATCAGGGCACAGAGCACAACGCCGCGAGTCGGACATCGCGGTATTCATTATTCACGAAGAAGCAGGTGTGTGTGTGTGGGGGGGGGGGGCAAAACGAAGACTGTTTCGGGGCGTGTGTGTGGGCTGGCTGGCGGTTGGCCCGCCGCGGGGCGGCGGCGGCGGCGGCGCCGCCGCCGCCGTCGCCGCGGCCTGCAGCCGGCCAGTCCTCAAGACATGTCGTCTCCCCCAAAGAGATTTGCCGGGCCATCCGCCCACTGCGATGATAAATGTCGCTGACAGGTTTCGATACCTGTACCAGCCATTAGCCGAAAAGCCTTTCTTTCTTTAGCTGCCAAACCCTGCCATCGCGGGTGACGGAGTGCGGGCCTGATGTCGCCGGGGGTTTGTGTGTGTGTGTGTGTATGCGTGTGTGGGCGTGTGTATCTCTCTTTGAGGACACTTGCCGTGTCTTTTCCCCTGACTAGCTTTCGCAGCTGCCAGAGCGGCACCGCGCGCTCTGCGCAACTCGCCGCTAGATCGCTGCTTTCTTATGGGGGAAGGAGGCCTGGTGGGCTGGGCGGCTGCCGGGAGTACGACCGATCCTCAGGGTGGTGCACGGTGGGGGCGGCGCCGACGCCTTGGGAAGACCCGCACACGCACACACACGTGTTTACACACAGAATCTGAGGAGGGGGATGTTGGCAAGGGAGCTGCTATGTGCCGTCCAAGGCAAGTGAGGGGGAGGGGCAGGGGGTGGAGGGCGGTGTTGTCGATGTTCCTGTGGCATAAGTCCGCAGGTTGAGCTGTGGCGGGAGCCACCCTATTCATGCAGTGCCTGCCATGTGTGTGAGTTGAGCTGCGTCGGGGACCGGAGGCGCGTGCGTTAGGGATGCATCGGTGGTCGGATGCACTCCGCTCGGCCGTGGGCGTTGTGGTGCAGTCCGTGCCGTGGCTCTGGATCCAGATCGGGATCTGGGTCTCATCTCTGGCATCGAGTTCCGGACCCAGACGGGATGCGGTGAGTGCGGCGCGTTCCGGCCCCTGTGGCTGATCAGGCAGGTGCCTAATTAGGCAGGTGGCCAGGAGGAGTGCGGATGGATGCCGGGGCGCCCCCGCACGGAGGCGGTGAAGCGGCGAGCGGCGCCGCGGTAGCAGCAGCAGCAGGAGCAGGAGTAACGAGGTGCAGTGGGGCTGGCGTCCTGGCCAGCCGGTGAGGAAGGGGGGACGCACGCGGTCCCCCGAACCTCCATGGGGACCCCAAAAGGGGGGCCGTCCACCGGGAACGAACCGCAGGTCACATGGCGGTGCGGGGCCCGGCGCTGTCGCTCGGGGCCGCGCCGCGCCGCCCCCGGTATGGACCCGTCTTTGACTATCTCAAGAGCCGTATGTGTGTAACACCCTGCGCGGCGTGGCATGACCCCGTGATCCCGTGCCTTTGTTCGACGGTGCCGTTTCCGTCGGGGAAGGCCCCTTCGTGCGATCTCCCTTCCGGGGGGTGAGGTTACCGGCCCAGGTCTGCGTTGTAGCACCCGTACAGTGTCGTACAACGCGCCGTACTGCCGCCACCTATGCGGCTCGTTTCGGACCCACCAGAGGCAGTGCTGGTCTTTGATTGCCGGGCTTCCTTCAATGCCACTGTGAAGAACATTGTGTAGTGTAGAACAACGTATGGGCCGCCAACTGCTGCCACTTCCTCACTGACCTGATCTGGCCTGATCGGCCCATGCTTGTCTTGATGGAATGACCTTTCTTCTGGGCGCATGTTAGGCTCTCCCCCGTATCGGTCTCGGGCCCTTCCTTTCCGGGCTGCAAGCGTGCACACGCGGGCGGGCGGGCGGGCGGGCGGAAGGGGAAGAGCGAGTATGTGCGCGCGACGGTGTGCGCGCCCGCCGTGGAGGCGGGCTGCCATGGCGGCGATGCCGACCGCAACCACCGGGGTTTCGTCGGTTGTCCGGGCGGCAGCAGCGCCCCGGCAGCAGTGCGTGTTTGGCGACATGAGGAGGAAGCGCACGCGGGCCGGCGGGTGCACTCCGCCTACAGGTGCCGCGCCCCTGCCCTTTCCCGGTGGACTTAAAGAGACCGGTTGGACGGACGGACGGAAGGATGGAACCGACGCGCGCAGTCCGCGCTTGAATGGGATCGGAGGAGGAGGAGCAGGGGGGAGGAGGGCCGGTCTGTGGCTTGCATTGGGCTTTGCGGAAATGCGCTGTGGTGCCTGTGGTGTACGGCACGTGTACGGCAGGTGGGCTTGGAGGTCGGCGAGACGTGCTACTGGCGGGTCTTGCGGCGGCGGCGGCGGCGGGTGGTCGGAGCTTTGAAGAGAGGCGCATCCGCCTTGGGAGCCCGCTACGGTACGGGCGATGACGCGGCACGGAGAGCAGAATGTCTTTTTTTTCGACGCTTATTGTGGCTTCCTAGAATTACCGCTGGATCGCTAGGGGGACTAGGACCGCTGCTGCTGCTGCAGCACCACCGCGCGGCCCCTCACTCGGGGGCAGCCATGCCGCGAAAAAAAGCCTTAGCTGCTCAGCCTTGGCTACCCAGTGCTGCCAGGCGCTGCTTTCGGCGCAGCTGGGTACAGTCGGCGCGTGGCTGGGGTCAAGGAAGTAGACCAGCTGTGCGTGTGGCCGGGGGAAGGGGCAAGAGATTGATTTTGATTGACACAACATCAAGGAGGCCCCCCCGGCCCAAAACACAGCTCGGTAGTACGGACGGAGGGGGAGGGGGGCACCAGCGGGAGGGGTACGGCAGGGGCTGCGGGCAGCTGCGCAGCGGAGTCGGTCGGAACTGTGGATGAAGTGAATGACCCACGGGTCGGTTTGGTGAGGAGGGCATGCACGGATGGGCTGGGTTGTGAAGTCCCGTTCGTGGATTGATTGACGCATCAGGGTGTGTTTGGTTAGTTGGGTGTGTTCCGGGGGGTGCAGGTTCTCGCGACTCTGTACGGCAAGTTCACGGCACGTCATACGAAAAGCGTCATCAACTTTTTCTCACACCTGCAGCAGCTCGGTCCCTTGTTCGGGAGCTGCCGGAGGAGGAAGGAGGACTTGAAGCGCACTTGTCCTTGGCTTTGGCTACTACAGAACTACACTACATGCTATGCTTGATCAACTATGTTGTCACGCTTGATTGGATTGATGGGATTCCGGCATCCACAGCGCGCGGCCTCTCCTGGCCCGCTGGTCAATCGCGAGCGACCTTGTTTTCTTGCTGGCGGAAGGGGGCTAATAAGAACCAGCCCAGGCGGAAGGGGGCGGCGGCGGGTCCTGTCTTCGATGACGCTGTCTTAGATACGGTATGCTTGCCAAATGATCTCGGGTGAGGATGATGCTTCTCGGGCCGTGTTCGGTCTGGTCATGTTCATGATTTGAAGGACAGGCCGCAGGAGCGACCTTGGCGTGTCGGTCTCTGACGTTCGGAGCTGCGGATGCTTGCTGGGGATCTGCGGGTAGTCACCTGCCGGGCGGGGGGTGGTCGGTCTGGAAAGGGCCAAGGGGCGAAGGGGGCCGGGGGCGATGGATTTGCAGAGGCCGGAAGGTTCAGGCAGAGAGGGATCGGTGGGGGAGGACGAGCTAACCTCGGCCCCTGATGGCCGCTTTCGAGCTGCCCCTGCACGGCTGCTGCGTACCACGTACATACATGGCGTGAGCACACTCATTCGGGTGCTATCTTCACTTGTCTGGTGTACGGCGTACGATGTACAATGTACGGAAGTAAACATGTGTACTGAACGACGCACACCCCGCTGACGCGATTTGGGGTGGGGTGCGTTTTGTTTTACGTGTGTCGCCTGCGGCTGTGGCCTCGCTTCCTCTCTTGAGCGCGCAAACCTGCGTGCACGCGGTGTATATATCTGTTTGTGTGTTTAATGACAAAGCCGCCCGGTTTGTGTGTAAAAAAAACCCTGTTTGTGTGCGTGTCCGTGTCCGTGTGTGTTTATGTGTGTGAAGTGTGTGTAAGCGTTAATGTTGCCTATCGATCCAGGACGGGCGGTGGCAAGGGGCAGCTACCTACACATTCCAACTGGAGCGACCGTCGAACCGCCTTCTCGCCGGGAGAGGGGCGCGAGGTGTGTAGCGGCGTGACGGCAATAATGGAAATGTATGGCCTAATGTATGAACGTGTTTTTATGTGGGTCGATATCTAGCGAACATTAATCGCTCGTGTCTGCCTGGTTTACACATCTGTCCAGGCCTGACATTGGCCTGACGCTCGCTTCACATCCAAACCCAGCTGAAAAGACGAACAGACCGCCGAAGCGTATCACTGTAACCTTTTTGCTTGGGGCTGGGGTTGTCTGGTGCCGTGCTCTGGCCCGGGTTCCTCTTAACGGGAGAACCGTCGAAGCCCCTGAACCCGTTGTCCACCAACTCCGCCCACAGGATGGCCATCCTGTAGTGTGGACGCGCGGGTGCAGCACCGAAGTGAGGGCCGCCAGACAGGCAGCTGTCCCGAGTTCAATGCACGGCACCGAACTGTCGAGGCCATTGATGAGCTCCGGCCGGCAGATCAGGCCGGTAGAACATACCGTAAATGGACGTGGACGGATACGGATCCAAGTATGCAGCCACCTACCGGGTTGGAGTCCACCTAGGCCCCACAGGACGTCAAATTCCCATCACCGTCAATCACCAGCACCAACAACCTGGGCTCGGGGTCCTGGGGGCACACTACCATGCTGAGGTAATCTTGGCAACCTCGCACAGTTTCTCCCTGTTTCTCTGACACGCCCAAGGTTGTGGTCGAACGAACCTAAGACGTCTTGTACGTCTTGTATGTGTTGCCGTGTCACTGACAGACAGGGTGGCTATCTTAAGATATGAATATATATTCGGCCCAAAAACTTGGAAAATTTTAGATACCCCCGCAGAAAGTGGCAATATAAGAAGTTTTGATGCAGTGAAATATCCACGTACCTTTCCGTTGACAGAAACTTGGTAGTTCGACATACCCCCGGGTATTTCCGACCCGGGGTCAATTCTCATTGATATCAGTCGTTTTTGGAGATTTTGGGTACGGCGATCTACCCTTGTTTCGGCAGTACATAGCCGATGATGCGCCCTATCCGCATACTCCAGGTGTACTGTCATGTATAGTTCCGGACATGACTATTGAACCCAAATCATACCTTTATTACTTATTGCAAAGGTGCTTTACGTTTGGACCACACATAGTGAACAGGCGCAGTACACAGTACCGAACGCTTTCGCACGTTCCTTAGTCTCCGTGCGCCTAGCAGAAACTTGTTCGTGTGCAGAGGTTGCTGTGAAAATAGCTGACAGGCTCTAGCAGTGCTTCAGCGCTTCGGCGTCTCATCGTCGTTGCGACGCCGCCGACAGCATTACACGTGCATTAAGACAGCTGCCCTCACACACGAGAGACGTGCGAGTCGGGATCTGCGCGTGTAATGCTGTCGGCGGCGTCGCAACGACGATGAGACGCCGAAGCGCTGAAGCACTGCTAGAGCCTGTCAGCTATTTTCACAGCAACCTCTGCACACGAACAAGTTTCTGCTAGGCGCACGGAGACTAAGGAACGTGCGAAAGCGTTCGGTACTGTGTACTGCGACCATGCATAGGGTGCAATTCCGTACTCCAGCACTGAGGTGTCATTGCCTTACAGTGTTGATCATCCAGGTAGCCGGAACGATAAGGACCAGTCCCTAACAATCACCTGTGGCGACGGTCTCCTCCTTTCTTCCATAGCCAGCCAGCAGGAACGGAACCGTGGGTCAGCCAATGTCAATGGACAGACCACTCAGCCGCTGCGACCCACCTCGATATCAAGCAGGAATATCTCGGTGCGCAGCCCAGCCGACACCACCAGGCTGCGCAACCGCGCCGCAGCCAGGCAAGTGACGTAATCGGAGTGGTACGACAGGGTGTGCAGGTGTTGCCCTTGATGGTGCAGGGACAGCGAGCGCAGCCACCACACAGGAGAAAGATCAGGGTCAGGCTCCCAACGACCAGTGCAATCAGGCAGTTAAGCAAGTACGTACTTTGTACGGGGATCCCCCGTCCCCTCCTCGACACCTTCAACGCACGGCAGTACATCGCCCGGGGCGCCACCGGCGGCCCACCGCCTCTCGCCTTCGACTTCGAGCGCCTCTACACCAACCTTCCCCACGCCCTGCTCCGCACCGCCCTTCGCGACCTCCTCGCCGCTTGCCTTGCCGCCACCCCCTACATCCGCGTCACCACCACCGACCCGCCGCCCCACCGCCCTAACGACAAGCCTCGCCACACCGTCACCTTCCACGCCGCCTCCCCTGGCCCCCGCTGTCGGATCCGGGACCGCACCGCCACCCGCGTCTTTACCCTCACCGACTTCCAGCTCGTCCTCGACTCCCTTCTCGTCTCCACCTTCATCGCCTTCGGCCCCGCGCTGGTCCGCCAGGTCAAGGGCATCCCCATGGGTATCTCCGCCGCCCCCTTCATCGCTAACCTGTTCCTCGCCTGGTATGAATACTGCTTCCTGCTGCAACGCCACCAACCCCACGTCACCCCAGCCGAGAAAGCTATCCTCACCCGTTTCCAGTACTCCCTCCGCTATCTCGATGACCTCCTCTCCCTGCACAACCCCTATATCGGCGCCTACCTCTCCCGCGCCACGGTTACTGGCAACCTCCACGGCATCTACCCGCCCGAGCTCTCCGTCACCCCGCAACGCCATGACCACCTCCCCGCCGGCTCCATCCCCTTCCTGGACATCCTCCTCGTTCACAGCCCCCACGCTGGCCGCCGCCGCTACCTCACCCAACTTTACGACAAACACGTGCAACCCGCCTTCGCCAGCGTCCGCCTCTCCCGCTTTGTCCCCGCGACTCCAACGTCAACGAGGCCTGCAAGCGCAACATCTTCACGGGCCAGTTCCACCGCCTTCGGCGGGTCATCTCCTGCCCCGATAATTTCTGTGCCGAAATCGCCCTCCTCATCCGCGCCCTCGTTGCCCAAGGCTACCCGCGCAAGCACCTCCTCGCCCAGTTCGTCAACCTGCTGGCGGCCGTCCCCCAGACCTTCTACTTCGCGCGACGCTCCACCCACAAGGATATGCTGGCGGTCGTCCACACCCACCTGCGCAATCCCCCGCCGCCCCGCCCGCCCCCGGCCCCTGACCGCCCGCTCCTTCGCCCCCGCACCAGCGGGGCGTCGGCGGCTATCCCCTCAACGTTCCAACGGGCGCTGCTGTGTGACGGCGTGGGTCTGTGTGACGGCGCGGGTCGGCTTCGGGCCCCTGCTGGGTTTCGCTTGCGTACGCCCTCCGGGCCGGCGTCGGGTTTCGTGTGAGAGTACCTTCCGGCGCGCGGCCACCGGGCCGGCCCGGCCGTGTCGGCCCCCCCCACCTGTAACCGTTACGACGTCTTCGCCTCCCCGCCCCTCTCTCCCCCCCCCACGCGCCACCTCACCCCGCACCTCACGTACCCATCACAGCCCGCCCGACCGCCCTAGCCGCGCCACCACGCGGCACCCCACATGCAGGGGCTGCCCCGCTACGACCGGGCACGGTGGGGAGCCATATCCCGAACGTGGCCCGCCACCCGGTCGTCCGTTCCCGTGTCCCTGCCCCATGCCTACTCCCCCTGTCGTACATGCCGTACATGTCGTACCGCCTCCCGTCCCCGTCCCATATCCCACTTCCCCTCGTCCGCCCTGTCCTCTTTCGCGCCGCGCTGCCGCCCCGCCATTCTCGCATACTGCCTTCTTTCTGATGCTTGCTTTTGTCATTCTTCGCAATCGTTGCCACCCTCGCTCACTCCGTTCCTCGGCTTCCCTCCCTGCATCGCCATGGCCCTGGACTGCTGGACATCGCTCGCGGCGCGGCTACTCCGTCTACCGCCACAGGTCGGTAACGTATCTGTCCTTTCCGGGTTGGGTTGGGTTCGCAGTTTGCTTGTTGTGGCACTGCGGCAGCGCGGCCGCGCCGCCACGCGCCCGCGCGCGGTCTCTATCTTTTCGTTTGCTCTGCAGGTACCGCACCCCGTAAGTATACTGCGTTATGCTGGGTGTGCCCGGGTTCGTTCTACGGGTTTATTTATTTTTTTCAATTTAATCCCCTCCTGATGTACGGTGTACGGCAGGCCCCCCAAAGCGTGCAGGAGTGGCGGTCTGGACGGGTGGCTCCTTGATAAGGAATGCGCCTGTGTCACGGTGTAGCTGGGCCTGTCATGCCGCGTTTGTTACTGGCTCGTCCGGGCCCCGAGGAGTTGCGGCTGTACCGCAGCCTAAACCACTCCAGCTTGTACTTGCTCGGACCCTTTCGGGCCGCATCAGATGGGGCTGTAGTACAACGGTCGTGACATCCAGCTGTGAGCCACGCTCAAGGAAGATGGTGCCGATGTGTCCTGTGTTGACGTGAAGTTCTGTCAGCGACACGGCAACACGTACAAGACGTCTTAGGTTCGTTCGACCACAACCTTGGGTGTGTCGGAGAAACAGGGGGAAACTGTGCGAGGTTGCCAAGATGCCAACCTCAGCACGCACGGTAGTGTGCCCCCAGGACCCCGAGCCCAGGTTGTTGGTGCTGGTGATTGACGGCGATGGGGAATTTGACATCCTGTGGGGCCTAGGTGGACTCCAACCCGGTACGACACCTGAACGTAAACAAAACGTACACGAACCCCAGCATATGTTGTACACTTTGTGTACGGTGTCAAGTGCGAGGGAAAACATGGAAAATCGTTGGCACCGATACGAGTCCTCCTCTCGTGTTTGGGATCGACGCCACTTGGGCTCCCGTGCAAAGTGTGCAAGTTTCCAGATGGTGATGCGCGCGCGGTCACGTTTTATTTTTAGTTTGCGTATGCGAGGCCTCCCCGTAGGCCATGAAAACCCCCTGGTCCCCCAGGGCGCCGGACTGGGCTGGCTGAACCCGTCATCGATCACCGGTGCCTTTGCAGTCTCTGAGAGCGGACCATACCCTACCAAACAAAGCGGGCTATAGGTCCTGCCCTGCGGATTGCCCAATCCTCAACGTTGTTACCGTGCCCTAGGTCATTATCCCGGGTGCCTCGCTGCACGTTTCCGCGCGGGGTTGGTAGTTGAGGCTCTAAGGGGTTTCCCGCAACCAGGTCACCTTGCCAGAGAGGAGATGTTGTTGTTGTTATAACATCATCCCCTCTTGACTAGCCGGTCACACCGTTTGCCCACACGAACGTTTGTGTATCCGTGTGGCGGCCGGCTGTTGGGAACAGGAGGAGCACACCAGGACGACATGATACAATTATGGCCCGACGGCTGGTGGTCCTTCGGGTTGTAGGCGAAGGAGTAGACGTTGATGCCCCACACGGCCGCTGGCGGTGACGGCCAGCGCACTGTCGCCGCGCGTGTTCTGTACGTGGAGTGATGCATTGCTGTCTGAGTCATCCAGCAGGTCCGCGTCGGGGAGCGGGGAGGTAGGGTTTGTGTAGGGTCGTCGAAATACGAAGCAGGGCCCAGGGACGGCACACGCCCGCGTGGAGAGGGGCCGGCAGCGCTGCACCTGATCTGATCGATAAACCCGCATGCGCGGTCGAGAAACAGACAGACACCGACAGACATACCAACAGAAGAAACTTGGAAAGAAGTGGGGCAGCAGCGTTCCTGGGAAGCAAGGCCTGGAACACTATACAGCCCGAGCGACGGGGAACGGATTGGGGTTACAAGGCAGACAAAGTACTAGCAGCGTCCGCTCGGCAGAACACGCGAAGATGTGTGCAGACGGGGGAAAGCCGACATTGGGGCGTGCACTTGAAGGGGAGTCGCGTAGAGGTTGGCAGCAGCACCCCGCCCGCGTTCTGACTAAGAGACGTCAGGTTTTCCGTTGGTTGAGCGGGCATTAACGGCGCGTCTAGGTCACCCGAGTCGGACCCAGGCTGGGCCGGGGCGCTGTTCGGGCTGCAGGGGCCTTGACACGTCCCTTCGCGTCCAGAAGGGGGGCTAGGTGGGACGGTGGAAGGGTGGATGGTACCTGCGGTGTGGTGGCAAGGCGCCGCTGAAGGTCGCTGGTTCGGTGGTTCGGTGCGCCACGAAACCGCTGACGTCCGCTCGCCGACCCCCCTGTGGTAGCGAAGCGCCGCGGCGTGACGAGCGGAATGGGGGGTCTGGCCTCTGCCAGAACCGTCCCTCTGTGCTGTGGTGATTGTCTCGCTAAGGCCTCGGAGCTTGCCACCTTCGTCTTACATACCCGGTGTGTTTTCTTTGGGTGCGGCGTTGTGGTGTGGAGGTGACCTGCCGCCTTGGCGGTGGGGCCTACTGGGGCTTGCTCTGGTATACACCGATGATCCCGTTGGGGTCCGCTGTAACATTCATTCATTCATTCATTCATTCATTCATTCATTCATACCCGAAACTACCGTAGGCCCACCCATATCCATGGCCACGCGGTGGTGTTATTGGCAGTCCGTCGCCCATAAGATATGATATATTGATATGATAGTACAACGTGGCCCGGCCCCCGAGCACACACGGACTGGCCGTCTGTGGGTTACTGCCGTCCGTGCTGTATAGGGTAACGCCACATCGCAATTGGAATCAAACCGATTAAATTACTTTGATTTTATATTTCTTAAAAACTTGGTACCTTTTAAGACAGCGCGGGGGCGAAATTCAGTTTGTTGAGTCCGAGTCATTGATAGTGCCCACGTTCCTGGAACGTAAGGAGGGGAGCTCAAACACGCGCGAGGAGATTTTTTCTCAATATATAGAATTTAAATGTGCCCGTCGCACATCAGTTTGCTGTATTGGCGTCGTTATCGATCGGTCGAAGCACCTGGGGGCGTCGAGCCGAGCATGGATTTCAATCGGCGATAATTTGTCATCCAGGATCTAGCGTTACAATGCTAGTATCTCCTGGACTTTCGTTTCGCTGAACGGTTGCACTTACAATCGTGATTCTATCTACTCACGCGCTCGATGCCATGAATGCCACACGGACTGCTAAATATTGAATTGTTGTATGCCTTAAGAGACATTGCGGCTCGCTTGCCGAAATAGGCTTGGTTTGCCCGTAACGCCCGCTCCAAACCAACTCAATGAAGCAGCGGGCAGCACGAAACAACCAAATAACAATTAAAGCATGTTTAACGGAATGACTTGTAAATACTAAAGAGCGACTGTCCGACGGGCAAAACTCTTTCATCGTACGCATTTTGGCTCGCTCTGGCCTTTGCCTGATGTTGTGCGCTTTCAGCATGGTGTGCACCAAACAACGTTTCTATGTTGAGCAGTGCTTTTACCTTATGATGCGCTTGATGGTTGCACCTGCTGTCCTGACATTCTAAGCACAGCAGTTTCTGTTTAGCTTGCTTCACAAGGGACTGAGGGTGGCGGCAGTTTACAGAGAATGATTGTACAGTGATCCTATGTTCAGGACTGCTGCTCCTGTGGCCTGCTGAACTGCGCATTATAGCTCCGTTGGCACCTCCGCGACTTTCTCACAGCACCGGTAGCTTCGCTTACAAGTCACTGTAATCCTAAAGGGAATCAAAACAGTCAGTGTTACATTTGATAGGCATCAAGGAGCGAAGATGTCGGCTAGGTCTGAACGCGACGGGCTCGTGGGGACGCGGAGCAGCCGTCTAATGCGCAAGGCAAGTTTTATCAAGAGTAAACATGATTCTTTGTGTGTTCGTGGTTTTTGGCGTAACCGTTCGAGGATGTAGAATTAGCGCTTCCCACCTGGGGCGGCAGCGATACAGGCATAGGCTGCTATCGTTTGACGAGGTGTCAATAACCACGAGCTGACATCAAAGCTGGGAGCTGCGTGGCTTGGCTCCGCTGGACAGTGCGCAGCGTGCTTACACCAGCTATGCCTACCCGCTTCTCCCACCCCAGCCTTCCCCCCGCCACATCGGCCCACTATGTCTGTGGGCCGAAAATCGAAGCACCTATGGTCACCAGCGTCCTCGTTGCCTTCTTCCCTCTCTATTCCTTCGCTGTCAGCACCAACCGTTCTTCCCTCAGCCCTCTCTCCGGTCACCATTCTCTTGTGGCCACCTCACCCTACCCCCCTATTGTCGATAAAGACAGCTCCCCCCTTTTGCCCCCAACCTCCCCTCAACCTCTCCCCAATCCTCAAACCTCCCTCCCCCAGGCCGAGGCCCTGGGCATGGAGACCCGCAACGTGCCAAACGCGTACCTTCTGCCCGTGCTGAGCCGCGGCGGCGGCCCCGGCACCCTGTACGGCGGGGCCTCCCACACGGCAATCGCCGGCGGCGGCTCGTTCCATGAGACCATCGCCCTCTCCCCCAAAGCCATCACCGCGCTCCGTACCACCAAGATGCTCCAGTCCCTGGGCCAGAAGGTCATCTTCTCCAACGACCCCTACGTCAACTCCGCCTTCGAGTCCCTCATCACGACGCGCGTGAGCGGCGTGCCCCCCGACCTCGCCCCCGACCTCACGGAGCTCATCTCCCGTAAGCCCCCCGGCGGGAAGCTGCGGCCCAAAGGGTCCAAGGCCGCCGCGCTGCGCCGCGCGAAGCGCCTCGTCGGCGCCGGCGCCGTGCCGGCGGCGGCGGAGGTGCCCTTCATCGACGCGCTGCGGGTGTGCGACCTGGAGCGCGACAAGGGCGCGCTGCCCGCGCTGCTGCGCGCCTACGTCTTCAACAAGTCGCGCGTGGTGGTGCCGCGGCTGGAGGAGTACTGCGACGCCATGGGGCGGCTGCGGCCGGCGCCGATGCTGCAGGCGGCGGCGCTGCTGCTGCAGGCGGGCTACTACTTCGCGGCGATCAAGGTGGTGTACTCCAACTTTGAGGCGCTGCAGGCCACTCTCAGCGAACTGGAGGCGCTCATCTCGCAGCACATGGACTCGGGCGACTGGGAGACTGCGGCGGCGCTGTGGAACTGGAAGGACCCAGATCGGGAGCTCTTTCTCAAACAGGTACGACATTGTACGACACTGTATGGAGGTCAAGGGGGGACGGGGTTCTCGCACGGGGGTCTCGGGGGACGCTGGTGCGTGGGGGGGGGACCGTGCCGCCCGTCGGGGCAGTGGGCGGCGGGGGGGCCGTGGCGGCGGGGACCCGGACGCGTTCGGGGGGACCGCAGTGGAGGGGAGCGGTGGGACTGCTTGAGATCTGCCCCGCCTGTGATTTGCCCACCTTGGGAGCCCTGCCCGTGCATTCACGCCCGTCGACCCGCCGCGAGAACCCTTTCATCGTGTTTGCCGAATGCTTCGTCTTCGTGCTTCGGCTTCGTCTTCTCCGTCAGGGCAGGGGCTTTTTCGGTCCGATGAGACATGTGCAACACAGAGGGACACACACACACACACACAGAGCTTCCCCTTACACACATACCCTGGGCGGGTTTCTTCGCCAGGCTCACACAACCACACCGATGACCCCCGCGGGGGGTCCATTGCCCTATCATCAGTCATAAGCACACACACGGGGGTGTGGGGCGGGTTTCTCGGGTACAGGCATATGTGCTGCTGTGTACGCGCACGGGTGGTTTCCCGCCCGCCCGCGCCCCTGCGCGTCGGATCCAGGCGGACCCCTGATCGGTCGGTCCCTGGGCTGATAACCCGCTCGCCACCCTACACCCTCCTGTCCCCCGCTCGCCACCCTACACCCTCCTGCCCCCCGCTCGCCCCTGGCCAAGAGGAACCCGAGTTCGTGGCCGTTGCCCTGCCCCCGGCCCTCCCCCGGCCTTCCTTCCGCGCCCGGGAGCCCCTGGCTCTGGGCTTATTTCACGTCCAATACCCCCCCCTTCTTTGTCAATACAGACAGCGAAACCGCAACAGGGCAACAAACCGATAACCGCCGCTGATGCGTCCTCCCCCCCTCAACACAGCGCAGCAGCGCAGTTTGAAATTGTCTACCCCCCTCAACATTCCTCTAACCCCCTCAATACCACCGCCGCCGCAGTTCAAGGACCTGAAGATCATCGCCTACTACCTGGACGTGCGCAAGCAGCTGCGGGCGCTCAAGGAGCAGGGCGTGGTGGCCCTGGCCCGCGTGGAGCGGGAGATGCTGCTCAAGGTGGTCCAGGACTTCCGGATGCAGCTGGCGGAGGATTTTGCGCAGTACCAGGCGCAGCTGGCCAAGGAGGCGGAGGAGCGGGCCAGGGCCAAGGCGAGGCTGGAGGCGCAGGTGTGGCTTCCAGGGTGGCGGTTGGCAGTTGGCGGTTGGCAGTTTGCGGTTGGCGGGTGCCATTCGTCGCCGCGTGGCGTGGGGAGATTTGCATTTGGTGTCTTGAGGGGGTTGCGTTGCTCGACGGGCTGCTTGGGTGGTTGGTTGGTTGGTTGGTTGGTTGGTTGGTTGCGGACGCGGGCGAGTCTCCCTCCCCCGGCCCCCCTCCCATACTCACACGCCCCCCTCCAGGCTCGCGCCGCGGCCGAGGCGGCAGCCCGTCGGGCCGAGGAGGCCGCCCGCGTGGAGGCGCGCGCGCGCGCCGCCGCGGAGGCGAAGGCGCGCCGCGAGGCGGAGCTGCGCGAGAAGGCGCGCGAGATGGAGCGCAAGCGCGAGGAGGTACGGCGGCGGGCGGAGGAGGCCAAGCGCCGCACCCGCGCCAACTCGTTGCGCAACAACCGCCCGCCCGAGTACGTGCTCATGGCGGGCGCGGCGGCGGCCATGTTCGAGGAGGGCCCCCCGGGCGACGACGGGCCCCTGGTGGATCCAGAGCCCGAGCCCGAACCTGAGCTGGAGCCGGAGGTGTCATTGAGCGAGCCCTCTGGCACACCCCAGGTCACAGAGCCCGGAGAGGAGCGAGGAGGTAGTGAGGCGGCGGAGGTGTCGGTGGCGGAGGTGTCGGCGGCGGAGGTGTCGGCGGCGGAGGCGGCGCCGGAGCCGGAGGGCAGCGAGCTGGTGTCGCCGTCGGAGGCGGCAGATCGGGTTTCGGAGCTGCGGACGAGCTCCGCGTCGGGCAGCCGCCCCGGGAGCCGCCGTACGTCGGGCTCGCAGCCGGGTAGCAACCGGAGCAGCCGCAGCGGCAGGCCCACGGATGCGGACGCGGCGGGGGCGTCGACGTCAGGGGAGGCCCCGCCGCCGCCGCCGCCGCCGGAGGCAAAGGCGGAGGCGCCGGCGCAGCCCAGTCGGCCGCCGGTGCGCGTGCACCTCCGGCCCAACAGCAGGGGGCTGACGATGCAGCTCAGCATGGATCGGTCGCCGACGGGGGACGAGGCGGACGGGACGGCCGGTGGGGAGGGGGAGGGCGACGCGGTGTCACAGCTGCCGGCCAGCCGGCCGCCGGTGCGCGTGCACCTCCGGCCCAACAGCCGCGGGCTGAGGATGCAGCTCAGCATGGACGGCTCGACGGCGGAGGAGACGCGGCGCGGCATCGAGGAGATGAAGCGGAGCATGAGTCAGGAGCGACGGCGCGCGAGCGAGGCGGCGGAGCAGCTCAAGCAGATGGCGGTCAAGGGCAGCCGGCCCTCGACCGCCACCCCCGCCATCCGCCTCCAAATCAACCTCACGGCCGGCACCACGGATGAGAAGCTGGCGGTGAGCTCCCGGGAGCGTTGAGGAAGCGTTGAGGGAGCGTTGAGGGAGCGTTGAGGGAGCGTTGAGGGAGCGTTGAGGGAGCGGGGGGAGCGGGGAGGGAGGGCATGGCGAATTGGTGGGCAGCGGGGTGGGAGGGAGTCCATCGTCTGTGGGGACAGCTACTGGGGCGGCTTTGCGTTTTTGCGGGTTTTCGCGTGTTGTGGTTCGCGTGTTGGGGTTTGCGTGTTGAACGGTACGGCACATGGGAGGGGGCCGAGGCACAGTAGCGACGCGGGTCTTGGCTGAACACAGCAAAGGGGAGGGGGAGGCCCGAGGAGGCCGAAGGGGCGCAACGGGGGACGGGCGAGGCTGTGGCGCTGCCACAGCCACGGCCTTCTCCCCCCTCCGAGGTCAGTGCAGCCCCCAACCTCCCCCGCATCTTTTCACGTTTGCGGGTAGATGCTGTGCAGGCTATTTGGAACTGGTTTCGGTTGGGTTTCTTCGCTAAACACACCGACTGGCATTCGTTAAACCGTGTGTGTGTGTGTGTGTTAAAGAGAACTGAGCCGCGAACTGTGTGCACGCGTGCAGATGATGGAGAAGGCGCTCGAGGCGGAGCGGGCGGAGTTCCAGCGGCGGCTGGAGGAGGAGCGGGCGGCCCTGGCGGCGGTTCTGGCGGCGGAGAAGTCCAAACTGGAGGAACACCTCAATGCGCAGAAGAAAGTGTTTGACGAGGTGGGTGCGTGGCTGGCTGGGCTGGCTGGGCTGGGCTGGCTGGGCTGGCTGGGCTGGCTGGGCTGGCTGGGCTGGCTGGGCTGGCTGGCTTATCGTTTCCCCTCCACCTTACTACCCCCCCCTTGAGAAGGTCCACCCCGTTGGTACGGTATACCCTCCTTGCCCTTTTGGGTGTGCCCGGGTTTGTTTCTGGGAAATATGTTTTCTTTTCTCTTCATATCCCTAGCCCCCTGATCCCCCTTCCCAAGACTCCAACATGTGAGGGGTCTACCCGGGTGGCTGATCGCCTCCCTACCCCCTCCCATCCTCTTCCCCCTCCCTCCCTCCGTCCCCTTTCCGTCCCCGCTCTCCACGGCGGCGCAGGAGCGGCAGCGGCTGCTCCGAGACCTGTACGAGCAGCAGGGCAAGGACATCGACCAGCAGCTCATGGCCTCCAACCAGTCCCTGGAGGCGCTGAGGCAGCAACGTGACCGGCTCCGCTCGGCGGGCGGCAACCCGCGCGACAGCGGCCGCTCCTCGGGGCGTAACGCGGCGGCGGCGGAGGAGGCTTCCCGGCTCGAGGCCGCCGTCAAGATGCTGGAGAAGAAGCTTGACGACGAGATGTCTCACATACGGCAGCTGGAGGACGAGAAGAACCGGGTGGTGCAGGAGCGTACGGCACTGGAGGCGGCGCAGAAGATGCTGGAGGCGCAGAAGAGTCAGGCGGAGCTCGAGAAGGTATGTACGGCACGGGACTGCGGGGGTTGAAAGGGGAGAGGGGCGGGGAGAGAGGGGAGGGGGTTGTGGCAGTCGGGCCCCGCCTTTTTTTGCAAGGACCGGTGGGGCCGGCGCTCGTGGTGTGTCTTGTGGTGTGTCTTGTCGCTCGCTGGCAATAACAGCCCCCACACCCCACACTCCACACCCCACACTCCACACCCAACAACTGACACCACCCAACACCCTCCGAAGCCCAACCTCTCTCTTCACATCAACACACAGCCTACCAAGCCTCTACACGGCAACGCCTCCTTTCACTCCTTCTCCCGCTGCCCCGGCTCCCCTCCTCCCCCTTCATGTCTTGATCAAGACAACGAAATCGCAGAAGAGCACCCAACCGATACTCGGTCCCTTCCCCCTCCCCCCCGCCCCATTCCTCCCGCGCTTCCCCCGCCCCGCGCCCCGCCCCCCGCCCAGGCCAAGGCGGAGCAGGAGAAGGGCGCCCTGCAGGAGCAGATCGCCAAGACCATGCGCATGTTCCAGGAGCAGCTGGCGCAGACCGTCAAGATGGCGGCCATGCTGCAGGCGCAGCGCATCCTGGGCGCCGCCACCGGCGGCGTGGCCCCCATGGGCATGGGCGCGCTGGGATCCTCGCTGGGCGGCAGCCTGCTGGCCCAGTCCTCGGCCGGCAGCATCGGGCTCAATACGACGGGTCTGGCGGCACAGCCGTCGGCGATGGGCCTGGGCACCAGCATGAGCATGGGCAACCTGCCCCCGGCCACGGGCAGCCTGACGGCGTCGCCGGCGGGCGTGGGGCTGACCGGCACGCTGTCGACGTCGCCGAGCCTCGGCGCCGCCGCGGCGGCGGCGACGGCGTCGATGCTGCCGCAGCCGGTGGCGTCGCTGCCGACGGACGTCGACGACCCGCCGACGCAGGACGAGATTATCGCGTACGGCAAGGTACGCGACGCGCACGGCGTAGCGCGGCGCGGCGAGGGAGATGTGTTAAGAGGGAGTGTGTGGGGGAGTGCGGTGAGGCGTGTTGGCGCCTGCGGCCATCGCCCCCACTCAGCCCCACAGACCGGATTCCGGCGGTCCGGTAGCTGACGTGCTTGTCGTACCTCTGGGTGGCAGAACCTTCCGGCAGCCGCGTGCCACGAAAAGGGGGGCCATGTGTCGCGAAGCATCTGTCTGCCTGCCTGTCTGTCTGCCTGTCTGTCGGTGCGCTCAGCGAGAAAACCCGCGGCTGTGTGTGCGTGCGGGCGGGGTTGTGTATGGGAAGCCACTGAACGCCAGCCTCTCATCCGCGTGAGGTACGGCAACCTCGCGCACCACGTGCCGCAGTGTACGGACACTCCCCAACACACACCTCCCCCCGCCGCCGCCGTCGTACATTTCCCGTTGTGTGCTGTCGTACAGTACCTGGGCATGGACGTGCTGGAGGACGCCGACCTGCTGTACATCGCCGAGTGGGCGCTGACCGCCCCGCTGCCCGAAGGCTGGACCGTGCATCTGGACGGCGAGGGCAACGAGTTCTTCTACAACGCCGCCACCAACGCCTCCACGTACGAGCACCCGATGGACGAGCACTACCGCGCCTACTACCGCAAGATGAAGGAGCAGAAGCAGCTGGCCAAAATGACAGAGGCACAGCAGCAGGGCGGGCCGGGGCAGGCGGGGGTGTGAGGCTCGGGTGTGGCGTGGGCGGGTGGGTAGGTGGGTAGGTGGGTAGGTGGGTAGGTGGGTAGGTGGGTAGGTGGGTAGGTGGGTAGGTGGGTAGGTGGGTAGGTGGGTAGGTGGGTAGGTGGGTAGGTGGGCGGGTGGGTAGGTGGGTAGGTGGGTAGGTGGGTAGGTGGGCGGGCGGGTGGGTAGGTGGGTGGGGGAACGCTAGGCGCGCTACGGGCTTGCGGCAGCCGCGGTCGGGGTTGGGTTGCGCCCTCCCTCGGGGCGGCGGTCGCGGTGCTTCGGGGGAGGACCCCGCTGGGGTTGATGATGATGATGATGGTGGTGATTGGCAAGTTGTGGTGGAAACCTAGGTAGAGAAGGGAGATGACTGATAGGGAGATGACTGCATGTATGGATCAAGAAAGCGCATCGGCCTCTGACGCGTGTGACGTCGTTCGGATCTGTTTGGCGGGTTTGGATAGCGGGATTGCTGCGAGCATGTGATGCCAAATGTGCTGGTTGATCGTTGCGCGCAGCCGGGCAGGGGGATGGGTGGGTGGGTGGGGAAGGGGCGTTGCGTTGTCGGTGGGGTCCAAGGCCGGTACCTGCTAGGGCTGGGCGCTGGGCCCAGCGAGGTGAGGAGAGGGAAGGGAAGGGACGGAAGGGCCTGAGCGCGGAGGCAGGCACGGGAAGATTGGCTAGATTGGCGACGCCGTTTTTAGTTGTTGTGTTTAAAGGCGGGGCGGGCTCGGAGGCGGGTTTGGGGGGAAAGGGGAGGGGAGGGGGAGGTCGCTCTGCAGGTGCGGATGGTGTTGGCAGGGACGAAGGGTCCTAGGGGGGGAGATGGGGCGAGGCGCTGTGACAGCGCCTCCGGTGTTGCGAGGGGGCCCGGGGGGCCGGGCCGGGGGGGGGAGTGAAAACTGCCCTGGGGGATGTTTGATTGGGGTGCGTGCGTGGTGCGAGAGCGGAGCGTGCGATCTTGGAACTCAACACGATGAGAGAAAGGAGGTGCGCCGGGCTGGGGTTCCTGGGCAATCCCGTAATTCGTATCCTTCCTTTTCATCCGTCTTGGCGCTCTGTTTGTTTGTTTGTCGGCGCTGTTTGCTTGTGAATCGCGGCCCCCGGCCGGCCGCCACCACAGGCCGTGGTACGGCTGCCGGGACGGACATGCCCTGGAGTCCAACGCTGATCAGCTGCTTACGCCAAACCCATATATACCCACTTGCTGATACGCAGTTGCACCGCCGTCGGGCCCTGCGCCAACACTCTCACACACGCACTCACGCTCGCAAGCGTGCCCTGATTAGGCCGTTCGTTCGAACGCTGTGTCCTGATTAGGCCAATCAAACATTATGTCCTGATTAGGCCATTCCAGCGCGTGTCCTGATTAGGTTCTTCGAAATCAGAGGGTTGGGGTGGGAGAGGTCAGGCCCGCGCGCCCGGGTCGACGTCTTGACTGCTCGTGCGTGTGCGCCCGGCCGCGAGGCTTTATTGACTTGACCCCCAACTCGCCGCCCATGCCCTCGGTCGGGGTGGAGTGGTGGCGGTCCAGGGGAGGCTTGTGGAGTGGAGGGCGCGGCTGAGAGGGCGACCCCAGCTGCCCAGCTACCCAGCTGCCCCGCTACCCAGCTACCCAGCAGCCCTGCTGGCACTGTTATAGCACAATGTGGGGCCGTCAGATCTTCGGGGGCGTTGTTTTGTTTCTTGATTAGCGGTACGGTGTCGTACATGTCGTACATGTCGCGGGGGAGCGCAGCCCGTGCGTCCAGACGTCAATCCTGCACAAACACACACACTCGCGCGCGCGCGTTTGTATAAGAAAACCGAGCCGCGCGTGTGTATGTGTTTTGATGGTTGTGTGTGTGTGTGTGTGTGTGTATGTGTCTGTGCATTTGTGCTGAGGTTTCGGGTGCTTTCGCGTGATCTTTTCGACATACCTAATCTTTCGCCGGCCTTTTCGCGCCGGCCTTCGCTAGGTGCCTTCGCTAGGTGCCGTTATCACGTTCCGAGGTACGGCACGGGCAGGGGCATTGGGCACGGGCAACTCTCCTCTTTTTGTCGCGATCTTAGTTTCCTTTCCTGGCGGGCCTTGGGGCCCCCGGCCCAGCGACCCAGTGGGGTGCGGCTGCTGCTGCTGCTGCTGCTGCTGCTGCTGCTGCTGCCGTTGCTGCTGTTGCACATGCGCCGTCGCTAGCGCTGCTGCGGGTGTGACGGGCGGCTGCACAGCCGCTGCCGCGGCGTACTCGCCGTCCTGACCGCGGTTCCCTTTGGGGAACCGGAGGGGTGCAGGGGGGCACATAGAGGTGGTGGGCCCCGGAGTGGACCTCCCGGGAACACTCCTCCAATGGTATTCATGACATCACGCGGCTTGACGGGCGCGTGAACCCGAGGTGGTCGCCTGCCTCGGTCTCCTAAATACGGTGGTCTCCTAAATACGAATGGCGCCAAATCAATGTAAAGAGATGTTCGGTCCTATGAGGGGGTTGCGGATGTGAGTTGGGGCAGTGATGCGGCGGCACGGGGGGAAGGGAGCCCTCCGGGGGGGAAGTACCAATGGCCCCCCGGCCCGCCCCGGGCCACCACCCTCGGGGAGCCCCACCCGTGCATCGGTGCATGAATGTGTGGGGCGGGTGAGGTCCGGCGGGGGTAGGTGCGGGCGTGGGGCGGCCATGTGGGTTATGGCCCCAGGGTAGGTCGGGGGTGAGGGGGCCGCGGATGCGGTGAGTGATGGGGGAGAGGGGCCGGGGCCCTAGGACGCGGGCCAGATGCAGTTGGTCCTGTCGTTCTGAAGTGGTGCGTTGCGACAGCTTGTGAGGGCGGCTGCCACGTGGTAGTTAACGTACGGCTCTGGGTGGTCTGCTTGGACATAAAGGCCCCGTCCCCGCTGTGTTACCGTATTATTCGGCGGGTCTGAAGCGGTTCCCAGGGGAGGCCATCCCGGCGCACTAGTAACCGCGTGTGTTGGCCGGCATGGCTGCATGAGAGCATGACCCTCCCGCGGGTGGTTGTGGACGGGTGCGCAGTCCTTGGTAGGGGTTGATGAGATGAGGCAACTACGACGCTATCTGGGCCCGTTGGAACGCCCGGTCGGGGCTAAGGGTCCCCCTTGGGTGCAACCGGCAGCATGCGTGTGAAGCCTTTGCTGCAAGCCCAGCAAGGTGATGTTGCCCGCGCAGCTGACGAGTCGGGGCGCTGTTGACCGGCGCTGTGAAGCTGTGTGCCAACGCGCCCCCAGAGGTCAGCCCTGGGAGGCCGATACATTGACCGCACCGCCAAATCTCGCAGGCACAGCTCGGCACCCTTCTCCCGAGACAACCCAGCCCATGGTTCTTGTGGAAGACGTCTCGTAAATTATTATGCACAGGAGGGGAGCTAGCATAACGCCCGTTTCAGTTGCATCCAATATAGCAATTGTATTTAGTATACGTTCCGGTGCGAGATGACCAGATGTTCTAAGCAATGTACCAATGTTTGTCATATAAGGCCTAAACGAACCTAACTCAGTACAGTCGCTAAATACTTACCTAATAACCAATTTGCTTGTAGCATTAATTTTTTGCATACGTTGGTACAAATGCCGCCCTTCTAATTGGACCCAGTTTACATGGCGTGCCTCCATTGCGTTTGGTCCATGACCGGGGAAGGTCGTAATCCTTGATTTTTTCTAGAAGGCACCAGAAAGTGGTTGTTATAGTAAACATAGAAAATCTGGAAGGTTTGGGTTGTTTTGGTTTTCGAAATGAGCTTGGCGGACGAACCTGCGGCAAGGCGCGTCGGCAATCGGCAATACTTTCGGCGAGAGGATAACATGGTATGTACGTATAAGCATGGTGCTAGACGCAAGTAACGAAACCTAGCGAATTCATTACATATATAGCAAAACATCCTATCTAGCTGGCTAGATGGTAATCGCGGTTGCACGGTTATTACGTTCTTCACTTCTGATGGCCTTTACTCGGGGCCTCTTATTTGGAAATGGTTTCACAGGTATTGGTATGTGCACACTGCTTGTCACATCTAGGAGTTATTGTGTTGACAGGGAAACGCAGGTGGCGAGGTTGCGTCAACTTTGCACCAACTGGGTAGCTCGAGGCCAGCTGGACGTGTCCATACATGACGGAATACAGAGCCAAGCTCCATTATTGAGTCGTGGCACTGGACTGAAAGTGGAAACGTGCCAAGTGGAAGAAATGCAGCACTACTCGCGTCGGCAGACATTGCCAACATCCTGTGCGCGGCAGCTGTGTGGTGATTTTACATGGCAGCGTGCGCCATACGTGACCGTCGTGAATGCATGTTGTCCTAGCAGCCGCAGAAACGCGCAGAGTATGTGTGCCTGACAGGGGCTTCGAAATGACATAGCTTTTTTCCAACAGCATTCGAATATAATACCGCGCAAGACTTGGCAATCGTTCTGGTCTGACATGCTGGACTGTGAAACCTGCGCAGGCAGGTCGGTACGGCGCTCAGGCTGGTATGCGGAACCGAGGGCCATCGCCGAACGGGTGATTGCCTTCCCAATCGAAGGAGGGAAGAGAGCCGCTTGTCAGAAGAACCTCTGGGACAATACGGACTTTTATGGACCAGCACACACCACATACTGTGTCTGCAAAGTACAAATGGGGATGGTGGACTTCGTGCCTGTTAATTCAAAGGATGTTTGTCAGATGTCGCAGTTATCATGGGATCGTACTGCGAGTACTGCATATGCAAGCCTCTTCATGCTCAGTACATAACTGAGGTGACGAGAAAGGTACTTCTTTGCGTAACTTCTTCGAAGATAGGGCATCACGAAGGGACTTCTGCGCTATCAATTGCTTCAATGCTTATGTGGCAACGATTTGTAATAACTAACATTATACTCAGAAGGCTGCCTGTCAGCTTTGCGCCTATTGCGAATTTATAAAGCTTGGGATGGCCGAAGTAGAAGTCACTGAAGGATATGTCTTGGAAAGAGAAGGCAGAAGGGAGGAAGTTGATTACCGTGCAGGTGACTTGTTGAGAGCCTGGAAATAATCACATCGTGCTTGTGTAGTGCTTTGTATGATAACAGCTATTGCTAAAAGCATGTTGTCAACTACTTGAAAGCTGCAGCAATACTTCGTGCAGTGCTGCTGGCGCAAAATTTGCAATGCCGGGAACGTCAATATTTTCATTATTATTGAATGTTGAATGGATGTCCTGCTCGCAGGGATGTCGGGCGTTCCTGTGCATGGAAAAAAAGACCGACGTGCTAGCCTGGTAATCAAAGAGACAGCACAACTGCTGACAGGCCTACACGAGGATGCGGACCGCGGTGAAGCACTTATGGCGGAGCTCGAGGCTCTGCTGGCTGCTGCTCAAAGTGCCACAGGCCACAGGCCACAGGTTGACGGTGCAGGCGACGCAGGCCGTGCGGACGCGCCACCCGTACTCCATTTCGCAGCTGTGGAGCCCATCCAGATTGAAGACGACTCGGAGGAGGTGTGTCCGACAACCTTCGAAGATTCAGGACCCGTACCAGTAAGTCGCCGTCCAAGCAGGTTTCGGGCAACCCCGAGCGCATCTCTGCGCTTCACCCCAAAGCAGTGCCCGATCCCCAGTGCCAGCGCCAGTGCCCGATCACGATCTATGATGAGCAGCAGCACTGTGGCACCCCTGCACCGCCCTGTCCTGTTTTACGGTATTCCCACAGCGTCAGCAAGGCAGGCCCGGCGGCGGACCTCTCCACTCACCGCAGGCTGCATGCCACCGCCCGCCCATTGCACACACGCTGCACAGCGCCGCCGGCCCCGGCTGCTTTTTCCCCCGCGTCGATTTTCCCTCGCCCTCAACCCTCCCCCATGTCTACCAATCTCCTTTACTCTTCCTCACCCCCTCCACAGCAGGCTCCAGCCAGCCCGCTCCTGAAGACCGTGTCCGAGAAGCGGCGCTCCTCCGTGGTCACCTTCGACGGCGCCGTCCTCCTCGGCGCGCTGCCGCCCGCCGGGTCAGGCCCTTCGCTGACCGGCCCGGCCGGCCTCGCCCCGAGGTCACAGTCCGTCAGCCGCGCGCGCGGCCTCACCTCCCAGGCCGGCAACCGTCCCCTGACGGACTTCAGATCGGGGCCGGCGCTGCGGCGCAACGCCCTCACCGACATGGGCGCCACAAACATCGGGGGGGCCGCAGCCCTAGGCCAGCACCACCACACGCAGCAGCACCAGCAGCAATATCATCAGCAGCAATACCAACAGCAGCACCAACACCAGCAGCAATACCAACATTATCAGCAGCAGCAGCAACATTACCTGCAGCAACAGCAACATTACCTGCAGCAACAGCAACAAACCTCACATCCGGGCGGCCGCGGCAGTGAAAGCAACAGCGGCCCGGTCCCGCAGTCGCCGCTGGTGACCGGGGTATCGGGCACGGCCCCCACGAACCCCAGTGCGGCGTTAGCGGGGACGGCGCGCTCCGCGAGGTCGACGAGCTCCGAAGCCAGCGACTTTGTCAGCTACGTCCAATCGCGCCGCGCTTCCAGCACCGCGTACTGCAACCCCTTCGGAACGTCCCAGGGGCAGCTCTCCCTGTGCGGCGGGATCCGTGACTCGGGGGATGGCGGCCTGGACAGCCTGGGCTTGGGCATGGGTCCGGGCGGTGCAGCCGTCAGTGTGCACTCGCCTCCGACAGCTGGAACGGTCACTTACGGCGCCGCGCGGACGGCGGCGGGCGGCGGTGGCGGCGGTGGCGGCGGAGGCGGAGGCAGGGTCCTGAAGCTGCTCAAGGGGTGCGTGTGGTGCCAAGGCGGGCGGGGAAACGAGGGGCACGGGGAAACGGGCGTCAACTGGGGGAAAGTCTTACGGATTCGAGGTCACGGCCGGGGAGATTTCACGGTATGGATGGTGGTTCAGCGGTTTGGGGTTGCCGTACTGTACGACTGTAGTACAACAGTTCCGCTGACTTAGGCGCCTTGTAGGGATGCGATCCGGTAGCGGCGTTGCGCGGGCTGGCGGGTAGGACCCTCCCTGGCGCGAGCTGCTGGCCGTCACGTGGCAGCGGCGGCGCCCCCTCCTTTGGTCTCCCACACCCCATTGCATCCCGTTGCTCTACATACACTGCCTTCCCTGCGCCTCTGCCCGGAGGGGAGTGGGCCATCCACCCTCCGCTCCTCAACCCTGCCTGCCCGGCCGCGCCCCCATCCCGCCCCGCAGCATCTTCCACTCCCACAACAGCCGCCTGGCGCCGCTGCAGCTCCAAGGCGACGGCCCCGCCTCGGGCCCCGCCTCCCCGGTCCACGTTCACCACACCAACATGACGCCCAGCAGTTCGGGCATCGGCCCCGAAACCCCCAGCCCCGGCCCCGCCGCGGCCACCCGCGAGCCGGCGCTCCCCCAGGGCGCGCTGAGCAGCATGACCGTCCGCGGCCCCTCCCGCGGCCAGCTTGTGACCCGTGGGTTGCTCACGAGCGCCTCTTTCACGGCACCCGATCCCAGGCGGCTGGCGACGTCGCAGCAGCAGCAGCAGCGCGCCGGCGGGACGCCGGGCGGGGCGGCGTCGCCCCTGGTGGTGGGCCGCAGCCCCAGCGTCACCTCGGGCGTGCCCAGCCCCCACGCGCTCGTGCCCACGCCGCCGGGGATCGGCCATGTGGGTCGCGAGGCGTCGGGCTCGGGTATGTACCAGCCGATGCCGGGCGTGTCGCTGCAGTCGCTGCTCTCTTCCGCCGCCGGCGCGACATCGACGACCGGAATCAGCCCGGCATCGCCGACGACGACCTTGTACGGCATGATGTCGCCGTCGGCGGTGGACTGTCGGCTGGCGGGGACGAGCAGCCGGCGCAGCCTGGCGGTTTCTGCAGCGGGCGTTCGCGGGCAGTGGTAGCGAGGCGGGGTGTGTATGTGCGTGTGGCATGGGGCGGGGTGCGGGTGCGGCGGGGGACGCACCTTTTCACGGTGGCGCAAGGCTCTTTGTGGGAGTCTGGGGCCGCGCCCCCGCGGGGGCTGCTCCGGAGGAGGCTGGGCGGACTCCGGATGCGGGTGGGGGTAGAATGCACCGAGGTGTGCGCGCTGGTCAAGGGCGGGCGGGCCGGGCCAGGCGGGGGTGCGTTGCGGATCGGATGGCCCCTAGCGTGGCGGCCCCCTTCCACTCCGCGGGGCGGCCATGCAGAGCTGCAATGGGTGGGGGGTTAAAACGGGAAAAGCCCAGGGATGCTTTTGGGTATGAGGTTCGATGAGGTGGGTGCTAACTTGAAGAACCCGAACCGGGAAACGAGGTCGGCGCGTGCGTTGGGCCGGCTGGCATGTACGGCGCTGGTTCGGGGTCGAAGGAATGGACGGAGGCACACCGCCGGGTGGCTCGGGAATAGATCACAAGGGCGGCGGGTATGCTTGTGCTGGCGTATCTCTTGCGACGTCATCCGTCATCGTTAAGAGCAACCGACTATGGGACGTCAACAACGCAACCCGCCCGGGGGAGTCGTACCTGCCACAACGCAACGCCGCCTGCCCGTCTGACCGCCTGACCGCCTGACTTCAGCCCGGGTCGGTGACCCACCCGGGTATGGCGGATGGTTGGCGGGGCGGTTCAGCTGCGGGAACTGGGGTGGACCTCATATGAAGTCGGGTTTTCACTAGGACATTCTTATATGCCTATAATGTATCCTTTTTTGAACATGGAACTCAATGATCGTCTTCTGGCTGGATGTGTGCCGTTGTGCGCACTGGGCAGGTCAAGCGGCCACCGGGGTGCCCCATTAGGCCCCCGGTCCCACCCGCAAGCATCTGTGGGTGGATCCAACCCGGCTCAGTACCCGCAAGCAAGCATGTGTGGGCCCAAACCGGCTCAGTTTGTTTGCCATCACTCGAAAGGGCTTGGCCCGGCCCTCAGGACCTCTGCACTCGCTTCGTCTGGTTTGACTCTTGTGGCGGTTGCGGGTCTTCGTGTGTGGTTTGACTGAATGCACGAATGGTATGGTATGTGAGGCGCTCTGTCGTCACGGTGGGGCGCAGCGCGCGGCGTCGCATCTCTCATGGTTGACCCTTGGGATCATCTGGGTTACCTTGGTATTTGGGTCGATGGGTCTATCGGTGTCGGGTGCACGGTTATGGACTTTGTGCATCGTGCATCCGCAAAGCTCTGCGCGGCGCGTCGCGTCGCGATCCGGGCCGATGGGGAGGCGGCCCGGCCCTGGGGAGCGAAGGCACACGGCGATTCGCACTGAAGGTCGATTAGCCAGTGCCGGTAGTACCGTAGTAGTTTAAGTGGTTTGAAGTAGTTTAAATGAAACGTCACACATGGTTGCAGGGGTTGCAGGTTTTTTCGCGGATCGCAATGTCGTCAAAGTCGCTGGGCTGCTGTTGCACAGGGACTAGACTCCGCGCAGCGCTGTGGCTGGCCTCCCCTCAGGGGCGGGCTGACCCTCGGGTGTGCCGAGGAAGGTGTGTGGCGGGGATTGGAATTGCTTGCGTCGTGTTTTAGGTGATATTCCGGGCTGTGCGGTGAGGCCAACGGACGTAATGACTGAGTTGCTGCAGCTGATGATTGCGTGCACGACGGCTGGGGCCGCCGTACGAATTCGTACGACACGTGGACTCGTAGGCGGCGCTCATAAGGCGTCCTAAACGCACGGGGCCACACCCACCAGCGTGGGCGCTGGCCGTCCACCGCTTGGGGTTCATTTCGGAGTCGAAGGGCCGCCAGTTGTCGGAGCTTCGATCAGCGCTTTTCTGCTGACTGTCGGATGATGTGGGTGGGACAGTGGTGGTGGTGGTCTTGGTGGTGGTGATGGTGGCGGTGGTGGTGGCGGTGGTGGTGGTGGTGGTGATGGTGGGTTGGGGCACGGGCGCAAGTGCTGACACTGCGGGTTCGGCAACGCAGGCTGCTACACCTGACTGCCCCACGGTCAGCGGCGGGTCTGCGGACGCAGTCCGCGTTCTCGGGGAGCAGGTGTAGCCGTTGGTTGGCGGTGGCTCTTGCGCGTCGTGTCGTGTCGTGAGGGCGAAGCAAGGTGAAGGAAGGTGGACTGGGCCGCGAGATGGGAAGCCGGGGACAGAATCTTGTTGTCAGGACCCATCGGCGGGGGCATAGCCCGGAGGCACTGGGCGCTGTAGGTGGCGACTCGGATCACTTCATCATTCATCCATCGCGCATTTGCATGGCCTGTTATGCCATTAGCAGCTGTACCGACCCGTGGGGCCGCGGGGAGGGCGGCGGGCGCGGACCGGGTGGCGCCGACCTGGTGTGGCTCGTCCAGTACGGCCCGAGGTCCCGGGAGGGCGGTGCTGTCGTTGTAGCAGCGGCGATCCATCCTCCTCCATCATCCTTGATTTCTCCTATAGTAGTTTTTGGCGCTCGGAAGGCTTTGGTGTGGCGTTGCTTGGGGCAGAGGCTTGTTGTCGGCAGGGTGCTCCCTTCGCTGGCTTTCCTTATCGCTTGCAGTCGCTTTGGTTGGTTGCTCAGCTCAGGATGTGTGCAGTCGGATCAGTGCTTAAAAAATCATATGTTTTTTATCAGTCATTCATGCGCTTAATAAAAAGCGGGCCCCTCGCTCACGGGGCCGAAAGCGCGCCATGCAGTGCCGAAAGTTATATGCAAGATCGTGCTGTGCAGGGCTTCCTCGTGCTGTGCTGCGCTGTGCTGTGCAGCCCGTGCGGTGCGGTGCGGTGCGGTGGAATGCTGGGTTTCGCAGCGTCAGGATGAATGCGATCTTGTTAATGTTAAGAGGGGTATGAGGGGTATGTTGTGGTTATTGCCGTTGGCCGCGACGTCAATCGATGGTGGGTCTTGCAAGTAAGTGCTGCCGGGGCGCTGCCGGCCACGTGACGGCATCTCGGCCCTCGAGACGGAGGTGGATGCCGGCGGTGTGCCTTGGTCCTGTGGGAAGGGTGCCTGGCCTAGGGGCTTGTGACTGGGGCACTTGCGGGCGAGTGGAAGGAAGGACTTTGCTGTGGGCTGTGGGGCGACTTAGCAGTGTCCCAGCACTGCCGGTGTAGGCCACACGCATCGGGCTGACCCGTGGGCCCGGGGACCCACGGGTCACGGATGGCCACCGGCACGGTGTACGGCATACCCGTGGGCCCGGGGATCCACGGGTCACGGATGGCCACCGGCACGGTGTACGGCATATGACGTGGCTTGTTCACGGATGCGGCCAGCGTCTGCGCAGTTTGTCGGTGTTGGTGTGGTTGTCGCCTTGACCGCGGTTTCCTATTTCCGCGTTGTGTGGCGTTGAGGTGAGGACGCTGATCGATCCCCTCGAACAACCTGTGTGTGGGGACCTGTGTCATGCAGCGCGCCGCTACAAGTGCGACTTGCGATATTCCTGATCATTTTGTTGGGTGCGACAAAGATGCCAAAGATGTGTCAATCACACAGAAACGTTTGAAGACGTCACGCCTGGTGGCTGTGGATTTACATTATGCAATATCCACGCGTACATGGCGTACGACATAGGGCGTGCGTACAGGATCGATAGCTGTGTAGGACACAGTCCCTGCGTGGGCGAAGGTTCTGGAAGGGGCAGCGGCGAGCGGGCGGCCGAGCGACCCATGGGTCAGGGGCATCGCCGGCGCACCCCCGAGACGTCGCGGTCGGAGCACCGACCAGCCCTTCACGCAGTATCAGGGCGGTAATGCATAAATGACGTCAACCGCAGATCTAAAAGAAAACAATGTCACGGTAACCGCTCGCGACGTTCCTAACGGAGGAACTGACAAGAACGGTTACCCGAATTGCCTATCGCCCGTAACACGGAGTTTTCCACGACTCAACGAACACTTAAGAGGACAGAAAAGGCATAAATTTGCATAAAAATTTTGAAACAAAGCCCTATCATTTGAGTCTTCTTCCATTCGAGGCACCCCTCCGACGGAGAACTTTGCCGCGACAACGCAAGGATGGCCTCCCAGGCGCCCGCCGTCGGCATCGACCTAGGCACGACATACAGGTGCAAACTCTCGCACTGAAAATATGTAAATAGCTGGCCGGCAATTAAGAAGACAACGAGGGTGTCGGACCGGAAACCGGAGCGTCTCGGGCGGTGAGGACCGCAGAGGTTCCGCCGCGCCGACGTTGAATCGCCCGGGCTAGCAACGCAAGCGACCGGGTCCGACAGCCAACTGTGTCCCAACAGCTACTTTTTGCGTTTCAGCAGTTATACACCCAAGCGGCTTGCGTGCGTGCGCGTGCGTGTGCACGGCACGGGTTCCTCCAGCAGCGGCTTCCCTACATGCAAAGCTACGCTCCGCACTCGTGGGGACCGAATCCGCACCCGCCTCCGCACAATGCAGCGTCTCTCCTCCCCTTCGCCTCCTCCGCCGCCGCCTCCTCCTCCTCCCCCCGCGCGCGCGGTAACGGTGAGCGCATAATTCAGGTATGTATGGTAAGTAAGTTGGGTCGCGTATTGACTCCTGTGCCACGCATCGGTTCCCCAATCCTTACCCCCCGCGCGCGCCTCTGGTCGCCTCCGCTACCTCGCGCACCGCCCACCCTAGCACACCGCCCGCACCCGCACCCAACCCCGCCGGCCGCTTGTCCCTCCCCCCTCCCCCCCTGCCCCCCGCAGCTGCGTGGGCGTGTGGCGGGACGACCGCGTCGAGATCCTGGCCAACTCGCAAGGCAACCGCACCACGCCCTCCTACGTGGCATTCACCAACACGGAGCGCCTGGTGGGGGACGCCGCCAAGAACCAGGTGGCTATGAACCCCCACAACACCGTCTTCGGTGAGAGGCCGGGAGAGCGTTTTGCCGCGAAGAGGGCGAGGTCGGGAAGGGGGCGAGGTCGGGCAGGCGCCGTCGCCGCGGCGGCGGTAGCAGCAGCTGCCGCTGGTGGCTGGTGGCTGGTGGCTGGTGGGGCGTTCCCTGGTGTCACTGTCGTGCGCCCCACCCCCCACGGGCGGTTGAGTGAGCTGGGCCGTTTCCCGCACCCACCGGTAGCCGCGGTGTCTGTCACCCGTCACCTGTCATCCCCCGCTCTCTCATTTTCAATGATGGCCGTCATTCGGTATCTTCCCCGTGCCCGCTTCTGTGCCGCCATGGGGACGTGCTGCGGCGGGTCACAACTGAGCCCCGCGGGTGCCCCCGGCAGGTTGCACCGCGCCGTCCGGCCGGCGGCCGTCCGCTCGCCCTGTCCCAAGTCACTGCCCCGTACCTGCCCCCGACCTGCCGGCCCCGTGCCTGCCCCCGACCTGCCAGATGCTAAACGGCTCATCGGCCGCAAGTTCAGTGACCCCGTGGTCACTGAGGACATGAAGCACTGGCCTTTCAAGGTCATCCAAGGCCCGGGGGACAAGGTAGGGGCCGGGCCGTCCTCGTGTCCGGCCGTGTGTCCGGCCGTGTGTCGTACAGCGGCCCGTATGTCTGTCCGTCCGTCCATCAGGCAGGGGATATCAGGTAGTGGACCTGTGTAGCGTCAAACCGTCAACTGCCAACTGTCAAGTCCTCCTGAACTGAATCCGGGACCGGTCCTGCCGCTTTCGCGTCCTGGCGCGCCCTCGGAACACGGCATCGCCAGTTTGTTTATTCTTGCCGTACTCGTTGCTGTGTACGGCACGTGCTGCACAGCCGCTGATCCAGGTGGAGTACAAGTACGAGGTCAAGACGTTCGCCCCCGAGGAGATCAGCAGCATGGTGCTGGTGGCCATGAAGGATACGGCACAGGTACGGCACACATAGTACGGCACATTTTACCAGGTGGCATCGGGTCAGGTCGGGTCGGGTTGTTTGTTCCTTCTTCCTTGGTAGGATAATGCA
The DNA here is from genome assembly GCA_003117195.1 of Eudorina sp. 2006-703-Eu-15. Lineage (NCBI taxonomy): Eukaryota > Viridiplantae > Chlorophyta > Chlorophyceae > Chlamydomonadales > Volvocaceae > Eudorina > Eudorina sp. 2006-703-Eu-15. The sequence goes on from BDSI01000039.1 coordinate 455,162, forward strand.
GCACCCCGGGGCCCCCCAACCGACCCGCACGGCTGTACGACTGTACGGCCCGCAGGCCTTCCTTGGCCCCGCCACCCGGGTGCGGCAGGCAGTCATCACAGTGCCCGCCTACTTCAACGACTCGCAGCGCCAAGCCACCAAGGACGCGGGCGCCATTGCCGGTCTGGAGGTGCGGTGGTTGTGTGTGAGGGGTAAAGTGTGTGAGGTGCAAGGTGTGTGTGAGGTTTAAGGTATGTGAGGTAGTAGGAATCGTTGCAAGGTGGACCCGAGGCCCGACCGGGTGAGGGCTGGGGGGTAAGGTGCGAGGAGCGCCGGTACCCGGGCGCCGTTGGTGGCACCCGCCAAGAACGGATGTGCTCTTACCATTTACCTACCCCGGGGAGGTTGGGCCGACCCCGCGACGATTCAGGTATGTATGGTAAGTAACTTGGGTCGCGTATTGACTCCTGTGCCGCGCATCGGTTCCCCAATCCTTACCCCGCGACGATGACTTGCAGCACCCTCGGGACCTCCTCCCTGCTCCCCCTGCCCTCCCTGCCCTCCCTGCCCCCCTCCTTCCCTCGCCGCCATTCGGCCGCCAGGTGCTGCGCATCATCAACGAGCCCACGGCCGCGGCCATCGCGTACGGCCTGGTAAGTCGTACTGCTGTGACTGCCCGGTACACCTGCCCGTGGTGTACGGCATGCCCGCCTCGTATTTCTCGCCGGCGCCGCACCGTCCACCCTTCCTGCCCACACACCCTCAACTCCTAACACGCCTCAAACTCATTACCTCCCTCCGCCCCTCACCCCCCACACATCTGCACCCGTTCCCCCCACACACCATCACAAACCTCAACAACATTCCCCGCACACACACGCCCTCCACGCCTCCGGCCACCCACCAGGACAAGAAGGCCGCCGCGGAGCACACGGGCGCCCGGCACGGCGAGCGCCACGTCCTGATCTTCGACCTGGGGGGAGGCACCTTCGATGTGGGTACGGCACTTCGATGTAGGTACGGCACCGCACAGGTCCGCTGTTTCCCGCCTAAACAGCCTAAACCCAGCCAGCTGTTCCGGGTCGCGGCGCACTTTCCTGTGTTTGACGCCGTACTGCACCCCGCGCCGCCCTCCTTCCTCAGACGATGGTGGCCCAGCGGTCGGTCGTTTGGGAGCCGCGGGCCGCCCCTGCGCTTCCTTCTTTCCCGCTGTGTCCGTTGCACGCGCCAGTCTAGGTTCGGTGGGTCGCCTCGCACTCTGGCCGATGTGCGGCGGATGTGCCTTCCCAGCTACGCTCCCAACCGCCCTCCCAACCGCCCTCCCAACCACCCGCCCAACCACCCGCCCAACCACCAGGTGTCCCTACTGGCCATCGATGAGGGCATCTTCGAGGTCAAGGCCACCAGCGGGGACACACACTTGGGGGGTGAGGACTTCGATAACCGTATGGTGGCGCATTTTGTGCAGGTAAGGGGGGGGGGGGGGCCGAGGGGGGCGAGGGGGCCGAGGGGGGCGGAGGGCTGGGGTGGGCCGTCGGAGTGCGTGGAATGGCGGTCGGGGTTTCGGAGCGCGGGGGGGGGGGGCGAAGTGCGGCAGGTTTTTCGGGACTCTGCTTCCGACCCACACCGCGTGAGGAATGGTGGAATTCGGTATTCGGTATTGTGCGTTCGGTACCACACACGCTCTCGAGAGTTGAGACGGGACTCTCACAGGCCGAGAAAAGCGTATGGCCAAGGGAGATCATTAGGCGGCGGAGTCGGCGGAAAACGGCGACTGCCGGAGGTATCTGAACAGACGAGATGGCAACATCTTGCTGCGAAAGGCCGACAGGGAAGACGCAGTAGCGTCTGCAAACATCGGAAAGGACAGAAAGGAATACCTTGTCCCCCGTCTGTGGGTGAGGCTCGGGTTGAGGCGTGGGTGACTCAGCCGAGATAAGAGGTCGCCGACTGGAGGAGAGGTTGTCCCGACAATCAGCCTCGAGCGCCTGATCTGAGTGGAAGTTGTGAGCCGCGGTCCACAGCTCCAAAGAACGTTGCTGTCGGAATACATCGTAATCAAGGGCCGTCGGAATCCATGTGTCGTAATCCGGAACAGCGCCACGTATCGCGAGAAATGTATGCAAGCTTGGTAAAAAATATTCAAACACTGAAACACAAGGTGGAGAAGTTCAGGAAGAGGCACCATCAGAATGCTGGCCGACTATTCGCCTCATTGCGTCCAAGCACGGAGCTGAACAGGGCAGAGCCGGACAGCTCTTAAGTGCAACTGGCATATTTTCACGCCAAGGCCACGATGCCTCTTTCTGCGCGCATGAAGTGTTTGAGATTCAGTCAAGCCCGCGAGGCGAAGTCAGCAAATCACTATTGATGTCGGAAAGACGCAACAGGTTGTTACTTGCTTACGCTTTCAGCAACATATGTTGCTGGCAAGCACCGTTTACGAAATCGGAAGCGGCCGGAGTTCGATCTAGTACGGGAGCTCACCCAGTCGACGTACGTTCACAAATGGTGTGGAAGATGCACTTCCACAACGGTTATGGAAGAAGCCCAGCGCCTAAGTCCTTTACAACTCAACGAGTCCTTACAATGTTTGTCCCATATTTAAATCATATCGCCGTTTCGGCTGCCTATGCCCTAGCAAAGCCTAGCTGTCCATACCGTCGCACCCCTACCAATCCTCTCTAATCCTTTTTTTGTTAAAATGTCATCTACAATCTGCTGCTACTGCTGCTGCACCGGTTGATGGTGAAGGCATTTGTCGGCAAATTGGTATTGTGAAAACAGGCAAAAGGCGTCGCAGCCGTAATGCATTGGAGCATTGAAGGAGAACATATTCGAGCTTCCCGATTGGGAGAACGTTGTCTGAACTGGCTTCGTTCGATTTCGCTCGCATAAAACGATCATAAACGATCTGCCTTTCAGGCAGAACACTATATTACCTTGGAAGTCAACCATGCGCGACGTACCATGCCAAAATATCAGACGTTAGTTCTTGCTCCGACTCATTGCCATTGCCATTTCTGTTACAGGAATGCTGTGCTAGAAAGGCTCTGCTTCGCAGTAGCAGGCCTCAGGAACCGAAAAAGAGAAACCACGAGCAAAGAACGAAACGCGGGCGACGCCCAGGGAGGGCGGGCGGGAGCGCGTGCTGAACAACAAAAACAAGATAAGGAAAAGACTTGTCACGCGCTAATTAATGCGGTCCTGAGAACACGGACCGCGGGCCGAGCATCTGTCCAACTGCCGGCCCCGAAGGCCTTACGCCTAACTAACCCGGCTTACTCAAAACGTAAGCCCGCATTAGTTCTTGCTCCGACTCATTGCCAAAAGAAGAGAAACCACCATCTAGCGGTTGAAGTATTGCACACCGAACGGCGCCACGCGCCGCGCCGCTAGAGGGCCAAAAAACGCGACGGCCTTCGGGCAGGAGCGCACCCCCATATCCAGGTAGTGCTCCCGTAACGCCGAAGAGTTAGCCGCCCAACCGCCGAACGCCTCCACGACTTCGAGCGGAACACCAGCCGCGCGCGCTGCCGACGCGCCACCGCGACGCAGACTATACAACGTGTGCACGCCGCGCAAGTGCACCAACCCGCATCGTGCGAGAACCAAATCAAACCAACGCTCGGCGACCGCCGTCGACCGACGCGCCGACCAGAGCCCCGCCGGGGACCGAGCCAGCTGCTGCTCCAAAGCCAAACGCAACCACGGGAGGCCGCACAGGGGAAACTGCAAAACCGGTGCATGCTCGGGGGACACAATGCGACCCTTCCAGCTAAGGGGCTTATACTGAAAAACCGCCTCGCCATCGACCAAGGAGACGCGGGCCCACACCACTGACAGCAACGAATCCGGCCGCAAAAAGAGACAGAAATCTAGAACCACGAACAGCAGAGGCATGAAGAGATCCGACTGAACGGACACGGACGGGAGACATTCGTACAGGCGCCAAGCGTCTGCAGCGCTAAAAGCCAACACTAACGACGACGGTGCGGAGAGGGAAACCTGCAGGCGCGCCCAGCCCTTGCGAAAAGCCGCCAACAAGACATTGTCTCCGTCACAAGGCTTCGCGAAACCTAGTAAATCGTGCACCGAGTTAATTGCGCTGAAATAAGGCTGCGCCGTGCGCGCCTGAACCGTGCCCTTAGACGCCAGGAACTGAGCCCAGAGTAACCCCGTATACTGCGTGGCAGGCAGGAACTCCAAGCCCTCCGCCACACAAAAACGCACAAAGGCCGCAAAGTGCGAACCATACGACTTCCAAGAAGACGCCCCTACACGGGCCATTACAACCTGGGCGATGGACCTGAGGCGCCCTTCGTGATCTGCTCCGGGGGCGAACGATTGCAGATGCGAGACAACCAAGTCAGTTACGACAGGGGGCGCACCCACACCTCGAAGGTCGAGTGCATAGCGAGGGGCCGCGCCCCCGTCCGCGCGGGTGCCACGTGCGAGTGCCCAGTCTACCACTGCACTCGGACCGCCACGACCTGCCACTGCGGGGGCGGAAGGAAGGAGCTCGAGCCCCCTTCGCCCGGTGCGAACAGCGCTGTGTTCGACGGCAGGAACACCAAATCCGTGGCCAACTCCATCAACTGCTGCCACCACGCCTGCGCCGTCCAGTACGGCACCACCAGCGTAACGCACGCTCTCTCCTCCCGCACCTTCTGCACCAGGGCCATCATGAAATCGGGATCCAGGGGCGGGCAGCCGTAAGCGTTGAGCCCGACCCAGGACTGCAACAAGGCGTTGACACCGGAAGACCCCGGGCAATGATGGCGCGAGAAGAAGCGCGGCAACTGCGTGTTGACGTGAGTGGCGAACAAGTCCACGTCATGCGCCCCAAAACGCTGATCTAAAAGACGGAAGAACCGCGGATGCAACCGGTAATCGTCCCGATCCACCCAGCGGGAGGCCGCGTCGGCCTCGTTATCAGCACTAGCGACACGCTCCACTTGCAAAACAATGCTGTGCTCCTGAAGGAACGCCCACAACAACTTCATCTCAGCGTGCATGGCGGGGGACCGCGATGAGAGGCGCCCCAAAACCGCCTGAGTGCACGTGTTATCCTCCTTGATGAGAACCACCCGCTGCCGTACGTACGGGAGGAACGATTCTAACGCGTGCCGGACTGCGCGGAGCTCCTTCCAATTGATATGCGCGGGGAACTCCTCCGAAGACCAATAACCCCGCGCGACGCGACCATGCAGTACGGCCCCCCAGGAGTGACGGGACGCATCAACAGACAACTCCACAGCAGCCGGGCCGATATGGATAGCGGCCGAGCAATGGCGGGCGGGGATGTCCGCCCACCAATCGAGGTCCCGTAACGAGCCTCGCGAGAGCCGCACACGCCCCGACCAGCCCACAGGCTGCTTCATATCATCATAGAAATTGCGGAGGAAAAGAGGGGCGGGGGTGAGGGCCAGCTTAACACTCTGCGCGAAACCACACAGCTTGGCCAGCTCACGCTTCTGCACTAAGCGGCGATTCTTCTTAGCCGTGACCCGCAACCCGACAGCCAGACGTCGCAGCTTAGCAAGCTTCTCAGCAGGGACCTCAAACAAGCCGGTCGCCGTATTGACCGTGATGCCCAAGTGATAGACAGACTGCGACGGCTCCCACTCACACTTCGTGGGGTGACAGGAAAGCCCCAGAAACTCAATGCTCTCTCGCACCCAGCGGGCGCCCAACTCTGCCTGCCTCTTAGACGCGAACACGAACAAAAAATCGTCCAGGTACGGAAGGACGCGAGCGCCGAGACGGGCTGGCCGCCCACCTCGCCCCTTCGGGAAAAACTCGTGGGGCGGCATGGGGGGCGCGAGCCGCCGCCGCCCGCTGCCCGCCGCCGCCAAGGGGTCCCGCCAGAAGCGCACAACGTTCCGCATGATCTTGGTAAACCAATACGGGCTGTTGAGCCACCCCATCGGGAGCGCATTCATCTCATACAGGACGCCACAGAAACGAAACACGAAATAACGCCGATCGGACTGACGAATGGGAATATGGTAGAAGGCGTCGGCCAGATCGACCTTGACCATCCACGAGTCCTCGATCCCCATACGCCGCAAGGTACGGAGAGACTCGTAACGGCACTTATACGCCTTCTGAGCGACGTTCATGCGCTTGAGGTTCACGACCAGACGCCATGACCCGCTGCCTTTAGGCACACAGAACGCATTGACCACGTGATCTAGACCGTCCCGTCCGCGCGCGGAAAACTCGACGAGACAATTGATGCGGGAGGATGCTAAAGCTTGCATCCACGACACATTGTAACGCAGCGTACGGAAGGTGTTCAGAGCCACCCCTGCCCAATTTTGCTGCATGCCCATGGACACCGCGCTCCTAATCAACGCATCCAAACCACTGGCAAGCAACTCCGATATGGACAGAATAGTCATCAAGATACCAAGCTCATAAAGCAGGGATCCGGCGCGATCCGGGTGATTACGCTGCGAATACTCTAAGTCACGCCACTCCGGAAACGCCTTAAAATTTAACAAAACCATATTCTGGACCCCGATCTCGCCCGCCGGCAACCCTGACAACACACGCCGCGAGAACGGAAAACGTGAGGTCTCCGGCGATTGCTGCGCGCGCGGATCCTGAAACTGCCGCGCCAAGAAGTTATAATCCTCTACACCGGGGTGCCCACCTTGACTTTGCACGTTGTTAACATGGTTGGTCAGAGCCATCATCTGCTGTTGCAGTTGAAGAATGATGTTGGTCTGATGCTCCATCTGGGCGGCCAGCGGGTTGGACGGAGGGTGAGGGACTTGCACACCAGCACCAGTTACTTGTTGAGCAGCCGATGCAAGGTTGCCCGCCACGCCACCCGCTCCCGCAAAACCACTAGCGCCAGTGAGGTGAAGGCCACCAAGCCCGCCCGGAGTGCCGGGACGAGAGAAAGCCATCGGGTTGGTATAAACTACCGCACCCGGGACACCGCCCAAGGACGGATCCATGGCTAAAACGCCGCTCATGGCGGCAAAACCGACCAGTAACAGACGAAGAACGTCCATGACGTCGGTGATAATTAGGTGCTCTAATTTTAGCACTCTACCCGTTGGGTCTTGCTGAATAGCCGTAAGCACAGCGGAGGTATAAAACAGAAGCGCGCCGATTGGCGCGGGACCTGCCCTGTTGTTCAGCGCGTGCTGAACAACAAAAACAAGATAAGGAAAAGACTTGTCACGCGCTAATTAATGCGGTCCTGAGAACACGGACCGCGGGCCGAGCATCTGTCCAACTGCCGGCCCCGAAGGCCTTACGCCTAACTAACCCGGCTTACTCAAAACGTAAGCCCGCAAGACATCGCGCGCCCCAGCCTGCTACTATGCCCCTCTGTTCGGGTTTCATCCGAACAGGGGGGCATAGTAGCAGGCCCCACGACGCACCGCCGCCGAGCCCTATCACCCAACCCGCCACACCAGGCCTGTGGTATGGCTATGGGGACCACTGGGCCTGGCCAGAATGTCAATCCGATCAGGCACGGCGATAGGGTGGGCCTGGCGCCACATCGCGCGCCCCAGCCTGCTACCATGCCCCCCTGTTCGGATGCAACCCGGCCCCACGACGATAGCGAACAAGACGGGTAGCATGTCACAGCTAACCCGAAGGTTTTGACAAGTTTATACTTCCTTTTACAATTATTTCGATGATGTTTCTTTGTTAAGTATACGTCAAAGCAAGGTAGAGTTATAACAATGGTTGGCATGGCCGGGTAGGTAATATGATCGTCCTAAAACTTTAAGAGGGTGGTCGCGCAACGTTTTTGGCACTTCGTAGTACAGGGAGGGGGTCCGGACCACCCCTCCTCCCCCATCATTCTTCCTTGCCCCTCCCGTGGCATCCATGGGCTTCGCGCGTTCCGTACCTGTGCGTTGGGTTGCGCCGTCGTTATAACAACACAGTTCCAGAGTCCCTAACGGTAACCATGAAACCTGATCTGCACATCGTTCATGATAAACCTTGTAAGCAAACAGCGCTGAGAAGCTTGGGCTTACAACACAGCAGGGCTGGGCACATTCCTTCAGTGAAGGAGTCCATTTGAACTCTTCCGAAGCACCGCATTTCACTACTGGCATGTCGGCTGTAATCGAAGCACCTGTTCGCTTCACTTTTAGTAGACTCTGTCAAAATAGCGACGCTGGTAGTTCAATGTTGTTCAGGCATCCAGTGTGTGCGAACATCCGATGTTTCTCGTTTTACAATGGAATATAAGGGGCCTCCATGATGTATGAAACATGAACCCGATCCCTGAATACCGTATTGCTACTTTGTTTCCGCGATTGAAAAGTTCGTGATGGCAGGAAAAGTGGCTTTGAAATTTTTACATACAATGCTCAAAACTCTCTCTCTCCCCTTTCCTTTTCCCTTCCCCCAGCTCCAGAATGTGAATTTTGCGGACATGGTTCCGGAGCTATAAATTTTCGTGACACCCGCGCCCTCTGGCGACGCTGGAAATATTACGTGATACAATTCGTGACGCCCCTACGAATATTTGTATCGCGGAAACAAAGTAGCAATACGGTGTGTTGATTGGATTGGCGCCCGAGGCAGCCCCGCCTTGGAAGCTAGCACACGGCAGTGTACGACAACGCGCATACTTCCAACGTCGCCCGATCCGCATGTGCGTGCACGCGACGCATTTAGCTGCGCTCCAAAGTCACGCGTTGAACTGCAACTGGTATGGCACGGCTTGCGACGCAACAGGGTGACCCACCAGCATGTACTGCTGTGGCGCGTACGAAGCGTTGCCGTTGCCGAGACCCTGGATCGACCCCTCTTCCTCCCACTCTGATCTCGCCATACCCTGCCACCGCTCCATATCTCGCCTGACCTGATTGAACTGCCCATTCATCTGCAGCGCGTTAAGGAGTGCATGGTGGATTGGCACACCATGCATCAGCCCCAAACCCGTGCTTGCTGCCTCAAACACCGAACTGCCACCCCCAATCCCACCGCCACCTGGCAGGGTAACACTACCTTGCATTGCTGCAGACCCAGCCCGCGCCTCCGCTACCATGGCTCCGGGGCGCCAGTGAAGCGCTGCATGGGGCCCAAGCCCCCTCCCGCACCCCCCACATCCAAGCCCGTATACGGTCCGGCAACCTGAGGCCGCACACCGCCCGCCTGCGCCTGCACGTTGGCTGCTGCCAGTGCGATAGCGTCAGCGGCGGCATTGAAGCGCTGCGTGGGGCCCAAGCCCCCTCCCGCCACTTACCAATGACCCACTAATGGTCGCCATGTCGTGACCTGACTGAGTGGCGTGGCCAGCCTAAGTGCGTATCAACTAAGGGAGGTAGATACGTGGCCAGGAACTAGCTTGCATGACTTGGTAATCAACCATTTTCAACAGTACGCTGCGCCATCGACGTGACGGTCGGACTGCAAATGCCGGCTGACGCAAGGAACGCACTCTATATGTTGTTGGCTTCCCAAACGAACGTATAATCTGCACATTTATCCATGTGAAGTTGCCAAGCGGATCTGCGGCATAACGCTTGTACGGCCATGGCCGTACACGTGCCGTACTGATGATTGTTGGGCGAGAGGGTACCTCAGACCACCCCTCCCCCCCCCATCATTCGTTACTCCCACACCCCCATTACCCTACGAGGTGGCAAAAAAGTTGCACGACCACCCTCTTAATTTATGGCGGACGTCTGATTAGGTCATGTCGTTCAGGTTAAATGTAAATTAGAAGCACAGATAACTTCAGACGGAGGATGTTCCACAACCGTTGTGGAAGTGCATCGTCCACAGCATTTGTGGACGAACCCCTACCGGCTAAGATGAGTATGGCACCCTTCAAAAATCACTGGTGAAATTATCGTGCAAAATAAGAAAATAAAAATGAAATATAGGCATTCAATTGTATTTTAACCGCTTGCTGTGAACGTGAAATGGTTCTATGACATAGCGAACACGGCGTGCGAAATATGATATGCGGAATGCCAGGTCGTCGCCCGCCGCCCACATACTTCGAACGTCAAATGGTGTCGAAGATTTCATACGTAACGGAAAATCTGACACACCCGACCCAACACAATCCACTTGCACAACGCAGTGCACCAACAACAATGCTCATTCGTCCAGACTGTCCGCTTGTAGGTATCGCTGACCGAGTTCACAGAACTTCCGCATAACCCTGCTTACCTTCGACATCACACGGTACCTCGAACGCGCTATCATCAAGATGGCAGCGTTGCGCGAGCTCCAGCGGGCCGCCCCCCGAAAACCTTAAACATTGGAAATCTCGCCCCGCGGCCAGGACCCCTGCGATTGAGCTATATATCGCTGACAGTTGGGAATAAGTAAAAAGACGGCTTTATGCGCTGCAATCGTCAGCGGCGCCTTGATCATCTCCGGGCAGGAGCTGCCTTTCGCGTCCAACCACGAGATGCCACAGTTTTGTGCGGTTACGTTCCGTTTCGGTTTCGGGTTTCCACACACTCCCCTGCCTGGCGATGACGTACCGGTACTCGTGACCTGCCTGGCGATGAGGTTCAGATCCCATTGTGAGGTGGCGGGCCAAGCAGGCTGCGGGCCGCGCAACGATACATACTGCAGCTGATCCGGCAGCGCGGCGAGATCGCGGCTTGCGACGTAGAGATCTGAACTCCAGCCAGCCAGCCAGCCAGCCAGCCATCCATCCAGCCGGCCAGCCAGCCAGCCAGCCAGCCAGCCAGCCGCGCAGCTTGCAAATGGCGCCGGCGTCCGTTCACCCAGTTAGTCCGGAAATTGCACCAACCGGTAGTGCACCACAGACAAAGGGCACCGAAGGAGGGGGGCCGGAAACGCACAAACCCAGCAAGCTGCGTTGCTGCGCCAGGTCCATCTATCAAACCCTCGCCCTCGCCCTTCGCCCCTCCCCTCCCCACCCAACACACACGCACATACGTTCCGCCCGTTCGCCCCCGCCACCACCTTCGCCACCGCTCCCGCTCCCTCTCCTCGCACCGGCCCCCCCGCAGGAGTTCAAGCGCAAGCACGGCGGCAAGGACCTGAGCACCAGCCCCCGCGCACTGCGCCGCCTGCGCACTGCCTGCGAGCGGGCCAAGCGGGTGCTGTCCTCCGCCACTCAGACCACAGTGGAGCTGGACAGGTGGGGAGGGGAGGGGAAGGGGGGGGGAGGGGCAGAACTACTACGCATACGGTGACGTTTCGCGACTTTCCGCTGTCTTCATTGACAAAGGGAGGTGTGCAAGAGGGCGGGAAGTGGGGCGGCGCGGAGTCGGGGTAAAAAAAAGAAAGAAAACCAAACTCTGAAATGAACCCGGCCCTCACCTCCCGGCGTGTCCCCCGCCGTAACGCTCACCCCTTGCAGCTTGTACGAGGGCATCGACTTCTACGCGTCCATCACGCGGGCGAGGTTCGAGGAGCTGTGTTTGGACCTTTTCACCAAGTGCATGGACCCCGTGGAGAAGGTACGGCGGGTACGGCTATGCAGTACAATAACACCGTGACACTTGTGTGTGTTTGCGTGTTGTGTTGCATGGTTTGGGGGTGCAGAACCCCATAATACCTGTACAGCTACCCATACCGCCATACGAGCATGACGCTGCAGGAATGGGGTAAAGGAGACTAGTATCGTCCAACCGGTACGGACGATTCAGTTGCGGTTGGAACACATGCCGAGCCGGGTACGACTTGTACGACTCTCATGATATGTGCGGGGTTGGTCAGTGAAGCTGTGTCACTATACAGGTCTCCTGCAATGCGTTTTGTTCGTCCCCGAGTGCACTCTTGCTACGGTATCCCACCCCTCGGGGTATTTACCTGCCCCCAACCCCAACCCCCGCCCTGCTGCCTCCTCCCCCCAACCCCTGCCCCCGGGGCGCAGGTGCTCCGAGACGCCCAACTGGACAAGTCGTCCATCCATGATGTGGTGCTGGTGGGGGGCTCCACCCGCATACCCAAGGTGCAGCAGCTGTTGCAGGTGCGGGGGGGGGCGGGGCTGCTGGGGCTGCTGGGGGCCGCTGGGGCTGCACAGCGCCGGTCATTTCTTGGCCGGGCGCAGTACCTGCTACCTGGCCGGCGCTTGGGACCGCGCACGCGCCCGTGGGCACACAAACCCCTCCTCCACACGTACCCTCCCACCCGGGGGGCTTTTCCCCTTCCCACCGCATCCTCCTCCCTGGCTGGCAGAACCTTTTCAATGGAAAGGAGCTGTGCAAGTCCATCAACCCCGACGAGGCCGTGGCGTACGGCGCTGCCGTACAGGCGGCCATCTTGACGGGCACGGGCGGCGCCAAGGTGCAGGACCTGCTGCTGCTGGATGTGACACCGCTGAGCCTGGGCATCGAGACCGCGGGCGGGATCATGGTGAGGTGTGTACGTGTGTTTGTCGCAAGGCAGGACAGCTGAGTGTGCTTGTCGTACGGCAGGACAGCCATCGTGTGTGTATCGTATTGCAGGACAGCCATAGTGTGTGTATCGTACGGCAGGACAGCCGTAGTATGTTTATGATGCATTTGTTGCGAAGGAATCCGCTTGACCCAAACCAGTCACCAACATACATGGCCGCGCCCTGCGAATGAAGTCGCGTGAAACAAAAACGGAATTGGGGAGCTGCGCCACCACCGGCCCAGCAGCGGGGGCGGGAATGTTCGGAGAGCCTCCTCGTGGCGTCGTGGGCCTGCCTTACCCCCTCCGTCCCTACACCCCACCCCGCCCCTCACCCCGCCGCACCCCGCCCCTCACCCAGTCCGTCCTCATCCCCCGCAACACCACCATCCCCGCCCACCGCGAGGAGTTCTTCTCAACCTACTCGGACAACCAGCCGGGGGTGCTCATCCAGGCAGGTGCCGTACGATGCCGTACGCGGGTCCAGGTGGTGGTATATACCGAATATATACCGGCCCTGTCTAGCTACCGACCGCGGCATCAGCCGTTTGTGGGCTGAACGGATGCCTTCGAGGTGGTGAGTGTGCTGGTCGATCCACGCTCGCTTACCGTACCTGCCGTACTCGCGATGGTGCCCGTATGGTAGCACGGCAGTGAGACCGACGCGCGGCGCGGGCGCGTAGGCGTAGGAAGCGGCGCTTGGGTGAGACCAGCTGCGCCTTCAGACGTTCAGAAGCGGCGTTGCACCGCGTGCGAATAGCTTGGAAACCACGTCGTTTCGCGGTCCATGTGAAAGGGTGTTGAAAAGACACCTGTGCTGTCATTTTATGGTGGAGTTATGGGTCCGGAACCGCGGCTCCCGGAACCTGTTTTCAGCTTTTCACCTGCACCCCCCCCCCGCGAGCTAGCGGGTCGAGAAGCGCACCCCAACCCGCGGCAGCCGAAAGCGCTTCCATCCACGTATGAGATATGAGCATATGGCGCTCTTCGTGCTGCCGTGCGCTGTCCCGCGCTGCAGGTGTACGAGGGCGAGCGGGCGCGCACCCGGGACAACAACCTGCTGGGCAAGTTCGAGCTCAGCGGCATTCCGCCCGCGCCGCGCGGCGTGCCCAAGATCAAGGTGGGGACTGGGGAGTGTCCGGAAGGCGCCGCCGACCCGCCCCGCCCCAACCCGCGACCCTGGCCCCACCGCTGCATTCGAAGCCGTTGGCCCCTGTGCCCGCTTGATCCCCCTCTGCCCAGGTGTCATTCGACATTGACGCCAACGGCATTCTGCACGTGTCTGCAGAGGATCAGGGCACCGGTGGGTGGCAGGGCAGCGGGGCAGGGGCCCCGGCCCTTGGTTGCTGAGGCAGCTGGGGGAGCTGAGTCAGGCCTCAGGGCGACTGGCGTGTATCGGGAGTGCCTGTCATACTACCGTACGGGATACCGTACATCCTTCCACGTGATCCACCCCGCGACATCACCCGTGCCACGTGCGCCACGCCCGCGTGCAGCGATTCCGTCATCGGGCCCTGGCAGCCGCTTCACGGGAACATCTGGCCTTGCCGGCCTGGGTTTTGCAGACACACACCCACCGCGCCTTTCCCCTCGGGCCGCCCGCCGCTGTGCCGCCAGGCACCGCCAACCGCATCACCATCACCAACGACAAGGGCCGACTGACCTCGGAGGAGATCCAGAAGATGGTGGCGGACGCGGAGAAGTACGCCAAGGAGGACGAGAAGACCCGCCACAGGGTACGTACGACAACAGGGTACGAGCGCGGCAGTACGAGGCTACGAGCGCGGCGGTGCCGGGAGCGCTGCTCCGCCTTATCGCCGGCGCCGGGGAGCAGGGCTCCCGGAGGCCTCGGCTGCCGTACAGGCGGCCAGTGACTAGACCACCCGTGTCATGACCAGTGTCAATCGCAAGCCCTGTCGTGTATGTACGAGATACGACGCACACGAGCTATCGCGCTATGTGCTGCCTCACCCGTCGTTCCTGTCACTGCGAGGCTGGTCCCCAAAACTCCCCTGGTCTCCGCGGCACGCCTGGCCACCACAGGTGGAGGCACGCAACAAGGTCGAATCGTACCTGTACGGCATCCGCAACAAGATGCGCGAGCCGGGCGCCGCCGATCGGCTGAGTGCGGACGAGCAACACACTCTGGAGCGGACGGTGGACGAGGCGGTGGCCTGGCTGGACCGCAACTTGCTTGCCGAGGTGGAGGAGCTGGAGCACAAGCAGCGGGAGGTGGAGCAGGTACGGCGGCGGCGGCACGAGGGCGGAGAGGGCCGGGGATACCCTCCCGAGGTTGTTAGTGCGCCAGGATTGCCTCTCCTGGAAACCGCACCAGACCCGCCGAATCACGTTGCGGGCTTGGGTATAAATAACCCTTCTCCTCCACCACGCATCAAACCTGCAACCCACCACCCGCCTGCGACGCTCCTCACGATCCCCACGCACCGCCTGCGGCATTCAGGCGCTGAGCCCGATCCTGGCCAAAGTGTACGGCAGTGGCGGCGGAGCGGGCGCGGAGCACGGCGGCGGTGCCGGCGGGGCCCGGCCGACTGTGGAGGAGGTCGATTGATGGATGAACACCTGGGCCGCTGCCGCCACCCGGCACTGGCTTTGTGCTGCGGGCCTGGTGGGTCGGGAAATGGTGGACGGAGCAGGAGCGCAGGTTGAACCAATTCACATGTCGCGCACAGGTCCGTGCCGTTGCCGGGTCTGCGAGGTTGACTCTGGCGTGTGGAGGTGGTGGGCCTGCCTGCGCCACGGCGGCGTTTGCGGGCCCCGGAGTACACGGGAAAGAACGAATGAATGAACGTTACGGCAATGTGGAGCAGACGGACGAGGGGCGGGGAGGGAGCCCCCTCTTGTGGCGGTGCGCGAGGGGCCTGCGAATGCGCCCGCACCCCCTTCCCCCATTGGGGTTCCGCAGACAGGGTTTCGGGACAGGTGCTCGCAATGTCGACACCTCCAATTCATTGATGGATGTGTTGAGTTGCATGGGCTCACTCACGGTCGGTTCCATGGCAGCGTGGGAGAGATGTCCAGGGTCTGGCTGCGGCCCTGTTCGACCGGCCGCCCCATGTCGCAAGCCTGGCCGGGTGGGGGTGGTGGGGCTCGGACGGATGGGTCCCTGGTTTACCTCTGGTTGATCAGAAGTTGACAACATTCGGGTTGGCCCTTTCCGTTGAGCGTGTAGCTAGGGTGACGTGGGGTAAGCCACGCCGTCTGACGCGGGCGCCTCGGCGGCTGTAAGGGGGGGATAGAAGACTAGACGCAGACGCATGATACGGCCGTCCTGTTACTTCCTATCCTTAGACAGGGCTGTAACGGTACTACTACTTCCTATCCTTAGACAGTACGCATCTTTCATGGAATGCCCGTCCCACCCCGAGGGATTCAGTCCAGCCTACCATATCCAAGAAATGGCATCCCGCGCTGTCCGACAAAAAACAAAGACGGTCACGAAACGCGCAACGATCACGCAACATGGCGTATCACACGCACAGCACGCGCAAGTGGGCTTCCGGATTTCGACGCGGCGTCACGGCGCTATGGCAAAACCACGACACCCGCGGATCAGGCCGGAGCCCGCCGCCCTTCCCGTACCAACATCCACCGGACCAAGACGGGCCGGCACGGTTTGCTGGGATCCGCTGTAAGCTTTCATCCAATCATTTTATTCACCCACGCACTCATTCTGTTCAGATCAACCATGCGGACTTCGGCACTGAAGCCATCCCAACCCGCTGTCCGCGCCTGGTCCGTTGCTCGGCCCCGTTCCCTCCGTCCCTCCCCCTCCCCCTCACGACTCACGGCATTTCTCTCGCCCCGCCTGTCGCGCGGTGGGCCTCGTCAGTGCTCCCGCGTCTCTCCTGCCTCTCGCTCTCCGCAGTCGGTCACTCAGCACCTCCCGACGCTCGACGCGGACGTGTCAGGACCCGGAGGCGCGGGCGGGCATCTTCGACAGCAAAGCCACGAAGCCACCCTGTCCCGTGCCTAAGGCGCGCTTGCTGCACGCTGGCACTGCCCTTCCCCCCTCCAGCGGCCCCTACATAGGCGCCCGCCTCGACCGTAAGGTCTGCTCCCCAAGCGACGCACCGCAGTGTGTCAACGCCCACTCCCACTACGCTCCGGCCACCCCAGTAGCGCAATCAACCAGTCTTATTCACTGCTCCACGCCATTATTTTCCCCCGCCCTGACCGGCTTCCCCGCCAGCGGCGCTTCCGCTTGCCGCAGCAGCGACGGCTCCGCCCCCGCGGCTGGCGGCCCCACCTCCCTGCCACTAAGTTTACACCCCGCCAGCACCGCCGCCACCGCCTCTGCCAGCTCCCGTGTGCCCGCCGCCAGCACACGCCGCGCCATGACGTGCCAGGGTCCCCCCGCGGGGTCCAGCACGGCCCCGCCCGCCTCCGCCACCAGCAGCGCCCCAGCCGCCGCGTCCCAGCAGCCGCCGAAGTTGATCTCGTAGAAGGCATCGCAGCGACCCAGAGCGACGGAGCACAGGTTGAGCGCGCAGGACCCGGTGCACCGGACGGACCGCATGCGGGCCGCCAGGGCGCGCATCCGACCGAACATGGCATCCAGCGTCTCGTCGTCGCGGGTGGTCCCTACCTGCCAGGGGCGATGGCGCCCGGGGCCGCAACGGCGGCAGGGGTGGGGCGGCTGGGGTCGGGTGGCGCCCAGGGCGGCCGAGAAAGCTGCCAATGTTTCCTCGACGCAACCCCCATGGGTACGCCCCCTCCGCCCTCCCCATCCATGAAGACGTCTACACCCATTTCCGATACCCTCACACTCCACTGCGCAACCGGCGGGGCATCTGGACGCAGCAGCCGTAATGGCCCCCAAGCATCTGGACGCCGATGGCCCAAACGGCCCCTACCCGACAGATCACCGCCCTAGCAGCGCACCGCGCTTCGACTCCGCCCCAGCGCCACAGCCGTCGTCCCCCATTGTAGCCGCCCATATCATGTCGACATCCGGGTGCCTCCTCTAAACCGGTGTTCACCCCACCCAGAATCGACCGCGCCTCCTCCGCCCCCTCCCCAATCCGTTCCGGGAGTCCTCGAAATCCCCCCGGTCGGTGAGTCCTCGAAGTCCTCTCGGTCCGTCAGTCTCCGCCGCTGCGCGG
Organism: Eudorina sp. 2006-703-Eu-15; assembly: GCA_003117195.1. Classification (NCBI taxonomy): domain Eukaryota; kingdom Viridiplantae; phylum Chlorophyta; class Chlorophyceae; order Chlamydomonadales; family Volvocaceae; genus Eudorina; species Eudorina sp. 2006-703-Eu-15. The sequence continues at coordinate 472,621 of BDSI01000039.1, forward strand.
CCTCACCTCGGTCCCTAGCACCGCTCCCGCCATCTGGGTTTGACGGGAGGCCGTCAGGCGCTGTCCATTGCAGTAGGCACCACCACCCGCCGCCGCCACGAACAGCTCCTCCAGCACGGGGTTGTACACGACGCCGACGACCACCTCGCGCTTCACGGTCAGGCCGATGCTGCAGCGCCGCGGCAGGGCAGGACAGGGGCCTGGTTGAAGCGGTGCAGGGAGGGCTCATGTGTCGTTGCTCCGGCAGCCCTACCGTGCTGCCAGGCCCAACCCGGCATGCATGACCGTCCTGACACGAACCCCGCGATGAGCACAGCAAGATCCTACGCTGTGGGCATTGAATGGCCCCCTGGCCCCCTTGCGACACCTTTCCCTCCTGGCACGCGGGCCCACCTGGTGTAAACCCCCTCACACCACCTTGCGGGCCCACCTGGTGCAAACGAATGGGAAGCCATGGACGAAGTTCGTCGTTCCTGCGCGCGATAGCACAGTCCAGGCCGGGGGGGCCCTTGGTGAGCCCGCTGCGGCGGTCCTCATTGCGTTGCTTTGCGATCGCCTTCCTCCCTTGTCCTACGAAGCGGACGTCGTCGTAACACTGGAGATCCTGGTACACGTGTGTCTTTACCGGACCTGTTGTTCTGGCAGCAGCACCGTATGGATATGTCCACCAATTTACTACAACTCTCCCCCCCTTTGGCGGCCCTGCAGAAGGGATGTCCCGCAGACGTGCGGGTACAAAACGCAACACCCCCCTGCTGTTAAGAGTGCCCCGCTTGCTACTCTCCACGTGGTGCCAGCCTGTACTTTGCGAGAGTTCCCTGACGGATTTCAGGAGCTCCCTCACCATCTAGGGGGTCCACCATCCAGGTAGGGGCATCGGTCAACTGCCCCGCATTCCCCGAGGCTGCGGCGGACTCCTCTCCAATGAAGCTATGGTCGGGGAAGGCACATCGGATGCGGTTGAAGATGAGCTCCTGATAGAATTTGAATGTGAGCATGGAACACCGGGAGGTCGCATCCCGTGGCGGTGGGGAGTTGGGGAAGGGCTCCTGATGGTTGTAACTCCACCGCAACTCGCTGGCAAGCACCCCAATGCAATGCCCAACACGTACTGCTACCCTTGCAGGAGCTTTTACCTCAGCAGCCTTGTCCGTTGCTGTCACAAGGTCCGCGTGATTGAGCTTTTCCTCAAATTTCTTGGGCTGGCGAAACGCATGCCTAATTACGTCGCCAGCAGCCAGTGCTGCATCAACCGCAACACCTATGTATTCGGCATACTGATGATCCAAAAGGGGGGTGGGCACGAACTTGGTCATCGGACATATGTTGGTGTGCAGTGACGGCAGATATGAGTTTATCTTTCAAATTAATAACACAATGTCGGTACTGTAGTTGCGTATTGGTTTAGGTGTCGCTCTGAGCTCTGTTGACCATAACGGCCGCCGTAACTCAGTTAGAGGGTGTCATCATCATGTTCTACCGATGTCCCAATTGAAATGAACGACTGTCCCTGCCATAGTATAGAATAAGAAGCATTTCCTAAGCCGGGTGACCTAGGCGTAATCGTTTATGTGTCTCTTTGAAAGCAAGATGCGCAGACGTTGACGATGACAACTCAAAAAAGTCAGTTTTACGCTTTGCGAGACCATGTCTAGCTGGGACCAATGACCTGTTGTGCCTCTTGCCTGCAGAGGGAGCAACCTTAGTCGGGTTGCCGGACCGCTTCGTCGCTGTTGAGATTGAGACCGAGGTGTGTCCTGGTTTATGCTTTTGCGATCTCTTCCCCGCGTACCTGTGACACCTGCTTTGCTGCAGGCTGCGCCGGCGTTTGACGCTGCTCAGTACTCCTTCTTTGGGGACCTCTCAGCAGCTGATAGCGGCTTAGAGGGAGCCCTTGAGGTAAAGCCCTGCCTACGACGTGGTTTTCCCTGGGAAAAAGGCCTTGGACTGAAATAGCTTTCCGATCTTGCAGGACGGTCTTGAAGCTCCACCGGCCGAGGAGGGCTTATCCAGCCAGGATTATGTTCTGCATGCGGCAGAGGAAGAGGCTTTGGCTTTGGATGAAGAGGAGGACCTGTCGGTTGCGACTCTATTCCGCAACCAACTAGGCTTGGGGCCAGCCAAGACCCCTCCTAATAAGCGCGTAGACCCGGACGAGGACGCTGGCTTGGACGCACTGCTGACCGATCCACTGTCTGTGGCACGAAAACAGGTAATGACCCCCGCGGGGTGCTAGTGTGCAGGTAGTAGCGCTTGCCCGAGTCCATTTCCCCTGAGGCACTCTGTGCAGTGCTTGCCCGCCTCCTGAGCCGCCGGTGCCGCGCAGAATTTGAATCCCTCGCGCCACGCAACCCAACGTTGTATGGCGATTGGCGATGTTTGTACGGACTATGTTGACTGCAGTTGCAAGATGACGACTATGACCAGAGAGGGTTGCCGTCTGAGCTGTATCCCGAAACGATGCCTTCCCACGTGGTCGACCAGCCTCAGCCCTTGTTCAATGCATCGGCAAGCGCGTACGGACTGTTCAGTGAAGGATACGCAAGCGCGTTTGGATCACAGACCGGGGGAGCGGGCGATGGGCTGACAGCGGCAGCAGACAGTGTTGCGAGGCCGGTCCCGCCGACCGTGGTGCCGCAGCCGGCTTTGCAAGCGCAACTGCCTCAGCCTGCCAACAATGGCGGCGCAGCTCTCCTGCAGATGCTGAAGAAGCCACAACCGGCGCCAATCAAGGCGATGACGCTTGAGGAACTGGAGGCTCGGATGATGAGCAGCGTGGACGCACCAGCACCTGTAGCATCGGGTGAACCAGCAGCGCCTCCCAGCACGACCGACGTGGACGCTTGGGCAGGAGCGGCACCGCAGCAGCCTGGCACGCAGCTGCTGACCCGACCGCTGCCCGGCATGCCGGCCAGCGGCCGCGGTGCTATCATGCCGGGACCGCGCATGCCTATGCCGATGGCGAGCGGGCCTCAGCCCATGCAGGGTGGATTTCCCCCCCAAATGCAGCCGCCGGGTGGCATGCCGCCCGGCGGTCCGCAGGGACCGCCCCCGCCTCCTGGGCCCGGTCTGCCGTCGCCGCAGCTTCTACACGGGCCGGCACCTGGCCTTGGGCCCATGCAGATGCCCTTGATGTTGCCGGGTGTCCCACCCCCAGGAGGACCGGGACCGGGGATGTATCCCTTGGGGCAGATGATCGGCGGGCCACGCCCCATGTACAACGGCAATGGGCTAATGCCGCCGCCTCCACCGCATCATCATCAGCCGGGGGCGCCAATAATGCAACCAGGTGTCATGCCGCCGCCGCATTACGGCCCCGCGGGGATGTACCCGCCGCGTGGGCCCATGCCGCCATATGGTCCAGCCCCGATGGGCATGGGTGGCCCAGGCCCGTTCATGCACGGTGAGCATGGTTCGTGCCCAAAGTAAAGATTCAGTACGAAGTATGCGGCAGTGCCCGGGTGCCTGTCAGTTTGAATTCTGCACACCATCAGCATCACAGCACATGACCAAGGCGACTTGACGGCGTTTGTCGGCCGGCTGTTGATTTCATTTCTTGCTGCATTGCACCTGCAAACATCGTCTTCGACGCGTTGGGGACCTAAAAAGCGTAACCTGTGCACGCCGCCATCACTGAAAAGCCTCGTTGTATCATCCTGCCTCCCTTCCCGCAGACGGCTTCCCTATGCGCCCGATGGGGGCTCCACCGGGCATGCCGGTACCGATGCATGGTATGCCACCCAGGCCAGGTCCCTTTCTGTATGGTCCTCATCCAATGGGCCCCACGGCGATGCATGGCCACCAGCCGGCCCAGCAGCAGCAAGGGCCGCAACGCCCGCCAATTCTGTCCGGATCGGCTCCACAACACGCCGGCGGCCTTCCGCGGCCAGGCGCTGTCTTAGGGCCAGGGGCCGCTGGGATGCGCCCTGCTCAGGCCCGGCCGCCGTCTGGAGCTCCGGCAGGACTGGATTTCGGGCAGCAGGTGCGCCCAGCCGGGTTTTGGTTCGGAGGTTCAGGTAAACCCTGAACCATGGCCGTTCACGTCAACGTCTTGGGACGGGTGCACGATTCAGATGGCGTCGTATCTATGCCTTCGGTGCCACGAACGCTATCTGCATGTGCAACGCCATCGCTGTGTGTGTGCGGGTTCTCAATCCCGACTGTCCGAGGCTTGTCCGGCTGGATGTGTCCATTTACATTTTTGCGGTTGCCTCGCAGGGCTTCCGCACCAACGGTGCGCCTGGAAGTGCCGCCGCGTCGGGTCAAGTGGCGCTGGCCGCCGCGGCAGCGGCCGCGGGTCGCGCCGGCGGCCCGCACTCGGGCCCCGGCGGACGCCTGGGTGGCAAGTGGATGTTGCCGGAGGACGTGGAGTACGTCGTGCGCAGCATGCTGTACACGGTTGCCAACGGGGTGCCGTACGTAGAGGACTATTACTACCAGGCCTTTGTTCACAAGCACGTGTCGCAACCGTCGCGGCAGCAGCTGTCCCCGGGGTCCTTTCCAATGGCGGCGCCCTTCGTCCCAGAGTCGCTGCGAGAGCTGTCTGAAGACCAAATGAGCATGATGCGTCTGGACCCCAGTTCCAGGGCGAAATTCGTGGAGGGGCTGCAGGGCCTGGGCAAGATTGTGCTATCGAACATCCGCACTCCCAAGGTGGGTTGCGCGCGCGGAGCGGCTGTGCCCCGCGTGGCAGTATGCCCCGTGTTGACATGGCCGAAACGAACGCGACAATTTTCGGCGGCGAGGCTCGAGAGGAGCCAGGTGTAGCTGACTGGGATTCCATACAAACGGCCGATGGCGTCCTTGACATCGTCATTCGTATCATGTGTGTTTGGGCATCCGTATGGGTTGTTTGCTGTGGAGCGCATCATCCCGTTATGCATTGCGGCTGCAGGTTCTGATGGACCTTTCCGACCGAGGAGCCAAGGGCGACGTTTCCAGAACGCGCTCCATTAGTTCGGCCGGTGGCGAGGGCGCCACCGATGTAACTAAGGTATGCAGTTGGAGGTGAGGGAAGCAGCAAAATTACTGGTTCGCCGTACGCCCAGCGGCGTGCCTGCCCGACTACAGCCATTAGGACCTCTGATCCGACCCTTGGGACCCGACCGATGGGATACGGTTCACTGAGGCCGCTTCCCTGCCAGGTTGGGAATCAAGCGCGACCGCATCGTCGTGTCCATCGCTTCCGTGGTCGCGTTTGTTGGCAGCAGCAACTTGTTGATGCGCTGCTCCTTGCCCGTGTGCCGTCACCAGGGTGTGGACCAGCAGGGTCGCGGCACAGCGCGGCCGCTTGAGCAGGAGCCGCTGCTCGCCGCCCGCATCATGATTGAGGACTGCATGAACTTGCTGCTCGATGTGGACGACATTGACCGCCTCGCCAACCACATGGCAGCGATGGCGCAGGCGAAGCAGCGTGCAGCGGCCGTGGCGGCTGCCCTGCCCTCTTCGGGAGGCTCCGCGTCAGTGGCTGCGGCAGCCGCTGCAACGGCGGGAGGCGCACCTGCCGGTGGGCTCTATGGCCCATTATCCGCTGTGCCTCCGTCGCTGAAGCAGCTTCACGAACGCCGAGAGCTGTTGCTTGCGGGTATCAATGGCGCGTTCCGACTGCCAAACGCACCCAGGGGGACATCAACTGGCGCTGACGGTGCCACGGACCTCCCATCTGATCCATCAGCGCGGGTGTCTCTAGGTGACGGTGTCCTTGTAAGGATTCTTGCCCTGAGCAAGGGGCGCGGCGTCGTAGCGCGCGCCCTTTTGGCCATTTCTCCGCCGGCCAGCCTATTGGAGACAACGGGCGTGGCGCCGGCACGGCCACAGCCGCCTTCCGGGACGTCGGCGCCTCAGCCACGGTCGTCTGATATCCAGGCTCCGCAGCAGTCAGCGGACACGGAGACGGCATCGTCGAAGGACGAGGGCGGTGGAGCGCCCGCAAGTGCCGCGGAGGCGGCTTCAGATGCGGCGGAGAAGTCTGGCGCCGCGGCGCCGCCGAGTCCACAGAAGGACGCGCTGGCGGCCGCCATCGGCGCAAGCGAGGGGGCCGGGGGTAGTTCCGTCTTGGCTGACGCACCCAGTCACTTCGTGCTGCTGTGGGGCGTGCTCAGGAGCGCCTGGATGGTGTTCGGCAGCAGCCTGCAACAGGACCTGGACGCGGCTGCTGAGCGGTCGATCCTTGAAGCGACTTCCCGGCTTGCGGCGGGCTTAAAGGAGGCGCTGCTGCGCCTACCCACAGCGCGCGATGTGGTCGACGCGGCAGCGGCCTTCAACACGGGTTGCCGCCAGCACGTGGAGGGGTTGTGCCAGGGCGGCGCTGACCTCGCAACGTCCATGGAAGTTAAGCTTCTGCCCCTGGCGCAGACGCGCACACCCGACGCGCCGTCGGGCACGTCGGCTCCGTCTGGACAGCCGGCCCCGGCGGTGTGGCTGGGAGAGGCCTTGGCGGCGCTGGTGACGCGAGCTTCGCAGCTGGGGCTCGCAGCCGGGGAGGCCGCGGCTGTGGACGCCCCAGGGGCGAGCACCGCAACGGTGGGAGGCACAGGCTCGCGGGGCAGCAGCCAGGCGCCTGACGCGGTGGCGGCGGAATGGCGACACGAGTATGCGCTGCTCCACGAGCGGCTGTCGCGCCACCTGGGGACGCTAAGGGAAATTCAGGCGATGACAGCCGCCAGTGGGAACGCGGAGGCGATGGCGGTAGTCCGCTCGCTAAGCTGCCGGGTGCTTGTGAACGCCATGCTCCAACACGCGTCCGTACAGCAGGCGGACGAGCTGAAGGCTGTGCTGCCCGTGCCGGCCGCTTGATTGTTCTTCCAAATGGATTGCCATGTCATAGAGTGGGCAAGACACGCTGTTTCGTTCTGTTGGCATGTGTCCGCGGTCATCTCGGCGTTGCATAAGGGGGTGCATTGGGCGTCCGGGGCCAGTGGCGCAGAAAACCACTGAACGTTTGTTGGAAGGGACAGTGGACATTGCGACTGTGGACTTGCTTGGTGTATGTCGACGGAACTCATCAGGAATACAGCTGGCAGTTGAAATTCGCTGCGCTGGTTATGCGTTGAGCCGGTTTGCGCTGGTGCTCTTTTTCGTATCTGATGGTCAAGGCGATCCACGTCAGCCGAAACCGGAACAGCCTGACGGGACAGAAAGTGCTGTTATTCAAGTGACCGCAATAAGACAGCCGTGTTTCACAGCATTCACGTCAGCCTGTTCCCCATGGAAGACGACTAGTTGAGCTAATGGAGGGCGCATCCACGAGCCAGTTTGGCGTTGATTGGCGGTGAATGCTACGCAGACTTTTGTTTCCGTGCCACCCAACTAGAGAGTCAGAGTGCATCATCAGCTTTGGAATTGGCGGTCACGGTCGCAGGCAGACTGCCCCAGATGGCTTCCTACGTTGACACTTGGCCCTGGGTGTGGGGGCACGATGTAATCGATGGCTCGTCGAGGGGATTTTGGTGAGGCGTGTTGGCGGTCAATGTCGAATATTTCTAATTGTGTCTGCCCAATCTTTGTCTGTCAATCTACGGACAAGGCCACAGACTGTGATAGGTGCCTGTCCGCTGCTTGTGCTGGTTTCGCGCGTTGCATACTATGTATCCGAATGACAACATACCGTGTGCGTCCCAAGGCCGTGAATGTGGAGTGCAGGGCAACGTACAAGCAAGCGCAGCAGTTGATCGTTTACACAAGTTGCTTACGATGTCGGTGCACGGTAGTTACTAGGCAACAATGTGTCCGGAGCATTGTCTGGAAAAGCTTCGTGTATCCGTGTTCCCTCGGCTGCTGTACCTCTGCCGTACCTGCAACCGGGCGACCAACCTCATTCGCGCACTACCGTGCCATGGCATGAGCCGTAGGTTGCGCGCAGGGGCCATGCCTGCTGCTGTACCTACCCCACAGGAACCCACAGGGCGGAGGCCTCCACCGAACACCCATGAATGTGGGTCCTGTGTTGGCCGCATGAAGGGTGGTCATTATGCCCCCCACCGGCATTACCCCAAGCAGCGGCCCCATTGAGACTTGACATAATCCTAATGTGCCCGATGCCATTGCAAACGGCACCAGAAAGGTACCTGCCCACGAACTAGCGTGTGGCTTTGTGCCATGTTTTCGAAGTCACGCAGTTTCTTCCGGATGTCTCATTAGTGTCTCCATAGTGCATTGTTTGGGCACTTGTCGTTTTCTTAGTCAGAATGACGAAATAATGCGTTGCTCGCTGTATTCAGTTAAACGAGTTGCTTACTCATGACAACTCCGCTTTGTGACTCCAGGCACTGGACTGAAAAGTGTGGGAACCAAAAACCCTGTCAGTGTGCGGCAGTGATCACGTGCGGTTTGGCGCCAAATGGGGGGTTTCCCCGTCCAGCTTCCTGATCGCATGCTCATCCCGCGAATCGATTGTGAAGAACCGTAGGCCGAAATATTGATTTCATGTGATCTTTGAGGCGCCATAGTCGAGAAATCCCCGAAAATTAAGTGGACAGTGGACGGCCATGCTTAGAACTTCGCAACCTTTGTGTATATGTCAGTTGGTGGTATATAACTTTACTTCGGTTATGGTAAGGTCGTTTCCTACCTAAAAAAACTTGATCATGCCAAACATCGCGAGCAGCATTTGTAAAATGCCGTATGATAAATCTCAATCCATTCGGTCAAGCAGACCCTCCAAGAAACTCCCTTCAGCCGTGCCGGATAGGCCTAGGGTACCTGTTCCTTCGAGGGTTCTATATTAAGGTTGATGTACAAGGACTGACAACTACAAAGTTTGGTAGGGGGGTTTGGTGCGGGTCACCTGGCTGAGTTGGGAAAGCCAATCTTATACTCCTAATGGTTGGCATAATAACCTAAGCCAGCACTTACGCGTTTAGTAAAATCAGTCGCACCTGGAGGGCAATCACGATGTGAAGACGGAGAGATGTGAACTGTACAGATCGCCCACCTTATATGCAGAATCACGCCCGTCATTTCCGTAAAACAAAAGATGTCGTAATTGAAAACTGCTTTTAAATTTCTGCTTAATTGGACCCGACTGCGGACGTCAGTCGACAGAAGCAGATGGCGCCTTTCCCGAACTTGAAATTGTTGAATCTTGATAATTTGTTGACTTTTTTTATATAAAACAAGAAGCGGTCACGGGTACGGAAATCCTTGCTTGCAACTTACAAGTTGGATTAAGCGGTGGCCTGCCCGCCATTGCGCCTATCGTAGCTGAAGTGCACACCGCTGGTCATTTCGTTCCCCAAAACACTAACTGTTTTGTGTTCATTAGTAGGCTCTCAACTCTAGGGTTTATTGCCATGAAAAAATGGCTTCAGGTGCGGGAGGATTGTTAGCCGGACCAAGGGGCATGGGTCAGGCCAACAGCCGGACTTCAGAACCCAAACATGCACGGTCCATCAAGACTGCAGCGGAGCCCCTCCTCGCACAGCATATCCTGTGACTGTGACCACCGTCAGATTTCCTTTTCATGGGAGGCATCGCGATTGCTGCCGAGCAAACATTGGCCACGCAGAGCATACGGTAGGTGCTTCCACGCATGACCTACCGCACGACCTTGCACAAGCTGGGCGCCAGGCTGCCAGGCCCGTACAGCGTAGGGTACACGAACGGCTGCACGCGGCGGCAGCCCTCCTAGATGATGATAAAGCGCAAGTACGGACGGTACGGCAAAGGGGCTGTTAACGGGAATCGAGCTGTGTGTCCTGTATGCACTACCCGTACGGCCTGTGCCGGTGCATGTGACCAAGCTGCGGCCTCCCATCCCCTCCAAACACATCAGAACCCTAGGTCTCTCTTAGTATACTTCGTGCCGACAGTGACTGTCGCTGACGTCCTTCTCGTCCCTACCTGGTCGTCGTACGGCCGGTCAACTTGAACGCCCCTGCTCGCCGATGCGCGCATCCCGGAATCCCCAGTGCCTGTCCGGTGCAAATCGCGGCGTGGGGACACGCGCGCATTGAAAGCGCCCGCACGAAGACACAATCCAGACCCAGTCGCATCGACTTGACACCAGGCGTGGGCAGCACAGTGTGCAGCTGAACACGGCAAAAACCAAGGGATGCCTCACGCACCAATCTATAGTTAATAGCACATTTCCCATAAATATTTGGTATACTATCCAATCAGGTGTTAAAATTGCCAAATTGGCAGATTGGGCGGAAGTCTAATTGAAACGGAATTGCACACCGGCGCGCTCGCAGCACCCATCGCTCGCAGCACAACAAAGCTGAACGGGTGTACGCTTGCAGCAATGCAACTCATTCTCATGTGTGATGTAACAAGACTGTGGCGTGCGGTCGAAGGAAACCCGCAGTCTGCCCGTCGGAGAACCGCCATGAGCACTACGCTGGGTAGAGCCTTTACGATAACACCGAATTTAACATGGATTGGGAGGAAACAATCTCATTTCTTTCTATCTCTATGTTGTTATTGGCAGCTTACTTCCTGAAAAGAATGGCAGGGGCGAATGGCGCTGTCATGCCGGTACGTACACGAGCAGGTCCCCACAATATAAAGACACAGACTCACTTAACAAAGTTTGGGAGGTCTTACCGCATTTCTCTGAACTATTTAAGGCTCTGCAACCTGAGCGCACCTGCCCCGAGGCAGCTGTGACAAAGGTTGCGAGCGCTTAAGGTTTTCTCCATTCCGAGTAATATTAAAGCACCATTGCAACACGATATTTTTACTCGAAATAGGCAGCGCTGCAGCAGTGGTCCCTGGGGCCGAGAGCGGCATCGACGGCGAAGAACACAGTCTCGGCAACTCGGAATGGCGCGCAGTGCTGCTCTTTTGAAAGCATGCTTGGTGTCCTCTATCATGATGCTCGCAGTGGCAGATGACTTGAACGCGCACAGTGAGTCAAGTTGCTAGCATTGTCGATTGATCATACTGTGCTTACAGTAGGTCACCTTCAAACAGCTTTGCTTGAATAACTCAATATCTTCAGTAGTCAATCTAGCTATAATTTTGGCATTGTTGGCGCTTGTGCTCCGCGCTCATGTTCGGCAGGCGGCCGTCGCGCTCTTCTACAGGACTCGTCACCTTACTATGATTCGTACTATGAGTATGATGCGGAAGGGTCCAAGTCCAGTATTGCTGGGGGGGCAGATGGGCGAAGGGGAGGTGGGCGGCAAGGAAAGCTCGGCCGGCCTCGACAACCCACTTACGTAGCTAAGCCGCCCAGACCCCCCCGGCCGCCGCGGCAACCCCCCTCACCCATACGACCTCCCAAGCCGCCGACGCGACCTCCGAAACCCCCCCGGGGGCCCCTGCTCCCGCCGGAACCCCCGCCCCCTCCACCGCCTCCGCCCCCGCCTCCAACCCCACCTCCGGCTGCACCGGAGGGCCCCAGCCCTCCGCCCCCGGTCCAACGGAGCCCGCCGCGGCCGTCGAAATCGCCCGCACGACCCCGACCTGGAGCGCTGCGTGCGCCTCCGCCGCCTCCGCCGCCCCCGCCGCCCCCGCCGCTGCCGCTGCCGCCGCCCCCGTCACCATCGCCACGCCCACCGAAACACCCCCTGAACCCGCCTCGGAAACCGCCCCGGGTCAAGCCACCGCCGCGGGCGCCGCTGCCCCCGGACCTGCCCCCGGACCTGCCCCCACCGCCGCCGGAGCCGCCGGCGTTGCCCCTCGCGGCAGCACTCTCCCGGCCCCCGTCACCTCCGCCGCCGCTTCCGTCACCAAGCCCACCGCCGCCGCCTCAGCCCTCGCCGCCGCCGCCGCCGCGGCCGGTGAGCGGCGTGCGGGCCTCGCCGCCGCCTTTGGTGTTGCCGCTGCCTCAGGCTAACTGGCGCCGGCCGCCGCGTGCACCGCCGCCGCCGCCGCCGCCAGCAACGCCGCCGCCGCCGCCGCCGAGCCCCCGGCCGTCGGCAGCTTCACCGCCAGTAGCCGTGCGATTACAGCCTGCGGCGTCGACGCCCTCCCTGGCGTCCTCACCGCGGGTGCCGTCGCCGCCGCCCGCTCCCCGGAGACCACCGTCGCCCCGACCCCCGCGGTCGCCGGTGCGTCCTCCCCGACCGCCGTCACCAAAGCCGCCCTCCCCTACGCCGCAGCCTCCGTCGCCCCGGCCGCCGCCGGTCCCTCGGCGGCCACCACGCCCACCGCTGCCGTCGCGCCCGGCGCGACCACCACCACCGCCGCCCCCGTCACCGCCCCCGCCGCCTCCGCCACCTCCATCGCCAGCTCCCCCGCGGCCGCCGTCGCCGCCGCCGCCGTCGCCGCCGCCGCTGCTATCATCGCCACCACCGCCCTCGCCGCCACCGCCGCCATCGCCAGCACCGCTGCTGCCGCCGTCTCCCCGCCCGCCACCACCGCCATCGCCGCCATCCTCGCCGCCGCCGCCACCGCCGCCATCGCCACCGCCACCGCCTCTACCCTCGCCGCCGCCGCCACCGCCGCCATCGCCGCCGCCGCCACCACCACCCTCGCCGCCGCCGCCACCACCACCCTCGCCGCCGCCGCCACCGCCGCCCTCGCCGCCGCCGCCACCGCCGCCCTCGCCGCCACCGCCGCCCTCGCCGCCGCCCCCCCCCCCCCCCCCCCCCCCCCCCCCCCCCCCCCCCCCCCCCGCCCCGCCGCCGCCGCCTCGCCGCCGCCGCCACCGCCACCCTCGCCGCCGCCGCCGCCACCACCACCCTCGCCGCCGCCGCCACCGCCGCCCTCGCCGCCGCCGCGACCGCCGCCCTCGCCACCGCCGCCACCGCCACCCTCGCCGCCGCCGCCGCCACCGCCGCCCTCGCCGCCGCCGCCACCGCCGCCCTCGCCGCCGCCGCCACCGTCACCCTCGCCCCCACCGCCACCACCGCCACCTTCGCCGCCACCGCCACCACCGCCACCCTCGCCGCCGCCGCCACCGTCACCATCGCCGCCACCGCCACCACCGCCACCCTCGCCGCCGCCGCCACCGCCGCCCTCGCCGCCGCCGCCACCGTCACCATCGCCGCCACCGCCACCACCGCCACCCTCGCCGCCGCCGCCACCGCCGCCCTCGCCGCCGCCGCCACCGCCGCCCTCGCCGCCGCCGCGACCGCCGCCCTCGCCGCCGCCGCCACCGCCACCCTCGCCTCCGCCGCCGCCACCGCCACCCTCGCCGCCGCCGCCGCCACCGCCACCCTCGCCGCCACCGCCACCGCCACCTTCACCACGGCCATCGCCGCCGCCAATTCCCCCACCTCCTCCTCCCGTGCAACAGCCGCCGCCGCCGCGGCCTCCTGTGCCCCCCCTCGGCCCTCTCCCCCACCGCCTCCCACTCCGCCCCTGCCCCCATCACCCATGCCCCCGTCTCCCCCGCCGCCGCCGCGTCCCCCCCCGCCGCCCCCACCCCGGCCACCGCCGCCGCCCCCGCCAAGCCCACCGCCGCCGCCATTCCTGCGGCCCCCTTCACCGCCGCCGCCTCCGCCGCCACGACCCTCTCCCCCACCGCCGTCACTCCCTCCTTCGCCGCCGCCGCCACGTCCGCCGCCGCCGCCACCGCCGCGACTACCGCCGCCGCCGCCCCCGTCCTTGCCTCCATCCCCCTCACCTCCCCTACCGCCCCCTCCTCCCTTCACGCGGTCCACGGTCCCACCAATCATATGGAGCTTCCAAACCCAGTCGCCCCCGCCTCCTTCACGACCGTCACCTCCGTCGCCGCCGCCCCCGCCGCCATCGCCCCCGCCGCCGCCGCCATTGCCGCCCCCGCGGCCACCCTCTCCGCCCCCGCCGCCGCCCCCTTTCTTCGGCTCCGACGGTGCCGCGGGAGACACCGCGGGAAGCGGCGGCGAAGACCTTCTAGGGGGTGAGTGAGCCCGCGACTGGAGGGGTGGCCAGACCAGACTGGACTAGCCCGTCGGGTTACACAGCGTATATATTTTGAATATAAACCCCCGGCCCCCTCATCCGCTCCCTCTCATCCTTTCCCTGCCCCCGCTCCTTCTCTTCACCCCCTCCCCCGCCCCCCGCCCCCGGCCCCGCCCCGCCCCTCTCCCGCCCGTCCTCCTAGGCACCCGCTGCTACGACGCGCAGGCGGTCCTGGACCTGACCAACTACTACCGCGCCGTCCACCGCTCCCCCCCGCTGGTGTGGAACGCCGCCCTGGCCAAGAGCTCGCAGGACTATGCGGACCAGCTCGCCACCCGGGGCTGCGCACTGGACCACTACGACAGCCGGGATTTCGGGGAGAACCTGATGCAGGTGCGGGGCACCTGCGGGCACGTGGCAGAACTGCCTAAACCCTCTAAACCCTAAACCCTAAAACCTAAATCCTCTAGCCGTATAGCGTAGACCCTCTAGGGGGTGGGGTCGGCCTTGTGGTGTGCGGCGGTGTGAGTCGCGGTCAGTGTCCTGTACTCCTGATCCAAGTGGGGCGGCAAGGGTTTGAGGGAGTTGGACCTCCCGAGGGCTTTTTTCCGAAGCTCGCACCCAAGCCGGCTCCATACCGGCTCTTGCGTGTGCGTGATGACTCAACGGCAACTCCCAAACGGCGAACCGCCAACGGTCAACTTCCAGGGGCTAGCTTCTCCAACACCCTGTACGGACTCCGGCTCTGGCGGCGGTGGGGTTCGGATCTGGCATGAAGATGGAGGGCGCGGTGCAGCGCGCATATGGCTGTCGAGCTGGGCGTGGGGGACGGGCGTATGTACCTGCGGGGATCCAGGATCCAGGATCCGCGATCCGGGATCCGAGAGGGAGGGACGGCGGGGAAAGGAAAGGGAAGGAAAGGAAAACCCGGGTCAAGTCCTTCGCCCGCCGCCCGCCGCCCCTCGCGCCCCAGGTCGTGTCTTACCCCGCTCCAGATGAAGGCTGCCTGGAGGCCATTGACGGTTGGTACGGCGAAGTGCAGTACTATGATTTCACGACCACGAACCCCTTCGAAGCGAACTGGCCGCGGCGGATCGGCCACTTCTCGCAACTGGTGAGCGCCGTACCGTACCGTACCTGTCGTACTCAGCCGTACCCACTGTACCGTATCGCACCCCATCTAACCCCCTAAAACCCGGCGGTCCCGTGCCCGAGGGGCGGTGGGTGGTCTCTGCATATGGGGTCCGGGCGAGTGCGCGTCGACAACCGAAGCGCGGCCGCAGGACATCGGCTGAACGACACAAGCACGGTGTACGGGATAGCGATTGAACGGCAATCGTACGGCGCACTCATTATGTCCGCAACGGTGCGCATCTGTCCGCGTGTTGGGCCGCCGGGGCTCGCAGGTGTGGAAGGCGAGCACGGCCCTTGGGTGCGGCGTGGCGCTTGCGGACCAGCCGGTGGAGGTGCTGCCCGGCAGGTTCCGCCCGGGGGGCTGCAAGATCATCGTCTGCCGGTACAAGCCCTCGGGCAATGTGGCGGATAACATGGCGTTCGCCCGGAATGGTGAGTCGGGAGGGGCATCCCTGGAGCGGGCGGCTGGAGGGGCAGTGGGAGGGGGAAGCGGGAGGGGAGGGGGAGGGATAAGGCCTCTTTCCCTTCAGGAGGCGAGAGGGGAAAGTTCAGGCCGTGGGCCGGACGGAGACGGCACCGCGACGGGTTCGAACTGGGGTTCAGGACTGCATGAGGGCTACCTGGCGTGGGCCGTACGGGCCTGGGGGGCTTTCGCCGCGGCGCAGGGCGAATGATCACAATAATGTTATTAGTAATAAGAGTACGCTGTCTGTCTGTCTGTCTGTTAACTGGGCGGCACTCCACCGAGGGGGTCCCATCAAAACACCTCGCCAGTGAGCCCGGTTCGGAAGTCCTGGTCCTGCTCCCATCCAGAGGACCTTGGAAGGGCTGACGGACTGCTCTTGTTGTCCCGGGTGCCATCCCGGGCCCTGGGACTCCCTCCCCCTGTGGCACTCCCCCCCACGCCCCCAACCTCCCGGTCCTCCGCCGCCCCTTACCCTGCCCCCTCCCCGCTTCCTCCCCCCACGCTGCAGTCCTACCGCCGATCGACGACCCCAGCCTGATGGGCCGTGACTCATCCACAGCCTCCACCCCTTCTCAGTCCTCCTCGTCGTCGTCGTCGTCGCCCAAACCGTCGTACGTGCACGAGCAGAAGCAGACGTACTTGTCGTACATGGCCACGGCTTACCCGACTTGAGCGGGGACGCGACGCGCTTCGGCAGTGCTCCCTGGTATGTCGATCACGTTGGCTCGCGTGGCGCGACTCCAGGGCTTCTAATACTAAACAGACGACTGCAGGGGGCCGCCCCCTCGTGGCTGTACGGAAAGGCGGGCGCTGGCGGTTGGCGGTTGGTGGTTTGTTTGAGTCGGTTGCGGTTTCGGGATCGTCAGAGAAGATCAGAATCAGACGGGGGGCTTTTGGCTTGCGGCGAGGCAATGCGATCGCGACGGTTGGATGGTCCATGCCGCTGCGCTGCGTTTCGGTTTCAGTGGAGGCCGGTGTGTTCGGTGTTGGGTGCTCGGCGGGCGGCGGGAAGGGGTGGGCCGCCAATGCGGGAGTCGACAGCACAGAGGCTGTGCAAGGACGGGGATATGGGTGCCGGCGCCGCGTGGCCCCTTCCCTTCCGATTGCGGTATACGCAAACAGGATGTTCGCTGCATGAAGATTACTGATCTGAGCTTCCCGGATGAAGGACGTGGGCGTGTGTGTGTGTGTGTGTATGTCGGTGGGTGGGCGGGTGGAAAGGGGGGAGAGGCGAGGGGGTAACGAAGGGCGGGGGGCGAGTGTGTGTCGGTCCATGACGCGTGTATTGCTGGGACGGGCCATTCGGGTCGGCTGCCTTGCAACCCGTCCCATCGCATACCACCCCCACCCAGCTCATGGCCCCCATCCTTCGCCCCGCGTTGCGGGACCCGCGGGGCCCCCTTCCGCCCGTGAAACAGCTCGCTCATGTCCGCACTGTGTACGGCACTGCATGTGTCCCGACGATGTGCCCCCGCGAGGGGTACCCGCTGTACGCGCTGGCGGGGGATGCTGCCGGGGGGTACGGATGCCGGGTGACGGGGGAGGTCGGACCGTTGGTGAGCGTGTGTGTGTGTGTGTGTGTGTATGTGTGTGTGTGTGCTATGTGTGTGTGTGTGTGTGTGCGTGTGTGTATGCGTGTGTGTGTTTAGAAATGCAACCCGCCCGACCCAAACCGACCTCCACGTGTGTGTGTGGCGTGTGTTCGTGCGCAGCTCAGGTACTGGATACGCCTGTGTGATGACAAGGAATGGATGTAGCCCGGGGCCATCCGGTGTAGAAGTAGGAAGACAGAAAGGCAGGATTAGCAAACAGGGGCACCGTCCAGTGGCCCTCGGGATTAGCCGATGCCGGATGGGTCGCCCACCCCACCGCGGCATGGCGTGTAGGGGGGGATCATGTACAGCGCATTGCCACCCGCTTACGACCGGCTGGTAGAGGGCCGCAAGCGAGGGGGATTTCGGTAGTGGCACGCCGCCTATGTAGATCACATTATAGCATCATGCAAAGTGTGTGTAAGTGTGTGGAAATGTGTACGTGTGGTTTAACATCTGACCGGGCCTGGCGCTGGCCAGGGGCTGCTCGACCCTCTCCGACGGGAAGACCTCCGCGGCCTTACTTCCCCTTGCTGGCGGGGGAAGGAGAGGGAGGTGAGGGGCCGCACCCCGCCTTGGTTGGTTGGGGGGTACGGCCCACTTGTTACGGGGAGGCGGGTGGAGGGAGCGCGGGGCTGGCCGTCGTACGCGGGGTCGGGGGGCGGCGGTTGGCGGTTGTGCGCGGGGCGGCCAGACAGTTGTGTGCAGGGCCGCCAGACTCTTCGGGCGCGGACTCCCGAGGCGCTGGAACCGTGTTTGACCGATTTTGACCGGTGTTTGACCGGTGTTTCGACGGTGCTGCGCTGCGGTAAGCCAGGCCAACCAGAGAGCCAGACCACCGCCAAGACGGTACCGTACCGTGCCGTACAATGGGTTTGCCGGCCCCCCCTGTGATAGCGGGGGAGGTGCGTGCGCCAGGCGGCTACGGTGTGTGGATCACCACGCCGCCCGGGGTCCGGCGCCAGTTTCGTCTGCACCTCGCAAAGTTTTGTCTCGTGCCCTGGCGGGACCGCCACGATATCCATACATATCGAATTTGGCATCTGGTATGTCTTTTTGTTACCGAGGACGCCCCGCCACTGGGTAGGTGTGTGGGAAAGAAAACACACAGCCGCGAGCCGCAGGGAGGGTGTGCGCGCACAGGCTGGACTGGAACTGGACGGGTGGCGTGTTGATGGCTGGCTGGCACGGCGTGTTCCCGGGGCGACGTGGCCGGCCTCGCGGGGGCCGGGGAGGTGGATGGCATCCCTTCGTAGGAGGGCGCAATGCCGCAGTCTCAGCTCTCAGGCACTGTTTCTCGGACCTCCGCCCCCGACCTGACTGGCTCGTGGGCATCGGGCGCAGCCCGACCTGGCCCCTACCGCGAGCTGTGAGGGTCACCCCCCGGGGGGAGGACAACACCTCGGACACACGCCTTGGGAGGTACGACAATGACGTACAGGCAGACGCCGCTGGCTGCCATTCATGCGGGTCGTTGCGGTGGTTGTGGTGATGGCGGTGGCGTCGTCATCCCGTACCCGTACCCGTACACGTACACGTGCACCGGTACCCGGTGACGTCATCTGACGGGACAGGAGAACGGATTGTGTACGACCGGACTTGCAGGGCCACCACACACGGTTCGGTTCGGTTCGGTTCGATTCGAGATGAGAGGACATGGCAACGCGGAAGGATTCATCCTAGAGGCAACTTACTATAAACAACAATGCGCGGCGGTTACACTTCCTGTAGGCTTCTTGTTGTTACACTAGTAGGCTGTATGTTATGTGATGTTTCACACACGCGGGACGCGGCACGAGTGGCTCTGGGAGTCCGGGTATTTTATTGTCGCGGGCGCGCGGGGGCCGAGGGGTGCGTGAAAAGCTCTAGGGATGGGGTCAGCTTACTTAGGCGACCGTCAAGCGCGTGCCGCAGGTGCCAGCGGCTGTTAGAGGCGTCCGTACAACCCAGCCGCGAGCAGCAGGCGCGCGAGATGGGGTCCGGCCGACGCGCTTGCATGATGTCCGTTGCAATGTTCGTTGCGATGTTCGTTGCGATGACCCGGTGTAACCGCCGCCCCGTCTTGGTGGTGCGTGGTGGTGGGGGAGGAACGCAAGACGGCGGTTGGGGGCGGGGCGGCGGTCTGGGCGAGGTAGGGGTCATTGGGACGGGCCCTTGCGCCAGCGGGGCGCGGGGCGTTGGGGTCCAGCAGGTAGGGTGCGGAGGGCTATCGAGAGGTCCAGTCCCAGGGTTGGGAACGGGTGACGCGCCAGGAGGTTCTAGGAGGTTCCATGACATGACGATCGGGACCTGACGTCGAGTTGCTGTTCTCGGTCCTGTAACTGAGACTGACAATTCAAAAGACCTGGTCTCGGAGCCGAGTGCAATGCTTTCATTCATTCGGTTCTCCTCCTCCTCCTCATCGGAGCTGTCGGAGCTTTTGCTGTCCCGCGGCTCGGCCTTCCTTCCCCCTCGTGCCAAACCAGACCCGCTGCCCCTCCCCGTCGAAAACGTTCAGTCTTCACCCCGACATCGACACCGGCAGCAGCAGCTGATGAACCGCCTTCAAATCGCAGGCATGGGAAGCTGCCTTGGGCTTGTTGGGCGTGGGTGTGTCATTGGGTGCGGATTCGGGCTTCCAAACGGTATATGTGTCCCTTCTCCCCCCGTCCCCTTGCGTGCCCTCTCTCCCCCCCGCCCGGGAGGGCTCACCGGGTCGGGTCACCACCAAGGGTACGGTACCAGGCACCGCACCTCCACCGACGACGGCCCCAACCCCCATCACCCCATCCCGCACCAAGCCGCCGTTCTACGCGGCCAACCAGCCAGCCAGCCGGCCAGCCAGCCAGCCAGTCATTCAGTCCGAAAGGCCTCCATTCAGTCATTCGGTGAGACATTCCGCCAGTCAGCCGGCCTTTCATCTGGTCGCAGTCATTCGGTCGCAGTCCGCCAGTCAGTCAGCCGGCCAGTCATGTGCTGAGCAAGGTCAGCGACGAAACACACACGGATGGCGGCCGACAGTGTCACAAAACCCCGGGGGGCCGGCCCTCCCAGTACTGCAGCCGCAGCGCCTGCCTCCGGTCGACCGCCCACACCCACACCCACACCCACTGAGCTGTTCTGCGTGTGCCTGGGTTCGTTCTTCGGGTTTATTTCTTTTTTCAATTTAACCCACACCCCCACCCACCCCCTCCCAGGCAGCCCGTCAAGGGGTCAGAAAAGGCGGCACCGGCGCCACAGCACCACCATGCCCTCCGCGTCCGCCGAGGCTAGCAGAGCCTCATCGTACGTCCAGGCCACCGCCGTCACTGCCGCGCGGTGCGCCTGAGGGCCGGGGGGTCAGGTGGCATGGGGCCGGGGTCAGGGTCGCGGTCAGAGGGTCGGGGTCAGAGGGTCAGGGTCGCGGTCGGGGTCAGGTGGCAGCGGATCCCCGGCTCTCTCGCGGCTGTGGGAAGCATTGGTCGCCGGCAGTTGCGCGCAGCTGTGACCCCTCCCCTCGGGACGGGGAAATGAAGTCCCGGGGAACGAAACATAGTAACCCCTCAAACAGCCTCCGACCCAGCGACCCCAGCCCTGGACCCAGCGACCCCAGCCCTGGACCCAGCGACCCCAGCTGCGATGACGCTACCACGTCCACGTCAGACTGGATCGGACCGGACATCCACTTCTCCCACCACCACTCCCACCACCATCACCACCACCACCACCCGAGCTCAGGTGATCCTCGGGGCTGCGAAACACATCGACCAACGCCCTGGTGCCCCTCCAGACCGCCGTACAGCCGTACAGCCGTACCCTAGACTCCCCCGCCAACCCACACCCAACACGACGATGATGAGGAGGCGACGCGGCGCCGACCTTGAGCACCGTCACCGTCATGGGCCGCTCCTGGGAGGTGTGCGCCGCCGCCGCCGCCGCACCGCCGCCGCCACCTCGGCCGCCGCCGCCCGGCCCCGCCGAGCCGCTGAAGCTCCGCGCCGTCACGTCCACAATGTACACCGACGTGTCCTCTGAGCCGTACGTAATGAGCGGTACGTCCTGGATTACGGACAGGGGGCATACGGACGGGCAGAACCGAAGCAGCACCGTCGCCGCCGCCGCGGCGGCGGCGGCGGCGGCAGCCGCTGCCGCGGCAGGCGCCCCCTTGGCCGCGCCGGCTCCGGCGGCGGCCGTGACCGACGCCGACGGCGGCCGCCCGAGAACGGAGTGCCCTGACGGCGGCGGTACCGCTGGTGTCGTGCCGGCGGCGGCGGACCCTGCCGTGGACACCACCCGGCGCAGGTAGAGGTCCGCCGTGTGACGTGACTTGGGTCCGGAGGGACGAGGAGGAGGGATGCGGATGCGGAGGGGGTAAAGAGGGTTGGAGGGTAGGGCCAATGACCAATGAGCAACTGGTACACATGGGCGAAGGGGAAACAGGAGGGGTACAGGAAACTGGTGATAGACATTAGCATAATCATGCTGCGCTGCTGCTGCCAGAGAGCAGAGGTGGTCGAGGGTGGAGCTGGTGGCCACGTCATCGCACCTGTCAGGCCGGGTCGCGTGGGTCACAAGTGGGTCGCAAGTGGCGTGTGGCGAGGAACATGGCCGGCCCCACCCCCCGCAACCACAACCGCACCAGCACCAGCACCAACACCATCTCACCCCACCCCTCCCAATTTTTTTTTAAATTTAACCCCACCCCTCCCACCCAGCCCCAGCCCCACCTCGTTCGCCCTCACAATGCACAGCGAGCCGTCCTGCTGTGCCGCCATGAGGACCGGCGTGTCCGTGGTACGACAGAACGGCACGTACTGCAGTGCCGTGACGGGGGCCGGCGCGTGGCCGCCGCCGCCCCCCCCGCCGGCCTGCGTGAGCCTCAGCCGACCCGCGGGTCGCAGCCGGGACAGCTGCTTGCCGTGCAGCTCACAGCTGTACCAGTGGAGGCAGCCGGAGGAATCTCCGAGGAAAACGTGGTGGTTGCTGCTGTCAAGAGCTGCGGGCGAAAGGCGAGGGGGGGGGAGGGGCCGGTTTGGCGGTTTCGCTGTCTTTATTGACAAAAAAGGAGGGGCCGGGCTGAGACGGAGGGAATCGAGAGCCGCGAGGGCGAGGCGGCTTGGTGACTCGCTGCGGTTTCGCTGCTTAAGCGACGAGGAGGGGTATACCCACTAGTACACACACGGGCGGGGGGCGGGGGGGGGGGTCCTAGGCCCCACGTTCCAACAGGCCCCGCCCGCCTGCATCACACACCCGTGTGACTCACGTGACCCGGTATCCGTCGGTAGCGCTTACGTCCACCTGTCTGTCCCCGCCTCCGCCTCCACCAACCATAACGCGTCCACCCCACCCCACCCCAGGGGGCAGCGCACCTGTCACCTGCAGCTTCGACGCAGCACTGGCTACCTGGTAGCGACTGTGGAGCATACCTGGCGCCGAGGGGGTCAAATTGAGAAAAATAAATAAACCCGTAGAACGAACGCGGGGGGAGGGGGAGAGAGTCTAGGGTTCACACAGGTCCAGGGAGGGTGGACACTTTGAACACAATCAGCACAGAGTTCAATCAGCACAGAACCAGGATGCATCTAAACCCAGGGGGAAAGGGGGGTACAGGAAAAAGCGGGATTGGCAGACACATTTAAACTGCGCTGCAAGGGGGGAGGCAGAGGGGAATAACCTAACCTAACTTGTGAATTGTTAATTAACATTAATGTTTTAGATTGATTGAATGTAAATTTTGCCCCGCACCCGAACAAGGCACACACACCCTTTCGGTGCCCTTCAACCTGATGGCCGCGGGGGAACCACGAATCCCCCAACACCCGCGCAGCCCCGCCCCACCCCCACCCACCCGTACTGCAGTTGAACACCTCCAGGGAGCCCCCCGAAGTGCCCACCATAGCCAGGCTGAAATTGACCCGGTGGAACCTTGGGGGGGGAGGACGGGGAACGGGCACGACAGGGCAGGAAACAGCACATGACAACGTGTGTGTGTGTGTGCCAGTGTGTTTTGTGTTTTCTGTATGTCTGTGTGCGTGTGTGTGTGTCAGAAAGCGGAGCCGCGAGAAGAGCAGTCCACCAGCGTTGCAGATGCGGACACCCGGACCCCGAGGTGGGGTGTCCGGTCATCCCCCCCCCCCGAGGTGGGGTGTCCGGTCATCCCCCCCCCCCCGAGGTGGGGTGTCCGGTCATCCCCCCCCCCCCGAGGTGGGGTGTCCGGTCATCCCCCCCCCCGAGGTGGGGTGTCCGGTCATCCCCCCCCCCCCGAGGTGGGGTGTCCGGTCATCCCCCCCCCCCCGAGGTGGGGTGTCCGGTCATCCCCCCCCCCCGAGGTGGGGTGTCCGGTCATCCCCCCCCCCCCTGAGGTGGGGTGTCCGGTCATCCCCCCCCCCCGCCGACGTCCTCTAACCGTGGACAGCAGCCCAGGGGTGAGCCGCGGGTCAGAGGTGAAAGGGAGGCGGGCGGTGGCGTCGATCAAATGACGGATGCCGCCACGAGGGGCGTGCGCTCCTCTGCTGGACCAGACCCGCCCGGTCATCCCCCTCTGCCGACGTCCTCTGATAGACGACAGCAATCCAGAGGGACGCAACCAACCCATCCCTGGTCATCCGGGGGCGGCTGCTGCTGCTGCTGCTGCTGCTGCTGCTGCTGCTGCTGCTGCTGCAGATCGGACCGAGGCGGGCGCCATCGGACAGAGGCAGGCGGCGGCGCGCCAGGTGGCAACCAGCCAACCACCCTCTGAAACGTCGCCGTACCGCAGTCTAATCAAACAACTGCGTATCGTACATGGCCACCAGCCCGGTATGCATACACAGCATCTCGCACGCGCGGGGAGCCCCCGGGGGGATGCAAGTGACGTTGGCGTAGCTCCTCGGGGTGTGTATGTGTGTATGTATGTGTATGTGTGTGTGTGTGTGTGTTTAGAAAAGAGACCCGCCCGACCCAAACCCTGGGGGGGGTTGACGTTGACGGCCTAGGTACTGAGCAGTAAAACACTGAGCATTTTCAGGGTAGTTTATTGCTTCGTGCACTGCTGCGTACATTTCTACCAAGAGCCCTCCTACAACATGCAGGACAGGGCAGCGCAGGGTAGGGTCCGGGGTTAGGTACGGCAGGGTAGGGTCCGGGTGGGGAGGCGATCCAGCCCAGCCCGCCTCTCAGCTACCCAGATACCAGCCCAGCCCGCCACCCACCTCCCCAGCCAGGCAGGCGGCCCCACCCGCCGCACCCACCCGCCACACCCACACTGCCGCACCCACACTGCCGCACCCACCTGCCGCACAGGAACGCAGTGGTGGGCACACACATGCTCCTGATGCAGGGGAACCCCGCTGCGGGGTCCCCCGCCTCCCACACGCACAGCGACCCGTCCCGGCCCACGGACAGCAGCTGGCTGTTGTCAAAGGCCCAGTCCACCGCCAGGACCGGGCCGCAGTGCATCTTGCGGAGCTGGGGGGGGGGTCAGGGGGGCCCGGGTCAGGGGCGGGTGGGGTAGGGATGGGGAGTCAGGGCAAGCGTGGGCGACACCTCCCTCCCTCCCTCTCTGCCTCCCTCCGTCCATCACCACCACCATCACCACCGCCCTGTCGCAAGCACGACAAGCACAGCGCGGCCCACGCACCGGCCCACGGGGCCCTCCCCGGGGGCCTTCCCTAGGGGTACCTTGGTGCATGTGGGCTGCGCCTGCGACGAGGTGCCCGTGGGCAGTCCCACCACCCACAGCTCCCCGTCCGCACACCCGAAGGCCATCAGGTCGCTCCGCAGCGCAGCGAACGCCAGGGCGGTCACCGCGGAGCTCGCCTCAGCAAGCACATGCTTCACACCTGGGGCCGATCGGGGGTTGGGGGATCCGTTGGGCGGGGCCGGGGCGGCTGAGGGGGCCCAAGGTGGCCGGGGCCGGGGGAGTGGGCGCCCCTCCCCCCCGCACATACACACCGGGCCTACGCTGCCCCTGCCCCTGGGCCCCTCCGTCCGCCCGCCTACACCTCCCTCAGTGTAATGGGAGGTAACCGCCAACCACTCACCCTCAAACGAATATTTGACGGTGGCCGGCAAGGACTGTGGGTTAGCGGCCACCCGGGATAGCGGCCCGGCCCCGGTGGAGCCTGGGGCCCCGGGGCCGCTGGCGCCGCCCTGCAGCTGCGCGGCCCGGCCCCGCGCCGCCGCGGCCGCCCGACGGCGCTGCTCGAGGCACTCGCGGTAAGCGGCGTAGGTCCCGGCACTTCCACATGACCAGAGCTGGGTCGCGCGTGGGGAGCCGCACGGGGCGCACCATACGGTGAGAGGGTTGGGAGGGGTGATGCACGGGGTGAACGCTGTGTGGGGACCGCGGAATCGAGGTGAACGGGTATACCACGCGTCGAGGGCACACGCTTGGAGGGATTGCGCTGAGGCGGGACGCTGGAAGCGGCGGCGGAAGTCAACGGAACCCAGCAGGTGCCGACTGGGAACATAGCAGAAGGTGGAGCAAAACAGGGTGCATGCCTCCCCCGCAGGCGTTGCGTACCTCCCGTGACACGGAGGCGTTGGGGGATTTTGTCAGCAGGTGAGCTCTAATTTGCTCGATCTGGCTGGCGGTGAGGTCACCACGCGGCATCGGGCCACCGAGCGGGTGCTGCGCCCTACCAGCGGTTACGAAAGCACTAACATTGAGCTTTTTGTGTTATCTGGAAACATGGTATAACATCGAGGACTTGCGGGACGCAGCGAGCTGCACTTCTATGCAACAGTTAACGAATAAGCGTCAACCTGAAGGCCACAATATTGGAATTGTAATGCAAAATCCCCGTCACAGGTTCGGGGAAATTGCACAGTCGTTCACCCGGAACCTGACTGACGGTTTGAAGTACCTGATTGTATCAAGCCCTCCTAAGTTACGCAACGCTCGCTCTTTAGAATTCAAACTACAACGCCAATAAGGCTGCAACAACAGTAGATGACAAGGCCTTGGATGTGTTTTGAGGGACGTTGGAGTTTGGGAGTGTGGGCTCCTTAATTTTCAGAAACGATGAACCGTCCCGATAAACCGCCATGGAGACAATGGTTTTGGCCACAAAACATTTACAAAACCTAACTGAACGCGTGGAAGCCAGGTCACCTAGCTGGCTGATGAATCGAAGAGGAAGGGCTGGTGTGCCGTGAGCTGGATGATGAGCGGTATCCTGAAACCTCAGGTTTTCTGGAAAAGGCGCCACAACACATTCATTGTGTCGTGTTTTATTCTGATGCGCGCTGCCAGACTTCAACTCGACGGGCGCAATCGATTGCTCAACCGGCCCTGGCTACAGTACCGGTACTGCCAGCCAGGCGAAAGTGATCACTCAAGCAAGGCCGCCAACAACCACAAATACAAACTACAATCCAGTGGCGTAAATGCACAGCATTGGTTTTCCTCAAACAGAAACAGGATTGAGTTGGTGGCTGGGGCCGTATGTTCGCCGTACGTCAATATTGGTGGGCAACCCCTCCACCTGAGCACTCATTCACTTTCATACATGGGTATGAATCATCTCGCATTCTCGGGGCGCCAAGCAAACGTACTGCTGCCATCAAGCAGACGTGCTGCTACCAGGTTCACAAGGCGGAAAGAAGCTGCGTCTGTCGTTGGTCCATAAGTGCTGTCGCGCCGCCCGGCGATGACGCGGGGTTCGCTGCAGTTTACCGTTACGCGTCGTTGGCTTCCACCAGGTTCCTTCAGAGCTTCGTGCGCGTCCCAAGCCATTCGAGGCAGATGAAAGGAACGTGAAGCCCAAACAAGCCCAGATGGGTGCGGTGTCCTGTAGCTGCGGCATATCGTCAGCTGTATCTGCTGGATTGAACGCTGCGGAAATGACAAGTGGGCAGGGCTCGCCGGACGCATGGGTTCACAGGTTTGCAGAGCTGTGTCGGATTCCGGCGGGCCGCCCATTCACGCGGCCAAGGAACCATAACACCGTCGGGACATGACGGACGGGCGCCATCCACGCGCGCAAGACGGCGTAGCACACATCCTGCCATGGCCATGGCCCATGCTGCAGACGGCTGTCCGTAATGGGTTGCAATGGGTAGGCTGTGGATCTTCGGCTGATGGAGGTTCCGGGGGTGGGGACGCTAGGGGCCTTCGGACTGATCTATCTTGCCTTCCGCTAAGCGGGTTGCTGAGCATCGTCGCCGAGCATCGCGAGCCTTGAAGTACAGCTGGCCATGCATGCCCTGCTGAGTTCCCAGGGCGCGTTCCTCAGCAATTCGGAGGCGTGCCCCTGCCCGGTGCGGTAAAACTAGCCTGGTCCCGCATCCCAACCTAATCGTACTAGCTAAGGTTGCACCATCCGGCACACCGGCAGGCCTGCCCGCCCAGCTGAGTCAGAGTGTGTTAAAATAAACCGAGAGACACGACTTGCGAGGACCCTAATTGCGCACGCGGACGAGTGAGGCCGTTGGCTGCGCATTGCCGACAGGCCGGGGACGTGTATATAGAAAAGAGGGGCGACATGCGATAAAGCAGAAGCAAAGACATTGTGTCCCCGTAATGGATAGTCGCGGCTGTGCGGGCGGCTTACGCGGGGCTGCGACGGACATGCAAGGGACAGCAGGACCCGACCCAGCCCGAGGTCAAACCGGTTGCTGGAGATGCAGTTGGGGAGGAACGTCGAGATTACGGTGCCAGCGTCCGGGCTCCAAGGCGTGTGTGCGCGCCGCGCCGCCTCGGCGATGGGCGTGCGCAAACAAGGATGCAACAGCAGACCCACGATCAAAGCAGCGAAAGGACAGCAAACGCGAGTCAGAGTGTGTGTGTATCGTTACATATCTGCCGGGCCGACGCTGGCCGGGGGCGCTAACCCGCCCCATTCGGGAGACCGCCGAAGCACTCCTCTGATGAGGAGGGGCGTAGTCCACTTAGTCCACTCTGTACCGCCCATCGAGGGGGGTACTCACCGCCTACCGTAATCGTGGCAGGACTGCGTCCACCTGATAGTCCATTAGCCAGCTCAACTAGCCCAGGTGCCTACAGCCCCCTTGCCACCAGACACATGCTCTACAGCCGCGTTATTTGACTACCACCAGGCACGCACACCAGCGCCTGTACACCCTTATCATCGCAAGAGCGCTGCGTTCCTCTTGTCCTTATGCAATCTAATTATTCAGAGGCCCAGGGGCCAGCCACTCCTCATTCCACTGTACACACGCTGTCAGTAGCGCTGTATATGTCCGCCGAGGCGCAGTCGCCTCCTTGAAGCCAAGTCTTGGCTCCAGCAGCTCCTCCGCTTGACCTTGGATCCATCCCTCTACACCCCGACCTATTTCATTCGGGGGACCGACGATGGGATTCGAATCCATATCTACCGCTAGAACGTTGCCGCCCGGAGTAGAACCAAGGACCTTGCAACCTCATATGTGTGTGTGCGTGTGTGTGTGTGTGCGTTTAGAGAAGAGACCCGCCCGCCCCAAACCAAGTACCGAAATACCTACCAGTGTGTGTGTTGCTTAAGCAGGCAGCAGAAGTGCGTGACATGTACAGGCGGATTAGCGCCCGAAAGTTGCCCGTTTGTGTATAAAATATACCCATTGCCCGACCCATACAGAAAATGAAAGGCTGCTGTGTTGAAAGAACGCTGTTAAGTTGGCGCGCTTAAAGCGCGCTCGCGTCTACCAGCTGCGGGTCGGCTGCCTTGGCCACACGTACTCACACCACAATGCTGTGCGTGCGTGCGATCCTCGCGTTGTGTGTGAGTGTAAAAGAGAACTGAGCCGCGAGAAGCGAAGTGTGTGTGTGTGGGGGGGTGCGGGATGATGTGTCAGGCGGCAGCATTGGGATGTCAAGAACCCTGGGGTACGGGGGCCAGCCGGTAGGGCCGGCCAGTCGTCCCAAGCGACAGACGACTACGGTGCTGGGAGACACGCGTTACTGCCTGTGTCAGTGTCAATCATTTGAGGGTATCGGAAACTGGTGGACGTCTCGAAGCTGCGATGCTGTCAGGGAGACGCCCGATCGGAAGTCCTGTGCGGCATGGTACGGTACAGTATGGTACGGCACGGTACCCTGCTTTGGGGGTGTCCAATCGGCCGGGTCCTGGCCGACCAGCACAACGTGTTACGCAGCTGATTCGGGCGCTCCCAAATGATACCGAAGCCAATGACCGTCCGGCGGACGCGTGGGGCCCCGTGGGGTCCCACGGGCCCCACCGCATAAGCGGCCACCGACCCGCACGCGTGCCTTTGCAACCGTTCTGCTCCTTGAAAGCCGCATATCTTACCGACAGCAGCACTTGCCCGATAGGATTCCGAAACGATTCGAGGCGTTTCAACGAACAGCGGCACTTGACCGAGAGCATTCAAGGAGAGCTGACCCATACACCCGTGCGTGCTTCCTCGTGACGGTGCAAGGAACCGGGAGAAGGATGTTCTCAGGAAGGACAGATAGGCGGATCAGAGTAGCAGGGGGGGACGAGTAGGTGCTAGTAGGGGACAACCTGGGACGAAGCTCACAAGAGTGGATGGGGCACGGGCGAACAGGAGATCGACCCACAGATGGTCCGCTGTAACACTCATTCACGGGCAAGTCGGTCAAGGCCTTCGGGGCCATGCGCTTGGGCGCTTGGAACTGCTCCTGAAAGCGGCGCACGCGAGCCCACCAGGGGATGTGTGGGGATCCCTGGGGATCCCGTCCGGTCATTGGGAGGCCCCGGCGTCGGGAGGCCCCGGCGTCGGGAGGCCCCGGTGTCGGGAGGCCCCGGCGTCGGGAGGCCCCGGCGTCGGGAGGCCCCGGCGTCGGGAGGCCCCGGCGTCGGGAGGCCCCGCACGTTTCACCATCGCCCGCAGCCTCATCCACCTTGGTCCCCCGTGTTTGCATGCAGTGACCTCGGCGAGCCAATCGCCTTGTGGCCGGTGACGACGGGTGACGACGGGAGAGGGGGATGCCAGCGCCCTGCTCCCCCTGACAGTCAGTCCCGAGCCGCTGCCGCTGCCACTCAAGAAGCAGCCGTACAGGTAGTTATAACGGTTGCAGTGGGTGCGCTATGTCGTGACATTGCCTGCTGCATCTTCCGAGAGGGTGCGGTGCATGGACACTGCGCTGCGCCCGTTTCCGACAGTGGGACGTCTGGTGCCCGCTCCGTCCTAACTACTCGGGCTGAACCAGGACATACGAGCCCCACGGCCGGTGACGACTGCAGTTTTACGATAAAAGTGCTACTACCCCGCTCTTCGCACTTGCTAAGCACGAAGTGACCCCGTCAAAGCTACCGTACTCGCCAAGACAGCGACAGATCGACTACTATGAATTTTCAAACGCGATATTGTTTATACGGCCGCACCTGAACTTGAAGAAGGCCCTGCGGTTGGCAGATCCCCAAGCCATCCCAGCCCAACCACGTTTCCGCCGTCGCATAAGATACCCACAAGGCAATTATAGGCGGCTGCACCGACACAAACAAACGGTTGTATATTGTCATTGGTGCGAGGGAGGTAGACCGGTCCCAGAGACTGCACGAGCACGTAAGGAGACACCCTAACGAACATGGTCTAACATGCCTAAGCGGCCTCCGTATGCTAGTACCATCCAATCATGGTTACATACGAATTGCTGACCATGCCTAATGACATGACAGGGCTTTTCGCATGAAATAGGGTGAATTAGTGCGGCGGGGAATTAGCGCTAATTTGCACTAATTCGGGCCTGTACGGCGGACCTAATTCACTGTACAGCGCTGAATTCCCGAGTACTGTGCGGTAAGTAGTAACCGGTCAGTAACAAACTGGTCTGCCTTTCTCTTTCTTGCTTACATTCTAGAGCAATCATTTATTTGCAGTTTGACCATATGCTTGCACAAGCCGTGAGGAAATGAGTAACAAAAACAGCCAAGCTAAAGCACCCATTGAATCAATAAACCTTACCTATTGGAGTTCCCTTAAAAAAAATAGTATTCAGTTCAAGTTTCAACACGGTAAAGTTTACCTCACACATGTCACTGGCGCGAAATGGTCCAAACAAGAGATCATTCTGGGGATGGGCCGCGCGTTGATCGACGCATCTGTAAAAGTCAGTTCAGTAGGCTTCGGCCGTATGGCCGATGAGTGCTGCAGCTATTGCTGCGACTCGGCTGCCTCGCCCTCGTCCGCGCGGGCGTCGCAACACCAGGGCACGCTGGTTAATGACTCCATAGTCTTCTTCGACCTAGACAAATTTAGCGTAACGAAGGATACGCGGTCGACGTGTCCTCACTGCGTAAAAGGCAAGGTTAATCTCGACGGCTGGGCGCCCCCGAGACCGATGAGGGGTTTGAACGGCACGGTGTACGTGTTTTCCCGGCGCTATGAATGCAAAGGTGGGACATCCTGGTCGCTGGCATTGACAGGGTTTTGGGTGTCGTGGTAAGCTGTGGGGTTAAAGTTCTGCTCGGGGTTTTCCCATCCAGCACAGCGTGCCATGGACATTATGAGTGGACGCAGACGAATACCTAGGCAGGTAGATGGCGGCGATAACGGCACTCACCTGTCTGGGTGCTCTGTGCAGGGAACCATGACTCGGGGGGCGACAAGTCCTTCCTGCTGACGGATCCGGAGGTTCTCGCGTCCTTGCCCATCGAAGTCAGCAACAGCCTCGGCGGTATCCTGACTCACAAAGGCGGTATGACCACACCGCTGCTGGATTTGCTCATGGCGGGGATGCAGAAGGGCAGCAGCATATCCTCCATCGTGGCTACCCGGAACGAGATATCGCGCCAAGGATACCTTCAGCAGCAAGCCGAGTACTTAAGCTACGCGGCACGCGCCTACAAGGGCAGCGGTGGTAGCGGTGGGAGCGGCGGTGGAAGCGGTGGCAGCAGCGATGGCCAGCAGACTCTCAGGTCTGTGTGGAGAAAGCAGCAGGCAAGTGATGTGTTCTTTTTGTGGGGGAGGGGGGGTGCCACGGACTACGGCATGTACGACTATGCGGCGATGGGGGATGTCAACAGCCTGTGCAAGCAGCTGGGCATGGTCCTGCTGTACCCCGAGGCGGAATTAAAGCTGTCAAGCACCGCGGAGGAGATGCACTTTGATTGGCGGAAGGTCTTGCCTGGTACGTGATGAGACTGTACATATCCATTTCCCCAAGAGACTTGCATTCTACAGTTTATAACCTACTTTTCTTTCCGTCTCTTGCAGCGACACCGCCCGCCGTAATCGGTGCGCCGGTCACACCGGAGGCGGTCGCCTGTGCTGGTCCGGTGTACGAGCTCATCACGGCCAAGACGTCGAGCACAGCGCGCCTGCTGCTTCAGCGATCTGATGTGCGCGAGTAGGTTCACTGAATCTCTTCCACATGAACCGTTGTTTGTTAGTCGGGGTAGGATGTTTTTGTTCCAGAATTCACCGTGGTGAACTTGACAGTTGCACTCATGTCGGTCGTCTTATCCGTGTACCTTGCTTGCAGAACTTTGCTCCCTCTCTGTGACACGGATCAAGTGAAGGCCGTGTTCCAGGCTATGGACCAACTTACAAAGCATGGCTGGTGGCTGAAAGAACCCCTGCAGAAGGACCTGCCCGAAGATTGCGAGCGCAGTATGTGTGGTTGCAGTCTTCGTGTAGTGAACGGCAGTTTAGCATGACAGCACCTTATCGATTACTGTTTCGCTTCTTGCAGGGAAGCAGATCACACGCCTCCCTCAGCAGCTCGTCGTCGGTGATCAGAGCCACGTATGGGCGGGCCTGGCCAGCGGCAATTTAACTGCTGCGGTCGCGGCATCATTGGGGCACCTTGCGGAGCAGCGCCCCGGCCTTGCTACCTCCAGCTCGCTGGGGTTCCCATGCTCTGACCCGCAGCAACGGGGCATCGGCCTGCCGCTGCGGGCCCTTGCCTCCCAGCAGCGGCAACCGGTCCAACAGCAGCAGCTGCGTGCAGCCCCAACACGGCCGCCACTGCCGCCGCAGCATCAGCAGCTGGACCCCGCGCGTGCAGCCTCCACTCTGGCAGGGCAACCGACGCAAGGGCAGCAGCTGTCGGGTGGCGCCCAGCAGCCCGCACCGGCCTACACAGACTTAACGTGGACGCTGCTGCCGCCGCAGCATCAGCAGCTGGACCCTGCGCGTGCAGCCTCCACTCTGGCAGGGCAACCGACGCAAGGGCAGTGGTTTCCAACTGCTGGGTGGGTAGGGGCAGGAACGTGATTAAGTATTGCAGAGCATGTAAACAGCACGGCATCGACACTCGGATAGCTGGACACAAGTGCCCCTACAAGGATGGGAACCAACCCGCTAAGAAGCAGAAGTAACACATACACACGCTCGGCTCAGGGGCTGAGGGCCTGAGGAATAGGTGACTTTCGGGGGCGAGCATTTAGTAGGCTTTATGGTGGATGGTCATGAGTGGCCGATCTGGTGCAGAAGGGACCTGATTTGGTGTACAATACTGCGCGTGGTCCTGGGCATGACGTTTGCAGTATGGTGGTGAGTTGCGACACAGTAGTACGTAGTTGCTCGTGAGGTAGTGGTGCGTAGGAACGTGCACGGTAAGGATGATGTACGTTCATTTACTAAGAGATAACAGGGGGCCAGCCCGTAGCCGACTATGCAGAGAGGAAGACATCTTTGGACTGGTCTTGTCACCGGGGCGTGATCTATCTAGTTTGTTCGGGCTGCCTGCCCCTGGTGTATTTGGGGGGGACGTTGCTGGATTGGTGGTGTAAGGGTCGTTTGGCCAGCGGCTGACAATTGTTGTGATCCAGCGTGGGGCTGCCTTACTGCGCTTTTGCGGCACTGCAGCACCAACACGGGTTTGCTGTAACAGTCCGTCTTGCAGGAAGAGAGCCAACCGCAGACCGCATCACATGAGGATTATACAGCAGGGTCCCGTACCGGAGTTGACATATCAAAGTAGCAGCTGTGGGAATGGCAGCGGCGTCATTCCATGTCTAGGCAACACCACTTTGTGGGGTGCGCGATACATAAAGCAAATAGTTTATGCAGTGTGTCTGGAACTAGCGTCCGAACAACTCCAAGTGCGATGGGGACGGGCACATGATCCATGGGGGCGGCACACACACAGTGATGCAAAGGCCTGACAACCCCGAAAAACGCACGGCCTTGGTTCCATACCGCGTTCAAGGCGAGCTAAGCACTATAACATGCGCATGCTGATACAGCTATGACCCCAGGCACTTTCGATTACAAGGCGGTTTTTTTACGTTGGTAGGGAAGCATAAGGCTGCTCATTCTAACAGCCCCAGTGGGGCCCAGACACATTACCCAACGGTGGCTCTCGCCGCTCTCCCCTGGTCTGCCCATCGTCATCTCCGTTGCTTGTGAGATCGCATGCCAGGGCCTGAGACCGCGTGCCAGGGCCTGAGACCGCGTGCCAGGGCCTGAGACCTCGTGTCAGGCCCTGGGGTGCGGTCTCAGGAGCTGACACGCGGTATTAGGCCGTGGCAGGGGGTCTCAGGCCCTGAGGTGCGGTCTCAGGAGCTGACACGCGGTATTAGGCCGTGGCAGGGGGTCTCAGGCCCTGAGGTGCGGTCTCAGGAGCTGACACGCGGTATTAGGCCGTGGCAGGGGGTCTCAGGCCCTGGGGTGCGGTCTCAGGAGCTGACACTCGGTAAGAGGCCGTGGCAGGGGGTCTCAGGCCCTGAGGTGCGGTCTCAGGAGCTGACACGCGGTATTAGGCCGTGGCAGGGGGTCTAAGGCCCTGGGGTGCGGTCTCAGGAGCTGACACTCGGTAAGAGGCCGTGGCAGGGGGTCTCAGGCCCTGAGGTGCGGTCTCAGGAGCTGACACGCGGTATTAGGCCGTGGCAGGGGGTCTCAGGCCCTGGGGTGCGGTCTCAGGAGCTGACACGCGGTATAAGGCCGTGGCAGGGGGTCTAAGGCCCTTGAGACCGCTTGCCAGGGCCTGAGACCGCTTGCCAGGGCCTGAGACCACGAACCCGTCACCGACAACGACTGCAACGACTGGCAACGCGTTTCGCACTGCATAGTTTCTGCCACAAACCACAAAAAACGACTGATCCATCATTCATGTGGACGCTTCACATCGTTTTTCAGAAGTAAAGCTTTTGTGGGTTTTTATCCAAGCCCCGCTGACAGATGATAACATTTGACGAAGAGCATTGCGTTTCACTAATGTTGCTAATACCCGCTGTCAAAAGCAGCTAAGTTCTTGTATGTGGCGTTTCTCTTTCTCCCCTAAAGTCAAGATGTCTGTATTTTGGATCCCGAATGGTCTATGCCTCCCCCTGGGCACCCTAATGATACAAAAGATCTCCGCGTGCACGTAATTTAACTCTGTTTTCAATGGTGACCTCGCGGTCGCCTACAACCTCTGTTTAGGCTCAATATATGCTATTTGGTTAGGCTGCAAGATTCAGTAATTAGAGTTAGAAGGATGAATTTGAGTATGAAAATGAAGGTTTCGGCGACTCAAATTCGTGAAATTTTCTAAAAAAAGTCCAGCGGCCTACGGCCGCTGTAATTCCTTCTATACAGCCACCCTATAGCAGTAATTACTGGAGATACAGCACCCTAGAATTTGCGCAAATTGCCAATAGGATGAAGATGCCCCTACTACGGGTCGTACGACAAACAACTACATACTTCATATGCTGTTTAATTCTTAGATTACAAAGCTTTGCGATTTGATATGTCCTTTCCATTTTCGCAGTACATGAATGCATGCTCAGGGAGAATGTGCTCGGCCAGGGTTATCTCCAGTGTTGCGTTTTTCTCGAGCGAATAATTATTTCTCATAAATAACATGTACTTCATTGGTTGGCGTCGTCAAAGCAGAAGGAGGAAACGCTTTTCGGCGTCATTGTACTGTGCAAGGTAACCTTTAACATAAGCACCAAGCCTGTAGCTGACAGTGGCACCATCAATTCAGTTAAATATGCTCTATCAGGTCGATATGATTGTGCTTTCGCACCGCAGTATAACGTACTGGGGTTGCAGTACTGTATTGCCGAAACACGCCTTTTTGCTGGCTCGTGCACGACAGGGCCTTCATTTGTCTTGCGATGCACAACATTTTTTATCTTTCACTTTTGCCTTGAACCTCAGGACATTCCAGCTACTTCAGAGAAAATGCTCAGGGCCCCGCTGCCACCGCCTGGTGCTCTGCACGGACAGCCAGCCCTTATGGGCGACCAGGAGTTGTTTTCCGAAGTGCTTAAGGTGAGGTCATCATGGTCTGACTGGATAGAAGCTGTACATGGTTGCGGACAAGGGAGCTCGGCCCACAGGCCTCACCATCGTCGCGGCGGCCATTTGAATATGTACATGCACACGCTGCGTTGCCACAATTCATCACATATGTGGCAAGGTTTCGACTAGTACAGCGCTCGCTGACGAATGGCGCGGCGTTGCCATCGCGCCTTGTAGAGTAAATTCCACATATCGCTGTCGCTGTCGAGGTTACGTGCTTGGTTTGTGGCATCAAGCATATCCACTAGCCGCCGTTGGTGCACCGCTGGACTCAAGTTTTGTAAATATGTGCACAATCCTTGCCCTAACAGGTGCAAAACAAGATATTCTACCTTGATCTCAAACAGAATGGTCGCGGGAAGTACATCAAGATCGCCGAGAAGGGCAAGTCAAAGACGATAGTACTGCGGTGAAACATCCCCGGGAAGGGGTTCGCGGAGTTCGCGGAATTCAATTATCTCTCGTTTGGCGGTATTAGCGGTAATTCAACATCGTATAATTTTGAAATGCAACATATATTACTGGAACCTCTCTAGGCGTCGCTACCACTTTGCTGGGGCGATGCAGGGCGCGCTATGTATGTAGCTTTCGTTCGATCTAGTATGATTGAAGGCTGATCTGCGTTACAGCTAGCTCGAGCTTCCTCTGCTACAGCGCAGCGGCCTGTACGAAGGGTCGGCTTCACAACTAAAACATGTCTCGATCTTATTTCGGACCAGCCGCCAGCACGGAGCTCTTTCGCGTCAGCACCTGCCCTTCGCGACACCGTTCTGGCGCCTAACCCTCCGACTTTCCTCCGCCTGTGGTGGCACACGTCTCGGCTAACCGCGTCAGCACTCAAGCGGGGGTTGTGGGCCGGAGCAGTGCTAGTATTACGGTCGGGAGAGCCCTCTATGCTGAATTCTGCGCCAATGCGGTCACGTGGCCACCGCCGTACTGCATCCCGGTGCACCCGCACAAGCGACGTCTGCCGCCTGCTGCCCGTCGCGGCGCGTCTTGGCGCATAATCACATGCCCCGAAAACCTTGCTTTTATTGATCACACTCCGGGCAGATGCCCTTGCCTCGTCCCTCCCGCCCTCTGGGGCCCTGGACTCAGCCCCATGGACCCACTCCCTTGCCAGGGCTGTATCCCCATGTACCCTTCTTGCTCACTTGCCCCAACCACCACAACCAAACCAAGGTTACCCCGTCACCCTGACTGTTACGCCGTCCATTGGAGACGCCCACAGCTCGCCACCTTGCCGTTCCACCCCGCTTCTCACCCTGGTCCTTACGCCGCCCTTGCACTGCCGCTGCCCGGCCCCGCCCGGCCCTCGTGTCGTGCGCCACTCCCGAATCGGGTCCCGCAGGCAAGTACCGCCCCAAGAGCAGCGTTGTAGTGCCGCTGTCTGGTCTTCACAGCTTCATCCAGCTGTTCGACTTCTACATGAACACCGATGGGTGGGTCAAGAGGGCGGGCGGGAGGAGGGGGGGAGGGAGAGTCGCCATGGCTGCGGACCAGGTCGGGGGAGTGGGAGTGGGACTGGAAGTGGGGTCAGTGGGGGCCAAAGAAGACGGAGCGGATCAGCTCGCTAGGTGGGAGGTGGGAGCTGAGGACGCGCTTCTGGTCAGTGCGCTTGTGCAGCTGCAGCAATCGGACATCCGCAGCGGTGAAGCCTCTGTCCTTCCTAGTGGCCCCGCGCTTGGTGTCCGCTGACGGGCTGACGGGTTGCGGCCACCATGCATGCGACAGGATGCGGTGGTAAACCCTAAACCCTAGAGCCGGACGGGGACCGGGTACGGCATTGTGATGGGGGCCGAGCTGCTTCCGCGGCCTCTTGTTCCGTCGTGTGTTGTCGCTGCTTTTGTCAGTGTGTCAACATCAGACGTCCTGCGCCTTGTGCCTCCCCTTGCGCCCCTCCTGGCTCTTGCGGCGCCCTTCCCGCCTCTTCGATCGACGTGCTGCAGGCCGGGGCCTCAGTCGCGGGACGTGGTGGTGGAGTCCAAGGTCTTCAACTTCAGCTGCGGCGAAAACGACCGGGGGCGCTATCTGCGCATCTTCGAGAGCGGGGGCGGCTATCCCGCGGGTACGGTACTGAATCACCACGCGCCGTGTCGCTTGGGGTGTCTAGACATATGTATTATTCGAATCGAACCGAAACGAACAAGCAGCCCAGTCTTTGACGCCAGACTGTGTCCTCTGGGCCCTCATATGACACCTCTGTTGGCCTCGCAGGCGGCTCTAGCCTCATGGTGCCCGCCGGCTGGGCCAACGCCAACATCCGCGCCTTCAGGGAAAGCTTCGAGAAGATCGCTAACTGGCTCAATCAGACGGGACTGCCGGTGCGTGCTGAGATGCCCTGATGCACACCAGTGTGATGTGGCTGTTGCGGCGGACGCTGCCCGACCGCGACTGCCCGACTCAATCTTGCTGCTGCGGCGGCGGCGGTGACGGCCGGGGCCGGGTCCTGCCCGCCGGTGTAACGTTGTCAGGTCACTGCAGTAGGGCGGCTCTGTGCATAGACCTGATGACTTTGTGACGGGAGGTTGGCGCTGAGCGCTGTCCATCGTCGTCGCCCTACCGATTTCCCACACCCCACTCACACCCGCCACCTGGGCCCCCGCTGCTGCTGCCCCTGCAGGCCATCGAGATGGCCAGCGGCCTGGCGCTCACCTCGAAACCCGACAGCGTCACCCTGGATGTGGGCAAGGAGGGCGGCCCCGTGCTGTCTGTGGGCTCCAAGCACTTCTTCTTCGACACGCGCATGAACGACCGCGGCCGCTACCTCAAAATCAAGGAGGTCAGCGGCAACATGAAGACGCTGCTGGTGGTGCCGGCGCACGCGGTCAGCAAGTTCCAAGAGGCCATCACGTTGGCGATGCTGGCGCAGCCTCGACCTGACCAGGACCTGGGTCAATCGGGGGCCGCCGTCGGCCAGGTCTGAGAACGGCGAGCCGCGGAAGAACTCATTGCAGCTGTGCGGCATGCGCTTTTGTGTAAGTGGTGGGCGATGTCGGGGCGACGACGGCGTCGGTGCTGGTACGGGGATATGGTGAGACATTCCCACGCTGGTCTTGAAAGAAGTTATTTTTTGAGGCAGGGTCGGCGGGCGCCGCGCCGCGCCGCGCAGCAGATACGTGGAGGGCGGTCCGCAAATGAGGAGTATACGAATGGCTATGATGGCTATGATGATACCGAGCCTCGAAACCTGATGTGCGGCGCCGGTCGAAAGGCGGCGTAAATTGTCACGCACGACGCGAGGTGTGGTGTGGCGTGGGCTGGCCCGCCGCTGGCAGATCGCGCGGACAACAGCAATGGATCGCAGAACACGTACGCGTTACGAGTTTCTTTAAAGGCTACGGTGCCAGTGCCGTCGGTTCCTGGCGGGCGAGCCGGGGATGCGGGCGATGCTTGGTCGGGACGGCCGCGGGGTGTGGGGCGAGTGCCCCGAGCCGCCGCGCAAATCGGGCGGCGGCTCGGGGCGGTGGTGCAGCGCCTGCGAAGTCCCTCTATATGGGTTTGGGTTAGTCTACCAGGAAGGCGTTTGGAGGTGGAAACTTGAATCATGTGAAGTCTCGGGGCCGACCTAGGAAACCACAACGAAAGCAGTCGCGCGCGCCTCCCTGGGGCTATTCCCAGGCACCAGGCGAACGTCCTGCCTTTGGCGGATGCCCCTGTCCATTTGCATGTCGTGTGTGCGTGTGCGTGGTTCACACCCAGTAACATTCCAGTCGTGCGCAGACGCGGCTGAGGAGGAGTTCTATTCGTCGTCCCTCGACGAGGCGACTCGGAGGCGATGCGTTGCCCCCGGGGGGTTCGATGGCCGCCGTCGGTGACCAGCGACAGGTTGGGGCGATCGAGGCGAGGGCGCCCGCAGAGATGGTCAGGGCTCCGCGGCGCGAGGGCGGCGTGTGGCCACACCGCACTTCGGAATTGAACTGGGTCGGGATGTGTGGATGCTGCGACGTAAGACACAAAGAGAACCACCGGGCTGCTGCGGTTGGTGATGGTGGTGATGCTGCTGCTGCTGCTAAGACTGCTGCTGCAGCAGCTGCTGTGGTTGCCGACGTCACCGCGGTCGCGTTGAATGGCGCTCCAATGGCGTGGGGTCGTTATAGGTGAGGCTGGACATATGTACGGCCGGACGCTCAAAAGCCAAATTGAATAAAGACGCTGCCTGCAGGCGCTTGAATCCCTGCACTGCGTGATGTGTGTTCCTGATGCGGATGGCATATCATTTAGAATCAAATCTGCAGTCCGTCTGCCGCTTTGTGGTGTGTGTGTGCGCGCGTGTGTTCTGAGCGTGTGGGAGTCGGTCCGTCGCCGTGTGTGCGCAGGAGCGTGCCTCCCCAAATGTGCGGTCGAGCGTTGTTTGCTGCATTGGGCTCTGTGTGCTTTTCATCCCGACTGCTGCGCCGCACAGACTGCCCGTGTTTGCCTTTGGTTGTGCGCACAAGCGGTGAAGTGCGAAATAAGACAATAATCAGCGCCCCGCGGAGAGTCGCTGCTCACCGGGAGCGGGGTACCCCGGGGGAAGCGACCCGGGTTTCGTGAGCCGCACTCGTCTCAGCTGCCGGCCCGCTTCGGTTGGCAGTTGAGGAGGTGACTTGATGCCGGGCTTTCATGGCCGTGCTACGAGAATGAAGATGGGGTTAAAAAGTGCGAAGCGTCATCCTTCACTGCGATGGGTTGCTGGGTTGGACTGCCCTGGCTTTGCAGGACCGAAGCACACTAGCGGCGGCCCCACTTTTTGTCGCATGTCTGGGGGTTGGTTTGGGTTGGTGTGACGAGCTTGGTTTCCCGTCCAGTCGATCTCAGACTGCAGGGCTGGGCGGCATTTCAAGCGCTAGTATCAATATGCCCTCTGGGGAGGGAGGGGACAGGGGAGGTTGCTTGCCGCGGCCGGCCAGCACCAAGGTGTTGCTTGGATGTCTTTAGTGAGGCACAGGACGAGACCATCGGGGGCAGCACGCGACAAGGTCCACGGTTGCCTGCGTGTCGGTCTGTCCATCCGTCCCAGACGGGTTTGAGCAACCATCAATCGTCGCTGACAGATGGGCCCCGTCCTCATGAGAGGCGATGGGGCTCGATCAGGCCAGTAGTGGGTAACTCACGGCCGCCGTTTGCGTGAGCTGGGACAGGCAAGATATGTGATCTCTTGCCATATGTCGTGGCAATTTCAAGGGATGACAGGATTGTGTGCGGCCAAGCTGGCACGGGGCTGGGGGGGACGACAGACGAAGGTCACGGTCCAGCCGGCAAATTCATGGGTGACGCGGAATTCAGAATATGTAGCTGCCGTACCGTGAGGCCAGGAGAGCGCGTAGTCCTGTGTCGGGTCAAAGTAAAGTATCGGATAATAGCGTGTTTCATATGCTTCTCTGATAATCTCAAGTACGATGCTGGTATGTGCTGGGAGGATTGGTGCAGTGAGGGAGGGCCACGGAAGCGGCCATGCGAGGTCTGGAGCTGGGGTCGAATTCTTTATCTGAGCGGGAGGCGATGGGTTGTGTACGGCCAGGCCGCTCCCGGATTCATCGTACAGCCGTACGGCCTTTCAGCGACCCGATGGTGTTGTGGCTTTGTGTGCTAATCACAATTCAGCTGGCGCTCT
The DNA here is from genome assembly GCA_003117195.1 of Eudorina sp. 2006-703-Eu-15. Classification (NCBI taxonomy): domain Eukaryota; kingdom Viridiplantae; phylum Chlorophyta; class Chlorophyceae; order Chlamydomonadales; family Volvocaceae; genus Eudorina; species Eudorina sp. 2006-703-Eu-15. Next base: position 514,283 of record BDSI01000039.1, read on the forward strand.
TTGTGCCGACCGCTATGCAGCTGGTGCTCAAACAGCTATGATGCACGAAATGAAGTACTTGGTCGGTCAAGGCGAGGAGTGGGACGGAGACGGGATGTGGACCTGAACGCTCTGCGACGCCGTGACGCGCTAGCTGTGTTGCTGCTGTGAAGGGACGCGAACTCCCGGATGATGCGGCGCACGAGTTGCGCTGATGTCCCGCAGATGATCAGTGACACATCTGGCGAGTCTGTTGCTGTTGTCCTTCAGAGCACGCTATCTGAGACCCGGCTGGGACGACGATACCAAAGCTGGATTCATGAAGCTGTGGACCGGCGTCCGGACAAAGTACTCTCTAACGATGTAACTGCCAGTCTGGAGAAATAAGTACGGTGATGTGATATCTTGATCGATCGATCCTGGTCTGAAGGTGGGGTTGCGGTGATGGTAGCCAGAACTTCCACGATGAGTGCCTACAGGCGATCACACAACTCGGCCTTGGGATTCGAGACCTGCAAAGTGTTTTCTCACAGTATGACGACTCGACTCTGGGGAGTAAGGCCAACTTGCTGTTGCTTCCGGGCTATACCAACGGGAGGCTCTGATTGCCGTCGCAGCTAAGCGTCAGCAGCAGGAACATCGGGACCCAAATGCCGGAGTGACAGCAGGTTCATATGACGACTCTTCAGACGCTGCCTTGCTCGCCCAGAGCAGAGCGCAGGTGTTCCACAATCCAACATACAGCTTGCAAGGACCCAGACTCTGCACAAGCGAAGTCCTCTCCCCAACGCCAGGTGCACAAAATTTGGGCAGTGCCCCGCAACGACACATTCTTCGACTGAAAAACTGTCCTCCTCAACTGCAGGGTGCAGCAGTCCGGCAAATCGCTGGCCACAGCACGCTCAAGCCCATGTCCCCTCCGCCTCGCACCAAGCCCTACCTACCTGCCGACTGAATCGGCCCATCCGGCACCTGTTCCAACGCACCGCACCGCATCCGTCGCACCACCGCTACCATAATCCGATAGCAGAACCCGCGGCAGCCATCGGTCGTTGCAGACCTGCCATGGTGTTGATCCCCGCGCAACCAGCCTGAGACACACGTCAACGCCGTCCAACAGAGCTTGGTTCCGAAGCATCAACCTCAGCACTGCTGTATGTCTGAGCCCTCCATGACACGTCCCCCTGTCCCCCCACGGGTGCATTGCACGGCCTGAACACCCGTCGCTACCACCCTTGCCCTACCAAAAACGCGACCACCTCCCTCGCTCGGTGTGCTCGCTACCCTGAGCGCGCTCAGTCTGTGACCGCGACCCCGCGATCGCAATGGCTCCGGTGTTGAACTGAACGCTCAGCGGGACGCCGCAAGAGGATTCCTCCCTTGTCCGAGGCGCTCTCTGACCCGCCGGCTCCGTCTGCTGGGCGCAGCGGCGGCTTAGGTGATGACGGTCGGGCTGGTGCGGCCGGTGAACTCAGCCAGCTTGGACACCTCCAGGGCGACCTGCAACAGGATTGACAATGGCAGCAGCAGCAGCAGCAGCAGCAGCAGGACCGTCAAGGGAGCATCTTATCACCGCACCGTAACAGGAGGACGAGGGGGAGGACGCGGAGTACGGCGGCACTGGCATCAGGTCCAACGTTCACCATGCCTCGCATCGACAAAGCAGCCAGCCAGCCAGCCAGCCAGCCAGCTTATCGCGGCATATTCATCCAGCCGGCGGGTCCCTACAACTCCCCCCCGGGGGCCAGGCGGGCTACACCGGGGACTCAGGGTGTTCTGCTGTACACCCGCGGCCACAACGCCAGCCTACGCCTCCGTCCCGGCAGGTGCCCACAGCAGTGGCGCCTGGTCACAACGACGGCAGCTCCCTGTTGGGGTTGCCGCCGCCGCCTGACATGTGGGCTGCAAAACCCAATCACCGGCTGCCCGGTGCCACTATCAGCCCGCACCGCACCGCACCGCACCCGACACCCTCGCATACCCCGCACGACCGCGCAACAGGCCTGCAGGTGGCAGGTGGCGGGTGCGGTCTCGCCCTCATCCCCATCCCCACCTGGATGATGGGCCCCAGGGCCACTTGGGCGTCCAGCATCAGCTTGGCCGGGTCGTTGGTGTACTGCTCGATGTACATGCGGATGGTGGCGCCCGAGGAGCCCGTGCCCGACAGGCGGAAGATGATCCGGGAGCCGTCTGCGCCGGGTCGGGGTCGAGGTGGCGGAGGGCGGGCGGCGGAGGGCGGGCGGCGGAGGGCGGGCGGCGGAGGGCGGGCGGCAGTTGGGTGGACACCGAGGAGGTTGAAGGAAGGCACCACACGGAGAGCGGCAAGTGGGACAAGACCCACGGATCCGCCGCTGCGATTGCACGACCGTGCACCACCCGGCCTTTTCACAGGCATACCTCTTAGGATGGATAAGAATCAATAAAACTACTACGCCGCGGGGTAATCTCGCGGGCAATGCGCGCGGGTCTGCAGGTCAGCTGGCGGCGGTCGGCGTCTCGCCTGCCGGGTAAGGAGTCCCAGGGCAACACAGTCCGGCCCCTCGCCTCGGCACTGGACCGGACCTGGCGGGGCGGCTGGCCAGGTTGGCGAAAGACACTTGAGGAATTTGAGACGGGTCATGGATCGCGCTGGGTGCAGGCGCGGCGCTGGTCCCCCTCCCTCACCCGAGAACACGAAGCGGATGCCCTGCTTTGAGGCCTTGGAGCCGTCGATGGGGTCCGTGTACTCGAAATCGTCCGCGGATGCCAGCGTGAAGTCGCCGAACTTCTCCCCGGGCTTGGCGGACGCGATCACGGCGCGCAGGTGGTCGACCATCTTGTTGGCGTCCGCGGAGGAGCACTCCTCGTAGTCATAGCGGCTGGGAGGACGGCAGCGGGGCCGCGGTTGGGCAGGGAGGATTGCGGCGTAGCGTTCAGGGGGTGATGCCTAGAGAGGAAAGCCGCCCGAGGCCTGGCCAGTGCCAAAACAGTGGTAACCATCATTAAGACGTAGGCTGTGATGCTCACGGGGGTCGTGTGTCTGTCGGTGCATGTGCATGTGGCGGAGTATACCGGTATGGTACACGGACAGGTGGGACAAAGGTCGGCCGGGGTAAGCAGGCTGCATGGGCCACGCGCCCCTGCCCGAACTTCTTGAGCCCTCAGGCCGGTTCGCCCACAACACGGACTTTGACCGCAAGTCCGCAACGTGTGCTGCCCGATCCCGTCCCCCATACACACACTGCGAGGTGGTCCTTGGTTTGGGTCGGGCGGGTCTCATCTCTAAACACACATCGCGCGGACCGCATCGCGCGGGCGCCCGCCACCGGGCGGCCCCGAAGACGCTGTCTTACCCACCCACCCACCCACCTAACCCCCGCCCTGCGACCGCCCACCTGAAGAAGTTCCGGCCGTACTTCTTCCAGTGCGCCACAGACACGTCCTCCACCGTCATCAGCTTGCCGCCGCTGGGCACGTCCTTGTTGTTGGCGGCCAGGATGGACAGCCAGGCCAGCACCGCGAACATGCCGTCCTTCTCGCGGATGTGGTCGCCGCCCGTGCCGAACGACTCCTCACCGCACACGGAGCACTTGCCTGTGGGGCGGTGCGGTGCGGTGCGGTCCGGTGACGTGATGTGCGGTGCGGTGCGGTGCGGTCCGGTGCGGTGCAGGGAGAGCGAAGGCGAGGAGTGGGGCTGCGGCGTCACCGGAGCTCCGGGAGCTGGGGGAAGGGAACGTACGACAGGAACCGACGGCACCGTAGCTTGGGGGTTCATCCACACGAGGCGGCCGCCGGGTAGCCGAACCCTAGACGTAAGAACCGACACCGCCCCAGAATGCGGCGCTTCCCCCTCCCATGCATCCAACTCGGCGGGTCAATGCACAAAGAGTTTCCCTAGAGGAACCCAACCACAAGTTCCGTCCCTGCACCAACTGTAACCGGTGTGCAGCCCACGGAGGCGGGTCGTACCTGCGCTCCGCGCGGCCGCGCGTTCCCCCGGTCTACTCCCACCCGCCCATCCAAGCCCCTTCGCGTCAGCGGCATCCGGTCCCACTGGTGGCCGCGGGGGAGAGAACGATCGGACGACTTGCTACCCCCCTCACCATCGGGGCCCGCAGGCTGGGTTGAGCTGCTGCTGTCCCCCGCGCATCGCACAGCTGGCTGCCCGCCCGCCCACCCACCCACCGCCGCCCACCCACCCGCGTCCATGAGGTTGCCGAAGAACTTCCAGCCGGTGGGGGTCTCGAAGAACGGCACCTTGAGGTCCTCAGCCACCCGGTCCAGGGCGCCGCTGGTGGGCATGGAGCGGGCGACACCCTGGGGAGGGGGCGGGGGAGGGCCGGGGGAGGGCCGGGGGAGGGAGTTGGGCGGGGAGGGCCGGGCCAGGCCATGCCAGAGAAGCAAGGGAGAAGAGGTCATTATGCAGAGCGGGGGCCGGCGCCCTTTCCCCACAAGGGGCATAGGGGCGCTGGCATTCAGCGGGCAGCTGGGGGCGAAGCGTGGGCAGGCCAGGCACGAGACACGGCCAGGGGTTGACGAGTGCTTTGCGCACAGCGGACCGCCCCCGCCCCGGCCCCGCCCCGCGCCGCCAGCTCTCCACCCCGACCACAGGCGCGCTGGCCGCGTCACATCTCCGGGCGCAGATGTCCCGCTCCCCGCCGCCGCACCTTGAGGCCGTCCTTGAAGTAGGGGATGCAGGCCTGGGCGTTGGCGGCGATGATGGCCACCGAGTCCGAGGGGTTCACGAAGAACTTGCGGCCTAGGACCATGTTGCGGTCGCCGTCACCGTCCGAGGCAGCGCCGAAGTCCGGCGAGTTGTCCGACCACATGATCTTGACCTGCAGGGCGGTGGGCGAAACCGTGGGAACCGTGGGCGGTGGGCGGGGCCGTGGGCGGTGGGCGGAACCGTGGGCGGTGGGCGGGGCCGTGGGCGGTGGGCGGAACCGTGGGCGGTGGGCGGGGCCGTGGGCGGTGGGCGGTGGGCGGGGCCGTGGGCGGTGGGCGGGGCCGTGGGCGGGGCGGTGGGCGGACGAGGACGAGGGCAAGTGCAGCGGCGAGGACAAGGGCGCCGTGGGAAAGAGTACATAGATCCTGAACACCGTCAGGGCAACAACAGGGTTGAGGGCGGTGAGGCCCGTCGCTCCTTAGCCTGTTCAGGGGATAGGGTTCACGCGCCCTTCGTCGCTTCCGGAGCGCTACATGACCTGGGCGACTGCGGTCGGGCTAGCAGTTCCGGCGACCTTTGCTTCCGATGCTCTGCAACCGAGGGGAACCTGCGGCCCCCCTTGCCCCGCCCCTTGCCCCGCCCCTTGCCCCCCAAGGCCGCCCGATCCACCCGGCCCGTGCTTCCCGCCAGCCTCCGAACACATCCCAACACATGAATCCGTGAGGGGCCCATGCCCAGTGACCGAACATCAGCTGCACAACCGCGTGGCCGCACAACCGCGTGGCTGGACTGAAGCATTGAAGCCGTAATGAGCGCTGCCATACCATGCCATGCCATGCCATGCAGGTGCGCTGCGCTCGGTTGGTCTGTGGTGAGCTCGGTTGCGGATGCGCGGTTTGCGCGCGTCCTTCCCCCTCATGCACTCGCACTCGCGCAGCCAGGTACAATGTGCAGCGTTGCGGCATGCCGCCCGGGCCTCGCTTGGCTGAGCCCCTTCGCCACGCCCCCGCCCTCTCCGCGCCCGCCCGCCCCCCTCACGCACCAGCTCCTCGGCGTAGGTGAGGTTGGGGTCGGGGTGGCCGCCGTTGAAGTCGGGCGACGGCACACCGTCCTTGACGCAGCTGGCCGGGGCGCCCAGCTCCTGCGCGGGTGAGGGAGGGAGGGAGGGAAGGGCGGCCGCCGAGCGCGGGGCAGTGCAGGGCGAGACGACATCCGAGTCAGGACGTGAGGGGCGGGCGGCCTCGTCGCGTGAAGACGGCGGGTCCAGGAGGGCTGCCCTCGAGGGGCCCCCTCGGAGGGCCCCACAGCCCGACGCCCTGGCACCGCACCGGGCCCCATCACCACCACCACCACCAGCCCGTTACCTCACAGCGTGCAGCTGTAACCGGCTGTGACCTTTGAACCGGCTGTGACTGTCCAACGCTCCCAAAGCTTACCAAACCACTGCGGCCCCAGCAGCCCCCCCAGCAGCCCCCCGCTCGCCCACCCGGGACAAGCGCCCCGCGCTCGGCTTCACCGCCGCCGTCCACGCCACCAAATAGCTGATGACTTCCGTCCGACAACCCGTCTCTCTCACACCTCCCCCCTTGGCTGCCTTCTCAGACCTTCCTGCCTTTCCCCCCTTAGAGCCTGCCCCACTGGGAGACTGGGAACCTCTCTGACACCTTCTGACCTACTCTGCCCCACTGGGACCTCCCCCCCTGCCCCACTGGGAGTCTAGGACCCCCCCAGCACCCCCCCGACCCAACCCACCTCCACCAGGATGCGCTTGGCGTAGGGGCCGGTGACCGCATGCATGGCGTCGAAGATGAGCGAGAAGTCCTTGCGCGCCAGGAAGCCCTTGAGCAGCTCGAAGTCGAACACTTCCTTCAGGGTGGCCAGGTAGTCCGCCACCGGGTCCACCACCTCGACCTCGAAGTCGCCGAACTTGGTCACACCCACCTGCAGGGAGGAGGGAGCCAGGGAGGGAGGCAGGGCGATTGTTTCGCGATTTCGCTGTCTTTATTGACAAAGAGGGAGGGAGCGCGGGAGGGCTGGAAGGAGGGAGGGAACAGGGAAGAGACCGCATCAGAACCCCGGGGCGGCGCGGGACCGGGGCAACTGCGCGACCCCGGGTCGGGTGGATAAGGATTGGGGAACCGATGCGTGGCACAGGAGTCGGGTCGGGTGGAGCGCGGGGTGCCAGCTGTGCCGCAACGCCAGGACGCGGAGACGTGGGGACGCAGGACTACCCGACCGACAGTCGCCTACCCGACAACCAACAAACCTCTGCGGTGCCCAGACCCCCGCCTTCCCGGGCCTCCCACCGCTCCTCTCCTCTTGCCGAGTCCCACCTTGCTGAGGTCCACATCCGGGATGTCGGCCATGTTGAGCACCGACACCTTGGTGGTCTCGCCGTAGATCTTGTCGGTGATGCGCTCCGGGGCGGGCTCGCCGCTGTTGTAGTTGAACTTGATGCCGAAGTCGTTCTCCGGGCCACCCGGGTTGTGCGAGGCCGACATGATCAGGCCGCCTGCAAGGCAGGCCAGCGGGCAATCAGACAGACAGGATGCAGCAGCAGCAGCTACTGGGTGAGCAGCGGGGGTCCAGGCGGTGCGGGGGTCCAGGCGGTGCGGGGGTCCAGGCGGTGCGGGGGTCCAGGCGGTGCGGGGGTCACAGCATGCCTGGAGCCGCCAGTGTCACCCAAGAGGAGGTGCCCTTTGCACACCCCCGCACAACCAAACCGTATGGAGGCACGGGTCGTGCAAGACGCCCGCGACCAGCGTTCGGTGCGAACACCGAAGAGGGGGACAAAGACAAACAGAGATGCGGGGCCGCCGCTGACGGCCGGGAGGCCGGGGCAACCTGACTGCTGACACGACTGCGCGGAGAGACCTGGCCACCAACCGGCACCGCTGCACACCACGAACCGAAACGCATGAGCGCACTTTCGCCGCGTGCGGGCACTTTCGAGAGTAGCCGTGTCAAAGCGCCTGCACCGTCGACACGATTCCACGCCCCTAGAGGTTTTGAAAGGTAGGAGGATAGACGGCACGGCGGCCGTGCTACCCCACGGACTCGGAGCGCCTGACGCCCGGAGTGGGTAGGTGGGTGGGTAGGTGGGTGGGTGACCCATTGGGGCTTTGCGTTTGGGACCCATCCATCTTGAAGCTCGCCAACCACGCACCCAGACCCAGCTCCCAAACGCTCCCGTGTCGCCGCGCGCCCCCCCCCCCACAACCACACACCGCCGCGAGCAGGCCTCAGCGCCCGCTAGGAAGCGCCTGCTCGTTCCCCTTCCCGAAGTTTCCATCGTTCCATGCCTGTGGGCGTATCGTATCGTCATGCCAGTATCGTGTCTTCGTGTGGTATGCTCATGGCGGTGGGCGTGTCAGCTGGAACGCTGCCACACGTGTGCGGGTGTGTCGGCCCTCCAGAGCTGGTGGTCGCCATCACCGCCGGAGACGATTAGACGATTTCACGTGCCCCGCCGATGCACGAGGGCTCGGCCGAAGGTCTTTATGTCGGGAGCACAGGCCACAGCCCCTAACACGGGCTGGCCATTTCCTAAACGGATGTGTGTGTGTGTGTGTGGTGTGTGTGATGCTCTTATCGAGGACAAGCGCCGGATATCCGGTCTGCCGATGCCATCCGTCGCAAACAAGGTAAGGCAGGGACACCTGAAACCATGCAGGTGCGTATCCCAGCTGGACTGGCAGGCCTGGGACTCTCCGACGGTTAGCGCCAGGCAGCAAGCACCCTGGGTCTGGCCCGTTAGCCACAGCTTCCAGAAACCAACCAGGAAATGCAGAAACGGCTTTGAGCACATAACTAACGTTCCGATAGTACGGAACAAATGAAACAGAGACTCTTTCGACGCGCATATACGCAATTCCATTCGCCATTCACAACAATGGGTACCCATGGCACACAACAAGCAAGGCGCCTTTGTCCTATCGTCCGCTTGGGACACATGTCCCACGTCCGACAGCCGCGACTGCCCCGATTCTCACCGTAAAGCTGACGGCGACGGATCAGTGCGGACGCGGCAGGGGTTGCCATGAGGGCGTCCTGACCGACGACGACCTTCTTGAAGCCATTGCCAGCGGCCAGCTTGATAATTATCTGCGCGCCCTCCTTGCCGAAGTAGCGCCCATCGCCGCCCAGGCCCAGAGATTTGCCCTTGACTTCATCACCCAGTGCGTTGAACAAGGATTGGACCCAGTTCGCCAGGTAGTTCTCCTGCATGAACTCCTTAGTCTTCTTCCGGAGTCCAGAAGTTCCCGTCTTCTGGCCTTCATACGGCTTGGTGGGCACTTGCTTCACCGTGACGCCCTGCAGTGCGTAAATGTGGAACAATAATGGCCCGCTTCCAACAACAGTGTGCAACCATCGCCGATCCCCGGTGCCCATACCTACCGCCGCGGCTGCCATTGCAGCAGATGTTTGCACAGCTTTTCCTCTGCGGGTCGACGCAATGCCACCCATGCGTGGGCAGACCTTGGGGACCCTATGTAACACAAAGGGTGATGGTGTTGCGGATAAGGTTATATAGGAACGATGTGATTTTGAGCTGAAAATCGCAGATCTTTCTATGGAGAGAATTCTATACGTCGCGTTCGACATGCGGTTGCAGTAGCAGTAGCGGAGGGACGTATTGCCGAGAAACTGAACTTGCCTGCTCTGCACAGCCCCGCGAACGCCCCGAGCTTGCTGTGTGAGCTGCATCCTTGCAGCTTGAGTACTCAATTCTGCAAGTTGCGACTGATGTTGGCATCCAAGGGCATTACCTACCCGTCAAGTGGCTCATCTATCGCCGGTCTCGGAGCCCATCATCAGGTTTCAGTGGCGACGACCAGCGTGGCGTTGTTTGGCTGTTGTTACCTTGCTGGCTCACGCTCCATAAGATTATTCTGCTAATAAGTATCGTTGATTCTTGCTCGGAAGTTGTTCAGTAAGCGTGCGATAATACACCTGAGAGCACGCAAAGCATCATGTCGCTGACACTCGCAACGGGAACAAATTTTCTAAAAGCATCTGTTGGTACTAGGGCGCAGGTCAGGATACGTGTGCGAACTCTAGGGTTCAGTTGGTCATTGCAAGCCACTGACCACGATTGCACTCGCCACCCGCGATGTAGGTATGCCATCCGACACGGATAGGAACGCGGGGTCTTCGGACAGGTGCGCGGACAGCGCATGCTTTCAGAACCATGCTTTCGAAGTCAGATCTGACTGTGTCGTCTCGGACGCTCTCCGCAGGCGTTAGCATACGGAGCGCAGCGCTGCCAGAGAATACTGCTAGCACTTCCATTGATATTCGGGAGCTGTCGAATATCATTACGGCCCGGGAGCTGGAGAGCGGGGAACGTGAGTTCCCATGCTGAACCCTCGCGGCCAGTGTGGCGGAGCCTGCGAGGGATAGCAGCCGCATGACGGCCATGTGAAGGCAGGAGGCGGGGGGAATCCGGCTTGGGCCCTTATTTACGCCTCCACCTCCTTACGATTGTCTGCGCGTACGTACGACGGCCAGCTGCCTGGGGTTACACCGCGCCGGGGCGTGCGTTGGGAAATGCTGTCCGATGGGGTCGTTCGACCCAAACCCAAGCACGCCATGAGGGCGCACGGCGGGAATCCATGCCACTCAGTTTGTGTTTGGCCAAGCGCGACAAAGTCCCAGCATGACCTTCGCGGGGCCGCCTCGTACCTTCCCAGCGCCAGCGTTTGGCTGGAGCCTCTGGATCTATCCCGGTATCCAAAGGTACCATTGCTGCTGGTGCCCTGCGCCGCACGGCTCCCAAGGGCCTGCGGGGCGGCGCAGTCGGCATGGCCCGGGGACAGAGGCAGTCAAACCACGAAAAGTGCGCGCGCAGCGCAGCGGTGCACTCCGTTGACTTCCGGAGTGCGGCCCGTCCGTCCCTTGTGTAAATTGCTCTGCAGAGCAACATGCGTTGGAGCAGCTGAGCAGTGCGCTGGGGGAGCCGATGGCGGTCGTCAAGAACATGGCCTTCAGGCAGAAGGGGCTGCTGAGCCTGGATGCCGCCGAGGTCAAGTCGCGGGTGGAGGAGGTGGCCCGGACCGTGGACGTGAGTGGGGACGGATCGGGGCGGTGGGCCGGGCGGCCGGGTTGGGGAGGGGGTTTAAAGCAACACTATTACAAGCCCAGAACTAACCTGGGCGCACCCGCGGGAGCCGTCGTAACGGAGGGCGACGCCCCTTGGATGGGACCGGGACCGCCTTCGCACGGTGGCCGCCTTCGCCACGTCGTGGCGACCGAGGGCAGCGGGCGCCTCGCCGCCACCACTGAGTGGCAGGCACGACGACAGGCGCTGCCGCGGCCGCTACCCCGCCGCGGCGCGACGCGTGGTGCGCTCGCGCGTGTTCCGTCGCGCCGGGATACCGATACCGATACCGCTTACCTCAAGAGCCCAAAAATGCGCGGTCGCCCGGACCAGCATGCCTGGCACTTCGCATGCATCGCCGGGCTGCGCCGGGGGGCTGCCGCGCTGCCCGCCCCGGCCTCCTCGACGCCTGTGCTGTGCAATCCACCGCATTCGCGCGCCCTCGTGGGCACGAAGGTGACCCCACTGCCAGCCCTCCTTCCCCGCTCCCCGCTTCCTCACCGCCCGAGCCGCTTTTTCCGCGCCCGAGCCGCTTCCTCACCGCCCGAGCCGCCTCCCCCGCAGGTCCCCTACGAGAAGGCCCGTCAGATGTGCGCCATCCAGCCCAGCCTCATCACCGACACGCAGCGCCAGGCGGAGGCGCTGCAGTACGGCCTGCGCATCATCTGCCACGACCTCAAGGCGCCCAAGGACGAGATCGTGGACCTCATCATCAGCAACCCCTCGGTGCTGCACGGCCGCAGCATGCGCCTCTCCGTGGCGGACCTGGCGCACCTGGCACTGCTGCGGGAGCCCAAGGGTCGCATCGTGGACTGAGCGGCGGCGGCGGTGGCGAGCAGCGGAGGCGGGCGGCGAAGGCGCTGTGCGGCGCAGGGCGCGGGCCGGGACCGGTGGAAAGGACAGCTAGGGGGCGGGAGGAAGGAGAAGGCGGCATGGCGCGCGGGCGGGGGGGGCATTCGGGGGTGGGTGCGTTGCGTGTGATCGGAGCAGCCGGGGCGGGAGGGGCGTCCGGGGCCCGGGGCGCGGCTCGGCGGCGGAGTGCGGCGAACGGCTGCCTGGGCTCGACATGTTATCGCATGTACATGATACCATACATGCACGCTTGGGCGCGCTTGGCACGGAAAGGGAGTCTGGAACGAACCCGGACCCGGTGCTGGGGTGTCCAGATTGTGTACGTTAGTACTGCGGGACCGCCAAACGACGGCGTCCGTTAGTGCGGTGGGACCACACAAACAAACGACGTATCGCGGCTCGGCCAGGACGACCTGGGAGGCGTAGTCATTCCCCCTTGGTGCGCAGGCGTAATGAACGGTAGAAGGTGTGTGCGGTCGGGTCGGGGCTGTGACGCGGTTGAGGGCAGGTCATGTCATGTGAAGTGGCTACTACGCGGTGTGGGGGCGTCTCATCTGCCCTGGGACCTTGTCGACGGCGCCGACACGAAGACACACACATGGCCGAAGGGGACGTGTGCCGTGCGTGTGGTTAGAAGAAGCGCCCGCCCGACCCGCCGTGCGTGTGGTGTTTCACACCGGACTCGGCTGGCGGGCCACGCGCACAACCAACGGATAGCTGCTTGACGGCTTTCTGCATGGAGTCCTTGTGGCGCCAGCACGCTGTTACCCAAGGCGACTCAGGGGTCAGGGCGCCTTGGTGTAGAGCGATGGTGCCGCAATTCCAATCTCTTTAAATTGACCGGAGGGTCGTCAACCTTGTGTAAATAGGGGATCGTCACTCTGCCTGCCGTATCGGTTGTCCGCACCTGGAGTGGGTGGCCCCGAGGATGCCACAACCCCACCTCCCGGCGCCCCTTTCAGGCCTCGACATTCTTCATACGGCAGACCTGATAGATTCCGTTTGCAAGCCAGATGTTGCGCATGGCATATCACCGACACCATCACCGGCACGGCGGCAGCTGCCACCGCGACAGCAGCCGACACCCGGCTTGCGGCCTAGGGCGTCAAATCGTCCAAAGCGACGGGCGCCCCATTCCCAGGTCATGAAACCAAACCAGCGTGCCCACCATCAGCACGCCGTTCGAAAAAGCCAAAAAAAACATCACCCATCGCGAAAGGCTACACCGCCACTCGAAGTGTGGGTGGCGGCGAGTAGGTGTGTAGCTGTGTCGTCACACACTCGTTGGCAGGACCGCACCCGCCAAACGAACTGCGGGTGTGAGGATGTCGTACACATGCACCAGACCAAAACCACAACCTGCGCGGAACGGAACTGCACTAACACAGACAGCACACACCGACAGGACCGAGCACTGACTGACGCTGCCAAAATCATGAGCTCCCGGGGAACATGGGGAGCCGCACCCCCAACTGCATACAGGGCTGTGCACAAGCGCGGCACCGCGGAAGCGGCCCCCCGCTTGCGCACAGCCGCTGCCCCGGGGCACAAAGCTGTGATATTTGCCCCCCGAGGTCTCAAACGTCCGGCACTCGAATATAGCAACGCGCATGCCACAAGGTTCTGTTGGGGGTAACAGGCTCGGGAGCGCAATGGTTATGTGTTTTTTGCCCTCCTTCGGTCCTCCCCCGGACCAAAACCAAATCAACCGCCTCTTCTTCGCCCGGCCAGATTTTGGCACACATCCACACACCCGCTGATTCGACCAGGCCATCCATTTTGTCCCATTTCGTCTCTCGTGTGACCGTCCGCATCGCACTTCACAAGTAGCAGCGATAGCGGTGGCGGCGGCGGTGGCGGCAGGGGCGCATCAGCCGCCGCACGCACCCAGCAAGGGAGAAAGAGCCATCCGCGAGATGGTGTCAGCCTCCATCCTTCGGCCACCTGGGCGACCGCGCTCATCAGTGGCGTCCCAGTCCCAGTGTCCCGGATCCCGTCCCGGCCGACATCCGACACCGTTCACCAGTGCAGGGCCGTACCAACAGATCACATCCGTGCCGGCCTCGACACGCCTGCCTCATCTACCCCACATCATGGAACACGTGCCTGGCAGGACTCGACAGTTACACTTCTATGATAGGACCGCCCCACTGTCACTTCCCTTGTCCCGACGCCGACCGGATACAGCGAAACCCGGCAGCCAGCCCGCAGGCTCCGCCACCGCGTCCACGCCGGAGCGCAAGCACGTCTGCCCAACGACCGGTCACGCTCGGGCCCAACATGCCAGTGCGCAACGCCAGGCCCGCCTGCCGCAAGCAACTCAGCACTGTGCCCAGCCCGACAATGCCCTCCAACAAGGCCCGAACATGCCAACGCACTGACTGGGTACCGCAGCGGTTGCTCAGACGCGTGAACCTCCCCGTCCATGCACACACAGACCTGGGCTCGGTCGGGCGGGCTTCCGTCCTAAGTTTCTAACACACAGGCGTGGCAGCGCGTAGAACCTCCACCCGCAGATGCCGGTCCCCAAACACTAGCAAGCCCACCCACATCCGCCTAGCTCCCTTCAGGTGCGCGTGTGCTGCGGCAGCGACACGTCCACGAGCCGCGCCAACAGCTGAAGCACCTCCCCGGGGTCGTTCAGGTAGAAGGGCGCCCGGCTGGGCTTCTGCCCCACAGTGCATGCAAACACCTGAAGTGCAAGCGTGAGGCGGCGCGGCAGGGTGACGCGTCAGGCGGAGGGCGGAAGAAGCCGGGTTGGGTGGTGGGGCTGAAGGAAAATGCCGACAGACGACTGTATGTTCCTCCACCATGTCCTGTTCCTGTTCCCGTTTCCACAATAGCCACTAATATTCACAATACCAGCTGCTTTCCTGCAAAAACGTAGCACAGATTATGCAACTAGCATAACTCACTCTCAATCACAAGAAGAAGATCGGATGCCGACCCGTGCTGCACGCGTGAGAAAATCCATCTGTCCATCAGGTCGGCGGTCAGCCCCAGCTGCCGCGAGTCCACCCCCTCCTTATAAAGCCCGAGGTTCCGCATCGAACTCTAGCCATAAACAACATCCAACCCCGCCCCACCCGGTCCGATTCCCACGCTCGCTGTCGTTGTCCTCCCCAGGACCCAACCCCGGCCCGGCGTACCTCGGCCGTCATGGTGGGTGAGGACCTCAGGGTCTCAATCGAGGTGTACATGTCCTCGTCACTGCGGTCGTCGCCGATGCACAGCATGAAGTCGGGCCCCGTGCGGGGGCCCGAAGACGAGCCCTCCGCCGACGTGGAGCAGCAGGGCGACGCCAGCAGCCGCTCCAGCGCCCCGCCCTTGGAGACGCCCTGCGGCTTGATCTCCACGTACCCCTGGCCGCCCACAATCTCGACGGGCTTGTTGGACAGCACCCCTTCTAGATGGTCCAGAAGCTCCTTGGCCTGGCGGGGGAGAGGTTTAGGCGCGAGGGGAAGGAAACGTCGAACATCGGGTTGGGAAAGGCGGGTTCGAAGGGCGTGTTTCCCATCCGCGACGTACCATGCTACCCACTGCTGCCGTTTGACAAAGAGGACGACAGCGACAAGGACAAGGCGACAGGGACAAGGCAGGACAGGTGTATCCCGAGTAGGTTAGCCCAGGTACCGAGCTCTGCAACGCGCTGCGAGGTACCCCACCCCTAAACGGTGGACCCCACCCCAGGCACGGAATCCCCAGCCTCCCCAGCCTCCCCGGCCCTCCCCGTCCGTGCCTGCACCCGGGTGTGTCCGGTTTCCCGGTCTCCCTTGGTGCCGGTCCCACACCCCCCGCCCTCGCCGCGCCCACCTGCCAGGCCCCGAAGTCCGGATCGGCGTCCCGGTAGTGCCACACCAGGGCGCTCTCCTTGGCCTCGACGCTGGACCCGTCCGTGGACTCGACGTACTGCTTCAGGATGGGCTCCGCGATGCGCTTCCAGCTGAAGTCGGCGTGCGGCACCAGCGTCTCCCAGTGGCTGCTGCCCATGGCCCGGTAGAAGAATCCGTTCTCGGCCACCAGGCCAAGGTTGGCCTGCGGCAGTGCGTGGTACGTGCGGTGAGTGAGGGGTGCGGCGCGCCCGGACGATGGGGCTTGGGGCGCGATGGATCAGCAGCGCAATCGGCAAGGCGGGCGCGACACGCGCGGCGGATCGGGGGGAGATGCTCGGCACAAACTCCACTCGCACTTATTCATTCGCAAGGCACGGGATGGTGATTTGCCGACAGGCGGCCGACACGATAAGCTACAGCGCCCTGAATGGACGCATGCCTTAGTAGCGAGGCAGGAACGGCCATGATGCCCGCCAGCCGTGCTCCTCAGCCCACTGACGAACACGCCTCTCGGCTCTGCCAATGCGGCACGGCCGTCTCCCACACCCCCCCCCAAAGCCCCGCCCCGCGGCGCTAATTTCCCAAAGCCCAAAACCCCAGCCCCGCGCCCATCTCACAATGGACGCGAACCACGTCGACAGGTCCGACTTTTGGCTGCTGCTGAAGAGGAACACCCTGTTGTGAGGGACCGCCGTCAGCGCCCGCAGCACCGCCAGCAGCGACTCCTCGGGCGCCAGCGTCAGGGACGACGGGGAGCCGCCCGTCAGCGTGCCGTCATAGTCCAGGAAGAAGGCGCGGAACCGGGAGCTGCGACGGCACAGACCAGGGAGCGGGTATTGGGCATTGGGCACCAGCAGCACACGATGGACGCCGCATGCGTCACTCTCGTTGATTACAAAATGACAGGTTGCATACTTATAATGCGAGAGGTCATCGCCTTGTAGAAGCGTCACTTGGCGAAGGCGCGCACAGGACCAAGACCAGGTGCCAATCGGTGACTGCATGGGCGTTTTTGTGACGGTGGGCTGTCGGCGAAGAACATCGGCACTTGCCGTAGGGAGGTACCTACCGCGGTGACCACCTCCCTCCCTGGGCCACACTCCCACTCCTACTACTGCCATCTTTCGCCTTGTGCTCTCGTCCATGCCCAAGCACCCAGCACACACACACCCACCCACCCACCCACCTGGCGTACGTGGTGGCCACCATGGCCTCATCCAGCCGCCGGAAGTTGGCATCCAGCGCCACCATGCGGAACGTGTCCAACCCCAGACCCAGGCCGTAGCACTTCATGGCCACGTGGTTCTTGGTCACGCGCTGCGCAGAGGGGAAGGAGGTGGTGTGCAGTGTGTCCGTCCGTCATCCATACATATCGCCACCAGAACTGGACCTGCCTAAGAGGGCTATAAACCGCAAATCTGCTGTGATGAAGGTTTTGGCAGTCGGCGAACCGGTGCATGCCGCTGGCTGTCCCCTGACTGGCTGTCCCCGGTCTGGGCTGTCCGGGTGACGCCGTAAGGGGGAAAGGGGATTGCGGAGCCGCGGTCGCCGCCGCCGCCGCCACATACATGAAATGCGTCAACCGCAGAGGGGCCCCCCTCCTCTTCCACTTCCTCTTTCCCTCCTTCCCTCCCCCCTCCGCCCCTGACGCATATGCCTCCAACCCCTCCTCCCTCTTAACCCCCTCTCCGTCCTCCTTCCCCGACTGACTGAGCTCACCTGCAGGTCCCCGACAAAGCTGGTCGCCCAGTAGGCCACCGTGTGCTGGCTCACGTACCGCCAGTGCTTCTCGTGCCGCAGCTGCCGGTGCTCCCGGGGCAGCTTGATGGCCGCGTAGATGCCGTCCGCCACCGACTCCACCGACCAGGGGTTGACCCGGATGGCCCCACTCAGGGAGGGAGAGCAGCCCACAAACTCTAATGGCAGGCGGCGCGCACGCATCGACACAGGGACGGGAAGGGACGGGAAACCCGAGCGCGAAAGCACGTCATTGGCTGGACCACCAGATTGCTCAACTGGCGACGTGTTCTTTTTCCAAGCATGAAAGGAACCGACCGCGCGAGAAGGTATGGAACTTGCAGCACCACCCTGAAGCCACGCAGCCAGTCGCTCCAACCAAAGGCCCAGTCTCAATGTTGGCCGCGCAGCAGCGTTCCCAGCAACTGTCATGCACTCAGTTCAGCCCCGTCCCGTCCAGTCCAGCCCAAGTTCATTCGCTTGCCGACAGCCATGCCATGACCACCATCTTCACGCGAACCACAACCCCAGGCCCACACTCGCAACCCCCACCAAATCACCGTGCGCGCAATGTACGATGCTTCACATCACACAGCACGGACCAAGGGAGAATTGCGCGGCGCCCACCCCGTCCATACACTCACCCGAGACCACCAACATGCTCTCCCGCTTAGCTCCGGGGCCGTGCCCGCCGTCCCAGTTGTCCGGGCCCTGCCGGCACACCACGTACTCGTACGGCACCAGGTTCATGCCGTCACGCGTGGCCGTCACCACTGCGCAGTCCGCAATCGAGTAAAAGGCCATCCGCTCGTGAAGCGGCACGTGGCGCTCGAGGTACTGCACCGGCAGGTACGACCCCTTGCCGTACTTTCGGTTGATTGAGTCCACCAGGTTGTTGACGCAGCGGTGCAGCTCCGTAATGTCCCGACCGGTGGAGCGCGGCGGGTTGGTGATCTGGGTGGTGACCAGGGAAGGGGCGCATCCCATCAATGGCACATGGATACACGGTGCCAACATCTATCTGCGCAGCCGCTGCTGTGAGGAGGAGGGCACAAAGCGCCGCACAACCAGCATGGCGTGCCGCCCCGCCGCCATCTCCATGACCCCGCCGCCAGCTGCAGAGCCACAGCCCCGTCGTGATACCGCGCAGCTGCCATGCCTCCGGTTCCCCGCCCCCCCCCCCACGGATACTCGCTCTGGCAGCAGCGTAGTATAAATATGTTTACCAATTCCTATACCCCCCCCACACACCCACGGGTCACCCACCTGCACCAGCACCAGCTGTCCCCGCCACTCCGGGTGCTGCTCCAGCAGCCGCTCCAGCGCCAACAGCTTCAGCTCCACCCCCTTGAACACGTCCAGATCGTCGCACCCCACCAGCACTGTCAGGCCCGCGTACTGCGCCAGCAGCTCGCCGCGCCGCCATTTGAACTCGTCCCAGGAGAACCCGTCCAGGTAGCGGCGGGGCTGGACACCTGAGGACGAGGGACCGAGAGGGAGAGGGACCGGGAGATGAGAGCTGTCAAGAGAAACAGAGGCTCGGCGCACGGCCAGAGACTCCAGCGTCAGGGACGATCTGCCGACCTCATCCCCCACTCTTGGGTTTCGGCACCTCCGTCACGATGGATGAGAAAACGAGAGCACTGCAAGCGAGTTCGGTGTGAAAGCACTGCCCCCCCGACCTTACCGTCCCTTCCTGGGCTGGTTCTTCGCGCCAACTCCCGCCCATCTCTTCCCGGCCGCATTTTCCCTTTCAGCAAATTGCGATCAAGCTTCCAACCCAAGTCCTGATGATGTCGAGGTAATATTTGTGCACTGCACCGCAACTGTTCCTCGGTAACCAGCTCTGCATCGGGCGGACGGGCAAGGCACCGCGCCGCTAGCCGCTAGCCGCCCCACCCCGCCCTCCCCGGTGGCCTTGCTCGCTCTTACCGGTGGGCATGATCTTGATGCCCACCGTCCGTCCATAGTACTCAATCGTTATGGACCCCCGGGACGTCTCGTGCTCCAGCCCCAGCATGCGCGAGCAGCACGACAGGAAATGCCGCGCGTAGTCAAACGTGTGGAACCCTGTGTGCGCGAACCCCAAAACCAGGCACCAGGCGCAAGGCGATAGGTGAAGAAGGTACACAACGTAACACCAACGGTGTGGTGCGGTCACGCGCAGAGAGAGAGTCAAGCGGGAGGGGCCGATGCGAGTGCGACCGGCGGAAGTGTCTTTGATCAAACCCATCACGGCCCAGAATCCCGTGATTACCGGTGGAGTTTGGGGAGCCCAAGTGCGGCCGCCGCAACGGCCGGATGAGTTGGGTACGGGTATGGGTGTGCCCCGGCCCATCAAGGGCAGGACCAACGGCCGGCAGACGCATGACCACACCAGTAACCACAGGTCACGACCCGCATCACCGCTATTTTAGAGTGTTGAGTAGAGCTGTCGATGGGGGACTCACGTGGTCCGCAAGGATGGCCCCTTCGTGGGGCAACTTGCCGCGACATGGACTCAGGTTCACCAACGTGACCGGGTGAAATGTGACCGCGCAACACGAAAGCTGTCTTTCCGGTTCCTCCGAGGCCAGCAGACATCTCGTCATGGTGTTCACATGTCGCGGCGTTCCGCACGTCTTCGTCTTGTGTCGTTCGATGAGCAAACAAACACTGGTAGCATGCCAATAAAAACACCTGGAAGCGTGCCCCTGTAATAACGCCTGCCTCGCTGCACTGAAGAGGCTGCCCGCGGCGGAACCGCCACAGCGGCTGCACCATGGGGCTGGGGCTGCCACACCCTGGTTTCACCCAATGGCTGCTTCGCCCTGAAAAGGGAGCGTTCCGTGCTGCCGTCCCTGTTCCTTGGTGCATCAAAGAGCGGCAGACCTCTGCGGATCTCCTCACCGATCAGGTCCGCGTTCAGCAGCGACCGCAGCAGCTCCTCGCGCTTTGGAAATGTCCGGAAGATTTCCGATGACGGGAAGGGCGAGTGCAGGAACAGCCCGCACCGTATCCGGTTGAACCGCTTACGCAGAAGGCTGGGCAGCACCAGCAGATGGTAGTCGTGAATCCACACGTAGTCCGTATCCGTCGCAAGCTCCTCCATCACCTTCTCGCAGAACACCTGTTTCGCGCCCGAAGCATACCGAGACCCAAGCCATATCAGAGACGAACAGACGGACCCCGTCCGGGAGATCAGCAGCCATGCATGTGGGCCCCTAAACAGCCTAAACCGGCGTGTTACGGGTGCCGCGTACCTTGTTGGCTTTCACGTACGCCTGCCACATCTCCTGGTCAAACCTCCCCGAGCTGTCCGGGGAGACGGGCAGCACGTAGTGGAACAGCGGCCACAGCTGCTGCTTGCAGCACCCTGTGACGTACAGGTTGACGGGATTCCGATGCAGGAAGGGCAGGTCGACATGAGGGGGTTTCTCCAACATTACGACGCTCAGTCACCATGTCCAGATCAGGACCACCAACGATACATGACTGGTCACCGCGATGCTCGAAACGGCTTGCCTTTGTAGAATTTGTCGCGAAGGTCCCGATCCAGAAATGCCGGACAGCAGTTATAAAGTCGTTTCAGCTGTGCGGCCACCGCCTGCGGCAAGCCGGAACCGACATTGCGAACTGCATCGGCTGACGCAGCTGCTGACGAGTGGCAGTGAACCTGACGTAAAACTTACTTCCTGCTCTTCGACGGCAACGTCTATCGGAAGTGATCCCACGTACATCACTTCCAGCTCTGGTGGAATTCCCTCCTGCGTTGCCAGGACATCCCGTCATGAGCCCGGCAGCACCGCAGAAGATGGTAGAACTTGCATACCTTGGCCTGACCAACAAGAGCATCCTCGTCCCATTCGAATTCCCAACCAGTTGCGCCGCGCTTGACCCTCAGTGGAAGGTGGTTGGACACAATTATCAGCCTACGCATCCAGTACGCCGCCATTAGGTCATAGGCCACCTTTGTATATAATAAAGCGCTGTTACCAGACCTGGTAGATCGCCCATCGTGGCTTTCAGTGCTGGGTCGTGGGCTGAGAGTGCTCCGCCCCATACGCGAAGCCTGGTTGCCATGGGGCTCGCCGCCGTCGGCGAGCAATGCAAGATTATGATACGAGCCACGGGCGTTCTGCATCCTCTGCATCCTGCTGTGACTGTGTTACGCCGCTATAATGCCAATCTACGAGAACAACGTCCACATCTCATGGCTCTTTGGTAATTTTTACAGGCCAAAATTTGCTACAACCTGCCTAAAGCACGGAGGCAAGGGAATTCTTTAGGCACAAATTCAGTTGTAGTAAGGTACTACACGTACCGGTACGGAATGTCGTCTATCCTTACAACAAGCAAGCACAAAGCTGCAACAGTGCAACTCGGACAGCTCTATTTTCACCAACTGATGAATACAAAGAAATGTGACTGGCTTATGTAACGGTCGTTAAAACGTATCCCCAGAGCGCTCGGCACATCCCGCTGATTCAGCAATCGTTGGGCAAAACGATGTTTTCAAAGCTAAGCATTATAATTGTAAGGCCCCTAGAATGCTGCCGAGGATAGCAAGTGAAGCGGTCGTGGGCAAGTGTGACCTTGATGCGTAAATTACTATATTAATAAAGGGGAGGGGGCCTTTTCAGTCAATGGGTTTTGGCATGGCCCGAACCCTTCGTGAACCCAGCGCAACGCGCACCCGAGTGAGTCCGGCAGGTTGCAGCATCCTGGTGCAGGGTAGCAGGCGCATAACCCGACGCCTCCAGCCGTCCATCACAGCCCGTTGGGAGACGTATTCCCGCCCGGCAGCAGCAACCGGACTGCTGCGCCCGTGGGTCCGTTCCTTGCATGCGACCAGGAAAAGAGCTACCCGGGCTTCCCACACGCCAGCATCTGGACGGAACCGGTCAAGGCCGTTAAACTTCCCTTGCAGCTTCACCGATCTCCTCGTATTCGAAGCCGTCCCATCTACCTCCACACGGATCGGAGCAATCCTTCGGAGCCTGACGTCCCACTGACGTTTTCGACGGTCTCGGCAGCGGGCCTCTCGGGTCCACAGCGTCCCAACTGCAACCCCAGCGAACTATCGGACCCCGCGTGGGCGCCATCACTGTTCCCACGTGCCGTCCTTTCCGTCGTCGCGCTTGGACACGTGTAACCCCCAAGCCCGATGGATCGGGCCGCGGATCCGTGCCGTGTCGGGAGCCCACTGGCAGTGCGCTCATCCTGCTACACCATACTCCCCACGCGGCAGGGCCAGGGGCAGCAGCTCAACCCCGATCCAGGGTCTCCGCTGCAACTCGGCGGGGGCCGTCAAGCCGCCAGTCCCGCCAACCAGACAAACACGCACGTCCATCCCTGCGCCTGGTCCACCTGGTGCCGACGTGGGTTGATTCACACGCGGGCCGCCCGCATCCCCTCCACTGCCGCTTGGAACCCAGCCCTGCTCCGCACCCGGCCCTTGCAGGCCGCCCAATGTGACACCACCCACCGAAGACCCAACACCCCAGCGCTACATGCGCGACGTGGGCGACCCCAGACCCGCCGTGAACAAGGGCGCCTCGCCGTCCACCGGCTCGAACAGCTGCCGTACGACCTGCTCCGGAACCTGCTGCGCGACGCCGTACCGCCACTTGGGGCGGTTGTCCTTGTCGATCAGCAGCGCCCTGACGCCCTCCAGGAAGTCCGCCTCGCCCGCGGTGAAACGCCGCGCCAGGGTGTACTCCATCTGCAGGCACTGCTGCAGCGTCATGTGGCCGGCGGCGCTGCGCCGCAGCATCTCCCACGTCACCACGTGGGACAGCGGCGAGCCCCTGTCAGGGGAGGGGAGCAGCGAGCAGGGGATAGGCAGGCCCGCGCGGGGACGGGGGCAAGTGAGCCATTCGCGGGGCGTACAACAGCTGTAACACGTGTCGTACATGCATCATGCACATATGGGTAAAATACATGCATAGTCACGGTGCAGCAGGACTGCGAGCTCCAAGCACCCCCTGCCTTTGAACACCGCGGCCAACCACGAGCCACGAACCATGTGCAAGCACTGCGGCGTGCGGTTGTCGCCAGGCACGGAGGAGCGGGTCCCGCGCGCCGGGTTGAGAACGGCCGTGTGGGCCTTCCTGGTGGGGCTCCGGACGTCATGTGCGCGGCAGACCGCGCAGTCACATCGGCGGTCAGGGCCCCAACGCCCCATGTGCAGCTGTGCGTGTGTGCATGCCGGCGGCCCACCCCGCTGCGCGAAAAAACGTAAGGTCCTGCACACGTGGCCCCATATGGGGGCACCAGCGCCATCGATCCATCACATCACTGGCCTGCCCTTGGCCTCCTCTTTTCCCCTTCACTCCTGGACCCGCCTCACCCCCAGGAGTGAGGCGGGCACCCCCTTACTTGCGCATCGCCGCCAGGGTGTCTCGAACGAACGCCCGGGCCTCCGCACCACCACCATCGCCGCCGCCGCCTGCCGCAGCCGGCCCCGACCCCGCCTCCGCCGCCCGGTCCGCCTCCCGCACAGCCGCCTCCAGGGAGGCCATCACCTGGGGCACACTGCCCAGCCCGAAGTGCGCGTTGATCAGCGGCAGCTTCCACTCCAGCAGCGCGCTCCGCTGGGGACCGGCTCCGGAACCGGTTCCGGAGCCGGCGCCAGGCGGCGGCGTGGGTTGCTCCAGGGAACGCAGCAGGGCGTCCAGTTGGGACCGGTCCGCGGCGCGGGGCCCCAGGCGGCGAATGCCCTCCTCCAGCTCGGTCAGGCGGGAGGAGGGGATGCAGTGAGTGGCGAAGCCGGCGTCCTTAACCTCGGCGCCTGCGTGGGCGGTCGGGTGTGGGCGGTCAGGTGTGGACGGTCAGACGGCTCAGGTCACCCGCGCGATGGAGGAGTTCCTGTGTTGTAGGGTGTCGCATCCTGAACCGCCGGGAGAGTCCCCGGCGTGCAAATTGAGCACGGGCGCTGAAGCAAGATGAAACCGACGACGACGACGACGACGGCATGCCGAGAGCCGCATATTCCATTAGCATCTCGCAACGTGTTGGCCATGGCGCACAGCGATTCGAGTAGCGAATGAGACGGAGCCCCTAGCGTCCACGCCCCCCAGCGGCCCTACCGATGAGCCGCTGCCCCGTCAGACCCATGTAGCGGCCCAGGTGGCCGGGCAGGCGGTGCAGGAAGAAAGCCGCCCCCACGTCAGGGAACAGCCCGATGCCGGACTCGGGCATGGCCAGCACCGTCCTGAGGGGGAGTATGGTACATCGGAGGGGCGCACGGGGCAGGCGGGTGAGGGTGCCGTGTGCGAACCACGGGGCAGGCGGGTGAGGGTGCCGTGCGCGAACCACGGGGCAGGCGGGTGAGGGTGCCGTGCGCGAACCACGGGGCAGGCGGGTGAAGGCGCTGTGTGAACAACGGCCTTCATGACCTTCCGCGGGGCGACGGCGGGAACGGCGAAGAGGCGAGCGTAAGCAGTGGGGGAATCTGGCGAGATCTGGATGGCCCAGACACGGAGGCAAGCGCTCGCCGCCTTGCAGCAAATGGGGAGGGGCGGCTGCGCGGGCAGGAGGCCGGAGGGCTTTGCGATGTCGGTTGATGCGCCCCGCCGCGACGGTCAACGGTCAACGGTAAACGGTGCGGCGCTGAGCTGACGGGCGGCGGGCGGACCGACGGGCCGGAGTCTCGTCCTCTTGTACCTCTCCGTGGCCACCCGGAAGGTGCCGTGGTACGACACCCCCACGCCACCGCCCATCACGATGCCGTCGATGACCGCCACGTACGGCACCGGCAGCTGCGCGATGGCGTTGTTGTTGGCATACTCGACACGGAAAAACTCGCTGCCGTACGCCCAGTCCCCGGCCCGCGCCCGCAGAACCACCTCCTTGACGTCCCCGCCGGCGCAGAAGGCCTGCGGTCAGCCAAGGAGCCCGGGCTGGGCTCAGGTGGGGCAGCTGAGGGGGTGCGGCAGGTGGTCGACTGGACCCCGCAGTCGGTCGGCTGCAGCGTCGCTCTGACGCCTGGGGCAGCTAGGACCACCACAACGCGGGGCCGTCTTGGCTCCCTGGTGGCCGCAGCTACCGACAGGTCATACACAGGCGGCAAGCAGGTGCCGTCGCGTGCGACCTAGCGGCAGCAGGGCAGGTGCACGGCTCCAGGTGCGCGGCCCCATGAACAAGTCCGCGAGGAACCCAACCGTGGCGGGTCGGTGCACAGCGCAGCACCTGCTCGCCGGAAACCTGCCGGTGCCTGCCGGCCAGACGCGCACAGCCTCACACCTTGTAGCTGCGCCCAAGAGGAGGTGGAGGAGGAGGAGGAGGAGGCGGAGGAGGCGGGATGGGGTCAACCCCCTCATGCCGCCACAGGGGTCCCCCCGAGTCTGTACAGCATCAGGTTCATCGCTGCCTGTCATGTTCCTGTGACCCCTCTTTGGACCCTCCCGCGCCCCTCCCTGGTCGGCCCCTTGCCTCCCGCGCCCCTCCCTGGTCGGCCCCTTGCCTCCCGCGCCCCTCCCTGGTCGGCCCCTTGCCTCCCGCGCCCCTCCCTAGTCGGCCCCTTGCCTCCCGCGCCCCTCCCTGGTCGGCCCCTTGCCTCCCGCGCCCCTCCCTGGTCGGCCCTCCCGCTCACCTTGCCTCCCGCGCCCCGCACCACGACACACGACACGGGAGACCCGGGCTGACCGAGCTCCTGGTTCAGGCACAGCAGCCGCTGCACCTGTGGACAACCGACAGCCGTGGAGTTAGGAAGTGGGTACGGATTTGGCGTGGGCATAGATGTGGGGGGCTGATGGATTTGGAGTGGGTACGGATTTGGAGCGGGGTACGGGAGGCGTTGGGGTTCGAAACCCATGGCGACCGGGCCGTGAGCAGGGCAAGGCGACTGCATGAACCTGAGGCCGTAATGTACATCACGAATGGAATGAGGCGGCTGCAGTTGTGCGCAGGGGGAAACGCTCACAATACGGACGCGGGAAATCGGGAAAGGCGGGTGTGTGCCTGCGAGCTGGCGCTGGCCCGGCGCTGGGCGTATGGCTAGACAACGCGGACCCACGCTCCCAACGCTGCATGGCAAAGCGTACCACCCACCATGCCCAGGGTCAGAGAGTTCAGCGCCCGTGGCCTGCACAGCAGCGCGCGTGTGCGAGCGAGGGCGGCATGGCATCAGGGGAATGAAATCGCTGTATCGGGTAATCGGAGTGTGATCAATCCTATGGCTTAAATTGGCGATGGCCGCCTAGGTGATGGAATCTCCGGGACGGGGCGGGCGCCGGATGATGTCCGAAAATGTCTGTGCAGGACAAAACCCTCGGGTGAGCACCCAACCGAACGTGCTGGGTACATCTCGCCCGAGGCTGGCACGTTGCATAAAGATATGCATACCTATTCAATGTCACGAACGCTACCGCATTGTTGACGTCCACCAGAACCTGGGTCAGCGCCGAGGAAAACCACAGCGTCGTCCCAGGGACCTCCCGCGGTTTGTCATTTCAACAGCATCAAATGCGAAGCGATTTAGTCCTCACCTCGGGCTCTTCAGTTGGGCCATCCGACTTTTTGCTCATGCTCGAGACAAGACGGACAAAAGGACGCTTTGCCGCGAGGCTGGAAGAGTACGAGACTTTCCGCGCAGCCCCTGCTATTAGGCGTGCTAGTATCATACATAAAATTCAAGCCGTGCAATGAAAATTTTTGACAACTGTTTTGTTCATGAGATGAGTAAGGTAGCTTGCGTGTAAACGACCTCTTACGGCAGCGTTTTTTAAAGGCGAGCTCCAGTGATGGTATCTTAGAGAAATAGAATGAAACGATTACTTCAATAACAGAAATGCGGAAACGTGAATGTGTACTGACGGGGGTGGAGCCGAGGTGAGGCCGATTGCCGTAAACAGGCGGAATTTTGCGCCGGTTGCCGATGCATTGATGGAGCTTGTTGCAGGGATCTGGGCAACAAAGGGATTGGCATTGTTGCCAACGCTCCAGTGGCGCTGGGTACAGTGGCGGTACAGGTGCGCAGTAGATGGGAACGCCGCCGGCGGCCGCCGGGGTGCCTTACTCGCAACCCGCCACGAATAAGACCACTCACGCGCTTCCCCCCTCCCCCCGACAAGCATCTGCGAGGCTTGCCACAGACCACCGACCTGCGCTCCGCGGCACTGCCCCGCAGGAACGGCCGTACGCGACATCTCTCCTCCCGCAGGCAAGCCCCATCTCCTGCAGGTCATGCTTCGGCAGCATCAGCGCCTCCACCAAGGGCCTGCAGGCCTGCCGCCGGTGGGTCTACATGTCCCTCTCCAAAGTCGATGTCGTCTCCAGCCTAATGCTGCAGCAGCAGCTGCTGCTTTGCTGCTGCTGCTGCTGCTGCT
The DNA here is from genome assembly GCA_003117195.1 of Eudorina sp. 2006-703-Eu-15. Taxonomy (NCBI): domain Eukaryota; kingdom Viridiplantae; phylum Chlorophyta; class Chlorophyceae; order Chlamydomonadales; family Volvocaceae; genus Eudorina; species Eudorina sp. 2006-703-Eu-15. Next base: position 541,739 of record BDSI01000039.1, read on the forward strand.
GCTGCTGGTGCCGCAATTTCTGCCGCCATCTCCCCACCTCAACCCCCCTATACCCCCCGTTTCTTTCTTTCTTTTTTCAATTCAACCCCCCGTACCCCCCTTAGGTTCTGTCCGTGTTGCAGCCATCTCCCGGCCCCTGCCCCTGCCCCTGCCACCGCCACGCCTGGCGAGCACAGCGGCCACCCCAGACGAGGTCCATGCTGCCCTGGGCCCCCGGCTGCCGCGCCGCAGGTGCCGGGCCGCCCACTACTGCAGCCACAAGTGCGCCTCCCTGGACCGCAGGGCCCACCGGGATAGCGGCGAGTGCTGGCTGTACGAACACGCATCTGGGCTCAGGTAGGGACCGGGGGCTCCGGGGCAGGGGGCCACGAACCTGTGAGCTCTCCCGGCTTTGAAGCCCCCCAGTACGGTAACCCCCATCACATCCGGTCCTCCACTCCAAGACCCAGTTCTCCTCGAAGCACGTGTGTCCCTCATTTCCCCCGTCCGGCTGTGCGGATGGGCGCCTCGGTCCGTTCAGTCGATCACCTCACCGCAACCAACCCCACCCACCCGTCTTCAAATGCCCCGCCCGGCTCGGGGCACATGTGTCGTACACTGCAGCCTGGCAGCCCCTCCGGGCCTGCAGCGCGAGGCGGTGCTGGCGCTGCGCCACCTCGCCGCCGCCACCGCCGCGCCCGACCGCAGCGCCGCCCTCGTCTGCAACCGGGCGCTGCTGGCCCCCGGCTCGCAGCTCGAGAGGGAGCTCGCGGGCTGGCAGGCGGCGGCGGTGGCGAGCGCGGTGCTGCAGCCGGAGCTCAGCCCGGAGGGAAGGCTAGAGCCGTGCGACGACGTGGCGCCGCTGCCGGGGGAGCTGGCGGAGGCGGCCCTCGCGGAGGCGGCGGCGCTGGCGGAGGCGGCGGGTCTGGGCCCCGGCCTGGGGCTGTTGGCGGCGCTGCTGGCGAGGGCGGCGCTGGCGGTAAGGAGGACGGTGCGGTGGTTGCGCGTTGGGTGACCCCGTGGGGCAACGGCGGGTCACCGTTGGCGGTGGCGCACGGCGGTGCGAGGGGGGCCAGCAGCCTCCACAGGGGGGGCATTCGTGCTCAGCCGCGCGCGGCGCGGCGCTGGGTGGCTGAGGGACAAGGGCCCCTGCATTCCGAGATGCGCCTCCTAGATCACCTGTTCAGTGCCTACCTGCCTGCCTGCCTACCTACCTACCTGCCTGCCAAGTTAGCCTGACGTCTGTGCTCGTATTAACCGCATCTACCGCCAGGGCAATGCGGCGGCGCGGGCCCATGAGCGGGCTGTACGGCGCCAGGCTCAGCGCCGGTCTCAACGCGAGCAGCGCCGTCGGGAGCGGCGGCAGCAGCAGGAAGAGCGGCAGCAGCAGGAAGAGGAGGACGAAAAAGGGCGCGCGAGGGAGAGGGAGAGGCGGCGAGACACTGAGGGGGGACACGAGCGAGATGCCCTGATGGCTCAGGAAGCAGCGCCGACCACTGGCGAGGGGAGCGGCAGCAAGCGCACCGCCCCGGCGCCAGTGTCAGGATCAAAGACCAAGAAGCCCCCGGCCGCCGCTGCGTCGTCCTCTTCCGAATCGTCGTACGAGTCGTCGTCGTCATCCTCAGATGACGGCGCCGTCGACGGCGCCGGAGGCTTCCCGCCGCGGGGGGACAGTCGTCGCCGCGGGGTGTCGGGCGGCCGCCGCGCGGCCGCTGCCGACGCGCTGCAATCCGTTCTGCAGCTGCAGGCCGTGCTCGCCGCCGCGTCCCGGGCGGCGGCCGCCGCCGCCGCGGCCGAGGACTTCGCGGCCGCGCCGCTGCCGCCACCTCCCCGGCCGTCGACCCTGCCAGCGGGCGGCGGGCGCGGGGAGCGCGGTGGCGGCGGCGGCGGCGGCACGGGGCCCGAGGCCGACCGGTCAGTGGATTTTTCGGGGGCGGAGCCACCAGCGGCGGCGGCGGCAGTGGGCGCCGCCGCCCGGGCCCTGGCGACTGCGCTGAGCAACGCCCTGGAGGTGGCTCTGCACCCCTGCTTCGCCGCGGGGCTCATCGGAGCTCGACGGGGGGGCCCGGGGGACCTGACGGGGGGGCCCCTGGGTCGGCCGCTGGCGCTGTACAGGTGCTGTGGGTAGGGAACGTGACGGCCTCCCGGGCAAGTGTGGCCGGCGGTTGAGTGGGCGGCTGTCGCCACAGCCCCGCTGCAGCCTGAGCGGTCGTTCTTTTTATTGTTTTGTGGTGTTGCTTGCGGTGGTGCTTGCGGTGGTGGTGGCTCGGCACCGGGCTATCTGTGCATGTCGGTCAACGTGGATCGTCCATGGGGTCGTTGGCATCAGTGTGTAGATAAGAGACCCGCCCGCATTAGTGTGGCGATTTCCCGGTGTTTCTTTTTTCAATTTAGCCCTGTGCGACATCCCGCCACCTCCCCATCCCCATCCCCACCCCCACCCCCTAAGGATCTGATCCCCTCCCTGGACGGACTGTCGCCCGACCGGTACGACGCAGGTACGGCAGCCGAATGAACCACTCCTGCCGACCCACCGCCGCCTACCACTTCCGGCCCGGCGGCCAGCTGCTCATCCGCCTGACCGCGCCGCTGGACGCCGCCGCCGAGGTGACGCTGTCGTACGTGGACCTGGCGCTGCCGACCAGCCGCCGCAGGGCCCAGCTGCGCGACAAGTACGGCTTCGAGTGCGGGTGCGAGCGCTGCGTGGGGCTCCCAGCCGCCGCCGCCGCCGCCACGGCGGCCGCGGATGATGACCCCGAGGACCATGATGGCGACGGCGGCGGCGATTGCGGCGGGGCCGCCGGAAGCGGTGGCCTCCCGGGTGCGGACCCATGGGTCACCGCGCGTGCACCGACCCATGGGTTCCCGACGGCCGACGCGATGTTGTCGGTTGACGGCACCTCGGGGTGGGCTGACCCGGAAGATGAGGTCCGGAGTCCCGGCCGCGACGACGGCGGCGGCGGCGGCGGCGGCGGCGGCGGCGGGGGTTATGGACACGACGGCGCCCTGTCCGCCGGTGGCGGAGGCCTGGTGGAAGGGGTGGTGGAGGAGGCAGGGACCAAGAGGTCGGGAGGAAATGGCCGCGTGGCTGTAGCGGCTGTGGCGGCTGTAGCGGATGCGACAGCGCAGGCGGCGACGGCTGCTGCTGCTGCTGCCGCCAAGGCGCTATCCCTGGAGCGGCGGCTGCAGCTGCTGGTACGGAACTGCGGCGAAAAGCTGCTGCTGCTGCGGAACGAATCCGGTCACCACCCTCCTCCTCCTCCTCCGCAACAGTCAGAACAGCAGCAGCAGCAGCAGCAGGAACGTCAGCAGCAGCAGAGCCTGGCCGGCGGCGGTGCGGACGTGGAGTCCGTGTTTACGGAAATTGTACGGGGCTTGGACGAGCTGTGGGCGGAGGCGCGCGCGGGACGGCAAGGACAGGCGGGGACAGTGACGCGGGAGCAGCTGGACGCGACCGAGTCGTCGTCTCAGGACCAAGAGCGGGAGCCGGCGGCCGGCGGGGCCGACGCGGCGCCGCCGGTGCCGCCGGCGGCGTTTGGGCCCCAGCACGCGGCTTGCCTGGACGCCTACACGCTGATGGCGAGTGCAGCCCGGCGGTGCGCAAGGGCCGCCACCGCCACCGCCACCGCCACCGCCACCGCCGCTGCCGCTGCGGCTGCCGCTGCAGCGGGCACCGCGGCCCGGACGCCCGGCACCGGCCGCGGGGACGAGGCGGAAGAGGGAGGCGGAGGCGGGCGGGGAGGCGCGGAGGCGACGGGTGCGCTGGCCTGGTGGAGCCGGGCGGTTTGTGCGTCTTTGGCGGGCGCTGCGGCGGCGGAGCGGCTCCTCGCGGCAGGTGCGTCGACCTACCGCCGAGTGCGCCGAGTGCGCCGTGTCGTCGCCGAGGGGTCGCCGACGTTAAACACATGACGTCGGTTTAGACGTCGTCCCCCTCCCGACAGGCTCCTACCCCACACAGGCACATGCGTGCCCGTGTGCCTGTGTGGGGTAGGAGCCTGTCAGGAGTACGCGCGGGGGCCTTCGGGGACTGTGCCGCCAAGGGGTGTGCACTGTGCAGGCCTCCAATCAGGACGCATCCCAGGTTCCGCGGCCGGGATCGGGATCCCGTCTGTTGTCTGTCTGTCTGTCTGTCTGTCTGTCTGTCTGTTTGCCACCACCAGCCCACACGTCCCCCTTGACCCCTAACCGCCGCCCTCCACCCACGCCGCACCATTTTCCTCCGCCCCCTTCCGCCCTCACGCCCTCACGCCCCTTCCCTCCACCCCAAAACACACACGCGGGGCCCCCAGAGCCGGGGCTGCTGCAGCACACTGCGGCCGCCTGGACCGATGCCGCCAGCACCGCCTGCGAACTGCTGGCGGCGCTGTTCGCCCTGGCGGGGCCGGAGGCCCCTCCGGACCCTCCCGCCGGCCGGGCTGCGGCGCCCGTCGGGGAAGCGCCGCGGAGCCGCTGTCTGCGGCTGCACCACGTCTGGAACCCGCGGCCGTCGCGGCCCCGGCAGCCAACGGGGGCGGATGCGGCGGCGCCGTGTGGCGCAGCAGCAGCCGCGACGGGCCCCAGCAGCACGCCACCCGTCGAGGGCCGGGGCGCCGGCGGCGCAGCGGATGGGGTTGCCGCCGCCGGCAGGGGCGGCGGAGCTGGCGCTCCGCCGCCGGGGTGTCCCGCCGCTGCTTGGTCGCGCTCGGCCGTCACGACGGCGGTGAAGGCGGCACTGGCGGCGGAGCGGCGGGAGCTGGGCCGGAGGCACCCGCCGCCGCCGTTGCCGCGGCCGCTGCAGCAGCTGCTTCAGCAGCAGCAGCAGGAGCAGCAGCTGCAGCTGCAGCCCGAGGGCCGGCAGGAGAAGACGGGCCAGGCGGTATCGACCGCGGCCGCGGGGGCCACCGACGGCCGCCGGAAACGCGACGGCGAGGATGATGTCGGCAGCGGGGATGGCCGCAGCGGCGGCCGCAGTGACGGCGGTCGTGGCTGTGCGTGTGGGGGTGCGGGGGAGCGGAGTCCTGGGAGGAGGGAGCGGCGAGCAGGGGGAGACGCGGGCCGGGGCCGGGGCTCCTCGTCAGTCGAGCCGGCGAGCAAGCGCCAGCGGCGGGGCGACGACGAGGAAGAGGAGCGACGGCGAGGAGAGCAGGAGGAGGAGGAGGAGGAGGCGGACAGGCCGCGCGGGCGTGATTGCGGGAGGGAGAGGTCGGCGCAGCGGCGCTTGTCGGAGGGGGGCGAGCGGCGACCCTGGCGCGACGACGGATGCGAGCGGCCCACACGCGGGGAGGTCAGGGATCGCTACCGGGCGTCAGATCCGCGGGCGGGAGATCGCCGCGGCGGCATGGATCGAGATCGCGGCGTGGATCGAGATCGCGGCGGCATGGATCGAGACCGAGGCGTGGATCGTGATCGCGGTGTGGATCGAGATCGCGGCGGAATGGATCGAGATCGCGGCGTGGATCGAGATGGGAGGGGCAGCCGATATGGGGCGCGAGATGGGGCTCATGACCGGGGTCAGGGTCAGGGTCAGGGTCAGGGTCAGGGTCAGGGTCAGGGTCAGGGTCAGGGTCGGGGTCAGCAGCGGTCCAGGGAGCACGTCCTCGGAGAGCGCGGGCGGGACGGGGGGGATGCCCGTCCGGAGGGCTGTCGGGGCGGTCAGGAGCGGCCGCGGGAGAGGGAGAGGGAGCGGGAGAGGGAGCAGGAAAGGGAGAGGGAGAGGGGGAGGGAGCGGGAGAGGGAGCAGGAAAGGGAGAGGGAGAGGGGGAGGGAGCGGGAGAGGGAGCGGGAAAGGGAGAGGGAGAGGGGGAGGGAGCGGGAGAGGGAGCGGGACAGAGAGAGGGAGAGGGCGGAGCGGGGCCGCAGCGACGGGGGGCGGAACGGGGGCCGCGAGCGAAGCCAGGAGCGGCTCCGGGCCTCGGACCGGGACCGGGACCGGGACCGCAGCCGCGACCCGGGCCGCCGCGGGGGCGCTGCCCCAGGGGAGGGGGAGAGGGAGCGGCGCCGCCGCGAGGCCGAGGACGACCCGCGGCGGGTCAATCGTGGAGGTGCGCTGCAGCGGGGCCGATGTGACGACGGCCGGGAGGGCGATGGCGATGGCGATGGCGGCGAGGGGCGGCCGCCCCGCCGTCACAACACACACGACAGGGCGGCCGCGCACGGCGACATGGGTGGGCCGGAGGACTCGCAGGGCCGCAGCAGGCGGCGATCGCCTCCTGGCGCCCCGCGTCGCGCACATTCGCCCTCGCCCTCGCCCACGACCTCGACCTTGCGGCGCACGGGCGGTGCGGCGCGCGAGGATGAGCGGCCGTGGCGGGATGGGCGGCAACCGCAGCAGCAGCAGCCGCAGCAGCATATCCGGCGGGAGCAGGTCGGCCGCCGCGGATCGCCGCACGAGGGCGGTCCCGTGCAGCTGGGCTCGCACTCTCACTCGCCGCCGGCGCCGGCGCCGCCGCTGCAGCAGCGGCTGCGGCTGCGGCAACCGGGGGGAGCGGCTCACTGGCGGCACTACACGGCTCCGGAGCTCACCGCCGCTTCCTGCGCCGCGCTGTTCCGGGCCTGCCGCCGCCACCTCCACCGCCTGGGCTGCTCGCGGGGCGGCGCGGCGCCGGCGGTGGCGGAGGTGGCGAGTGCGGCCGTTGAGGACTGGCGGGCGCTGTATCGGTCGGCAGCAGCCGCGCGGCCGCAGGCGGTCGGGGCGCGGCCGCAGGCGGTCGGGGCGCCGCCGCCGGCGGCCCCCGCCGCCGCCGAATCCGCCTCCCTGCAGTACGACGGACGCCCGCCGATGTCTGGTGATGCCGCCGCCGTTGAGGCGAGGGCGCCCCAGGAGTGCAACGGAGCGGCGGGGCCGGGTGCGGGTGCGGGTGCGGATGCGGGGCCGCGGTCGCTGTCGGCGGCGGATGTGGAGGCCGTTGCGGGGGTGGTGGCGGGGGCGGTGGCCCACTCCCTGGCGCGCGCCCACCTGCTGCTGCGGCTGCTGCTGGGGGAGGCGCACAGCGCCTGCGAGGCCTGCCACTTCCTGCCGTTCTTCGCGGGGCACCTGCCGTACGAGGTGGCGGCGGAAGTGACGCAGCTGTCTGGGATGCTGCTGGACCGGGTGCACATGCCCTTCGTGCCGCTGCGCTGAACGGGGTGCGGGGTGGCGGCGGCGGTGCCGCTGGTGCTGGCGGTGGTAATGGTGCTTGCGGTGGTGATGATGATTAATTTGATGGTGATGCGGTTTTACGGACCTCACACCTGCGTCAGAGCGTGCGGGCCGAGTAGACCGACCCAGTAGCCCAACCCAGCGGGGCGAGCTGGAGATGTGGGGAAGCCGCAGGGGCTTTGTCTCCCCGGCCCCGCCCCCCGCCCCCCGCCCCGCCCCCCGCCCTGACACGGAGCGGGGTGGGGTCTTCGGTCTTCAGCGGAGTTCAGTCCGAGGAACATGGAGGTTCGGACGCTTGCCCGGGGGGAAGGGGCCGCGTCCCCCGGGGTTAAGGGTTAAGGGGACGCCCACCGCACATCCGCACACGGGCACGTGGCGGGGTGGCGGGGTGGCGGGGTGGCGGTCGGCCAGGATTGGACGCCGCGGACTGTGTTGGCGAGCTGGGAGCAGTGCTGCTCTCGAGGTCGTTATGTTTAATGTCGGATATCGTCTGATTCGGCAGCCACATGGTGTGGAGGCAGCCATGTGTGGGTGGAGGCAGCCGTGGAACGGTCACGCCTGCGCGGTTGCCCACTCTCTCTCTCCTTTACGCCGCCGACGCCAACGGGCTGAGACGGCCGCGGTTCGGGACGTCCTGATTGCTGATAGGCATGCGGGTTGCGGTGCATCGCCCCGATGCGGCAACGGCACCCTACTGCTGGCTGTACCTCAACGAGTTCAGGGATGGGCAATGGAGAGGCGAGGGGCGTTCATGTGACGGGTAGGAGGGGTTAGAAAGAAAAACAGGAGGAGGGGACGAGGATGAGGAGGCGGGTGGCGAGGAGAAGGCGGGGCGCGGAGGTGCGGGCGGGGTGAGGAGGCGGCGAGTGGCGAGGAGGTGGGCGAGGAGGTGGAGGCGGGAGTGGGCCCCGACTGCGCACTGCGGACCGACGAGCCGACGATAAAGCGGCGGCGCCGGGCGAGAGCGAGTGAGCTGTCTCTACCGACACATGAGGCAGCGAGCTGCCGGGCGGAGTGCAGGGGCGGCCGTTCCTCGAACTACTACCGAGCTTGTAACGTTTACAACATTAGTCACGGCACACAACGCGCATCAAGCCAGACCTCAGTTTACAAGAGAGCAAGTGTGTCGTGAGCGGTCGGACAGGCTTAGTTGGCTGTCGGTCCGTCATCCCACGTCCGCTCCGCCTCCGGCCGCTTTGCAGCGGGGAAGTAGGGAGGGAGGGAAGTAGGGAGGGAGGCGGCACAGCTGTCCTGCAGTGAAGCCACCCCCGACACAGCGACCGTCTCGACCAACCCTGAGGGCCGTGGTCCGAAGGGGTTGATCACGGCCGCCAATGAAGGCCCACCCGCCATCCTTCTGCGTCACCGCGTGTCTCACCGCCCTCCCCCTCCCCCTCAGGTGCCGTCGCAGGTGAGGTGAGGTGAGGTGAGGTGAGGTGGGGACGCGCGCTCAGGCCCTCTCAGCCTCAACCTCGCACCTTTAAAGGTCAGGAGGAGGAAAGTCACCCGTCAGGAGGTGGGGCCCCTCCGGCTGTGCGGCAGCAGGTTTGCCGGTCGTCGGGTCGTCGTCGGGTCGCCCGAGAGGCCGCCCCCGAGCGCTCCTCCTGCCGCCAGCTCGGGTCGCGCAGCTGCCCCATGTCCCCCAACGCAACTCGACTGCTGGCGCTCGCGCATACAAACACAACCTACGATGACGGAGTTGGTCGGAGCCGCAGCCCGGTGGAATAGTTCGACCCGACCCGAAGCACGTACGGGTCCACCTCGTCCACCGTTGCCCACACGGCCTCCCCGCTGCCCCCCGCTCTCCCTCGCCTACGCGAAACCCCGTCCCCGCCCCTCCCCCCCGTGTCCCCGCGCTGTGGACTCGCTCCACCGGTGCCTGGCAGTCCCACGTGGCGGGCCACACTGACAGCCGCAGGTGGCGGCGCACCGGAACACAGCACCGCGCCGCGTTCGTTGGCGGTCTAGCTTCAGTTTACCCCTCCCACCACCACCGGGCAGTCCACTTCGACGGCGACCCCTACGGCATTGTAATGGATGGTACGACCCGGGAGCAAGAGGTGCTACGACACAGCACGGCATACCCTCGTACGATGCCGTAGTACGGCACGCCCCCCTTAGAAGGGTACGGCAGCTTGGTCCCGACGTGACCCGACGTCACACACTCCAGGAAAAAAATCACTGCGCGACGTACGCCGCACCCATGGACCATGCGCGACTGTGCGTACGGGACCCCACCGACGCCCCTCCAAGGACCACGTCAGCGCCGCCTCCGCGGGAACCCCCCGACGCGGGAACCCCCCGACGCCGGTCTCCCTTCGTTCACCAGGGGGCCGGGGGCTGGATCCGCTTGAGCTACTGCGCCCGACAGGAGTCGGCACGTACGTCACGCGGTACGACAATACGGCAACGGCGACGCGAGACACAGCACACAGTACGCACACAACGTAAAGCGTTATCCATCAAGATTGCTGTCCCTTCGCCGTCCCTCCTCACGGCGCCGTACAAGGGGGGTTCGAATTGACATCAACCCCTGCAGCATAGCGGATCCGCACCGCGCGCATCGCATCGCGCCCTCAACCTCCTCCGCTCATATCCTCGTTTGAGTCAGTCGTCCCTTCCCTTCCCTCTCCGCTCCGAGCCCGGTCCACCCAACCCAAACCTCACATCTGTCACGGCGTCGCCGCGCCTATACCACTCTCGCCACACCGTACCATCTAACGTCGGACACCCCATCACATACCACACACCACCACCCACGACCACAACACCACCAAGCATTTTGCATCGCATCGTGCATCCGCTGTCCAGTCGGGTGCATCCTCCTCCTCCTCCTCGTCCAGGTCAAGAACCACAAAGTAATTGAACGCCTTCACCGCGCGAGCACGCGCGCAAAGGGTTTGAACCGTCAATATGTACGGCAGTCAACGTTCTCTTTAAGTCTTCGCAAAAGTGTTGTAAGGAATAAAGATGTGTCAATAATTTTGCGTTTTATTCAGCGGTGCCACCGCGGCGGTCGACCGCCTCACCCCGTCGAATGCTTGTGGCGGGAACCGGCAGCGGGGGGCCGCAGTTCTTCCGGGCCTTTCAAGTCTCTCGCCCACCCCCGTCAAACTGTACGGCAAAAGCAGTGCGGCTCTACCCCACGAAACGTCCTCGCACACGAGCTGAGCTGTGTGGCCAGTCGCCCTTGCCGTCACCTTTCCCCCGCCCCCGCCCTCGCCCTCGCCCTCGGCCCCGCCCCCGCGTCTGCTGTCCTCCATGTGTTTCGGATGTCCTTCGTCACACACCTCGCGCCCGCCCTTCCGGCGGGTCCCGGCGCCGTACAGCGCCTCCCGCGCCAGGCGCCTTCTGCCGTACAAATGCAACAAGCCGGGGACTCGCCACGGGGACCCCCTCGTCACAGACCAACACAGATTTGCAAACCCCCCGCGGTCCGGCGCCCTCAAACTCGCCCTCACCCCTTCCCGTTCGTAACGTCCAAACCAAACCCAACTCCATGCACTGCCTTCTCCCCCCTTCCCTTGCCCCCCTCCGGATCGGACTGCCTCCGAAACCGACACACAGCACCTGGCCTTCGAGACCACGGCTGCGCACGTTTCGGCCGGACGCCAAGAGACGCACTGCCGTACAAACGAAACGCCCTTTGTTCCGCTTGCGGCACGGCTGCTGTTGTTGCTGCTGCTGCTCTTGTTGTGGCTGATGTGACTACTGCTGCTGCTGCTGCTGTTGTAGCTGTTGCTGTCGTTATTGCTGCTGCATTGAATGCTCTGCGTTGTCAATGGCCCATACCCATGTCCTCACCACTACCACCACCACCACCACCACCACGCCCACCTTTCCCTCGCCACAGCGGGGGCTGACGAGCGCCGCCGCTGCGGCTGCTGCGGCTGCTGCGGCTGCTGCGGCTGCTGCGGCTGCGGCTGAGCGGTGGTGCTGGTGCAACGCACGTCCGGGCGCGCACATGCAGGTTGACCGCCCGAGCCGCCTAGGCCCATCAGTCTGTGTGTATAGAGGACAGAGCCGTGAGTCTGAGTCCGTGTCCAAGTCCGTGTGTTGATGGGCCCTGACGGGTCCGGCGACCAAAAAGGGACGACCCGTCAGTCCAGGGTGACCGCCATACCCCCCTCGTCCTCCCTGCCCTTTCCCCCGACGCATCAAGCCATCGTCCGGGCCACCCGCGGCGTCCTGTCCCGCTCCCTGGAAGGCCGCTCCGGCGCCGCGTCGGGTCCGCCGCTGCCGGGCAGGCTGACCGGCTGCCCCGTCGCCGTCGCCACCGCATCCGCCACCCGCTGCTGCGCCACCGCGTTCAGCGACACCGCCTGCTCCAGCAGCGCCGTGCCCATCAGCCGTGCCAGCCCCGACAGCAGCACCGCCGCCGCCGCCTTGGCCTCGCCGCCGCCGCGGCCGTCGTTCAGCAGCGAGAACGCCGCCGGCACCGCGTAGCGCGCCACCAGCTGCGGCTTGCTGCCGTACAGCGCCGTCACGATCTGCACCAGCCGCTCCGCCAGCAGCGGCTTGCCGCGCTGCAGCGTGCCGTTCGCCACGCAGTGCGAGAAATGCTGCACCAGCATGCCCGGGTCCAGCGCCGCGAGCAGCGCATCGGTCGCGGGCACCGCCACCGCGCGCACCTTCTCGTTGGCGGCGCCCAGCGCCGCCGCGAGCGCGGGCACCAGCGTGCTGAGCCCCAGCGCCATGCGCTGCCGCAGCGCGCCCGCCAGGCCCACCACCAGCTCAAGCGCCGCGATCGCGACCTTGGCGTTGGCGTCGCCCACGCGTGCCACCACCGCGTCCAGGACCTGCATCAGCAGGCTGTCGGGCGCGCCGGGCAGCGCCGCCGCGACGCCCTCCACGCTGCGGAGCGCCTCCATCCGCTCGCGGAAGTCCTTCGCGCCCATCAGCTGCAGCGCCTTCACCACCGTCTCCACCACGGAGGGGCCGAAGCCGCAGCCCGCCGCCGCCGCCGCCGCCGCGCCCGGCCCGAAGGACGACGACGACGAGCCGCCGTCCGCGCTGGCGGCGGGGCGCGCACGGCCGTTGGCGTAGCCGGCGGGGCCGCTGGGGCTGGTGACCTCCGCCGCGCCGGCGCCGGCGCTGAGGCGTCCGTGGCGACCGTTGGAGCTGTTGTTGCGGCTGTTGCCGCTGCCCTCCGGAATGCCGTCCAGGTCGTTGGTGCGCTGCCGGGGCAGCCGCCGCCGCTCCGGCGTCATGCCGCCGCCGCCGCCACCGCTGCCGCCCGACAGCAGCGGCGCCGGCGCGGAATAACTACCTTGCCGTACAGGCGGCGGCGGTTGCGTCAGGCTGCCGCCCGCGGCGCCCACCGCTCCCACCTGCTCCAACAGCGGCCGCGCCGGGCTGGCGAGGGGCTGCCGCGACGCCAGCCGGCTGCCGACGCCGCCGGCGGCGGCGCCGCCGACCACGCCGCGCGACGGCGGCGGCGGCGGGCCGTTCAGCCCCTCCACGACGTCCGTCACCTTGCGCTGCAGGCCTGCCGGCGTCACGCCGGCCACCAGCCTGTCGAACTCGCCCCGGCTGCCCAGCATGGCCTTGACGTGCCAGATGATGCGCTTGCCGTGCGTGCGGGTGTCCAGGGAGCCCTCATCCAGGAAGCCCGCCGCCGTCTTGAACAGCCGCTCCATGCAGGCGCTGTTGTTGGTCAGCGCCTGGCGGCCACCGCCGCCGCCCGCGCAGGCCTCCAGGTGGTTGTCCAGGTGGAAGGCCACCTTGCCGCGCACAAACGGGTTCTTGTGGCCGGCGCAGCCCAGCAGCGAGGTCACGGTGCGCGACTCGCTGCAGCAGCGGCACATCTCCGCCAGGGTGCGGTCCGCCTCGGCGGCCAGGAAGTTGTCGCGGCCGGCGTTGGAGACCTCCCCGGCCTTCTTGATGAGCACGGGGATGATCTCGTCCAGCTCGCGGTCCATGGCGCGGCCCAGCAGGCCAAAGCACTCCTGTGGTGGTGGCGCGGGGCGGAGCGGAGCGAGGCGCGGCGGGCGTGGGGAGGTCGGTGGGCGTGCGGGCGAGCGGGGCGTCGAAGGACGATAAGCAGGACCAGATGGCGGCGTTGAGTTTGGGGAGGTGTGGGTGAGGGGCGCGTGAGGGGCTGCCGGTGAGGGTGTGGGTGTTGGGTGTTGGAGCGGCTGGGTGTTGGAGCGCCTGGGTGCGAATATGGGTTGTTGATGATGAACCCCGCGTGGCCCGGACGTCGGTGTGGGCGTAGAAAATGCGTAGTGGTTTGGATCGGAAGCTACACGTGGAAACGGTATACCGTGAAATGCCCGGGGCTTTAGGGGCCCCGGGTTGGAAGGCACGCTGTGCAAACGGCCCCCAGCACCTCCCTCGGTCCCGTCCCCTGCCGTGTCCGCAGGAGCTCTCCATCTCCATCGGCCTCCATCGACCTCCCCCACGGCTCTGGTGGTTTGACCTCCCCCTTTTTGTCAATAAAGACAGCGAAACCGCAAAAGTGCAACAAACCGATAACCGCCGATGTAGACATTGACGAAGACGGCGAAGCGTTGACCTCCCCCACCCTCCTCCACCCTCCCCCACGTGGCAGCGCGCGCGTGGGCGAGGAAAGGACGAGCCAGGATCACCCAGACACGGGCATGTCTGGGCTGTTTCCACTTGGAACCGCCCCCCTTCGTGGCTTTCCACTTGGAACCGCCCCCCCTCGCGGCTACCCGGGTGCCGATAGCCCCCACGGTACCTGCGATCCCTCGCCACACCACCCACCCACGCACCCACCCACCCACCCACCTGGAACAGCGCGAGGGCGCACTTGGCGGTCTGGCTACGCAGCTGGTCGATGGCCGGTGTGGCCGCCCGCACAAACTCGTGCAGGCAGGTCCGCACCACCTCCGGGTGGTGCCTCACCAGCCGCCGCGCGTCCATCAGCGCCTCGTACTGCCCCTGCCAGTCCAGCTCCTTGCGGTCCGCGTGATTGGCCTCCACCAGCCGGGAGATCACGAGCCTGCGGGGGCCGGGCGCGCGGGCGAGGGTGCGGGGGGAAGGCGGGGCAGGTAGGCAGGCAGGTAGGCAGGCAGGTAGGCAGGCGGGTAGGCAGGTAGGCAGGCAGGCGGGTAGGCAGGTAGGCAGGCACCAACGGAGTGCACACACACGCGGAAGGGAGCGCTGCGTGGCAGGGCGGGGTTCAGGGATGTCCGGTAGCCGGACATACGTCTCCAACACCCACCACCTCCAGGGGCTGCATCGCAACCCCCCATCCCCAACTACCTCGCACCGCAAGATCTACCGGACATCACCCGCCGCCCCTGGGATTGTTGAGCAATGGCGGGTGTTGAGGGTACCGTCCTAAGGCGCAGGAGGTCCGTCCCGACACGGGCTTGCGGCTCTGTCCCCGAACAGGCGGGGCAAGATGGGGAAGGCGGGGAAGGCGGGCGGCCGGCGCCCTCATCCCCTGAAATGCGTGGCGTCCTGCCCTCTGCCCCACAGGCCGCAGTCCCCAGCCCGCAGCTCCCCAGTCCTCCGCCCGCAGTCCGCACCCCCACCCGCGCACCTGATGTGCTTCTCCGGGTCGCCGACGGGTGTCAGCTCCTCGACGACCAGGTCGCTGCTGCGGCCCTTGTCCCAGTACGCGCCCGCGGCGGCGGACGCGGGCGCCCCGTTGGCGGCGCCCGGCGGGGCGGGGTTGGGGTCGGCGGAGCGGGCGCGCAGGCGGTTGAGGGCGGGTGAGGGGTTCCGCGCCGGCGAGTCCTCGCAGCCGGTCGGGCTGGCCAACGTGCCTACGGGGGGCCAAAGGTGAAACCATCGGGCGCCTGGTGATGTGATGTGTGTGTTCAAATAAGAGACCCGCCCGATATGATGTGATGGGCCTGACAGAAGCTGGACGTGACGGGGGGATGGTAGGGTGCAGAGGCCGGGGCGCAGTCCCACCCAAGACGCTGACACTGCTGCGCATTCACTCGCATTCACTCGCAACCGGGGGAGCGGGTTTCCGCTCCCCCGCCAAAAAGACGCGCCACACGTCACACACAGCTTTCTTCTACTACACATACGCACTCGTAGTCTTGCGGGTCGGGCGGGTTCTTTTCCTATAAACAGTACTCTAGCTATGCCCCCCGCTTTGCACGCAAACCTGCCTCGCCTGCGAAAGAACACACACAAACACACTGTGTGCTTCTCGCGGCTCAGTTTTTCTTTACACACACAGACAACCGCAGCCTCGCATGAACCTTACGCTCTGGCCCCAAACCTTCTCCCCACCCTACGCACCTGGCAGCGTCGGTGACCGCACGCCCTGCTGCACGCCCTGCTGCACCTGCGCGCCTCGCCCACCGCCGCCAGCGTCCGCCCCACTCGCCCCGCCCCTGCCCAGCCGCGCGCCCAGCCCACCCCTGGGCGGCCTGTGGCTCTGCGCCGAGGCGGGTGCGTCCTCCGAGGAGCCGGCCGCGACGCCCCCGTAGCAGCGGGTGGGCGTGCTGGCGGCGCTGTCGTACCCGCGAGAGCCATCGGAGCGCTCTGTGACGGCGGCGCGGGAGTCCCCCCTGTCCCGGTCCCGTTCCCGCTGCAGGTCAGATAGCTGCGTGAAGAGGTAGCGCGGGCGCTGCTGCTGCGGCACGCTGAAACTGTGGGGCCCGCTGGGTGTCACGGAGCCGTCCGAGACGGAGGTGAAGGATGAGTCCTGCGCGGGCGGGTGGGCCGCGCGGCCGGGTGGCAGTTGCCGGGGGTTGCAGTCAAGCAGGTGGCGGGGGTTGCAGTCAAGCAGGTGGCGGGGGCTGCAGTCAAGCAGGTGGCGGGGGTTGCAGTCAAGCAGGTGCCGGGGCAAGTGCAGGCGAGCGGAGACCCGTTCCAAAGTGCGTCTGGGCCCGGTGTCTGTCTCCGTGTCTGTGTGTACCGTAGGTAGGCAAGGCAGGAGTGCGTGTCATGCAAGGGGCATAGCAGCGCCCGGGGAATGCCCGGACGCCACACAACTGCCACTCTGCCGAGTCCCTGCAGAGGTGCGGGCAACTTGGAGATGTGCCGACAGGTCCCGGGGGTCCCTTCCACCCACTGGTTCTGGTCCACAGCCCGCCCACCCGGTGCGGTTCAAACCGGCCCATCCAACACAAACCCCTAGGGCCCCAGCCCGTCTGGGCCCGTCTGTCTGGGCTGTTTGTTTTTCAACCCCAGCCCGGCCGACCTGTCCTCGCACGTCCATTCCCGCCGCCCTCCGCACTCACCATCTGAGCCGTGGCCGCCCTCTTTTCGATCTGCCGGTTCTTCAGCCGGGCCAACATCTCCGCCTTGCTGGGGCTGAACGTCTCCTGCCGAGTCACTGCGGGGGTCAGGGTCAGGATCAGGATCAGCCAGCAGAAGGGATTTTAGCGCCCGACGTCGCTCCCAAGACGCCACGTGCGCGGTCGACGGACTCAGCCGGCTCTACAATGGGGCCGGGCCATAACTTCCACTCCCACTCCCGCTGCGCCCCTCCGTGCCAGACGCACGCCGCCGTTCCCACGCCCACGAACCCTGGCCTTGGGCCCCTCCCTCCTGGTCCTCGTCAACCCGGACCTTCCCTAGCCCCCCCTTGCCCTCCAGCAACCCGACCGACCCGACCGCGGGGAAGTCACCCCACGTCCTACCCGCCGGCTCCTGCTCCAAACTGCTCTGCAGCCATGACCCCATGGAGGAGGCCGGCGGCTGCCCAACCCCGTGAGGCGGATGCGGCTGCTGGGGCTGCTGCGCCGGCGGGTGCGTGTGCGCGTGCAAGGGGGGCCCCCGGCCCTCCCTCAGCTCCTGGGCGGCCTGGGTCCGGACGCTGGTAGGCCGCGCCAACATGTCCAGGCTGTCCCGGGAGGCGCTGTTGTCCCCGGCTATGCCTGACAGGGAGGCGGACGGGGAGGAATGGCGAGTGGGTATGCGTTTATGTGGTTATGTGGGTATGCGGTTGTGTGGTTGTGTGGTGTGGTTGTGTGGTTATGCGGTTGTGTGGGTCGGCCGGATCGAGTGGCCGGCTTTGCACGTCGGAGGGTCAGCAGAGGGCGGGCGCGTGCTCGGTGACGAGAACGACACACGCCAGAAGCAGGTGCAGGTGCAGGAGCAGGAGCAGATGCAGGAGCAAGTGCAGGTGCACGAGTAAAACCGGGGTGTGTGTGGTGTTGCGGCACAGTGTGGGCTATCAACGAAGAGCAAGCCCGCCGCCTCGTCTGGCGTGTCGCAATGTTGTGTCGAGGGGTATTGGAAATTGGTAGACAGGGGTGATTGCGAGGGGTGATTGCGAGGGGTGGTTGCGAGGGGTGGTTGCGAGGGGTGGTTGCGAAGTACCGGACAGGAGCGCGTGGGTCGGGGAACCCACACGACCCGCGGGTCGGGGAACCCACACGACCCGCGGCCACGCCTCTCGCGACGCCGCGATCAGCTCAATTCGCGCGGGGCGCGCGGGAATGCGCTCTCCGTCCTGCCCCCATGTCCAGCCAGTCGCGGCGGCTGAGCGCTGGTCGCCCGCCCCTCGAGTGCATCCCCTTTCCCAAAGCTTCCGCGGCCCTGCTGGATCCCGCCAGCTGGCTGGTAAACTCAGCCAACCGCGGCGACTCCATCCACCCGTCCCACGGTGTTTCCCCCACCCAGTCAGTGAAACCGTGTCCTGTCCGTGACACCGTGAAACCCCGGAACCGTGAACGACCCGGCCCGCCGCGTCCGGACCCACCCGCCGGCCCGCTGTGTCGGCCGTGAACCAGCTGCGTGTACCCGCGGGTGGGCGACAGGGGGCTGTCCTCCGAGCTGTCCACCAGGGGGCGGCACTGGCTCGCAGCGCACTGGCTCTCCAGAGACCGGGAGGCTGCGGCAGCGGCGGCGGCGGCGGGAAAGGGGGAAGGAGCGGAAGATGCGGCGGCAGCGGCGGCAAGCAAAGCGTTGTGGGTTACAGCGGTGCGGCACACTTAAAGAATGGTACTCCGTGCATCAACTGCGGGGGAGGAGGGCGCCCGAGCGCTTCCACGTCCGCAAGGCTCGGGACGGCCGTGCTAGGGACGGCCGTGCTAGGGACCCCCCGATACAGCGGTAGCACGGCGCCGGGGGGTGCCACAGGGCATCCCCCCGCCACGCATATGCCGCCGGCTTCCCCCAACCTGCCGTTCCGCCGCCCCGCAGGGCGGCTGCGTTCCAAGGGCGGATGGGTCGGGCGCGGACTGCGGAGCCCAGGTGGCTGCGCCCGCAGCGGCAGCGGCCTCACCTCCCCAGTGGTGCTTGAGCGGCTGCAGCGCCGCCGTGTGGCCGTGCGGGCCCCCGCCAGAGCCCCGCTCCATCAGCCCCTCGGGGGGCCCGTGGGCGTGCGCCGCGGAGGTCCCTTCCCGACACGGCGAGCCGGACCGCTCTCCGGGGACGGGCCGAGCCGGGTGGCCCCAGCCGTGGGCACCCAGCGACGCCCCCGCGCCCGGGGCGGCCGAGGTGATGGGCGCAGCGCCCGGCAGCGCCTCATGGTGGGCGAACCTGCGAGATGGGTGACCGACGGCACGGGTTTGCATCCAGAGCCAGAGGTCGAGGGCCAGGACTGGGATGATATGCCGGGGAGGCTTCCTCACGTACGGTTGTGAGGGCGGATGCAGCCGCCCCGGTAGGAGCCTCGGGCCAACAACAGCTCGTTCACGCATCTGATCGCAACAGAACACGCGCTGCAGCCCCACCCCACCCTACCGTCTTCACATCGCTGGAGATCCTGGTACAGTCCATTCTTCCCCGGACCTTTACACTGGCAGCAGCGCAGTGTAAACATGCCAACCAATGTCCTATAACCCGCCCTACCCCACCCCACCCCTCAAGGTGATCAGCCCCTGCTGGCCACAACCCTCCCTGTTGCCCACCCAGCCCGCCCCTCCAACGACAAGACCCCCCTCCAGTCGCCCCCGTCTCGCTCCCTCCCTGCGGCCCCCGCCTCCACCCAGCCCGCGAGCCGCGACCCCTGCGCTGCCGGGCCACGAGGCTCGTCCCGTCCCCCCCTCTCCCCCCCCCACATATCCCCAGAACCCCTTCACTGTGCTCCAGAACCCCCTCACTGCGCACCTGCTGGGTGTCGGTGCAAAGGGCTGTACGCTGGCCGCCCGCTGCACCGGGCTGAGCACCCCGGGGTCGTCCTGGGGGTAGGGGTGTCCGCCCCGGGCCCCCGCGTCCAGCAGCGGCATGCCCTCCCGCCGACAGCCGGGCAGTGGGTCCGAGCCCAGCCGCCCCACCTGCTCCAGGCTGGGCGCGGGCCGCCCGCCCAGCAGCGGCCCGTCCGCAGTGGCGGCGCCTCGCTGCCGCGGCCGTGCAGGCGTGGACGCCTCCATCCAGCTCCGCCCCGGACCACCCGCGCCCCCACCTCCTCCTCCTGCTCCTCCTCCTCCGCCGCCGCCGAACGCAGCATCCGACAGCCGCATGTCGGTGTGATTGTCCCCCGCCGGCAGCTCCACCACGTGCTCCACCAGCCCCTCCGCATTGATGCCCGGCAGCGCAGGGTTGGCCAGCCGCGCGGCCACCTGCGACCGCAGCGCCTCCGGCAGCGCCCCGCCGGCGCCTCCCTTTTGCCCCGACATCAGGGCGCCCAGCTCCCCGCTCCCCAGCCGGCTGTGCAGCACCGCCATGCCCTCCAGCGCCACCAGTCGCACCTTCTCCATGCCGTCCGACAGGCAGCCGGACAGCACCCGGTAGGCCACCACGGGGTCGTACGACCCGGGGCCGAAGCTGAGCAGCGCCTGCAGGACCGAGGTGGCGCAAGCGGACAAAGGTGGGGTATAGGAAATTGGTAGACATTTCAAACTGCGCTGCGGAGGGAGGGGGGGCCCGCGGTGGGCGGAATGCGTCGCATGCTCGCTGTTGGGGCGGACGACAGTCGACGGGTCTCGCACGCATGGCCTGTGAACTCCGGCGCCAGGGAGCTGTGCTGCGGTTGTCCACAGCGCCTGCATGGGACCTCGACAACCTGGCCCCCATTGCATCCGCCCGCCCATCCAACCACGGTTGGGGTCGGCGGTGAGCGGTTGGGGTCCGCACAGCCGTAAGGCGTGTCGACGCCGGCCCCGCACACCGACCCTCCCACACATCGCCGCCGGCCGGGTGTCTTGTGGGCAGGCGGGCACCCGGCACCCCGGCTGCCACCCGCATTCAGCTCCCTGGAATTACCCCACCGGCCCGCACCCTCCAGGCTGTTGTCCCTTCGGACTTTCCGCGATCGGTCGTCCCTCTCAACCCATGCGCCACCGATGGCGCCGCACCCCTATCCCGCCTCGTCCTGGCCGCTGCACTCCACCAGCTGCCCGGGGCACACTGCCGGGGCCCGGGGCACAGGCCCTCGCCCCCTCACCATGATGGTGGTGTTGAGGACCTCCTCCCGCACGTGCCAGTTGCCGTGCGACGTGCCCGCCGCTGCCAGGCCCAGCACCGAGCCCGCCGAGCACGCCGTCATCAGCCGCCGCGCCAGCTTCATGGCCGCGTTGCGCACCATGATCTTGCCGTCCGCGTACTTCTCAAACAGCGCCGTCACCACTGACCTGCGTGCACCACATCACATCACATCACATCCCAACGCGCCGGATATCGGAAGTCAGGGCTGCATATTATTGAGGTTTATTGAGCACGTAACCTGCGAGTCAGGGTGACGCCGACGACAGGGCGGCCAGACGGACGCTGGCGGTGGCGGTGGCGTGGCGTGCCGCATGAGATGCGCGACGGCTTCGGAAAGAGAGCCGAACCCTAGCAACAACCCTACGCATGCCATGCGGTGGGCAGACAGGTCACGTGGCATCGCGTGCGCGCCATGTTGACGTGCGAGTGCCGGTGAACGCGTTCCATTCCATTTTGCCCTGGTGGCTGCCGAGGGTGGCGCGCTGTGGGTGGCGGGAGAGGGCGGGGGATGCGACTACCGGGTGGGGGATCCTGATTGGCCGCTGTGACGCGCCACCCGCAGGGGTGCGACCAGGCCCACTCCTAGGACCAGAGCGGGTGCCGAGAAACCCCAGCGCTGAGCCCGCGCGCGTGCGAGAACCCCGGTGTGCAACCCAGTTCTGCAACCGACGCGGTGCCATACCTGAGGTAGGGCCCAAGCTCACTGCCCACTTTCGTCGCCAAGTCCCCAAGGATGGACATTGCTGATATCGCAATCTTGAAGTTTGGGTCAGCGATGAGCCCCACCAGGAAACCGACGAAGTCGCCCAGCGAGGGCACCAGTCTAGCGGGGCTAGATACGCCATTTAGACACTTGTGGAGCACGTCAATGGCCGTTGCCCGTGACTGCAGCATGGCATATTTCCAATTTTTTTATTTGCAGCCGTTGTTAATTGGGCTTCTTTGCCATGGGACCCCGTCTCACCCAGGCCGCGCCCTACACCCAACAATGTCAGCGTAGTCTTCTAATAAACGTAATCTCGTACCTTCCAATTCCCAATATCTTGCAGGTCAGCAACGACGTGCGCAGGCACGAAGCCGAAGGCCTGAAGAAGCACGATGTGGCGGCAGCTCAACATCCAAAAAAAGACTCGCTTGAGATTACAACGTTCCAACCTCCATCATTGCAACATTCTCCGGGGCGGACGCACCTCTGGCACTCCGCTTGTCATGGGCCTGCAGCCTCTACACTTTCTTCATTTTGTCGTTGGCTATCGATCGTGGGAGGAATGCGAGCAACCATTAATAGAATGTTGGACATGCTAAGTGTGTATTAGTGGTGGGACTCGTTACGCATTTCTATCCAATTAGGTTGGGATTCAATGACAGGCATTTTTTATGTCTTGCTTTCACATAATGCATACAAGTAACACCCTTGGGGTCGGGCGCAGGTCTTGCAAAATTCGGGTCAAGTTCGTACGGGTTAGAAACTTGTTTAGAGGAGTGACTTGTTTTCCTGGTATCAAATTACAAATGTCCCTCTACAATTCGTATTCCACTCTTCTCACGGTCTTATTGTTCCACGTCGTCGTTAGCGTCCAGCCCGCGGAGGTAGTGCTCAAAACCGCAGCAAATGGTGTTCCCTTCAACTCGTTTCGGGTGAATATCAGTTGGTGGCGATGATCTGGCTCAGGTCCTTGTCTTGCGACGCTGTATAAACCAACGCCCGTTGGTTGCTCGCGCTCATCCGTCAGGAAGTCAATAAGACGTGCGAAGACGGCTGCTTGGAGCTGGGTAACTGTAATCATGAGCTGGGAGAGTGCGAATGCCCCTTCGGACTGACGGGTAAGAGCAAGTTGTCACAAAGCGCGGGACGACCCCCGGCCTTCCCGATCCGGGCACTCCTCCGCACAGCGGAGGTTGCACAACCTGATCCAGCCGCGCCGCTGCTGAGGCGACCCTTCCATACACTACACCCGACCCCATCCCATCCCTTTTCTCGCTTCACCTCCACCCCTCTTCCCCAGGCCCCACCTGCAGGGAGCAGCTCTTCCCTGCCTGCCGCACAAACAGCGGCAATGTGCACCGCTTGTTCCTGGGGCGCACCGCGCCTCGCAACTGCCACTGCTACCTGCAGCTGCAGCGGGCGCTCTGCCTGCCGGACGACCAAACGCGGTGCGCCTTCCACACCATGCAGTTGTGGGACGCGCTCTTTTGCTTCGAGAAGGTTGGCGCTCCGGAATCTGAGCAGACGTCAGAACTGCCGGAGCATTGGGAGGACGGCGCCTTCCGCTGGGGCCGCGCGACCACGCGGCGGGAGGACAAGGACGGGGTGACGGTGGAGGTGCGGGGCATCGAGTGGCTCCCTCAGCCACCCCGGGACGACTTCATCATCGGGACGACGTCGCTGAGCAAATGCCCGGAGAGGTGAGCCAAACACAGTACGGGTAGGGCGGGCGGGGCATGCCGTGCCGCCTGAAGTAAGAGTAGAGGGGGGGGGCGTCGTTGGATGCCACGTGCCGTTGGGGCACACGGACACGGGCACGCTATGGTGGGTGATCGCAAGCGCACCACAGCACCGCGCCGGTTGGCGGCGGGACGGCGCCCGTCCCGGCCAGAATCGGGGGCGGGGGGGGGAGAGCCGGATGAGCTCTCGCAGCACCGGGCGCAGTGCTAATGCTGCCGCCACCGCGGCTGCAGCGGTGTGGCGCCCCTGTGCCACGTGTGCGCGTAGGGGGAGGGGGGGAGGGGAGCCAGCAGCGGCCAGGCGCCAGTCCACTGCTTGGGGGTCGGGCTGCGGTCTCCTCGGTGCTGCTGAGGGCGGGACGACGGTGTGCCCGGGGGTTTGGACGGCTGCGGCTCCCCGGGGGTTTGGACGGCTGCGGCTCCCCGGGGGTTTGGACGGCTGCGGCAGCGGTGTGGAGACCGAGGTCGCGGCCGCAGCCCCCCCTCGCTGTTCCGCGCAGCGGACCGTATGAATGGGGCCGGGCAGCAGCGGCTTCCGCCCTCTGGCCGCTGCATGACCGCGGGCAGGCAGGCAGGCAGGCAGAGCTCCCGCACCCGACGGGTATCACCCTGCCGGGATGCCGCTGTGGCCCCCGGGTGCTGTGTCCCCGGGACACCCACCGGCTCCCCGAGGCCGGTTGGCGCCCTGGAGCGACGCCCAAGAGCAAGGCCAGCTGGGATATGAGCCCTTCCGCGCACTCGCCTGATACCCACATTATATCACTTTGTCCCCATTATCATCATTATTTTAATTTAATGGTGTACAGTGGACCCCGCGGGTCAGAGGGGTGACAGCCCGCCCTGGTCGTCTAGGTCGCCCCGCAACCGCCGCCCCGCGCGCCGCGCCCTCGCCTTTCCCCTGTGGACGGCCCAGGTGCCACGAGCAGGGCATCTGCCGGGACTTCACCGCGGACAGGCCCCGGTGCATCTGCTTCCCGGGCTTCGGGGGCGAGGCGTGCGCGGACATCGTGGAGGACGGCGAGCGGGACTCGCTGTGCCCGGCCAAGTGCGGGGACAGGGGCCGGTGCATTGGGGGCTTCTGCAAGTGCGAGCCGGGCTACTGGGGCGTCGCATGTTCGCGCAGCAAGGCGTATGAGCCGGAACCGGGTGAGGGGACGCGCGATGGGGGAGGGGGCCCCACCCGGGGGCGGCAGCCGGGGGCGGAATCCATCGTCGGCGGTCGGTGGCCACCTGGAGGGTGGCAAAAGGCAAAACGAGAGTGCGGTACCTTGATTGGGGCCTTGAGTGGCGGACTTCGGGGAACCTCCAGCTCGTGTGTTGATTTTGTTCCGTCTCTGGGCACGTGTCTCTTCATTTGCAGCAGCGCCGCGGCGCGCCACGACCGGCGCCATCGACAGGTTGAGTGGGGTGGGTTCATCAACACCGTTATGAAATTCGAATGCTCAGGCGTCATGGGCAGGCGTGGTATCCGCCAGGGTGGTTACCGTACCGGCCCAGTCGCCCTGCGGTCTGCACCGTTTGATAATTCGGCCGCCTGCTCCAGCACCCGCCCAACGGCCCCTGCCCGGCCGCGTCGTCTTGCAGGCAGCGTTGCCTACCCCTACTACCCGTCCCTTAAGATCTACATGTACGACATGCCGCCCAACATCGTGGGGCCACAGCAATTCGAGGACGGCGAGTGAGTGATGATTTCTCTCTCCCGCCCCCGGCGGGGCGGTGTCCTGACGACCGTCGTTCCGACCCGTCGGTCTGTCGACCCGTCGGTCTGTCGACCCGTCGGTCTGTCGACCCCTCGGTCCGTCGTCCCTGTGGCCCTGGCACTCGCACCCCTGCGATGGCCGCCAATGTGACGGACCCGGCAGCCGCTGGGCCGTGACCCCCAGGGGCGCCCTTCACGGTGCTCCGGTGCTTCCTTCGGGCCCTCCCCCTCCCCCCGCCAGCACCCCCTCGCCCCCACGAACCGCGCCCGCCACCGCCCTCCCGGATCCAGGGCCGGCGTCTTCCCCATCTACCAGGCCTTCCTGCGCTTCCTGGAGCTGTTCATCAAGGACAACAGCGGCATCCGCACCGAGAACCCCCACGAGGCCAACCTGTTTTATGTGCCCACGTTCGCATACTACCACACGTGTAAGCCCGCACATGGCGATGTGATGATCGTGCGGCGGTCCGTCCCTCTTCCTTGCTCGTCCTGGATTTAGGATCGCGCCTGTTGCGTCGACCCGTTCATGCTGGGCCCTGCACGCGCGATGGATGGCACCCAGTTCAGCATGCCGTACACCTGCGGCCGCTGCCTCCATTGCTGCTCCCCCACCACTGTTCCCCGACCTCCAACTCCCCAACCACTTCCTGGCGGCGCCCGCAGCCAACCTGGGTGACCCCACCGGCGCCATCGTCCGCGCCATGAACTGGGTGTCCAGCAAGTACCCCTTCTTCAACCGCTACGCCGGCCGCGACCACTTCGTGTTGCTGATGGGCGACCGGGGCGCCTGCTACCTCAAGACGACGCCGCAGACGGAGAACATCATACGGGTGGGTCGCGCAGCCGGGTGGGGCGGGGGGTTCCGTGGAGTGGAGTGGAGGGGCCGGGCGCAGTTTCTTAGTTGTGCCTTGATTGGCGGAAGCGGCAGGCTGGTTGGTATTCACTCGATGGATTGGAGGGGCGGGATCGTTTCGCGATTTCGCTGTCTTTATTGACAAAAAGGGGCGGGAGCGTGCTCATCCTCTGGAGTGGAAGGGCCGCGAGTGGGGAAGATCCTTCCAGCCGCCCCTGGACCACATCAGTTATGGGCGCGACGGGGCTGTCCCTAGCTCCCTATCCTGCCGCCTGGAGCGCTGGAGGGACGCATTGTTTGGAGCCGGAATCGCCGCCGTGGCTCACCGGCGAGGACTGATGCCGTGGGCGCGTGGTTGGTCGACTGGTTAGTGACTGACCTGACCACCCGACGCGACGGCTGCTCTTTCCCACCGTCCTCTCGTGTCCGCCACGGCAAAACAGCTGACGCATTTCGGGTACGAGACGCCCCAGCTGAGCAACATGGGCAGGCTGGTGCACAACATGGAGTACGGCTGCTTCAAGGGCGGCCGCGACATCGTGGTGGCGCCCTTCATCAAAACCAAGGTGCTCAAAATGGAGGCATTGCGGACGGCTCTGGAGGAGCCGGGCGGCGTGGAGGACTACATCACGCGGAAGAAGGTGTTGCTGTTCTTCAGCGGCGACATCCGGTGCGTCCGGCCCGCGGCCGCCCCAGGCGCAGGAAAGGCCGGGGCCCCGGTGACCCCGGCGGCCCCGGCCGTGGTCACGTGGGTGTTATAAGTTTAGAACGGGAACGCGTCCGGTTGCGCCCTGTGCGAGGAGTGGCCTTGGGCGCGTCCGGTAGCGGCAGCCGCACCGACAACAACCCTCTTTGTCTGTCTCTTTTCCTCGCTCCTGCCCCGGGTCCCCATCGGTCGACCCGCAGGCATAACGAGCCCGAGTACAGCGGCGGAGTGCGTCAGGTGCTGCAGCAGCTGATGGCCAACAACACCTACCCGGATGTGGTGTTCAAGGGCGGCTACATGACGATGGGCCCGAGCGAGTACGAGGCCCTGCTGGTGACGAGCAAGTTCTGCCTGGCGCCGTACGGACACGGCTTCGGCATCCGCCTCACCCAGGCGCTCATGCATGGCTGCATTCCCGTCATCGTCCAGGACCGCGTACGACAGGTACGGCGGGCCGGGCAGGGGTTCTTAGGCGCGGAGCAACGGCACACCCCGCCGGGCTTCCGCATGAGTGCTGCCGCCGGTGGGCCCCGATGGGGGTCCTTGGACTGCGGGCGCCAGGCCGGTGACGTGTCGCTTCACGTCCGTCGGGAGCTCGGGACACTCGCGGAGGTTTCGGTACCGCAGGGCTGCGGTTTGTGGGGATGCGGCCGTCTCCAGCATCACCATGGAATCCTCCGCGGGAACGAGACTGCTGAGTGTCGGGCTGCTGTGGGTGTTGGCGGCCGCGTGGCTGTCCTGCGCGGGCCGGTCCGGACCCGTGGCACTCCCGGGCGCCTGTTGGGCTCACCAAGGTGAGGGGAACTCGTCGCGCTGCCGCTGCCGCTGCGCCGGCGTCTGTGGGAACTTTGCTGCCGTCCTGCGGCCATGAATTCATGGTGATGTTGCACCTCGCGCCGCCCTGCGCTCCGCCGGCCGCCTGCAGCCCTGGGAGGACATCCTGCACTACCCGGACTTCTCCATCCGGGTCGCCAAGAAGGACCTGCACCGCCTGGTGGACGTCCTGAGGGCGGTGCCGCAGGAGGACGTGGTGCGCATGAGCAAGGAGAACCTGCGGTGAGGCGGAACTGGGGGAGGTGACGGGCCAAGCCGGGCAGGGCACACTGCCTTAGAGCATGGGGAGAGGGCCGAGGGTTGCACGTAGCGGGACGGCTGTGATGGCTGTTTGGTGGGAGACGATCACGTGGCGACGCCGATATGCACCTGGGGCCGTGGGTCCCGGTGCCTTCATGCGAGTTGGGTCCAGGCGCCAGTGATGGCGGCTGACTTGGCGCGTGCTGGAGTTTTAGGGACGTGGACATGGCGAATACGGTGCACACTAAATCGTGGACCGCTGGGCTGTTTCAACTTTCCCCCACGGTTGTGACTTCCTGTCTCTGCGCATTTCCTGTTTGCACCACAGGGTGTACCGGGCCTTCATCTGGCAGCAGGAACTGGGTGGTCTAGCATACAACTACACAATAGCGAGCTTGCGAAGACGGCTGAGCTTCATCCGTGGAGAGCTGTACGAAGCAGGCGTACGGAGAGCATGACATGAAACTGAGAAATACAGCAGGCATACAGTAGAAAGGTTAATGGGCGTCGCCTGGGATAGAACGCACGTAAATGGAGGCACTGTGTCAGAGGACATCCATGGCTGTGAGCCAACACCGCGACGTAGTGACAAATAGGAGATATGGCACTGATGCATGGGTTATGGGTTGCAACGGCGACAGACAGGGCTTGGGGTATGGAGGTTTGCCTGCCAGGGCCTGCCCAACCATGTCACCACCTGTACAGGGGACAGTTTGCCAGAGAATGCCTTGGCAGACAGCTGCAGGTCGCACCGAGGGACTCGTGTGGCACGGTGTAGTTCTGCAGCAGAATCAGATGTCACTTCAATAGCAGGTCTCGCCTCGTTTCCCTAATATATTAATAAGGAGCGAGTTGTGGCAAGGTTTAAGGATTATTGTACGACGTGATATTCCCCAAATCAATCCGTTGGCAGTTTGTGGTCTGCAGCGCTGACCGAGGTCCCTATACCAAGTAGCCCTGAGCATGACAAGCCAAATCGGCTTCTCGCATACCTACTCAACACACTACCCCCACCCAACGCGCGCCCAAGCTGCGGCTTACAGTCAGTGACTCAACATCGTGGGCAACGTCCGTCAGTGAGAGCGGTCACCGCATGATTTGCAGCGGCGCAAACCGTAAGAAAAAACAGGCGGGCCGCCGCGCGACAGCCCACGCTTGCCAGAGTTATGTCCACATCGCTTACGAGCACGTCCCCGAAGAACCGGGCGGTTACGGCTCACCTAGATTGCCTATACATCACAGGCGCAGGCATGTGCGTGCAAGTCCCATGTCAAGTCCGATGTTGAACCACAATGTACGCATCCACCGCTATAGTACGAATCCAACAGCGTCATTCAACCAGCCACCGTCCAGTATGATGTGCAGCATTCCCGGCTCAACTGGCTTTACTGCCGTGCGCGCAGGGCAGCAGCGAGGTGAAGAAGCCCCGCAGGTGTTGCGACAACGAACCCGGTTTCTGGCTGCGCGCACCCCCTGGCCCTGCACGCGAGTCGTCTCCGGCCTCGTGTAGCGCGTTGGCTGGCTCCGAAGCAATGATGCTCACACTGCTGATGCTGCTGAGCGTCTGCGCGCTGGCTTCGCCGTCTCCGGTCTCCTCGTCCTCAGGCCGCGCGGCTGCGTCCAGTCGGAAGGGCAGTCGGACGCGCCTATCACACAAGACCTTCGCACCGGGACCAGCTCGCGCGTTGCCTGGCGTGAAGAGCACCTCCGGTGCGATCTCGGCCCCGCCAGAAGGCTGGGGTGAGGCTGGATCAGCTGCAAACAGGCACAGGGGGTGGCAAGGTGTCTGCACGTCATTTGCAAGCGCCACAAGAGTTGACCTAACGTAAATCACAACCAGAATTAGTGCGCTTCTCCCAACGCAGTGTTTCGGGTCGAGTGTGCCGCACCTCCTGGACAGTGTCGTCTCCTGGACGATGGCGGAGCCGAGCCGTCCTCCACCCGCGCGGTGTTTGGAGGGTTCTCCCCCGGCAGCCCGGCTGTTCCACGTTGCGTTCTGCTGCTGCAGCTTTGCGCGGCGCCCGCAGCCTCGGACAGCTCCGCAGCAAGCGCGCGGGCGTGAGCGTTGGCGCCACCTGCTTGAAACAGCCGCGAGATGTGCCTTCCCGCGGCGGCCTTGCTTGCGCCAGACGAGACACCCGGCGTGAACAGCACCTCGGGTGCGAGGTTATCGTCCGACTGAGCTCGCGAGGTTGCAACGGGGCCTGCTGGTGGGATGGACAAGGTTAGCGTGGCCCGCAAGGACTGAATTTGCAGCGTCACTTATGGCTGCTGCTCACCCGCGAATGAGTAGGCTTGCCCGGTTCGGGACGTGCTGACGGGAGATACTGGATCGGCTTGGCAGGTCGGTGTGACCGGTCGCGGCGGGTCTGGCAAAGACGCGTCCCAGCCTGCAAAGTCATTCGAGCGGCATTTGACGAAGAAACCAGCTGGCCTTGGCAAAGAGGAGTATTGTTGATGACGCGACGTGCATCGCCAGCATCACTGGGTACCACGTCCGGAGCACAGCCTGAGCATGTTCAGTCTGTGCTGCCTGCACGGCCAGATTGCACTAATGAACTGCGACACAAACACGCGCGCTTCCCCACTGCCCTTGATTCCCCGAAGTTGGCAGCACCTGCGGTCCACAACCCTTGTTCTGCGCTCCACAACCCAAGGCACACGCACTCTCTTACGGTTCATCCGGTCGCACGGGTGCGCGTCATCGCGCCTCTTGTGCCCGGACACAGATATTGTGCTCATTTCGTTTGGCGTTGCGGCTCGCATCGGTCTATACTGACCACACATCCGGCCGCCTTGTAAGTTACACATGCATCCGCACGTCCAGATTTCCGCTGGCACAATTCGCTTACCGGTCATCATGCTTCTCGCCTTATACGACCAGCTACCGCCTCGCAGGTCGTTTTCGACTGTCCGTGGCGCAACCGCCGCTGCCGCGCTTAGCAAGCCATCGCCTCCGGGGAGAGAGCTAGATGCATCAAGCGTGGCAATAGTTGGGCCACACATATCGCCAGCACACCGCGCCAGGGGAGCCCCGCCGCAGTTAACAAGCTGGGCGAGGTCAGCCCCGCAGCATGACCCGGTGACACTTGTCGTAGACGGAAAGAGGCCTCTGCGCGCTGGTGTGCTGTTGGCATCTAACGCGTCCGGACATGACCTCGTCCCAGCTGGCAGGACGGAAAAATCTGTCACGTCAGTGTCTCTCCCATTGGCCGTCGGCGCATCGCGGTATTTCTCCCGGTGCGAGTGTGGAGACCGCTTTGATTGGTCGCTCCTCGATGGCGAGCAGACGTCCACCTTGGCGTCCAGTCCTCCGTAGCCCGCCAGGTCCGGTCCCTCGCGCGGGTCCGTAACCTGCACAGTTCATGTCGCGTCAACATGGTATTGAGTTTTCATCAAAGTAGGTGACAGGCCTGCACGTGCACGCGCGGACATCCCCGAACCAACCAGCACTAGCACTAACCTGCACACGGGCCGAGCTGACCCAGGGCTTGTCCTTGGCGCTTGTCCGCCGGGTTTGAACTGCTGTTATGGCCTCAGTATCTCGCGCTGTGGAAGACGCACAATCGTTCAACAGTTCATGGTCGCCGGAGCCCACGTCCTCGGGCTCCGTCTGAATGCCGATGTCCACCAACGCCTGCGAACCCGAGTCGGCCTGCCCGCTAAACCCCACCGTGCCGTTGCCTCCATCCTCCTCCAAATCGGGCTGCTTGGTGGCTTGCAAGGCTCGCTTAGCAGCACTGCGACAGATAAGAGATAGCAGATATGCGGGACGGCGTTGTTCCGGCAGTGTCTCGCATGGCTTTGGCTAGATAGGCAAGGCCTGGACGCCAAGATCTCACATGAACTGCTCACGAGCCCAGCGCTCCACGTGCACCAGCACCTCCAGGTTGGAGATGCTGCCCGCCGTGGCCGGATCCAGCTGCAAATCCAGGCCCAATTCAGCGACCAGCTCCGCGGCCTCCACCTGCTCCTCCGCTCCGCTCAGCAGCACAGCCGGCTCGGACGGCTTTGACGTCGCCGTTGCCTCCGTGCCGACATCGGGAGGCATGGCAGTGGTGCTGCAAGACCTGCCGTACCTCTCGCGAAGAGGGGGTCCGAAGGGCGACAAGGGCAACCTCCCAAGGCCATCCTGCCGGGCATATACACAGAGCACGCAATCGATAAGGCCGGTCGCTGGAACATCATCAGCACTGCACGTGACAGGCGGAATGGCTATGTGGCGACCGAGATCGGCATTCTATGACAACGGCGCACCACAAACCAACCCACAACGCTTACCTGGTTGGCTGTCATCGGGGTGGTGCAGGAGCTCGAGGTGTCGGTGAAGCGGTTGCTGAAGGAGGGAGAATCCGTGTCGGTGTCCCTATCCCAAGCTAGTCGTGAGCGGCGCACGTGAACAGCGCCAATTCCCCCGATCGGAGTCGGTGCCACACTGCCCAGGTACTGTGCGGCCCCGGTCTGAGCTGCGACGTGTCGCAGCGGACTCGGAGACCTCTGATCAGCAAGCAGCCGCTGAATGCGCCGGTGCAGTGGAGTGCCGTAAATCAACGGCGGCGTCCGGGTGTTCGACAGTGCGGCGCGGACTGCGGCAGCCAGGCCGTCGCCCGGGGCGCCTGCTGCAGGTGGGCTGGAAACGCCGCTGTTGCGCCTTGTTGCACCATCAATGCTATTCCGAGGCACGACCTCGTCGTTTTTAGACGCTGAGGCTAGCACCGCCTTCATCCATTCGTATAGCGGCGGCTGAAACGTCGACGTCGACGCCGCGCCGCCCTCTGAAGACGAACAGGACCTTTGTGGCAGTAATGGAATGCCGGTGGGGATCCTGACGTGCTCGCAGGCGCTTCCGTCTGGAACATGGCGGGCCTGGCCCTTGTGCTGCTCCGTGGGCAGCTCTTTTGGGGATGCCATGCT
Source organism: Eudorina sp. 2006-703-Eu-15 (assembly GCA_003117195.1). Taxonomy (NCBI): domain Eukaryota; kingdom Viridiplantae; phylum Chlorophyta; class Chlorophyceae; order Chlamydomonadales; family Volvocaceae; genus Eudorina; species Eudorina sp. 2006-703-Eu-15. The sequence continues at coordinate 573,837 of BDSI01000039.1, forward strand.
CGCATCGTCCACCACCATGGGCGTCCCCGTGGCCGCTGTGGGCCCATTCCAGCTCAGTGGGCTCAAGCTGCTGCTCGGCGACTGCAGTAGCTGTCGGCAGACTGAATCCCGTACGCTGCCGCCGCATGCGGGGTCTGTTGACAAGTCAGCGCCCGTGCTGGTGCGGGTCCCCGACGGCACGGCTGCGGTCGGGCTGGTCGCCGCTGTATCGTTGCAGCGCCATGTCAGGCCTACTGGACTTGCACGAGTTGGCGTGGCGCGGAGCTTCCTAATCGTTGCCTCTGCGCCAGTGAGTGCCAGCTGAACTTTAGCGCGTAGCTGGCGCTCCGCTGGAGTTTCCTGAAACATGACAAAGAGGCACACCGGCATCGCTTGGATACTGCCATATTCTTTGGTGAGCGGTGTGGACTCGGTCTTTGCGTAGCCTAAGGCTTACCACCTTTCTGTGCGCACGGAGTGACCACCTGTGCGCTATCCCTGCTCCTAACACAACCTCAGGGCGACGCCAATCGTTGCGCTGTCATTTGGCCTCACCCGCTCCTTGTCCTTCAGCTTCTTAGCCACGGCCTCCAGTTCGTCGGCCAGCTGAGGCGCGACATCGTCGGGAAGACCGTCCGCGTTGTGCAGTTCTAACGCATGCTGAAGGACGCTGAGGAGATGGTGGAGCTGCTCCTGCAGCTTGGGTGATCCACCTGCTCGGATGCGAGACCTCTGTGTCAGTGCGCAAGCTGAGCACGACCACAGCACAAATCGGTAGCTTGCCTGGAGTTTTGGCATTTGCTGCTGTATCAGCGGCCTTTCCAGACCGACGCTCCCCGGGAGGCAAAACGGGAAAGCCCTCAAAAAGGGGGTTGTCCTGGACCATACGGGACAAGTCAAGATCGAGCTTTCCAATAACGAGCTTTTATTCCAGTAATAAGAATTGTACCTGGTGAGCACTATTCAAGGAAGCAGGGCTGTCGCGATAGACTTTCAACCCTGTCTGGTGGTCCGCAAAGGATGGCGAAGAAAATGTACTGCTGCTTTGAGAGCGTGGTGTTGTTGTAGTTTGGGTCAATAAAGTGGGACTGATGCGAAAAAAGGTGCTGAGCGGCTCCATAGCCAACCGGACCAGAATGTCAACGCGTGGCCTTCAACCCCATGAAATGGTATGGACTGCAATATATTGTCATATGAAATCATGATCCATTGTGAATACCTAGCAGTTCTGCTAGAGCAACCGGAAAGCGCCAGGCGAGTTATTTGGAACGACGTTGGATTCGCCCGTACCACGCGACATGAAGCCGACCAGAGCTCCGTAGGCGGCCTCAGCTAAGTAGCTATGTACCGTGAGTTCTCCGCATTGTGCAAGACCAAGGTCTTCTGCCTAGCCAACTGTCGAGCAGCCCGAACTACCGTATGCCGAAAAGAAATAACAAGGCCCTGGGGAAGCTGTTCTGGTAGCAGAAATTTCAATCAATGCAGCAACAAACATTCTTCACGCTGTGTCAGTCTTTCGTCACAACACCATACAGATGTTACATACGCACTACAGCCATACCCATGATTCTTCCTTGCCATGGTTCATGAGGTTTGGGTTGTTCTCGGAGACTCGCAACGTGCGCGTACCTCAGTCAATTTCACGACCGGTGCCCCATCTAGTCCCGTGGGTCAGCGGCTTAGGGCGGCTTGCGAGGGTCTCCTGCATTGAAGACTGCTGCAGCCGCGCAGAAAGCTACGTGCAACAGAGGCGAGCGGTAGCTGTCATGAATGAATGAACGTTACAGCGGACCCCAGCTGTAATCGATGTGGGCGACGCCATTATGAAAGAATGAATGAACGTTACAGCGGACCCCATTATGCACGTGGTTCCTTAAGACATGCACCGTGGCGTCGCCTAGATTACCGCCATCGCTCGCCTCTGCTGCACGTGACTTTCTGGGCAATGGTGGCGCCTTCTGGCTCACCATGATTGATGTGACCGCAGTGGTGGACACCCCTCTGGCGCGAATGACACTGCTGAGCTTTACACGACATTTGGGAGCCCCATATCTTCAGCAAACACCCCGCCCAGGATTGCGCACCCATTCCCCTCCATCCGTGGCGGCGGGCGGAGGCTCCGGGCGAAGCCATGCCAGCCGCTGAAACCTTGAATTTCGGAGCGCCAGTACTACGTCTCCTGGAATTCCTTTGCAGGTTCGCCCAATCAACTGCCGAGGGTTGCAAGGGGATGGATGTTGCTAGGGTTTGAACACCGGGCACGCAGCGTCCCTGGCACTGCACCAGACCGCCCGGCCACACCTCGACAGATTGAGTACCAGACTCGTAATACCTGGCGCTGCTCTCGGAGTGCGCTCCTGCCGCCTGATTATCGCTGGACCCGCGGGTCGTTGCAGACACCCCTTGAACCGCCCTGCCCAATAATTATGGCAGTGATGCCAGTTTGCAGCAATCCCCAGACATGGGCAAAGCAAGCACCCGAGGCAAGGGACGGGGCAAGCCACACCAGCGTCCCCGAGGTGTAGGGTGGCCTCACCCACCGGCCCAAGGCTGCCCGACGGGACATGCGAGCAGGTCCTGCCGAGTCATAGCGGGTGGGGCCCCCACCGCAAACAAAGAGGGCGGCGCAGCTCAGCAACTTTCTCAAGGCAGCCACCCACGAGGGAGCGGCCCAAGGGTACCCATTGCCGCCCCAGGAGCGCTCGGGTAGGTCCCATGACAGGGCAGCCACCCACTCAACGCACACAAGAGGGCTCACGCACGGAAGTGTGTCGTGTCGTGCGGACCTGCGCCGACCGCCGAGAGAGCACCCGTCCTCCTCCCCCTTGGCCGGGTGGGCTCCAGGGGCGAGCGTGCGGATGCCGGATACGCTGCTCGCTACACGCCACTGGGGTCCTATGCATGACGGGATCGCGGCGGAAGATGCGGCAACAGTGTCACAGCCGACAGCACGATCAGCACAGAATACACCTGGCTTATTGTTGGGTAAGCCCTGTCGACCATTGCATTAGGAGCTCTGATGTCGAATGCTGAGGTGACAGTGGATCCCACGGGGCAGCGGCGACACTGCGCGTCCACGAGGCATCTGGGCCCTTGCCATCTGGGACTCTGACTGCGGATTACCGGGGGAGCTAGTCCACTCGGGAACCTACGTACGATTGCAGGTCGACCACCATCATCCCGGGAATTCCCAGAGGAACCCTGCCGCGCCCTTCCAACTCACAACGACCTTTGCTCGCTGTTCGTGCTACCAAGCCTTCAGTGGCGTTCAGCGTATCTGCAGGTGCTTGCGTCGTTATGCTTCGGCCTGTACACGTCTGAGATCTCTCACTGCAAAATCCCAGTCCGTATGGTGTTATTGCCCCGCTGAGTGCCGGTGCTTGTTTGGCGGGTGGTTGTTCTTGAGGTGTCGAGGTATTATTCCTAGCGCGCAATTGCGTCGGTAATGTATCGTGCGGCACGGATGGGATACCTCCCTAGCACGTACGCTACGTAATGTCTCGCGTACACAGCAGTGCGACCCGCGGACCCCGACATCGAACATCGAATCTTACGGCAGGCGAAGCAAATTTATAGGCAACTGGATGTCAAAGATACTGGTTTTAGAGGTGCAGTTCGTTTGCAAAATAACATGTTACAGGTAATTGCTGAGTGTATCTCAAAGCCAAGTCAACATTAGTATATCAACGCCAATGACGATAAACATTGTGATTCAATACAATCGTAGGCATGCATAAAACGACTATGTCTGTTTTACAATTAGGGAGCGAATAGCCCGGTTCATTGTCTGCGCGAAGATAATTGTAAGCTCTCGATACCATAAACACAACTTAGTGAGGCGTTTCGGGGCCCAAAGTCCGCAAGCCTAGCGATGCAGGACTGTTGCAGAGCTTGCAGAGAGAATTCCAGCTTTGACTTCGAGCAGAAAAGAATGTCGTCATCAGCACTTCCAGACCCCACACAAAATCATTCCAACAGTGCCAATAAAATCACAGCATTCCTACTCTTCTGCTTGTTGCTGTACGGTTGCATCTCGATCCGAGCTCTCCCGTACAAAATCTTGCCAATATTGGGAAGCCGCTTACCAAAGGATACTTTGCGTCCGGCTTGTTCAGGTCACACATTCACGTCGCTCAAAATGATGCTGCTTGCCAAGAACGCCGTGGCTGTGCGCCCCGCCGGCGTCTCTCGCCGGTCGGTGGTCGTCAAGGCGAGCTCGCGCCCTCTTTGGCTGCCAGGTGAGATAGAAGCTATGAGCCATGTAAGCTATTTATTTTTACCTAAAATGAATAGCGCACTATTGGAGAGGGCTACAGGGTCTGCTCATCAGGTCAATCGCTCCTGGTGCAATGGATTTAATTCATGATTTCGGACTGTCTCCGCCAAGTTGACTATGGAATGTAACGATCAGCGCGCATGGGCAGCTCGTCAAATCTTCTGTCGCGTCCTTTAGACCCTAACGCGCATGTATTTGACGTTCACAGGCAGCACGCCTCCGGCTCACCTGAAGGGCGAGCTGCCGGGCGACTTTGGGTAAGATATATCAGCACAGCTGTGGCGCTCAGATGATCCGATAACTGAAATCGTGGTGCCGACTATCTCCGCAGCTTCGACCCGCTCGGCCTGGGCGCCAACCCGGAGTCGCTGAAGTGGTGAGTAGTAGGGGTTTGGTACCCGATCATGGGTCTTGCAAAGAAGGCTAAAAGTATCTAGTACTGCGGACCTGTAAGGATATCTAATGTTCCTCCCCCTGGCTGACCCCCGCCCAGGTTCCGCGAGTCTGAGCTGGTGCACTCCCGCTGGGCCATGGCCGCCGTTGCCGGTATCCTGGTTCAGGTGCGCACGTTCTGGCTTAAAATTTTTCATGTCCATGACGACGCGGGGTATAAGGTTGTATGGCACAGGTGGCAGACGATTTCACTCATCCGACGTACGGGGTTGCTGGTATGTGGGGTGAGCTCTGGGTGTTGCTTTGGTTCTAACGACTCCTTATGTTCCGGACGCTTGCAGGAGATCGTGCGCCCGGACGTGTTCTGGTACACGGCCGGCTCCCAGGTTGAGTCGCCGTTCGGCCCACTGGGTCTGCTGGCGTTCGAGTTCTTTGCCATGCACTGGGTTGAGGTGCGCCGCTGGCAGGACCTGCGCAAGCCTGGCTCGGTTGACCAGGACCCGATCTTCAGCCAGTACAAGCTGCCGCCGCACGAGGTAAGGGCCAGTAGTAAGGGTTTGCATGCGGAGGCATGATCTGTCTTTTGGAGTGATTCGTACGAAAACGCGTGTGGTTTCTGACGGGTTTCCTATGTTCCTCTACAGCCGGGCTACCCGGGCGGCGTCTTCGCCCCGTTCATCCCGGGCGACCTGGCTGAGCTCAAGGTTAAGGAGATCAAGAACGGCCGCCTGGCCATGGTAAGTGATGCTGTCAGCGCCTCCTTACGACTGCTTGTGCCTCGGTGCTGATAATGTACGAGTCCTGGCTGTATCGAAAACTTGGTGTTTGCCCTGTGTGCTCGCTTGCGATAACTGCATTGCGGTGACTAACTCATCTGATGTGGACGGTTGAATATCGCAGCTTGCCTTCATTGGCTTCGTGATGGCCGCCCAAGTTACCGGCAAGGTATGAAATGCGTGCGCGCAAAAATAGTAATTGTTTCTTGTGTATGCTAGGGATTTAGTCGCATAGCGGTGGTCATGTTTGGTACTATGGCTGTTGTTACGGTTGCGTTCACCAGCTTACTGAAAAATGTGTCTCAAAATGTGTCACTGTCCGCATGCTTGCGTTGTTTTGACTTCTTTATCTTTAATCCTTGCCGACACAGGGCCCGATTGCGGCGCTCCAGGAGCATCTGGCTGACCCGTGGGGCACCACCATCTTCTCTAAGGCCGCTGTGGTCCCTGGCCAGGCTGTTGCCCCGCCATGCAAGATCCCGGCGAGCGTGTCGTACAAGGGCATTGAGATCCCGACCCCGTGCTTCCTCCAGGGCCTGTGGCCATGAGCGTGCAATGTCCACATCCGAAAGGATGTTTTTTCCAATGAGTGTACACTACCTGGTGTGTTTCGTGCCGCTGAGGCTTCTCGGAGCGTGTGACCGTCGGGGATGGCGAACAAGAGTTCGTGATTTTCCTTGAGAAGAAAACCTATCCACCGCATGATCGTAGATCATGTGGCCGTGGGCGATGCAAGGCATGATGTGTCGCTCCCCCCATCGGTTCTGTTATGTAATGAACATATCTGCCTGTAAGGTTGCCTAATATGAAGTTGTTGGATTAATCTCTCTGAATATGAATTCCAGTACAGTAGTCAGGGACAAAGTCCAGTAAGTACTATCAGTGAAGTTTGCTATGGTGTTACAACATCAAGGCAACGGGTCACTGTACGGGCAGGTTTGGTGGTGGCTCGCGTTGACCTCCAAGACTACGGGCCACCGCCGGTACCAATAGGGGGGCCTTGGAGGCTAACGCCGTCCCCCTGAGCGGGCTTATTAATTCCTTGGTAGTGTGGTACCCTCAATAACAAACTCATCCATCCTCAAAGTCGTTCAGGAGGTCTGTTAAAGTCGATTGTAGCTTCCGCACTCACTCGGTGCTCCTCAAACGGATCATTGATAGGTTCCTAACGTGCCCGAAGCAATGGCTACAAACACCGTGTGTTTCATGGCCAGCAATTACGGAGGTCGTATAGGCGTCGCCGTTGCAGCACGCGCAATCGCGTCAGTACGGATGAGACACAATCTGCCCCTGCTACAACGTCACTCGTGCTCAATTAGTAAAAAGAATCCACCCAGCACCGTCATGTCTACCTTCCTGCAGCCCGCATGCTATCAGCAACGCGCTAAATCGGATTGAGCGTGATGTTCACCACGGCGCTGTTCTGCGCCAGCAGCTTCTGCGCCTTGTCGACGTGAATCGGCAGATCCAGGTCACGTTCACCGATGCAGTGCTCCATCCACTCAGCCAGCCGCCCACGGAACGATTCGCATAACTGCGTGAGCGCAATGTTTGCGTGCTGGCGCAGCCGCCATGCGCCTTTATTGTCATTGCCCTCCTGCGATTCGGCGCATACAGGACCAGCATGTCATTCACTGGTGAGCAAGGGACCTTGCATGGGACCATCCTTCATCGGTGATGTTTCCAGCATGTAACACGCCCTTCACCATGGCCGAAGTGCTGCCGCCACTCAGTGCACTCGTTACCGTGCATTCACATTTCTAGTTTAATACGGAGTAAGTGCGTACCTGTAGGAAGTGTACGAACTCAAAAAGATCCTTGCCCATGCAATCCCACAGGGCGCGGCCAGTTGCAACGAAGACCCGCGGGTCGAGGGCCCCCCGGAGAGCCTGCCAGGCCATTCAGAGGGTCAGGAGTACCAGTTAATTATGTCACCATTATGCGTAGCCAGCTGTGTGCAACGCTGCCACATCGCATTAGGTGATTCTATTCGAGCATGAGATCCAGCACAATTGAAACCGTTACTACGGTAATGGTGCGCAGGTTCACACCTGAAGAGCGTCCTCGCAAGCCGTCAGGATAGGCCGCATGAAAGACTCCACAAATTCACGCTGCTGCGTCATTGTTGAGACCGCCTGATAGGCGGGGTGCGCGTCGCTCGGCGGCTTAGGCTGGTTGAGTGCCACCTTGATGTTCGTCGCGGGTGTTGCCCGAATGTGGTTCGCCATACGGTTGGCACAAGAGGCGACTCCCTCAGCGTAGTCTGTGCGCAACTCCTTAACGACCTGCATTGCGTAATGCATTACCAGTTCGTCAACACCGACGTGCATGGCAAGCGCTAAAATAGTTCCCAGTGCATGAACTGCACGGATGTCCACCCTGAGGCTTCACCCCTACACCTGATCCAAAATCCACCGCTCTCGCTCACCATGGCGAACTGCGCCCCGATGTGAGGTGCAAGTTCGTCGTTGTACTCGACGCCCTGTGTGTTGCTGTGTGGTGCCCCCGGGGGCGGGACGGCACTGCCGCCGCACCATTTCGAAATGATGTCCTCAATTGACGGCACCATGACCATCAGTACCTGCAGCGCCGTACGCAACAATGAAAGCCACATCGCCTTATCAGTGGCTTCCATGCATGCGGATGCGTGATATATAAACGAACTGCACAACTACCCATGCGGCCCGCAGACCCAAAGGCATTCACTTACCTTCAGCGAGTTTAGCAACACCGCCTCCTTGAGCAGCACTGCGTTGCGTGCACCCGGTGCGGGGATGCCGGGGTTCTGGTGGTGCGCCCCCAACGGCCCGCCCAGATTGCTGTGATGTCGGCCCGACATGCCAGGGCTTCCGGTGCCATACGGCACACCGGACATGCCTCGTGCGTGCATGGGACCGGCTTGTGCTGCCCCTGGTGTGGGCCCCGACGGTGCGCGCCTGTGCCCGCCGTGGAGGGGGGCCGGTGAACTGCCTGCAAACATGAACAACACGAATAGTAAGAGCCCGAAGTCGGTTTGGAGGATTCAACGGCTGGCTGTCTCCTGTGCGACCAGGCGCATGCCAACACGTTGCATCAGAGGGATGGCGGTTTTCAGGCCATGATGGCCAGGACGCACCCGGTTGCTGCAGCACGGCAGTGTTGCTGGCCCCCGCGCAGATCCGGTTGAGCGACCCTTGCACGGTGCGCAGGACGTCACAGAGAGCCGCCTCGAGGTGCGGCCCGAACAGGGGCCAGTTTTTGATGACACGCTCGTACAGAGTCAGCTCCGCCCATGTGCGGTCCAACATGTCGCGCACCTGCGGATGGCGTGCAAGGTGCCGGTTTGTCTTACATGAACCATACTTGGCAGCAACGACCGCGTGAATACATATGTACGCGGGGGGTCGTCTAATGGGAATGACACTGGCATTCTGTCCAGAGATCGGCGGTTCGAATCCCCGTCCCCTCACCGCCGTGTGATTAGGCGGGTCTGGCGCGGTTTCCAGGAGAGGCAATCCTGGCGCGCTGGTAACCTGGTGTAGTGGCCGGTATGGCTGCGTGACCCCCCCGCGGGTGATGGAGGATGGGTGCGCAGTCCTTGGTAGGGGTTGATGAGACGAGGCACCTACGAGCTATCTGGGCCCGTTGGAACACCCGGTCGGGATACGGGTCCACCTTGTAACGGTTACATTACATATGTACGCGGCGCGAACTATACCGATGTTATCAAGCGTGGAATCCTGGTAGGTTGATGATAAGATCGCGCGAGTGAGAAAACTAGCTGGGGCAGCTACACCCACCAGTGGCGCCACAGCGCCCTCGATGCCTTCAATCATGCCCGGCATTTTGGCCACGTCCACGCGCGCCAGGTGCGCCGCGGAGAGCTTCGCCTCCGCCTCAAGCTTGCCGCAGTAGCTGCACAGGGCTTTCCGGCTACTGTCGATCCACGACAGCACGTGCACCCGCCACAGCTCCATCGCGTCAAGGTGGCCGGGATGCTGCCGCGGCATGTACATCTGCGTGTACTGTGTGCAACTCAGGAGCAAGCAGCGCAGCGGGCATATGGGAGTGTTGACGGGAGGCGTATTTCAGGAGGAAAACATGTTCGGCGGCATGCAATTGGTATCGGTTAGAATGGGCTCCAGACCCTCGGATCACAGGGGCGGATCACTGACCTTAGGAAAACGTGACAGACCTCCCCAGCCCTGAAACACGGTCCACCCAGACAGCAGAGGATAGCAATCCCAAGCCAAAGCGACACTTCAGCCGCGCAGGGTATGTGTCATGGTGTGGTGGCGTCCATCAGAGCATAGCAAGACAACGCTGTCGTCTTGGACCTCCTCACCTGCAGGTACCGCTGCAAGCTCGCGGTGGCAACCAGCAAGTCGACTGCCGCCACCGACGGGACAAGCGGCGGGCACTTGCTCAGCATGTTGCGAAGGATTTCCACGAAGTTCGCCATGTACTCCTCGGCCGTAATGCGCGGAAGGTTCAACGCGCTTGGCAGCAGGTCCGGTTGCTTCTGCGTAATCAGAAAGGTGATGCTTAGGGCCTGTACGCAAGCGCGCTCCCCCTGCAGGCTCGTGCGCACGGATGGAGGTGTCAAGCTGAGCAACTATCCTACCTGGAGGAACATGTCGAACTCCAAGTCGCTGCGGATCGCCATGCCCATCTTTTCGGCCATCTTGTAGTATGAGTCGTGCATGTTGACCTTCTCGCCTAACTTGGGGTCCCCCGGCGAGCGCCTGGGTAGGTCAGGTTGCATGGAAAAGCGGCCGAGCCATTCACATCATATCGCGGTCAGGCGGTTAAAGGTCCTGGGTTCGAGTCCCAGGGTGACCCCCGACATTGTTCGGGAGCATGAGATTATGGCTAGCTGCTATGATGTGGAGTTGAGATCACAGTTGATGGATTGAGATTCGCACGATAGATCGGTGGCGATTGCTGAACCCTCTGTCTCTACGGATGTGCGGGTGAATGGATGAGGTGGGATCCTTAGTTGGCAGGATCAACCGCCTTGGACCCTCGGTTCGTATGGCGTAGGGTCGGTGTGATGATGGTTGAAGGTGTCCTACAGCCTCATATACAACCGCGACATAAACCCTTAGACAGGGCCCGGAAGCCTATCCACACTGTAACGGTAGTACGGTACTACTACTACAAAGTAATGCAACTACGTGACACCAGAACGCTTTTTAGGCGCACGCGGCTTGGCTGCACGTACTCACATGTGCGGCGCATGGCCTCGTGGCAGGTCCCGGATCTGGTCGTAACCGCAGTTGCACTCGAGGAAATGCCACCGCTTCTTTGCAGCGATGCGGAAGCGTGTATTCAGCCAATCCTGGTCGGTCGGCAGGAAGACGTCCTTCATCACCCGGAACAGGCGGAAGCTCGCCTACGCAGCATAACCCAGGTTTGGAACAGCAAGGGGCTCAGATTAAGCATCAGATGCTAAAGGTAGATTCACCCGCGCTCCCTGACGGACCACATGTGCTCGGCGCATGTCATGCATGGAGGTAGGTGCCGCGACATACGCCGGTCTTGGCGCTTTGTATCTGAATATGCGAGCTCTTTGCGCGATCCTGCCACCAGGCAACCCGCAACGCACCATCAGCACCGTGGGCCGCCAAGAAGGCGCTGCACCCGGCAGCTCAGCACCCGTCACCTCCCGCTGCTGATCGTCGCCAAGCGCGTAGTAGTTTTCGAACGCCACCTCCAGCAGCATTTCCACAGCTTTCTTCACGCCCTCCAGCAGCGTCAGCTCGTGGGTGGTAAGGCCGCGCAACGCGCACTGCTCCAGCAACGGCCGCAGTTCGGACGTGATGACGTCCAAGCACATCGTGCTGATGGTCGCCACCCCGGGCTTGAGGACCCACCTGCCAAGCAGCAAACATTTCACCTGGTTTGTAATTACTTGTAGGATTTATGAGTGAAAGAAAATTACGGGTTCCTCGACTGGCGATTCGAGAGTACGGCGGTGCCGTACGGTTGCGATTGAATGCTAATTGCGGAGGGCGCGACGGGAAGAGCAATTCCGCGGTCTTGCATAGCCAGTACGGACAGTTCTCACTGCACAATCTGCCAATCACAGTTTCTAACGGTAGATGGTCAGCAGGTAACCAAAACATGCGAACATGTACCTCATTCCATCTCAGTATCCTCTCAGTACTCATAAAACATTAATGCTCTCAGTACTAATAAAACACTAATGCGATGCATGAAGCGCAAATGCCAGACCAACATCCCGTGGCTAAACCTGTGCACTGAACCCCACGTTCCCAACGCGTCACACCCACCGCAGATGGGCCAGGATGCAGTAGAACGACCGCACTCCGAAGTACGCGGCGAAGTTGCCCAGGAGCCATTCCCACGGGCCCTCCACCAGGAGCTTCTGTCTTCCACAGCCGGTTGCCTCGAGGGCGGCCGCCATCGCAACATCGTACGCCAGGCAAGCGTTGGTGCGCAACGTGTTTTTGTTGACCGTCTCGACGCTGGCCCCGTCGGAGGCCACCTGCGCCATCTCATACCTTGCTACGTCCTTCCGCACGCGCGTTACGACCAGAGTGACGAAGGCCACCTTGCCCTGGTACTCGCCAGCGCCCCGGACCTGGGGCGGGTGCGCAAGAGCAAGGACCTTTGAGCACCTTCACGTATGACATGACCTGTCCGACATCACCTCAAACTGGGGCATACCCCTTCCTTAAGCAGCAACACCAGGCTCCATCTAAAACACGACAAGGCCCAAGAGCGTACCTGCACTTCCACAGAAGCGCCCGCGCTGCTGCTGGCGGCATGGGCCTCATCGACTGGCTCACGCTGCAGTGCGGCCATCCGCAGGAGCTCACGATAGGCGACACTCCCCGTGGCGACCGGTCCACCTGGTCCCTCCACAAGGATGTCAACGCGCTGTGGCGGCTGAATGGCCGGCTGCGCACCTTGCGGTGGAGTGCTTTCCATGGGCAGGACCATCGCCTGCGCAAACGTTCGCCGCCCACCCATTTCCATGTCAAAGAACAGAACCAGTCGCAACACGACCACGGTTAACGCACAGTTGACAGGCAACGCCCGTACCTGGCCCTGGTCAAGCGCGCCTCCGTGGCTGTCGAGGGCGTACGAGACCGTATCGCAGCTATCATCGCTGGGGGCTAGGTGGACATGTATGCCCACGAAACTCGGGAGCGACATTTGCGTGCGTGTTCGGCAGCACAGCTTCTGCAACACGGTCGCGGTTGGTAGGCTGAGCCGTTGGCACCTGCATCCATGGCAAGACGAGCGAGCTATATCCTTGGCTATGGCTGTTCCCCAGGAACGGGGTGGTTCACTGGTAGAGGGGGTGCGGATTGTGCTTCGGTGCGCTTGTGGAGCCTGTCCGGTGCGCCACGGTGGCGCGGATCCGTTCATCCAGTGTGCGGTTAGGAGGCTGGGGCTGTTCCCGATGACCCGCGGGGCCCACTGCAACATCGTGTTTAATAATAATTAGCAAGAGCATCACCCCGCAGAGCCATATCCCTGTGGTTCGATGGCGCTTCCGGCGTGGCCGCCATGCTCGAAAAGGCACCCACCGTACGCGCATGTGGCAGGTCGCCGTTGCCTTGGCGTAGGCGACCGTGTTCAGGCGTTTCTCCGGAGGTTCCAAGTCATCCCAGCAGATGTCATTGATGCACCCCTCGACGCCGCCGGGGGCGGGGGTTGTGGTCGATAGCTGCAAACAGGATGAAGGGGCAAAAAATGTCTTTCAAAATTCACACAACACGCAGACCCGTCAACCTAAGCGCGCAAAGGCTGCAGGCTTGCGAGTCTTCCACCTTTCATGAACATGAAGACAGCTTACAGCAACCGTGTAGCACACATCAAGTCACCTGGCTTAAGAGCAGTCCATCAATCCCGAGGCCTTTTCGGAGCGCCGAGAACGCCCCCGCAACGAAGTACCGCGCGTCTGCCTTGCTGTCGCCGTCGAGCTCAGACATGCAAACCTGTTGAGGAACACCACGCACTCTGATTACGAAACAGCGACCACGATGGCAACGACATAAAACAAATGCACCCCCACGTGGTCTACTCATTCGCGGATTACCCCGTTGCCATGCACACTACCCCGGGATCATCGCCGTGGCTGCAGAGTCTGGACGAACAGTGTACTTCCGCAAACCTTACCTGTAGGCACCCCTCGTAAGCGATGTACTTGGTCCAAGCCTCGGTCCTCCGCATGTGCACAACCTTTCCTTGTACCATGCCGCTTAAGCTCCCGTGCGGCTGCGGTTGCTTCCCGAAGTACGCCTTGCTGTTGGGGGACTGATGGCGAGAGTGCAGGCCGTGCACAGGTGCATACCCCGGGTCCACTGCCTCCGGCCCAGGTGAGTGGGACTGGGGCCGGATTGGAGAGGCAAACGGCACCGCGTCCTCTTCCGGATGTGCGATGCGTGGGCTGTATGCTGGCTGGGATGGTATAGCGGGGTATATGCGGGCTGCAGGAGAGCCAACAGCCTGCACGGTTACGGACGCGTCGGCGTACGCTTGAGGCGGTCCCGCTGGTGCCGTAGGAGGCTTATTCACATGAAGCGCTGCCGGAGAGGCCTGCTCCTGATGGAAAGTCAAGGAGTACTGCGCCGATGGGAGCGAGCGCTCCACGGGCTGTGTTCGTTCGACCGGCGTACCGGGCATGCTTGCCGCGGCGGTCAGGTTGACCGACGGCTGACGATGTTCCCCACCATCCTGCACTTCGCTGGCTTGGAAAGGCGGGAAGGAGCTCCGCAATGATGCTGATGTCCTCAGTGATGGACTACGATCTCCGTCGTCGGCTGATGCGCGAACACTGTCGACGTCCAGCTGTCGATTTCCTGCCAAGAATGAACCCCAACCGAACGCCCCATACAAGCCAGGTGCGCTCGCCTGGATACTGTATTGTGTAAGAGGTGGCAAACTTGCTTCAATTGACTGCCGAAACTCGTCAGCGGAATTATTCATCGTCAACGTGCCCAGCTGCCGGAGAGGTTCACACCGCGAAGGCAAGCAAATCCTCCCTGTAAGTCATAAGCTCAAAACAGTGATCCTTTTGCCATCAGCAGTGGGATGGCCCCCACGGGGACGTCCTGCCCCTGCGTCAACGCTTCCTCAACGTCGTCACTTCGTGCCCTTGATGGAAAGTTAGGCCGGCTATCATGAACCTGTTATAAATGCAGATATTAGTGTACTCTTGCACTTCAGGAATGTTTGTTGTTTCCGTTGGGAGCTGGCAATTCAATTCCAACGCTATACGGCGAGAACCTGTATGTAGTATGCTCATTACATGCGTGCCATCACAACATGCATCGTGTTAACGCATACATTACCACTGAAATTTGTTTCAATCTGCTGCCAGATCGTTCTGAGGTGACGCAGCATGTCGTCTTGTAACTCTCGCAAAGCACGCCACGCCAGACCACTAACGTACCAGTTTTATTCCTAGCAAGGAAGTGCAAATCAATCAGGCGCATTCCTGGGCGCACTTATTCAATTGAGTGCGCGACCCCGCGGGCGCACTTGACGCAGGGATTTTTACAAATGCATGACTCCGTTGCAAATGGACGATGCCATATGCAATGCTCTTGGTATAGTCGCAATCAAATTTTTTGCCCTGGTCCCGTTGTCTCGTGCTCTCCCAGGGGTCCGGCAGTGCTCGACTCAGAATACTTCCAAGGTTCTGCAAGTACGGCAATAGAACGTGCTAGGGTTTCTCGGGACGGACACACAGAGTTAGGAAGTGTTGTGACAATGGGTGAGGCTGTTTCGTCCGCCGTACAGGCGCAGAACTGCGTCCAGAAGGACGGAAGTGACGGGCCCGACCCGGAGAGTCCGCAAAACTAACACACAGGAACTGCCAACCAAGTCCTGAGAGGGTAGTGACAACCCTCGACGACAAGCTCTCGGAGCGACACCAAACCAAACCAACACCCTTGAGCAGTCTGGCGAGAACACCAATACGCGAAAGGACTAGCCGGCGAGCGGCGATGCAGACTTCAGACACAAGAAGACAGACTTAGTACGACTTAAGAGGCATGGTGCGTTACCGACACGACCGGCACGACGTGGTGTGCATTGCACAGCCGCCATGCAGCCGCCCTAACCCTGGACATATGACGGCGCGGCAATTTCCTGCGTGACGCCATCAACCGACGACGGGTGACGCCTCGCCTGCAGTCAGCAAGGTTTACCCGGTCGGGACACGGGTCCACTTTGTAACGGTTACAAGTTACAGCTGTTCGCCCAGCAGCTGGAGCCCTTACGTGCGGAGGAACACATACCAAGCGGAAGATTTACGAAGTCCCCATCGCCGGCGTACCTTTGTAGCACAGTGCGAGACCATCATGGAGAGCCGACCATTGTGATTCGGAGTGATTCCGCCGACCTACACGTGACAGGATTACTTGAAACAGTTTGAAACAGAACGCCCCTCGGCAGAGGCTGTCTGCAGAAATGTTTGATGCAATATGCGTATCCAGTACGATATGTGACAAAGCGCCGGTGGGGCAATCCACAAGGCAGCAGGAACAACCCAAAAGGGATTTGGTTGACACCGTTGCGCCTTTGCTCTCGTATACGGCGCAATACGGCGCGTGCGGTTCATGGTTGCATCGCCCGCCGTCGTTGCCCTTCCTGTCCTTGCATACCGTATACGACAGGTCAATGCCAACCCTGAGATCAGTTGAGAGCACCAGTTAGCACAGCAAAACATTCGTGCAACGTTTGTTATGGCCCGTCAGGCCAGGAAATGGGCAGGCTATTGTGGCCCTTTGTGACTAACGTATAAATGCCTTGCCGCTTCCTGTTATTTTGACCTTGCTGATCCAGGCTGATCCTGTCATCGTGCCAGGCCTGAGGTTAAGGACCTTGCCTTTGGTCACCATGCATTTTACATCTTTTCTACGTGACGTCGAGATCGTCCGAGACTACCTAGCGCAGACAGATTGCGATGGTCGCGCATGCGTAGCCTTGGTTTCGCCACATTAGGCGCAGCGCATGCTTAAGAGTTTTGTAAGTTTCGGACACACGGAACTGTGACAGAATTTAATTCACACTTTCCGCCAGGGTGCCCCACTGTTCACTGCAGTTCACGAGCCCAATGGTCAGAGGTAGGGTAAATGGAAAGAGACACCTTCCTTGAACTGAATCAAACCGTTGATTCAATGTTTCGTGCTTGTTAGCTGATAGAGTTCCGACCCCTGTTGCCGTGCATACATCCGCAGCACCGGGCATCCGCATCTGCCTGCATCTGCAACCCTGCCTTGTGCCTTGCGTGCCTTGTACTCAGCTGTAACTGTCTGTACAAAGCTACTGAGGGCTTAACACGACAAACACTTGGCTTGTTTGCGAAAACCACTGGCCTCCGCTCGTAAGTAAGCGTACTGATTCAGTGATTCTGCTGATGCGGATCCCGCGATGGAGTGGCCATACATAGCTGGTGTCAAATAGTGAATTTAGCTGTGGCGGTCCAATCTATGTTTAGCACTTTATTCAGAGGCCCGCGATAGTTACTAAACAACCCGAATGAGGACTTTTTTTGGTTTAACATGCTCATATATATTAATATGATTGCCATAAATACAAGCAAGTGATATGCTCAATGCTGACGGTCTGCTATGTGTTTGGCGCAGGAGTCGGCAGCTGTCCTGAATTAGTAAACAGACGAAAACTAAAATGATGCAAACTTCCAATTCATAGTCTGAACCTGTTGCATGATATTATTAATGCGGATACTAACTTGTACTGTTGGCTTGAACACCAATGATATGGTACGTTGCGCATCACGACAGTATGACGCCTATGGCCCATGACATCAATAGAGAAATTATTAAATAATTAAGTTATTTCACTTTAAATTTCTTTGAGCACGTACTCGTCACATCACATCCTGAGTCACGTCTCTATATTCTGTGATATCGGTACTATGAGTGTCTAATGAATGATAATAAATTTTTTAAGTATGCAGTAAGATGCAGTAATTGAACACTGTTTTGCTGCAAGGTTTGCCGTATTTATTGCTGTAACGTCGTGCACAGTCACGATGAACGTATGCCATCACGATCCAATCTTTGCAATACGATTATTTCTGCAGAATGAATGCAAGATTTTGGCCGGGCGCTTCGAGATGGCTGAGCTTGCGACATAAGGAGATGCATATGGGGCCAGACGGGCAATCATAAGACAGAAGTCTGACATAATTATACCTGACAGAAGTGGGCAGATATTTGCGTGTGGGCGAACGTGTTGATGGCTTTGACTTAACCACCAAACTCCAAAACCTGCAGACACGGCCCCTTCGTTGCTGGCCCTGCTGATGTTGCTAGGTCTTCGTTATACGTCTTTGCAAAGCCCGGCATACCTACTGTGCGCCGACGCTGGGAGCTTTTGTACTAGTGGCAGCGCTTACTGGTGAAACAGGTCTTCTGCCTGATTTCCACTCCATAATTCCTGGAACTGCACGTGAGCGTGATAATCTTGGAACATTGTTCGCGCTGCCACGGAAAGGCACGGAACGGGGCTGGGAGACAGCGACGCAACGCCAAGATACGGACGAGCGAACGATGCATTTTCAGGAGCCATTGGGTCGGACCTGGTAGGATTTTAAGCACTTTTGATGTTGAGGCTGCTGTGAGCGGCGCACTCAGTCACACACCATGGAGGACGACAGTATGCCCCACGAGCAAGAACACACAGCGCGGGAAACGACCCCCGGCGGTGCTTCGCAGCTCTGCAAGGTACGCCTAACATTATGGAGTTGAGTCGCGGGACCCCTGTCGCGGTCGGCATCATTTGATGACTCTAGTAAAACGGTCTTGCGGATGAACGGCTACAGCGAAGCGGCGGCGGTGATACGGCCATCCGAATCGGCATCATCAGACGGCCGTCATCTGGTCGCGTACGGGGCTCTTGAATTGCACGGCAGCTGTCGTACTCATCAGCTGTATCGTACTGCATCAAGCTCAGCCCTACGCGACCAGGCTCCCGGCAGAGCAGTGCCGCCGCGCCCGCGTTGGATGTGTGTGCGCAGGTGGAGGGATGCGAACAACTCATGAGTCAGGAGGACACGTACTACCGGCGGTACAATGTGTGTAAGGTCCACCTGCGCGCGTTGGAGCTGCTGGTGGATGGCCGCATACAGCGCTTCTGTCAGCAGGTGGGTTCCGGAGCGGCAATCCGCTGCGGCTTCCGGGTCACGTGTGTCTTTGGGCGGGGACGGATGCGCCTCTCAGAAGTGATAGGGGCATAGGTAAGGTTATCGGTACACGGAGGGCTCCCCAAGCTGTCGTAACTTTAATCGTACTGAGTTTTATTGTTCGCTGGGGTTGCCGCGCTTTTCCCAGCGTTCACCGCACAACGGTTTGTCCATGCCCACCCTTCCCAAAATATGCGCACTAGTTGTTCGGTCGCTGAATTCTTTCCGTTGCCCGCAACGTGCAGTGTGGCAAGTTCCAGGACATTGAGGAATTCGATGATGTGAAACGGTAAGCTGGGAGTCAAGGGTTTGCCCGTAGGCACTTTGGTCGCTCTGCTCTGCTACTATACGCTTCGCGCTGGAGGAATTCGCCCCTCCGCGCACGTTACACGACACCTGCAAGCCGCGCTCGCCAAGCCTCACAGCAGCGACAACCCGCGCGGGCAGTACGACAGGAATCCTTTGTAAAGGAGCCGTTAAGGTGGAAGTGAATGCCGGCCGCAGGTCATGTCGGACACAGCTCGCTCGGCACAGCTTGCGCCGGCGCATCAAACTAAGTGAAAAGCGGCAGCAACGAATGCAGCAACAGCAGCATCAGGATCTGCAGCAACCGCAACAGCAGCAACCGCAACAGCAGCACCAGCAGCTGGCCCTGGATCTGAGACAGCCGGGCTCTCAGGCCGGGCGGCAGGCCATGGCCGTCGGCCACGGCAGCCCCACACGGACAGCGGGGCCGTCCCGCACTGACCCGCGGGGCCGCGCCGCGACGGGGAGCCGGGCCGGCGACAGCGGGTCCGCCGTCGACCTCAGAGAGGAAGGAGCCGCCGCAGCGAGCGAGGTGAGAGCTCGTCGGAGGAAGCACTTGTGCATTTTCGGTGGCCGAGACGACGCTGTGGCGGCCTGCTGATTGAGGTTCTCTCGCCAGAGAACGAGAACTGAAATCACGGCAGTCTCGATGGCGGCGGTTTCAGGGCCATAGGGATTCGAGAGAGAACAATACCTTACGGAACAACCATCCCAACGTTCTCAAATATTCAAGCGGTCGCGGAGGTATTGCCATGAAGTCCTCCTCCGGTTGGGTCCCCCTGGGCTGGGATGACGTGGCCGCTTTACGAGGTTACGGAGATTCACTCAAGGGACGGCGCACGGCGGATCTCGTCCGGTTTCAGCAAGTGTGGCTACGATGTACCGCTGTCGGGTGGCGTCCACAGACCGCGACGGACTGCGGCGGTTGAACCAAACCTTGCTGTACCATGAGTCCATACCCGGTGTGGTCTTCTGACCCTTCGTGCCGGCGGCTTTATTTCCTTGCCTTTGCGACAGAGGTCGCGGGGCGTCGGTGCAGCGCCGGGGGAGTTCTGCTTGGACCTGGAGCAGCCGCCCTCCGCGCCACGACAACAGGAGTCACGGGCGTTGAGGCTGGGTGCCCTGGCCTCGTCCGAGCAGGAATCGCTGACCAACATAGGCCTGGTCAGCATCGCCAGACCCAACACCAGCGGCGCAGGGCCCACGGTGCTGTTGGCTGACCGGACGACTCACACCCGCGCTGGTGGCAGTAGCAGCAACCTGAGGATGGACTGGCCCCTGGGTGTAGGCCAGCAGCCAGCAGCGGCGCCGCCGACGACGACGAGTGTGCCCGGGCCGACCCTGCAGCAGCAATCCCTGCAGCAATCCCTGCAGCAACCAGCCGTGGCGGGTCCGGCGGTAACGACCCGTGGGTCCGGGGGGAACCACCATGTCCTGACTGAGGGATTAGCAGGCGGGCTACCCACACGGCTCGCGCTTTCAGTGCAGACGGGAGCGGAAGCGGATGCCGACTTGGCAGCGGCCATGGCGACGCCCTTCACTGGCGCGCATGCATCCCTGCAGATGCAATACGCGACAGCCGCCATGCCTCTGCTTAGCACCCCAGAAGAGCTGGACCACCGCCGACCACCGTCGCAGCACAAGGTGCCGTCGCAACAGCAGCGGCAGTCGCTGCCGCACGGACGGGATAGCAACGTGGTTGCGGCGACGCAAACCGCCGCACGCAGCCAGGACAACGCGCAGCCAACAGCGCAGCGAAGGCTCGGCGGAGAGGCGCACTTGCAGCGGCTGCCGGATCCGTTGCCGCCGCCGCCGCAGCAGTCAGCGGCAGCCAACCCCGAGGCCGCCACCGCCGCTGCTGCCGCCACCTCTGGCGGCAGCGGCGGCGCCGGCAGCGAGCGGCTGCTGCAGCATTCGGCGGCTCGCGACATTCAGGCCGTCCAGTCGAGGCAGCCCTTCGTACAAGACGTACGACTGGAGATGGAGCTCATGTCGCTGCTGGGTGACCTCATCGCACAGCAGGATCGGTTGGACGACATGTACGGCACTGGATCCCGTGTGACGTCAGGCACGGCCCCTGCCGCCGTCGGCGCCGCCGGCACGGGCTCGTGGGCGCTAGGCGGCGCCTACGAGTCGGACCGGGGCCCCGGGTCCGGGCCATCCTCGGGATCCGATATGCAGTCAGGACCCCTTGTGCCGCCGCTGCTGCTCCTGTCGTCCCAGCAGCTGCCGCAGCGGCATGCCGCGGGGCAGGCGGGTCACTCGGGTCGCCAGCGCCAGGGGATGCCGCTGCAGGGGCCCCCGACGTCCAGGTCGGGCGTGCGCTCCTCGTCGCCCTCGCCGGGTGATCCCGGCGGCAGCGGCGCGGCGGGATCTGGACCCTGCGGCTTCAGCAAGGTTACATTCGCCGGCGGCAGTGCCAGATCGGGCCGCGAAAGCGACAGTGATCCCGCGCCGCACACCCCCCTCGCGCGCGACAACCTGCACATGCCTAGCCTCCCAGTGGGGGATCACGAATTTTTGCTGCTGGCTCAAAACCCCGACCTGGACATGAATGCGGGGAGGCTGCACAGCAGAGATCCCTCGGCGCCGGCGCCGCTGGCCACGCTGGGCTTGCTGCAAGCGCTGGCGGCCGGCGGCAGCGAGGCCGCAGCCGCCCCTTCGATGGAATGGGTGCCCGGCAACGTCGGCGGCAGCGTCAACGCCGGCGCTGACGGGGGCGGCGGCGGCGGCAGCAGCGACGGTTACTTTCCGGCAGCAACGCAGCTACCGCCGGCTCCCGGCTCTGGCTCGGGTCCTGTGGTGATCGGTCAGTCTATGCCGGCCGGGAGGTGGGGCCTGCGGCTCGATTCGCAGGCCAGCGTTGCCCAATACGGCGCGGCGCCTGCCATGACCCTGCGGCCTCCGCCCGACAACGGCGCACTGCAGCCGCAGCTGCAGGAGCAACTGGCCCATCCGTACCACCAGGGCCCCCTGGACACCTCCCTGGAGCCGCCGCGGCCGTACGACGAGGCGGACGCGGCGGCGCCCTCCGTGACAACTGCCTTCGGTCTCGCGGGAGTGTACAGCAGCGACAACGGTCACGGCGCGCAGCCAGGGGCCCAGGCCGCCGCCTGGGCGGCGGAAGCCTACCGACTGGGCAACGGTCGAGGGAGCTCGGGGCAGCAGCAGTTCCTGCTGCAGCCGCCACAGCCCGGTAAGCAGTACCCGGACCAGCACCAACTGCAATCGTTCGTATTGCCGCCCCTGTCGCAGCTACCGCCGCCGCCGCAGCAGCAGCAGCAGCAGCTCCACAGCCAGCAAGAGGTGCCTCCGCACCCGTTTTATGATCACCAACAGCCGCCGCCGCCGCCGCCGCCGCAGCAGCAGCAGCAGCAGGAGGGTCGCGCTATCGCTGGTTGGCTACAGCTGCCGCATCCGACGCTGACAGCAATCCCCCAGCACCAGCAGCAGCAGCAGCAGCAGCAGATCTCTGAGGGCTCCGGCCACCAGCTCCCAGGCTCTCAGCCGCCGCTGCTGCCCCCACCGCTGCTCCGCGCCCAGTCCGCGCACTTTCCATTCTCGGGCAGTGCTGCCGCCGCTGGAGCAGCGGCCGGTGGCGGCACCGGCTCTCATCAGCTGCCCCTGCTTGGCTCCCTGCCCGCCACCGCCACCTCCGCCTCCGCCGCGCTGCCCTCCCACAGCTCGGGCCAGCTGCTGCAGCGCCTATCACTCAAACTGCACGGCTGCTCGCCAGCCGACCTACTGCCCGGAAGCCGAGCCAAGCTGCAGACCTGGCTGACGTCCATGGACATGCAAATGCTGCAGTTCACGGCCCGCAGCGGCTGCGTCCTGTTGATCGCCGACGTCCTGGTGCCGTACACAATCGCAGCCGGCGACGCCGCGCCGGCCGCGGCGGCGACGGATCGGCCGTTTGCGGAAGCGGCGGCGATGCGGCTCGATGCCGCGGGAAGGGACGGTGACGCCGGGTTGCCGTGGCTGCTGGCTCGACTGGTGGATGGCGGCGTGGACGTTGATGCGCAGGGCGGCGGGACGCTGCTACTGCCTAGCTCGGCAGCAGCCTCGCCGACGGCGGCCGCGGCGGCCAGGACCATGGAGGCGCAGACCATCCCGGCGGTGGTGAACAGCCCATCAGCACAAGAAACTCCGTCGCAGGGGGACCTGGAGGCTGAGGCTCCCACGGGCACGGATAGCAGCTCCAGGGGTGAGTGCAGCCCGGCGGGCAGCACACCCAGCGGCAGCGCCGACAGTGGCAGCGGCAACGCTGACGGTGGCAGCGGCAGCGCCGACAGCGGCAGCGGCAACGCTGACGGTGGCAGCGGCAACGCCGACAGTGGCAGCGGCAACGCTGACGGTGGCAGCGGCAGCGCCGACAGTGGCAGCGGCAACGCCGACAGTGGCAGTGGCAACGCCGACAGTGGCAGTGGCAGCGCCGACAGTGGCAGCGGCAACGCCGACAGTGGCAGCGCCGACAGCGGTACGAGAGGTGCGCCCAGTCCCTTTC
Source organism: Eudorina sp. 2006-703-Eu-15 (assembly GCA_003117195.1). Taxonomy (NCBI): domain Eukaryota; kingdom Viridiplantae; phylum Chlorophyta; class Chlorophyceae; order Chlamydomonadales; family Volvocaceae; genus Eudorina; species Eudorina sp. 2006-703-Eu-15. Next base: position 597,242 of record BDSI01000039.1, read on the forward strand.
CGGTACAGCCCACCGCCGCCCGGGCAGCCCCGATTGGTGAGGAAGGCGAGCATGGAGTCTGCACCAGGGCCCCAGGCCTCAACCCAGCCGACACCACCCCCGGTCTGCTCGCCCCACCATGCCACACCTGCCTGGATGCCGGCGGCGACACCTGCGATGAGTCAGGAAACGGGGACGCAATGCCTTGTGATCCCGAAGACGGGGGTGCTGAGAGCGGCCCGGACGGCGCATATGAGGCTGCCCGGGCCGTCACCAGACGGGAGATAGCCGTGCCGGCGCACCTGGTGAAGCTCCCGGGGGGGTCCGATGCGCAGCCGGGGGCCCAGATGCCGCTGCAAGGGCCCGCGTCTGGTGCAGTCATCAGCGCCGGTCACGTCAGGGGCACCCTGTGGCAGCTGCTTCGGGAGCTGTTGGGGCCGCTGGCGGCCGGTGAGGGAGGGGCCGAGGCCGCTGCTGCTGACGGTGCGGCTGCTGCTGCAGCACGCGAGCGGCTGCTGCTCCAGCTGGATGATCAGGTACGACCAGGCGTCGGGGATGCAGGGTTTTAATAAGGGTTTTACTGGGTCTGTGCGCGCTTGTTGCTCCTTGGGTGCCCTATGACAGGCTCTTTTGTATCTGCCTCTGGATGTCTGGAAAGGTACCTCTGCCACGGCTGCTGTCAACGATGACCCGCGGGGTCCGATGTAGGAACGTGTTTCAACAAGGTACGGTGCCTGAGGGCCTTTTGGAGGTGACGGCTCAGCACTGGCCCGGACGTACGTCACCGCCCGCAGGTTGTGCAGATGACGTGGCAGCCCCGGGGGCCTCCCAGCCGCGGCCTGGTCACAGAGCCCCGAAGCAGCGGCGGCGGCGGCGACGACGACAGTGGCGATGGGGTCATCGCCGCCGCTGCTGCCAGAGGTAGCGGCAACACCGGCAGTAGCCAGCGCAGCAGCGCAGTTGCTGCAACCGCTCCTGCCACAACTACTGCGGCTACCGCTCCGGCTACTACTGCAATCACGGAACAGACACGCATGAAGAGGGCCCCGATGTCAGGTCCTGCCTGCGCGTTCCCGCCGCCGCCGTCGGTGCTCAGGGTCAGACCAGCGGCAGTGGTCGCGGGCTGCGCCACCAACGTTCGTGCCATTGTCCAGCTACAGCCTGGCCACCTCAGCCCTGGTGCCGCTACCGCCGATGACCTCTCCGTAGGTGCCGGGCCAGGGTGCGCTCCGTCCGACTGCCCGCTTTCCGACCATCGGTTTGTTGGATGCGTTGCGTTGCGGTGTACCACCCTAGGGCTGGACTTTTTGAATCCCCGTCCCAGACGTAACACCTTCCGTCTAGCTAGCTCATACTGCCGTTGTGCGTTATCGCACAGGGAAGCGTCCGACCGGCCAAGTAACGAGGTCTCTATTCTCTGACGGTACCGTCTCTCCTTGGTTCGAGGAACGCGACCCGAATTGAAACCCTCCCCCAAAAGCAACTAAGCTTGTTGTTGAGTTGCACTAGCGGCCGAGTAGCATCTACAGTCGAACATCGTCATCACTCCGAGCGTACCCCGCAAACCAGGTCCGGGTCCGGGTCCGGGTGCAAGCGTATTTGTTGGTGTCGCGGCGCGCACTCTCTGGAGACAGCAACACACGCATGCACGTCCAAAGTACTTAAGTCGCAGACCCCGACAGCTTGCCGGTCCCGCCCGTGCCCCCTGCGTTGCCTGTCACACGCAACAGCAGCAGCAGCAGCAGCAGCAGCAGACCGACGCGGCGGCCGAGCTCACACGGCAGGGGGCACAACTGCATCTCCGCTACGGAGGCAGCTGCGTGCTGAGCCGCCCGCTGGTGCCTGACGACCTCCAGCGAACGGCGGAGAGCAGCCGGGATGCAGAACCTAGGGAGCCAGCGGCGGCGGCAACGCAGGGCGAGGGTGTCCCGTCCGCCGGCGGTTCGCGTCCGCAGACCGCGGCGGAGCCTCTCCTGGAGAGCAGCCAGCCCTCGACCCCAAGCCCCGGTCCAGAACCTGTAGAAGCTGAACAGCTGGAACCGGGTAAAGTGTTCGGCAGGATACTCCCGTCAGTGGTTGTGGGGGCAGCTGATTGCGATGGCGCGGAGGAGGCGCCGCTATCTCCGCCAAGCCGTGAGGGGTTGCTGGCAGCGAGGGACCTGGGGGACATGCGGTCTGGCCCCACTGCCTTGGCGGTGGCGCCGCCCGCTGTCGGCTGCGTGCCAGACCATGTAGGGCTGGTGGCGGCGGAGGTGCCGCTGCAGGTGCCTGCGCTGGCGGAGCCCGGGCTGGCGTTTGTGGAGAGCAGCTGCGGCGACAGGCTAGGCCCGTGGGTGCCGCTGCCCGTGGTGCCGTCAGAGGCCATCGCGGCGGAAATCACGATGATTGCAGAGCAGTACGGAAGGTACGACAGGGCAGTCCCGTAGAGCCGACGGTGCGATGGTGTCGTGGAAATGGCAAACGTCCGCACGATTTTGCCCCTTCATACCCCCTCAACACCTTTGCGTCGATGGAGGTGTACCGGGTGGCGTCCCCTCGTAAGGAGGCAGACCATGGGGTGAGGCCACCCGGGCTCGGTGAGTGACTGGATGTCAGCGGCCCCGGATGCCTGTCGCTCATCCTGCGTCTCATCCTGCCATCGCCACACAGGGGTGAAGCCATCACCGCAGCCCCCCCGCTAGCGGTGCCGACACGCCAGGGTCTTCGCCCTAGGCTCGGCGCCGCACGCCTCCTCCACGAAACTCCCCCGATGAAAGAATGCCCCCTGGATGCGTGTGTAAAAGAAAACTGAGCCGGATGCGCGTGTGTTTAGATAAGAGACCCGTGTGTGTGCGCACCTTGTGTGTAGGTCCGAGTCCCAGTCCGAGCTGCGTCTCTTTCTGAGCGATCTTGGCCGCCTGCTCATGTTGAGCGCCGCGGCGGCCTGTCTTGAGGAGGCGGGCTACACGGACGACTGGGAGGCGTACGAGACGTACTGTGGGCTGAAGGAGGCGATGCCAGACGCGCCGACCGTTGCTGGCCGGTTGCTGCGCCAGTGCCTCAAGTGGTGAGACAGGCTACAAAGTGATGTCATGTCATGCACTATAGTTGGCCCCGTCCCGGGGCCTGTGGGGCGAGGGAGCAAGTCTTTTCCGCCTCCGCGTGACCGCGTGGCCCTGTTCGCGGTGTTGCGGCCGCATCCCTGAAGGGGTCACAGGCTGCGCTTGCGAATAACTACGATGGCAGAGGGAAAGGGGAAAGCAGGCGGGTGCTGTAGGACAGCGAAGTCGCTGTCTGGTTGCACGGGATCGGACAGTTTGTGCCGCGGGTCAGATGGAAGCGGGGTGTGCCTGGGGAGGGAGGGAGGGAGGGAGAAAGGGAGAAGGCGGTGGAGGCGGTGGCACAGCATCATCCGGCCTCGTTCTCGGGGACGTGGTATGTAGAGAGCTGGCGAGCATGCTGTGCCGTTGTCCGATCTGCCTGCCCCACACACCGCTGCTGCTGCGTGGTACCCACCCGCTCACTCACTCGCCCACCCGGCGGCGATGGTTGTCGTGCAGGCGCCTGCCGGAGAGCACCTCCCTCTTGACGAACCTCTTCCTTGCTGTACTGAACGAATCGATCTGACAAGTCAACGCCTTCGAGAGATACGCAGCACAGATGTGAGATATGAGCAACCAAAACAACAGGAAAGCGCAGGGGTCGCATATGAACGACCGCTACTACTGGCGAGGATTCTCAACTGGGGGCGCCGCCCCTCGTGACACATATACACACACAGAGGGAAGGAAAGGAACGGTAATGGTAAATTGGTAATGGTAGTTGCTCCTGAAAAAAACGGCAGCTGGCACGGTAGCTAGGTGGTGAATTGCAACGACCGAAACGAACAAGAACGCCTGCGTCTAGAAACGTGACCAACTCTATCTACCTATCTGGGGTCTGCGCAGGGGTTGCCGTGAATGCCGTACTTCCTCATGTTTTACTGTTGTAGATTTCATTGGCACCAGTGTCGAGTCATTTCCTGCTCAGGAGAGCCGCCTGCAAGGGGAATCGCCTTCCCGGAAACGGCCAACAGAGAATCATCGTACAGTCAAATTTGCCGCACCAGGCTCGCCTGCAGATTGAGTGGTTGGCGCCCTGGCCGGGTTTGGACGATACCGCGCCAGGGTAGGGCCTTAGGGTCGGGCGGACGCAGGCGCTGGCTCGGTCACTCGGGTGGCCTGGGGGCCATGGAGTTTGGGTCCGGGACCTTTGCGGCGGCACTGCTCTGCTAGAGAGGCGGCACAACTGCCGGCGTAACTACAAACGGTGGGGGCTGGGGGCCCTGGGATCCTTGAGATGGGGCCTTCCTGGCACATGCGAATGTGTCGTACTTGTATTAAGCTAAGAAGAGGTCCCAGCCGTCTGTCTGTCTCTCTGTCTGTCTGTCTGTCTGTCTCTCTAATCGGACTGTCCGTCTGCCCGGCCTCGGCTTTGCTTGTGGAGCTCGGAAACCCGCGTGTGCTGTGCTCTGTGGGTGTTTAATGAGAAGCCCACCCATAACCGCCCAGGCTCTGTGTGTGTGTGTGTGTGTGTGTGTGTGTGTAGAAATGCAACCTGTGTGTGTGTGTGTGTGTGTGTGTGTGTAGAATTGCAACCCGCCCGCCCGCCTGTGTGTGTGTGTGTGGCACTGGCCAACGGCTGCTAACCCAGCCCTAACGGAGAGACCGCCGAAGCACTCTCCCCCGGATACGGGGGAGAGGGTCGTAAGGGGCCTCTGTCCCCTCGCTATGTGCTGTGCTGTGTGTTCTGTGCTGTGTGCTATGCTGTGTGTGTTACATACTTGCGTGTGCAAGGGTCGCAGCGCTGCCACTGTTGTGGTCTCTTGACCAGAGACAGGAGGTTTGGATGGCTTGGCCGGGGCAGCTGTGGGACGCAACGGCGGCAGCCAAGATGGGCGGGGCGCTGCTGCGGGAACGGGAGGACGGAGGCGGAGGCAGGCGGAAAATGACCTAGGAGGGCAACAGGTCATCTGCGGAGGTGGCTGTTGGGTTGAGAGCTGGATATATATGGATGGCATCTGGCGTCTTGCCGGCTGGATTCGCTGCTGCTGCCGGTTACTTCAGGTTTCCACTGAAGCCGTGAAGCGGCAGCGTTTCCGCGAACGCGTGGGCACGTGGCTCGGTGCGGGGCCGTGGTGGATGGCTGTCTGAAGATTTGTTACTATCAGGGAATGACGGGGTATGGCGCGTTGATAGGTGCGCTGCCGTTATTACTTTGCTGTCGCAGGACACGGTCATCGATCATTGTGTCGTGATTATTGGGACTTCGGAAAGCTCCTAACTTGGCCCCCATCCACGGGTCCGTTCGGCTCACCCGTATGTATGCCCGTGAGCCGAGCTACCTTCGGGCGGCTCTGTGCCGCCGCCGTTGGTCGTTGGCAAAATTGCTGAAGCCGTTTCATCCTCGCCGCTGAACCGTAATCGGGGCGCGGGACCCGCTGAGTGCGTGATTGAGGGGCGGGCGGGAAACGGAAAGACGCTGCTCTGGATGGCCGATTCGTTGGATCTGCCGCGCTCGACGCTTCTGTTCGTTATCACTGTGCGCTGCTAGTACGTGTGCTCGTCGTCGGTCCGGTATGATATATGCCGTACATGGTTATGTGAGGGATTGCTGCTGTTGGAACCTTTCCAGGAGAGCAGGAACTGTGTGTGCAGGGCCCCCAGGGACTGGGACTGGGGGGTGTGGGCTCTGGCTGGGGTCGAGGGGTCATGCGGGGACTGAGATTTGTTGGGGACCGAGCACCCGAGGTGAGGTGAGGTAAGGTGAGGGCAGGGCAGGGGAGGCTTTGGACTGGAGCGGGAACGGTACGGCGCTGCGCTGCGTGAATACCGTAGTATTTAGGAGTTGAGGTTGCGGGGCGTAACCTGCTGCCGGAGGAAACCATGGAAATGGGCTGATTTCTTTGACCGAAGAGCGTCCACGTCGCAGTTTGTGATGAATACATGAGATGGTTTCGCTGCTCTGCCTCCTGGATGCGGATTGTGTGGACGATTGTAGTAGCGTGGGGCAGCTGGCGTGCGTGGAAGCAATTTTACCGTATCGGTTTGATTAAGTGGTATTGGTGTGAGCAGTCCAACAGCCCGCCGTACCGTCCCGCATGTCGTACAGCGAGGCAGGCGCGCAGAAAGGTTGCTGGCGTGCGGGTAGGGTTGCGAAGTAGTAATATTGCGAATGCCTCGATGAACGTCCTACGTGATTGTTTCCACCTTATTAGCCTCTAATAGCCCGTCTGCGGTTGGGTCGTCCCCGCTGCGTCGATTTGTTCGCTGTTTTTCGTTTTCGCTGCTGTGTTTAGGAAAGCAACCCGCTGTGTTTCACAGCGGAAAAGTCTCTGTGTGCGCGGTTGTCCCGTTTCTGTCCTTTGACGTCCTGTGCGCGTTCAATCAAGCGGGGCGCTCTGAAGCGAGGTTTGCAGGCATGGCGAGGGTACCCAGTGCCCACTCCACGTGCCGGCCTGGAACAATATCACTTGGGGGCCAGCCTGCCAGGCCGCTGTACAGCTACGTGTATCTTGTTGCTGAATACCTACCTGGTAAAAACCACGGCTCGCACTAGTTAGTGCTCACCACGGGACGGCTGCCGTTTGTGAGACGGCTGTCGCTCCAGGAGGGAGTTCCCACTTTGGTTGGGTCGTGGGACAGGGGCCTGATGTCGTGGTCCTATATGAGTCGCCAAAATTATTTGCACACTGCTGAATCGGCGTCCTCCAAATCGAGCGAGGCGCGGCAGGGCCTTGAAAGCGCCTGCTCTCGAATCAGGTTTGCCCCGCGGTCGGTTTGGTGTGACCGCTGTCATCGGTGTACCCGTCTGTGTGTGTGTGTGTGTGTGTACGCCGCATGTGGCGGGGGCCATTCATGGGTCGGATGGGTTCACTGCGGAGCCCGCCTATCACCTACCAGTTCCAGTCATGGGTCGGAAGTGTGGTTGTCGGTAGGCAAGACAGGAACCCAGGAGGACGGATGCGTTGCAGGCAGGCGGTACATGCAGGCGCGCCGCCCGCCGCGTGGGTTCCCTGGCATGTCTCAGGGCCTGGCCTCGTACTCACTTGTGGGGGTCCGGCGCGACATCGTTTGATGACGAGCAAGATGGCCAGGGGCGGAGGGATAATTGACTGGTCAAGTGGAGATAGGTGGTGCGTGGTAGTGAGGTGGCAGTGGGCACCAGTCCTTGCGAGGACGGTGAAGCTAGCGGGCCATCTGGCTGGGCAAGCACTGGCCAAGCACTGGCCAAGTACTGGTCAAGCACTGGTCAAGCACTGGCCAGGCACTGGTCAAGCACTGGCCAGGCACTGGTCAAGCACTGGCCCCCCAATTGAGGCACCAGGGGCGACAGGTGCAGGTGCAGATGGCTGGGGTCTAGGTTCTGTGATAGGTGATCGGTGCGGGAGGGCGGGGAAGGTACGTGTTTGGCGGCGAAGGTATGTGGGCGTGAGACCGTGCCTGGGTTGTGGGAAATCTTCCTGCCCGGGTTCCCTGCTGGGTGGCCGGAGGGGAGACGGCGGTGGGCGGGTTGCGGTGCCGCCTCAAGGTGTCTTAATGCAGCGGCCGCTTTGGCGGCTGACGGGGTGCACCCGCCGGGCGGTTATGCAGTGGGATGTGGTGCGCCGGGTGCCGCACATGACCGTACGTGATGTGATATCATGTGTCGCCGGCGCACAAGAGAGGACATGTGTCCGGCAAGAAATGCTCAGTGGGAGACCCACGCTGTGATTTGGCTGTTACCATGGCTGTCATTTGGGGCCGCCTGGGTCACTGGACCGTCTCTCCAGAGAGGCTCTGGGCAATCTAACCGAGCAAGCGCACACGGCCACAACACGGCTACGGCTGCAAACTGGGCGCTGCGACGGGTCGTCGGTACCTGTCGGTCCCCCCCGGGCAGCGTCGAGGGGGTCGCCCGTGTGTCGTGTCGTGTCGGTGCGGAGTGTGAGGGTTTTTGTGTAACAAATTGTTCAAACGACGGCGCGAATGGATGAATTCATGTTCTGTCGATCCGCCAGCTGCATCCTGATCCCACATCCGGCGGTCGCCGGCCTCATCCGCAAACGTCCGCATCCTGGGGGGGGGGCCGCGGTGTGCGAGAACCGCCGCCCATCGCCCTGTTGATGGCACTCGAAGAGACCCACCCCTGTGAAGTCCCTGCATAGATCTGTGGGCAGGAATGGAATGCCCAAGCGCTACCGCTCGTTGAAGGCATCGAGGGCCGCACGCGCCGCACTCAACTACTCCCGCACAGCCACATGTCATGGTGATTGGTGCGCAGGCGCTCATTCAGTCAAACAACGGGCCCGGACCCTCTCGCGAGGTAGGTCCCTCGGATTGCTCACATGACGTGGCGGCTCGCCACGGGCTGCAGCAGCCGCTCAGGCCGAGCTTTCCGCACGCGGCTGCCGTCAACGACTCCCGACCTCCCGACCGTCGTCGGTTGCCGCGGCGTGCATCCGAAGTTCACCATTCAATCATTCGCTGCTGTGCCGCACTACTCGCAAAAACGGGGGCAGCCAGCCCAGCCCTTTCGAAGGAGCAGCACACGATGCGCAACCAAGCGCACTCGCGGACCAATTCGGTCCGTTGCCCACTAGTGCGGCGATGGGGATGGAAACGGGATGTGCACCAGGGCCTGGACCTCATACGGCTCATGTAACCCAGTTTTGCCTGAACAACGCGCCCTGGTCTCCTCAGTCCGATCCGAGCTGCGGCCCGCCGCCCACCCGGGCCCTGTCAGTGATCCTCTTGGCCCCCGATCCCACGAACCCCCGCGGGATCATGTCCTGCATCCTACCATGGGGCAGGCTGCCGTAGCCGATGGGGCGCCGCACCACCGTCCGGCGCAGCTAATCAACCGCGAGACGACTCAGCCTCAGTGCGCTGCGTCCCCGACCCCCGACGGCGATGCCTCAGTGCGCTGCGTCCCCGGCCCCCGACGGCGATGCCTCAGTGCGCTGCGTCCCCGACCCCCGACAGCGATGCCTCAGTGCGCTCGCAGCCAAGGCGGGCTGGCCCTGCGGGGCAGTGCCCCACGCCTCGTGGCGGCCTCGATCATGAGACACGCGTGAGGCGGCGTCCTGCGCGTCTGAGTCCCCACGTCGCCCCGGCGGGCCGCTCACCGCCACCCACACCATCACGGAACGGTGATCCATCGCCCGCAGGGTCCGCTCCTGACATGGCCGCCCGCGGTCGGCTACCCGTGGCTCCTCTCACTCACGAGCCGTCACCCTTGAGGGCCCCCAACCCCTTGCGGATGTCCGGTGAGGCAATCGCCGATATTCGTCTGTTCCCTAGTCATCTGGTCTGAGTCCAACGCTGCTCCATACATCCCTTACAAGTCGCACAGGAAGCCCGTGTGCTGCCGATAAGGAACAAGGAGGCAGCCGCAAAAAAAGATGCGCATACCCCCGAGGTAATGCACGCCTACGTGATCCCCTCGCACACTCGTCCTGCACACTCAACAATGTTCCCAGGTCCCTAGAGAGCAGCTCAGTGCAGCTACTCACCCCTGGTTGTAAACCATCCCCGGCTGCTTGCCCCACCGCACGTTTCTAAACACACGCCAGCCCCCCACTCGTCGACAAGGACACGCTGCCTGGCCCTGCCGCCCTTAGAAGGACAGCTTGCCGAAGGCTTCCCGCATGTTCTCGAAATCGTACGCCGGATTCAACGCCATGAGTCGCGGTCCGCCGAAGTAGCGCGAGTGCGGGAACGCCGCCGCAGCCGAGGCCCGCCACCGGTCCGCCGCCTCCGCGTCGCCCCAGGTGTCCCGCAGCAGCTTGTGCACCTCAACGCACTGCGCGTGGTCGTGCGGCGTTGCGCTGCGGAGCAGGCACACAGACAGGCAGACAGACACACACGCGGTAAGTATATTGGTGCTCGGTCTGGGTCGGGCGGGTGTCTTACCTAAACACAGACACCCTCGCATGTCACGCACTCCTGTTCTGCCTGCTTAAATAACACACCCGGGCGGCATGATACTACCTTACTACAGGTCGGGCGTTGAGTACATAATATAGCATACGGGTAAAAGTTGGACACTGCCATTGCCGGACGAACAACACCGGCGACAATGCCGGCAACCGACCCGGGCTACAAATGGGGTCAGGCCCATAATGCTCACAAGGGCGGCTGCTAGGGCTGCACTTCGCACTCGTCCATCTCCAGGTCTCTAGGGTCACCACGGCTGAAGTGGCAGGTGTCCCCCGGCACCCAAGCTCCCCCTGTCACTCCGGCCCGCTGTCGCCCTGCCCTCTCCCACCTGAGATCCTCTGCAGTCACGTGCGCAACCGCCGCCGCCGCGGCCGCCTTCTGCTGCTCCGCGCCGCCCAGCAACACCATGGCGCTGCCGGCCCCAACTCGGTGGGAAAGGGACGCGGTGCCGTGCGCCGCCTTCCACGCCTCCGCGTACTGCGCGGGCGTCTTGTCCCCAAGCAACGTGGCGAGCCCCGCGGCCACCACCGACCGCACCACCGGGTGCTCCGGCGGCGAGTTTTGGACTGCGGGCATCCACCCCCCCACCAACACGGCCAGGTGGTGATCGTCAGAGTTAGGAGGGCGCGGATGTGGATGCTATTTTGGACTGGCTTGATGCGCAGCGGGATGGCGGGCGGATCGGCGTGCGCAGCAAGCATGGAGTGCCGTGGCGCCGACCAAAGACCTTCCAAGGCACGTCTCCGCGGCCATTCCTGTATTCCTGCCGCGGCTATTCCTGTACAAACGCGATGCGGCGTGTGTGCTCTTTCGGAAAAAAAACGCCACTACCTGTCCGCACTCTCGGCCCCCAGCATACCGTACTGCAGCCATATCCCGCAGCCAAAATGTCTGATCTCAATGTGCAGTGAGGTGACGTCAGCGACTGCGGTACCCACGGCCCTTCCCGAACCACCCTCTTCACCGGAACTCCACACTCCTCCCACGCACGCACCCGCCAGCGCGAGCCGGACCACCAGCACGTGCACGTCGGGGTGCGCCGCGCCGCCCTCCGCCACCTGGGCCGCCTTACGGACCGCGCCCACCGCCACCACCAGCCGCCCCTTGCGCAGCGCCACCTCAGCCGCCAGCAGGTGGCTGTCGAGCCGCTCGCCGGCGTGCCGGGTGAGCATCTCCACCAGCTTGGAGGCCTCACCCAGAGGGTCCGGGGTGGCCGCCAGCTTGGCGCCGTCCGGGTCCGGATCCGGCTCCCTGTCGGTGCGGCCGCGGCGGCAATGGCGTCCAAGTGGGTGTTAAAATGAAAAACAGGCGTCCAAGTGGGTGTTAAAAAAACAGGCGTCCAAGTGGGTGGGACAGCATGCTTGCAGCATGCGGCATGGTTCGCTGGTATTTTGCAACGCGCAACGGTCGACGACAGGCGGGCGGGCTTCAGAGGGACTGGACCCTGGCTGACTGACGCGTGGCCGAGCCAGAGCGGTCTGGTGGGGGTACCGCTGCCTGCAAGGGCCCGAAAACCTGGTTAAGGCCCCTCTCCGAAACCACTATCTTGCTGGCGACGCTGGGCCCTCAACCGCTGGGCCCACCGCTGCGCATGACGCACACGCAACCGGGGGCATGGGACCGGGGACATGGGACAGTACCTTGGCACCGTTGCACCGCCTTTTCGCGTCACTGCCCGGCAGTCCCGCCGTGTCGGTAGGACGGGTCTCAAAACGCGCGGAGCACACGGGATCGACCTTTCCGGTCACACCACGCGCGTCACGCCTCAGCGATGCCCCTCACCCCACGAGAGAGGTCTTAGTTTGACATGTACGACGACAGCCAAGCAGGACGGCATGGAAGCTCGCCGCCGCACCGATTAGCTGATCCCCGAGGACACACCATCGGTTGCTGCGCTCACAGCCGCTCACCGTTTGCTTGCGGCCGCGTTGGCCTTCTTCCCGCCCTTCTGGGCCGCCGCCTTCTCGCGCTCCCGCTTCTCCCGCTCCTCGCGCTCCTTCTCCTCCGCCGCCTTCCGCGCCTTCTCCTTCTCCTGCAACCCACGCCAGAAGCGGCCGCGCTGTCGTCCTTTCCCCCCTTTGTATCCTTCCCTACCATCTACGAGACGCCTGAGACCTGACCGACACACACACACACACACACACCGCGGTGCTTTCCAGGCCGCGCCAGTGCTCTAGGTCGAGCAAGGGGGGATGCGGCCCCTCACGCCCCTCTCCCTTCCCCGCAAAGGGAGGAGAGTGCTTCGGCGGTCTTTCCGTTAGGGCTGGGTTAGCAGCCCTTGGCCAGCGTCAGGCCCGGTCAGATATGTAACAACCACACACATCCACACACATCCACACACAGGAGAAGACCGACAGCGCCCAGCTTCGCGCTCTTGGTAAGGCCACTTAACGACCCTGACCCTAGGAACGCGCACAGTTTGCTCGATGTGATATTACCCGACACCAGCAGCTCGGCGCACCTCCTTCTTCTTGGCCAGCTTGTACTTCTTCCGCTCCTCCGGCGACATGCCCGCGAGCATCGCCTCCTCGTCCGCCCCGTTGGCAGCCCCCAGCGGCGTGTCGTGCAGCCGCAGGTAGGTCCGGATGGCGCCCCCCGCGGCCTGCGCCCCAAGACAGGGACGATGCGAATACCGCCGACTGATAAGCCAGAAGACTTGGTTTTCTTTTCTAAGTAGAGGGGCAACTTTCCCTTGTGGTAACGCAATGTGGTACAGCGGGACTTCGTAAACACAGACGGGTACCCGCGGGACTCGAAAACACGATTCGCACCGTTCGTGCGGCCAAAGCTGCTCAATTTGCACGGGGCGTCGGGCGCGGGGGGTGGGGGGGCCATCGTGGCCATGGAAAAATCCGCAAAGGGTGCTCAGCTTTCCATGTGTGCGGAATGTGTGTTGGACCCGACACACGTCACTCCGCAGCCATGCGCCGCCTGCTGCTCAATCTCCATTGGTGACCCCATCCGCATCTCTTCCGGTGGCCCCCCCAGGTCGGCAAGGACGTGGGCCGGTCCTTGTACTGCTGAGGTGAGCTTTCACACCCATAAACACGGTGGTTTCCCGAGCCCCACAACGCGCGGTGGCCGCGGTCCAGATGGATCAACGGATGACGCATTAACGGACCAACGGACCCTTTTGATGTTTGGTCTGCTCACTTTCGAGCAGTTGTACGAAGAGTCCTGCATTGAAGAGCTTGAAGCGGCCCTCAGTCAACACCCCTGCTGGCCCCCACCTAGCAAAGCAGCACAGGAACCCTGCCCCTTGACCCGCCCAGCCCATAGACGTGAACTGAGCCGCCCACTGACCACACCCACCTTGGAGAAGAACGCGTGGCCGTACAACCGATCCATCATGCCCAGCATCGCCACGTACGACCGCAGCGTGCCCTTCCGTACACAGTACGAATGGAAGTCAAACTGGTCCTCGTGGATATCCGCGAAATGCTGCACCACCGCCGTGTACTTCTTCAGCGCCTGTCCGGCGTTCTGGAGTCCCCGCGCCGCGTGCGCGCGGCCCGCCGCCACCTCGTACCACATGTGCTGCATGTCGTACAGCGAGTAGGCGCCCTGCTCGCCGTCACGCGTGAACAGCGCCGCCGTCCGCTCCGCCGCGCTGCAGTGGCCCGCGGCCAACAGGGCCTTGACGGCCACGCTATTCAGGTAGCGGTCCTGGAGGTCCATCCGCCGCGACGTCTCCGCGACCTGCGCCGCCCCTGCAGGAGCCGGCAGGAGCAGGGGCCACCCCACCTTTCTCAGGAACATGTGGGAGTCCTGATCCTCCGCTGTCCTTACCGTACAGACCTCGTGCAGCAAGGGCCTGGGAAAGCGCGGCCGGGCGATGGGGTGAGCCCTCAGCCCCCCGCCACAGACCTCATACAGACCTCATACAGGGCATCAGAGAGAGGTCCCAAACGACGAGACCCCAGCCCTCGGTGGTTAACATCTCCGTAGACCCACCTTCCAGGTCGCCGGCGTGCTTCAGAATCTTGGCCTTGGTCACATGGAGCTCAATGAGCGTGGGGGTGTGGTCCAGGGCCTCGTCAATGGCCGCAAGGGCCTCCTCCAGCCGACCCTGAGGGGCGAGCCAACCACACAAGGCACCAACTCAGTCGTGTGTGGCTCGTCCACACCGCTGATCCCCTCCACTGAAGTTCCTCGGGTCATTCAACTTAGCGGCCGTAACCGCCATGCACTATGAAACCGTCAATCTGCCCTAGACCAAAACGTCACGTTGACTTCTTTAGAAAAACTAGGGAAAAAGTAGGAATAGCAGGGAAGTCAGGTTCTAGAGACGATAGGCGTTATGTATTCGATTGTAGGTACGGCAAGGTACGGCGCTACTGGCGCCATCGCAGCTTGTCGGCCGCATTCAGGTTGGAGCTCGGTACCTACCGTTGTTGCTGATATTTCATATTGCTGATGCCCTTCTGCCAGGGCATATTATCCGCCCACCCGCCCTGGAAGGCCTCTTGCTCTGCGAGTTACCTAGTTTGCCTCCTACTGTCTTCACGGTTGCAACGGCCACGGTTTGGACAGTACAGCAACGACCGGCCACGGATCCGGCGTCGAACAAATTGCGAAAGGGTGTTCCCTCACAAGTCGTTTGCAGAGTTGTGTTGCTCCCTCGCAGGTCGTTGCAGCAGGGTTTGGTGTTGCTTGATCCCATGTCAGCGGAGGAGCTAGAAACCCAAGAGCCAAAGCCGAGGATTCGGGGGTTGGTAACGCGTGCTCTGCCCGCCCATGCAGCAGCTGAGTGTACCCCGCCATCCGCCTGCCAGTTTGCCACCCATGGGTGCAGCCATCCCGCGCTGCGGGCTCCTCACCTCACGATCGTAGAAGCGCGCCAGGTAGAGCAGCACCCACACGAGCGTTTGAGGGGACTCGGGCGCCGGCGGGGGCGCACCGGCCGGGGCGCCTGTAAGCGGCGGGTAGGCCCCCGTGCTGCGGGCGCATCCGTGCATCGGGGTGGGGACCGGGCGCATCGGGGTGGGGACCGGGCGCATTGGGATGCACCGTACCATAACCTGCTCCGTGTACAATACCCAGATCAGCGGCGCCAACCAGCCGGCCGGCACTGGCACGATACCCAAGCACGGTCCGACCCTGACTGCCAGCCGCCCGCGCTGGTCGCCCGCATCAAATCACATGGCGCACCCGGAGGAGGCAGCCAATGGGCTCCCCCAAGAGGTAATGGCAGGAGCGGCCCCTGCGGGGGCAGGAGCGGCCCCTGACCCGCAGGGCCCCATTCCGCCCCGAACACGCCCCGCCAGGCTAAGCCTAGGCCCATGCCTACCTGCGTAGGCTGTCCCGGTACGACTCTACCAGCTGCCGGACCGCCTCCCGCTTAGCTGGGTCCGCCAGCAGCGGCCGAGTGTCCACGAACAACGACGGCACACCGCGGCTGAGCCCCACACGGAGGTAGGCGTCCGCGGCCGCCTTGAACGCGTCGCCCACCTGGAAGGGCTCGCAGGCAGTCGTGGCAAGGTCCGGGGTCCAAAGCAAATGAGCGCAAGGAGGCGGCCACAGCAGGCGACCGGAAACGACAGCGGCAAGAAATCCATACAGGGTTGACCCCCGGTATACTGTATGTAGCAGGGCCCCTGATGCAAGTCAGGAAGCTAGCTGCGGGCATAGGCAGGCAGGCCACCGGTCATGATGGCAGCCCGGGGAAACCCCCCACCCTGGCACGTTTCCTATACCCCACCATGGGACGTTTCCTATACCCCACCATGGGACGTTTCCTATACCCCACCCTGGGACGTGCGTTGCGCGCGCCGGGAAGGAGCTGCGCGGGTGCGCCGCTGTGTCCGCTGGCGGAGGGCAAACACCGCTGGCAGCTCAGCCACACGCAACCCTCTGTCAGGCTGCCACTGTGCTGCGCTTCGGCTGGCCGCCAGCAGTCATTCCAGTAACCCCTTCCTCAAGGGGTGGCGCTGATCGACCGAAGGCACACATCAGGAATTCAGGAAGGTAACGCTGTGGCCTCGGTAGCGCTTCCGGGCTTGGAGCTCGTGCTGCTTGGAGCTCGTGCTGCTTGGAGCTCGTGCTGCTTGGAGCTCGTGCTGTTTGCGAATTTCTAGGACGCGACAACCGGCATCTGTGAAGTAATCGGGCCCATCCCCCCAGGATCCTGGTACATTTGGTTTTTCATCGAACCTTTGCTCTGGCAGCAGCGCAGTTTGAATATGTCTACCAATTTCCTATATCCCCGCAGAATCATACCGCCCCCTCGCCAACTGCGGCCTCGCGGCGGCCCCATGCGCACCCGGGGCCGGGCGCGGCAGGAGCCCCACCGCCCCACCGCCCCACCCTCACCCTCACCCTCACCCTCACCCTCACCCTCACCCTCACCCTCACCCTCACCCTCACCCTCATCCTCACCCTCACCCTCACCCCCACCCTCACCCTCACCTTGAAGTCCAGAGGGATCCGGCGGCACGCGCTGCTCCCCGGGTACTGCGCCTGCAGCTCGTTGTACAGCTTTGCCAGCTCCTCCCGTTGCTCGTCCGTCAGGACACCCCCTGATCCACCGCAGCACACCAGGAGAATGACAACCCGGCGACGTCAGTGCCTTTCGTCTTCTTAGCTCCCACCTGCATATGCGTCCCATCCCGTACGCCCCGCGTGAACCCCATTCGTCCGTTCCACCACGAGCCGCGTTCTTTGGTGCAAAGCGAGGCATCCCCTAGCCCGTACGCGCCACTCCTGGGTCCCTCGCTTCCCAATCCATTCACACTTCGCACCGCCCCCTTCTGATAAAGGGTCACTTCGTAATTATATTGGTCCCTGGGTAGCATATTGGGTAGGGTAGGGTAGGGTAGGGCAGGGTAGGGTGGGTTACTTTTCTAGACACACCTCGTGCCCTGGCGCCGACACGATTGTCAGTCTCCCGTCCCGTTTCGTATGAGAGCCTAATAACAGCCAAGGACCGCTCTTAGACCTCCTCTCGGTCGCCGTGTCAGGCTCACCCGACTCGGGCGCGGGCGCCAGTCCCAGCGCGGCGCGGAGTCCGTCGTGTACTTTGTAGTTATTGGGGTTGACCGCCAGCAGCCGCCGGTACGCGGCCGCCGCCTCGCCCTTGCGGCCGACCCGCAGCATCAGACCCGCCTGCAGCTCCGCCAGCCCCAGGCGGTCCTTGATCTTGTCCTGCACGCAGCACCACACAGTGAACACATCAACACATGTGCCAAGTATATTGGTGCTTGCTTTGGGTCGGGCGGGTCTCTTTTCTAAACACAGGTGCCAAAAGGCACCATTCAATGCAACGGAAATCCCACTGCCGCCGACCGAACGGTGCGCTGCCCGTGTAGAACTGAAGATGTCCCTGACGGGCAGCTAAGGAAACCCAGATGCGGCTGCCAGCGGAGACGAGGACAACGCTCGCTCAAGGCCGTTTAGTCTGTGGTCCAAATCCACAGTCTGCCTGGGATCTGGACCCGGGCCCTTGTTACCGCTGCGTCACACGCCCCAATCCCCCCAGAGGGCAATTGGGTACCTTCCGCTTCTCCAGGTATGCGAGGGCCTCCTCCGGCTTGCCGCCCTCCGCCAGCACCGTGGCGGCGTACATCAGCATCTCGCTGTGCTCGTACGCTTCCGACGCGGAGACTTCATCCAGCGTGCGCTCAAACTGGTCCAGCACCTGCACCGCCAGCTCGTGGTTGCCGTTCATGTGGTGCGCCACCGCAAACGTGATCCAGTGGCTGCGGTTGCTGGGCTTCAGAGTCAGCAACTGGTGGCGGGTGTCCACGAAGCCCTGCAGGTCCCGCATTTGAATCTGCGAGGAGCGGGGCGCCACGGCGCGACGGCGCGAGCGGGTCAGCGTGGGCCATGACGTATGCTAAGAGGAAAGGCTTGCCCTTGCAGCTTGGACACAGACTTGCGCCTTGGTGAAATGTGAATAAGAATAATTAAGCATGAACAACAAAGAATGGATGATCGCCCGGTAATGGCGGGGCACACCTTGGAGCTGGGCAGCAGGCTGGACCGCCGGATACAAGATGGGACGAAGCAAACATGTAGTGGGCTGTCTATCCCACCTGCAGCAGTGCCAGGTCCCTCAGGATTTGAATGTTCTCCTTGTCTATCCGCAGAGCGTTCAAATAGCACTTGATCGCCTCCTTGTACTCCCTGTCCTGGCGGTACAGCAGGCTGCGGGACGACGACACGGGAACGGCGGGGTTTTGACGGAACCCACCGCCATATGCTGCCGTTTACAACCGACTTCCCGCAGGCATGCCGACTTCCCTGCCCGTGCTACCGTTATGCGTGCCAGCATCTGCCCTGACCACCACATGTACAACAGCGCCCAGGCCTTTCGGCACATTTGCACTTCCTACCCCCGTTTCATCCAAAGTCACCCGATGATTGCCTAGAAACATATGGTCAAGAACACGCGACAAGCAAGCACCGCAATTGCACACAGTTAGCCGCCGCCGGCATGCAAGGCTTCCTTACCCGTAAACGTGCCAGCAGACGTGGCTTTTGAGGTCGCATTTTACTCCTTTTCGAACAAGCTCGTAGGCCTCCTCTTTTTTCTCCTTGTCGCTGTCGGGAGCGAGGTTCCGCAGACAGAGCCCCTTCATCGCCAGAGTTTCTCCATGCTCGGAGAACTTCTTCAGGATCTGATCTGCAGTCTTTATTGCCTTTTTGTATTGCTTTGACTCATGGAAACGCAGGACCTGCTTAAAGAGGCCCGCCTCTTTAGAAGGCAGCGGCTGATTTGGCTGGGCGCCTCCGGAAGCCATGTTGCTGGTACTAATCCAGTGTGAATTGTTAACGTTGATTCAAGGGGGTGATCGGGTATGTCATGTATATGTCGAGTACGCAGGGTGATCGGCCCCCACCAGACTACTTCACGCTTGTAGCGCCCCCTCGATATCTATGATCAGTGCCAAAGTTTGCGACGGAAACATAGTATGGGTGCTCCCGCTAGTGCGTGCAGAACGGCGCCGTACGCGACGAGCGATTCTAACTGTTTCGTTGGGGAAACGAAAACTGACAGTCATTTTATTAGTTAAGATGTTGTATGCCGTGTGCTGCACAGCGACTTCATAAAACTTTACTGAACAGGGTGCCAACATTCTTGACGTGATGCACTCCTGGTCTCGCTTTCTTCGCTCTGCAGTTGGGCGATTATCATCAGCTCGTGGCATATGCCATAGCCATAGCTTAGGGCCAAGCACGTCCAGTTTATCCTGGAGTCCTCTGTCGGTCTGTCAAGGGACTGCGCCTAGCACAAGCGGACGGGACACCTCTACATTAGCTGGCTGGTCTGATGCATGCTTGTCAGTGCTTCCCAGATTATCGTGCCCCGTTGGTCGATTTGCGGCAGCTGCTCCTCTGGTAAGCTTTTACCGGCGACTGAAGTCCCCAGGCCCCACCTGGCGCCTCGGGTTACAAGCCCAATGTCGAACGTCCCGAGCTACCGCTGTTGGCGTTTGTAGCGGACAACTTGCCTCGCACACGCCCTGCCGGCGCCGGCCGATTAAAGGCACGCGTGGGATGCAAAACCCACTTTCCTGCTCTTGAAGGATGGCTCTGACCTGTACCGGAGGTTCACGGGGCCCCGTTGTGCCGCATTCCTCAATGCAGCAGGCAGCGCTTGGGGTGACCGCCGCTGCGGCAAGTCATGCGCCGGCAGCACCTCTTCTAGCACCCGGCAGTGTGTGGAGTGCGCTTGCCGGTCAGGTTCGAGGGTGCCAGAAGGGCCAACTGAGCCGGCAGCGGGTGTTCAAGGGGGCCGCCATCAACGACAACATCATGCCAAACACGACACAGCTCAAGTTTGGGTTGTACGGTATTCGGGCGTTGTCCGGGAAACGTGTCGCTGCCAACACCCTGGAAGCCGTCCGACGGTGAGGGAGGAGGAGTCGAGAGTGCTGGTGTTCCAGGGAGCAACTCGCTTACCTACTTACTGCGTGTTGAACAGATGCACATGTATTGGCAGATGATGAATGTATTGGCAGCTGGCTGGGTGTTGGTGTCCGGGTACTTACTGCATGTGTTAGGGTGGGGATGGGGACCCCAGTTGCGCCGTTTGGGTGCATGGAGCGACCGTGCGGATTCTGCCTGCGTGCAATGGGAGTCAGACCCGGGGAGCGCAACGCCCTGACACCGCCTGGGTCCCTGGCATTATGCTGAGCCGACCGCACTCGGTGTAACGCTGCCGCTAAGCATCGCGGTGCAGTGTTGCGCTGCACACACACGCGCGCGCGTGGCTGCTTGCGTGGCGTGCGGCTCGCGTCCTTGCGCACCAGGTGCTTCCTTGTTTCTCGCGTCAGCGCCCGCCGGCCTTGATAGATGCCATTCCTGACTTGACTGCGTCTCCGCGGCACCCGCCAGGACCTTGAGGCGGAAGCTGAAGAAGACGGCGCGTCTCTGGGTGCGCCTGGAGGCGACGGTGCCCGTGACGCGCAAGCCCTTGAACATCCGCATGGGCAAGGGAAAGGGCGCCATCGCTTTCTACGCCACGGCGGTGCGCCCGGGGCAGATCATCTATGAAATGGACCGAGTGCCGCGGACGGTGGCGTTGCAGGCCATGCAGGTAAGAGTTCGCTGAGAGGCTGAGTGTAGGTTACCGTACGATATGCGTCCGTACACAAAGTCGTAGAGACGCTGAGGTGCGAGGTCCTGCATGGCTCCCACCTCGCATACCCAAATGCACCCAGCTGACGCGAATCGTTGCTGGATACCCGACGGCGACCTGCAGGCGGCGCAGCACAAGTTTCCCGTGAAGCTGGGCTTTGTCGAGTGGAGCTGAACCGCCGAAAACGAGGAGAGCATGCGCCTGAAGATTTCGGCAGGGAGTTGTGTGCCGATGTGCGATCCAGCACGTGGCCCGACTGTGTACTATGAAGGTTCAGCGAGAGCGGTCGCCCGTTTGAACGGGAACGGATTGTCATGCACCGTTGATGGTGTGGCACTTTGGAGGAAGCTGTCGCAGAGCGGTTGGTTTTGCAGTGATCGCGCGCTGAGCGTTAGGTGGTTGACAGTTGGCGGATCCATCTGCCGTACGTAGGCGCATCTGGCTTGCGATACCTAAGGCAAGCGCTTTCCTGCTGAAAGGGCTTCGCCTGGTCGATTCAATACGATACAGGATATTCACACATGTTGGAAAACAACTCTCTGTAACAGATATTGTCGTTACACAGTGTGATGCTGTGTCGGTGCTCAGGCCGCCAACAGTAGCAGCAACTAGGAAGGCACTGCCAGGCTTGATCACCCTGGTCAGTAGCCTATAGTTCCGCGACGGAACCAAACGGAGGAGTAGGTGCATCCCGGGCGCGACGCCCGATCACCGACGCTAGGTAGAAGGAGCGCGGTCTCGCCTCTCGGCCGGGCCGTGGAACCAGCTCTAGGTATAGGAGCCCGACCTATAGCCTAGGGCTGCTGCGCCGCTCCACACCACCTGCACCAGGCGAAGCCCCAGTGTCGTGGGCGCATGCTTGCCGTTGGCTGCACATGACAGGATGAGCTCCGCCGAATGGGGACTCCCCGGATGGACGGACAGATTGACTGACATATTAATCATGCAGCTGGGGGGGAGATGACCTCTGGTGAGACTGAGGAAGTGGCGGTCGCGTAGGTCCAGGGTGTTGGGCCGCTCTACGCGTTGTCATCGAACCCTAGAACTCATCTCATCGACGAAGGTGCGGTAGCTGTACGGGCCCTATGGCCGCTCGTGGCCCTGAACTAAAGCTCTGCCGTAAACCAGGCATGGCCCTGCATGACCTGTTGCAGTATGCAAAGCGCCCAGCTGCAGGCCCTTCTACTTGATAAGGACTGACTTCCGGCTGTTGAATCAATAGTACTCTTTGTGTGCTGACTCTAGATCAGGCGACGCCAATCTTTTCCGTACCTAACCGCACGCATGGGCTGGAGACCCCCGGTCAGCTTTCATGCCATGATATGAAGCATTCCCTCAGACTCTCTTCGGACAAAGGTCACAAACCCACTGACAGATCTGCGAAGTGCGAACGAAAGGTAGCATGTTTTTGGAGTAGACAGAAAGTTGGGGATTTCTTGCCTAGTCCACAGACGGTTCACAAAAGGCACGAGCTCAACACGTTTGCGGTAAAGTGTAGGTAATGTAAATCCCCTTCAGCATGGAGGAGCATAACGTCCAAGCGCCCTGGGGAGACAAAGACTAGAGTGCGATTTGGTGTGGAGTCATTCCGCCTCCCGCCGAATTCGTGCTGAGGGGCACTCTGTGTAGGGCCCTACCCTTCACCATGTCATGTCCTGCCCTTGCATGACAAGGAGCGCCACCAGCGAAAGTTTGCTGAGCAGTACCAAAGGGTGCCAACGATAGCGGTGACGCGTCCGCAACCCCGCGCAACCTCACCCCCGGCTACAAGCCCGCTTTGACCCCTTGCAGGCCGGCCTGTGTTGGCAGCGCTGTAATTGGAAGGTCTGTAGGCTGCACCTGCACACAGTCTCTCTCCGTAAACAGGTGCGCTCATTTGTAGGCTACGCCCTGACGCCCTGATGTCCCTGCCCGGCGACGGACTGACACGCATGTGGAAATTAAATGTGCATGGTGGACGATGGACGTGGGAGTATGACAAATCACAGTTGCGAACTCCCCAAACTTTGTCTCGCAATCGTTTGCCACGGTGCGTGCGAGTGGTCGCCGACTCGAGAACATTGTAAAACGCATCTGATATAACTTCTTATACAAGTTTACTGTTTTCGATGATGCATGTGTTTATTTGGTCGCCCCGCGCGTACGGCGACGACAATGTGCAAGCGTTCATATTGAGGTAGACGCCCGTATGCTTCCCTCTTTCTGGTCAGTAGTCTAGCAGTTGTAAGGGAAACAGTTGCAATGGCCGAGACTCTGGCACTGCGCGGTACCCTCAAGGGCCACACCAACTGGGTGACGGCCATCGCCACTCCTCTGGACCCGTCGTCCAACACTCTCCTGTCCTCTTCTCGGTGCGTGGGTAATGACGAGCTAGCTGCCAAGTCCTTTGAGTTGCCGCAATTGTTCAGCCGCCAGATGACTGGAAGCCGTGTACACACGAAGATTTAGTTTGCGAAATGGATGAGCATTGATAAAATGATCTTTGACTAGATTTGAGCATCGCGGCCTCTGTGGGTTATCGTGGACTCAGCCGGGAATTGTCGTCTGGTGCGCAGTGACAAGACCGTGCTGGTCTGGGAGCTGGAGCGCTCGGAGACCAACTACGGCTACCCGAGGAAGGCTCTGCGCGGCCACAGCCACTTCGTTCAGGATGTGGTCATCTCCTCTGACGGCCAGTTCTGCCTGACCGGCTCGTGGGATGGCACCCTGCGCCTGTGGGACCTGAACACCGGCACCACCACCCGCCGGTTCGTTGGCCACACCAAGGATGTGCTGTCGGTTGCCTTCTCGGCGGACAACCGCCAGGTCAGTAGTGCAGCCAACACAGTACGGCACAGAACAACGTACCGTCCTCTTCCCTCCCGCGCTGCGAGCTCGCAGGCCCCCTGACATGGTCGTCACAAAGACCGCGTACCTTAGGTTTATACTTTCTCCCCTGTGCATGGACCGCTTCTCAACAAGTGTAGGCATTACGACAGGTTTATGTATCCCCACAAATGAAGGGACACGCCACGAGAAGGGGCTCTGCACATCCAATTTGAGGTGCCGGATCATGTCGATCAGCGATTTGTCATGGGTTTGGCAAATCGTTGACAGATCGTTTTTCGCCGTCGCAACGGTCACATTCGCAGATCGTGTCGGGCTCGCGCGACAAGACCATCAAGCTGTGGAACACCCTGGGCGAGTGCAAGTACACCATTGGCGAGCCGGAGGGCCACACCGAGTGGGTGTCCTGCGTGCGGTTCTCGCCGATGACCGTCAACCCGATCATCGTCTCCGGTGGCTGGGACAAGATGGTAAGCGAGCGCGAGCCCTAGTCTGCACCCTCACTCTTGAGGCTGTGTTGCCCCGGGCGAGCTGACTGACGACGCGCGCTTGAGCGAAAGTTTCACCCGCTGCCTGATACCACACCTCTGGATTCGCGCACCTAGTGTCGGACACGGCCGGGTTCAGTCTGCAGTGCGCGTATGGACACGACTTTGGTTTCTGAGCATGCTCTCTTTGCGGCTTGCAGGTCAAGGTGTGGAACCTGACCAACTGCAAGCTGAAGAACAACTTGGTGGGCCACACCGGCTACGTCAACACCGTGACCGTGTCCCCGGACGGCTCCCTGTGCGCCTCCGGCGGCAAGGACGGCGTTGCCATGCTGTGGGATCTGGCTGAGGGCAAGCGCCTGTACAGCCTGGACGCCGGCGATGTCATCCACTGCCTGTGCTTCTCGCCGAACCGCTACTGGCTGTGCGCCGCCACCCAGTCGACCATCAAGATCTGGGACCTGGAGAGGTGGGTCGCCCGGCATCCTTACGATGCCCGTCATGGTGTTCAGTGTGTTGTATGCTCATAGGCGGGTACTTGTTTTGGGTACTTATTTAGGGATACTCGCAGACATTGCACTTGTGCCTACATCTCTAGGCAGTGCGCTTGCAGCAAACACCTGCACACACACCTCATGATATAGCCGCATGCAGAGAGTTTCTTGTTGATAGAAACTTGCGTGTGTGAAGGTCCATGGCTGAACTGGCGTATCCCTGCACACGTTTCCGCATCCGCAGCAAGAGCATCGTCGACGACCTCAAGGTGGAGTTCAACATCACCAGCAAGAAGGCCCAGGTGCCGTACTGCGTGTCGCTGGCCTGGTCGGCTGATGGCTCGACCCTGTACTCGGGCTACACCGACGGCCAGATCCGCGTCTGGGGCGTCAGCCACACCATGTAAGCTGCCCCCGCTTACATGAGAGCGCGGAGCGACGCGGGTTTCCCGCCCGCCGTCGCCGGCACAAGGTGCATCTGCAGAGCCCAAGCTTGACATGAGGGCCGCCTGGCTTCTGCGTGGTTTTGCCACCTCGTGGCGATGATGTAAATCTTGGCGCTGTGCCGTTTTGCAGTTCCGACATGATTCCACACGATATCCGCAAGCAGAGCCAGTTACTGCAGATTCAGTACTGGGCACTAGACGAAGGTGTCGACCGGACATTGCTTTGGGGGGCATGCGGGGATGAGGTTGTACCCTTTCCTGGCAGCACGTCGGAGACCTCACCCCAGTCCGCCCTCGGGACCGAATGCGATTTTTGATTCTCTTGAAGGGGAGCCGATTCTCTTGAAGGGGAGCCCTGCCAGCCGTGATTCAAACTACGCACGTCTCCATGCGGCAGAAACATCCGGCTTAACTTCACCCTCTTATCACGGCGTGTCACGATAACGGCCAACAATTACCAGTATCTGCGTGATTTGGACGAACAACCGGTTTGATGAATGAGCACTGACGCTGTACGTCTTGACTCGTTTAGTCAAAAATGACAACGCTTTAACGGAAGTGACGCAGTCGGGTCAGGTAGGGTGATCTGCCTGGGACATGAGCAAGCGACGCAACTGCCGCGCAAGAAACGTGGATATAACCGCAGCCTTGCAGCCTGCTCGCCGGGTTTGGCACAAGGCAAAGAAGTGCCACACCCGTGCACGGTGGGCAAGCGCACCAGCACTCGCACGATGTACGCACTGAGTCAACATTGAGATCACACGTCACCACCACGTCCGAACGATCTCCGGTCACAGACAAAACGTGGTAACCATCCAGGGCTGCAGCTCAAAAACTTCCCAACTGCACCGGGAAAACCCACACAGCCGACCGCGCTTTGTCATGACTCACCCAACGCGACCTGGACTTCAAGAAATCGGCCTTCGGAGCTCGGGTAGCAGCGGGGTAGCTGGCAAGGGAGATTTGCCCAGACGCTCGCCCGATCGAGATCCCGAGTACTGCCGAGAACACGACCAAGCACATCAAGCACACGGGATGTGGCAGGCGCACTACAACCCCTGCAGGCTGTCCATCCATGCCCGCTTCACCTCGTCCCGCAGCGTCCGCAGCTCGGCCAACAGCTCCTCGCCGGTCAGCGCGCTACCGCCCGCAGCCCCGAGCAAGCGCTCGGAGCCGGGATCCGAAGGCGGCCGCGCGCCGCGCCCCTCCAGCCGCTGCAAGCGTGCCTCCAGCTCCACAAGCAGCTGTGACGGGGTGCACCACAGCAGGTCCTCCGAATCCGAGGCGGGCGATGGCGCCGTCATGGCGGCCGGGGACTCCCCGGCCCCGGTGCCGCCAGTGGGCTCATCCGGGGGGGTGAAGCAGTCCGGCAGGCACGCCAGGCGGTCCGCGGTGGAGGGCAGCGTCAGGAGCATGTCGAGGATGCGCGACTGGGGCAGCCGTACACGGTGAGGGGTCCGGGGGTGGCAGGGGGAGGGAAGCGTATACCGTTGCAGTTTTACACCGGCGGTGTCAGGCACGCGCAGAGTGCTTCATATCGAGGGTGTGGGCACAGGGGAGGCACGTGCGATAGCCGCGCACCGCCAAGCATTTGAGCGGACTGAGCACTGGATACGGGCATGCTGTCCAGAGATCCGCGATTCAAATCCCGGCCTCCTCCCTGCCACGTGATTCGGAGGGTCTGGTGCGGTTTCCAGGAGAGGCACACATTCCCGGCGCACTAGTAACCTGGTGCGTTGGCCGGTACGGCTGCACGACCCCCCCGGGTTTATTTCTTTTTGCAATTTAACCCCCACCACCACCACCACCACCCGTGGGTGCGCAGTCCTAGGTGGGGATGGATGAGGTGAGGCGCTTACGAGCTATCTGGGGTCCGGTCGGGACTACTCACCGCGTTGGATCCCGCCAGAAGCTTATCCGCTTGCTCGGGAGTTAATTTCGCACGCCCGATCATGGACTGCACCGATCGCTTGCGGCGCGCGCGCAGGTCATCTGCCAGCTCGCGAGCCTGCAGCCAGGGACAGCGGCAGAGCGCAGTTGACGTGGCTTGGCCGATGCCGATGCAACTGCGCAAGCCAGCTAGCACCATCACATCGTCCATACATGCCATCAATTCACAGCCATTTAAACAACATTATGCACTTGTCCATGGTGGTGCGGCCCAGGGGGACCTGCCGCGGCCGCCATCGGAACCACAAGCCGCAAGGAACGTCAGGCATGCGTTCAGCCACCGTCAACACTGACCATTTCGTGCCCCTTCGCGACGCCTTCTGGTGTCAGAGCCGCCGGTGGCGCTACTTGCAGCAGCACATCATACACCGGATCGAAGCCCTGCGTGACCACCGGGCTGCCCGTCAGTCGCTGAGCCAGCTGCGTCGCGTACTGCTCCGGCTTGGCTGCCAGCGCCAACGCGGCTGCGGCCGGGTCAGCTTCCCCTTCCGTGAGGGCCACCAGCGTGTCCACATACAGCTCTTCCATGCGATCGCTCTCTGCAGGACACAATGTAAGGCAGCGCTGCGTCAGCGTGGGTTGCTGCAAAGGTGGCCTTGCCGGTATGTACACCAAGGCGTGGAGTGTTTCAATAAGGCAAGCGACGCTCAAGACGGGCGGCCTTACCCTGCTGCTCGCGAAAACGAACGAGCTCTTCGCAGATGCCTCCCAGTACCTGTTGAACAAGGTTGGTCGGTTAGTTCGTTGCGCCAGATGGTTGATGGAAGCTTGCAACGAAGCATGATTCAGCCCACCCTTTTCTGTTCGCCGACAGCGGAAGCCTCCTGTTCTGCAACCCATGATATGAAAGAAACCGAGACAGCTTCTGGCTTGGCCGTTAGGAAGTTGTGCAGTTGCTGCCTGTCCGGGAGCGCCAAGAAGCGCGCTACAAGCGCGAGAATAACCTGGGTGGGAAAATTGTAACAATTTCAATGTTGCTTCATGCCACGTTGTAAGTGCTGCAGCGCTTACGGTGTACTTCTTCTCCAAGTCGCCGGTGGTGACGGCGTCTGATGGATTGATATGCACAGCCGCAATCACTGGTCGCGGTAGCTTCACTAATAGAAATGAATGATATTGGCGAGCTTGTCCTCTTGCAAGATACGTATGAGTGGGTGTCCTCAACCTACAGGCATTAACGCCCTGGCACGTGGCCAAGCTACTGAGGCAACTTACAATCATGATGTTACTAGGATGATGTTGATGTTTTGTATGCGAGTCCAAATGCTTGATTTAGTTTCCTGTCTTTCGGTTGGGAGGTTGGCGTAGGTTGGCGTTGTTGCTGGCGGTTGGCCAGGTCGTGCCAGGTTGTTTTGGCAATATCCGGGAGCTCCGACAATACATGGAGCTTGTTTTTTGTAATCGACACTGTTTCCTTTCGACGGTGGGGTGGCAGTCCCAATGAAGGTGCGGCCAACAGCGGCCAAAGCCCGTCCCTGCCCCATCGGGGCCCACCACCAAGGCGCTCGTCAGCGCCCTTCGGCGCCATCGCGCACAGCCAACGGGGCACGTACTGCCTCACAGGACGCGACACGTTCTCCATGTTCATTCCGGCTACACGATCACGCAGCCAACGCCCGGCCTCGGCATTGAATGGGAGGCCATCCTGTTGCGTAAAAGCCCCAGGAGGATTCCCAGGAACTGCCAAGTCTATCTGTCGCCTCTCAGGACCTAGGCTCCTGCCCTGTCACAGTATAAACCATCAGGAGCTCATGCCGTTCGCCCGCCGGCGTTCAAGGCTGCCAGCGCTGCTGCAGAGTCGATGCCGCAAAGGTGCGTGGCACGTCGCCATGCCACAGCACCGAACGCTCGTTCGCCCACAGCTCTTCAATGTACGGCATGTACTGCCTGCCCACCACAGCCAGTACCACCTTCTCCGGCTGTCCCGACACATCCACCAGCGCCGGCTCCGCGGCAGCCGCCCTGTCCGTCACCCCGGCCGCCGCTGCTGTGGCTCCATGGAGTTTGGCGGCATCCACCCTCACTTGTCGCACCGAGATCCGCTGACACAGGTCCCGTATCTGCGATGACATGAGAGCAGGAAAGCAAACGTCGCCGTTTTTCAGAGGTTTCCCCTGCTGGACACCGATGACCCGAACTGTGGAATCCGCCGCAACATTCATTCCTTCATAGGCGTTCCGGTGCCGCAGCAGTAGGGCCCCTCGCGGCCTGCCCTGGGCAGCGTCCAGGAAAAACCTTGCAAGGTTGGGATTACCAACAAGAATGTTCCAGCAGCAGTCCCAGCCATGCCAGGCTCCACACCGAAAGGGAGCAGGCAGGCAGGGGATTCCGTTAGGGACCCGCTGAAGGCTGTGCTCATCCCGGAGGCGTTCCTGTCAGTTCTCGTCACGGCCACGTTCACTGTCGGGGCCGCAGTCACGCCGCGACGCAGTACGTACCCGCGGTCGCGGCCGTGGACATTGCCTGACCTGCGGGTTGACTCTGGTGCGCACGTGCCGGACATGACAACACAACTGCACATGTGACCACCCCCGGCGCATTTTGAATTAGCTTCGTTTTTGGGTCCAAGTGTCCCCCGTTTGGGAGGAGCAGACGGCGCCCACCTGGACGCGGCCCCAGTCCTGCAGCTGCCCGCACCCCCAGTCCTGCAGCAGCACCCACCTGCAGGACAAGATGCTTTGCCTTCCGTGCGAACAAGGCGAACTTGAGCGGCTGCAGCGCCGCCTGCAGCGCAAATCCGCGCTTCGAAACGTCATAGTGCAGCGTCGCCGCCGCCACAGCCCGCGACACCTTGAACGCCGTGATCGTGCGTAAAGACGGCTCCCCGGTGGCGGCGGCGGCGGCGGCGCCGCCCTTTCGCTGCACCGCTTCTGCTTGCTGGCGATCCTCCTCGGTCCGCCGCACCGCCTCCGCCAGCTCAACATCCCAGGCGAGGTACTCGGGCGGCAGCAGCGACTGCGCCTGGTCAAGGTCGTGCTGCAGGCGGCGCGTGAGGTCGGCCTCACCCAGCGTGAACTCCGACACAAGCTGCGCCACCCACTTCTCTTGCAGCCGCAGGGGGGCATCCACGCTGCACACCTGCAGCTCGTGGCGGCCGGGCAACGGGGCCGGCGGGGGGCAACGGCGGTGTGAGGGGAAAAGCGTTGAAGGCCTAACCGCAACGTATCCGACTGATG
Source organism: Eudorina sp. 2006-703-Eu-15 (assembly GCA_003117195.1). Taxonomy (NCBI): domain Eukaryota; kingdom Viridiplantae; phylum Chlorophyta; class Chlorophyceae; order Chlamydomonadales; family Volvocaceae; genus Eudorina; species Eudorina sp. 2006-703-Eu-15. The sequence continues at coordinate 627,121 of BDSI01000039.1, forward strand.
TCAGGTAAGGACTACGTCGGCCTGGCCCGACCGTACGTGAGTTCAGACGTGGGATACTACGTCGCTTCACAGGGCTAGAGCCCTGGCCATGGGAGACTGCTCCCGACCGTGAATTCTTCAAGTCGCCGGCTGGCCGCCCGGGCTCACCTGCACGCTTCGCTGCTCGGCTGCCACCGCCAGCGCCGCGTACTCCAGTCCGGGCAGGTAGCCGAACTGCGACAGCGCTTCGACCATCTGGGCTGGACGAGTTACGTAATCGCAACCGCCGTACAACCCAAACACCTCGAACGGATCCAACAGGTCACGACCTACTCGGGCCGCCTCGGCCAGACCCGGCAGCACCGACCGCAGCTGCTGCTCATCCGGAGTCCCAAGTGCGCTGTCTGTTGCCGCCGATGCTCCTGCTGCTGTTGCTGCTGCTACATGTCCGAGTGTAGAATGCTGCGGCCCTGACCCAGCCTCTGGGAGCCCTTGGCACCCGGCAAGGCGCAGTGCCTCATCTGGGAACAAGCCGGTCAGCAAGCGGATGACCTCCGGGTACGGCAACCCGGCCCTGGCACTGACGTCGTACGGCTGTTCGATGGCCAAGATATTCGGCTGTACCGCATTCAGCAACTCCTGAAGTTCCGCCAAGCCCTGCGCGCCGCCCAACGGTGCGAAGTGCGCCGTGCCGTACACATACACGCGCGAGTTTGTAGTGGTGTCAACAAACGGGTTGTCCAAGCACCGATCAAGCCAGCTGCGCCGCGCGGCGGCTAGGCTGCGACTGACAGCGTCTGGTAGGGGTGGAACGGGAATGCCCAGCGCCGCAGAGCGGTTGGAGGATGGTGCAGGTGATGTTGTGTTGGCGGCGGTCGGAATTATGAAAACCCGTGATCGATCAGGCAGTGACCATCGAGAGCGACAGCTGATTACGACTGCTTTAGCTCGGAAGGGTTTCGTGTAGTTCGGCGGTCCAACTCCTATGTTCATGGCGCAGTCCCGGGACGGACATAAATGATTATCAAAATTGAAACATGTCAAGTTTAGCTCCTTACAGTCTCTTGTAGCCAGAAAATGAAGGCTTGCCGTACGACGATGATACAGCATACATACACCAGCATACAATCCTAGCAAGGCGCATGAATTCGTCGAGGTAATCACTTAGGATGAATTTCCTACGAACACGGAAACGCTGCTTTGCAACATAGGTCGGTGTGACCACCAAGTGAAGTTAGCCAGAAATTGGCCGAAATTCATAGCTAGTTGCAATAACGATGGCCTTGCGGAGGCTGGCAACGCTTTGCAGTCCACGGGGGTCGTCGCACGCGACATCAATAGGTTTATCGATGGTGCGCTGGTTGGGGACCCAGTCAGATGGAGAGGACAGCCCTCATGCAGCTTCTAGACTCGACAACGCTGCAGCTCAACACGCCATTGTCTTGCCTATGCCCAAGTTATCACACACGATGACGTCCGGCCGAATCGCGAAGTGGAATATCACGGAGGGCTCCCACATCTCAACATACGACGTCATGTTGACAGTGGAGACTGAGACGCTTGTTGAGGAGGCGTATCGGGTCGATCAGTTTGCCGGCAAGGTGCGGGCGCTGAGACGGGCTTCAGTGTCGACATACTGTTGTACAGTCAGAAGTAGGGCACGCTCTGTGACAGTGCTGCTCCGCCCGGACACTGTCGCGTGTGGTCGCTTGAAGTTAGCAATTTTATATTGTGGAGGGTGCGGACGCATGAACCTCTGGATGATGAGTAAGTGCAGCGTTACAAGCTGGACCCTTGTCGCCGCGCGCGTCCCCACCCGAGTGATGTTCCATCTCACGGGTGTGACTCACTGAGGTGATCCCTACCTCTGTGATTTGGGGTTTGGGGTTTGGATTTGAGCGATGTGATTTGAGCGATTTGAGCTGGCGCTGTGTGTGGTCAGGAAGGTTCGTGGTAGAATGCCTGAGTCTTGACTCGACCAGTCTTGACTCGACCAGCGTCGCCTTTCCTGCCCGCACGGATTGCCATGATTCGATGTCCTTGGGCTTGAAGCTCTACGCATTCATCAGTGAGGCAGTGTCATGGGTACCCTTGGATCATTACCCTCGGATAATCACCGTAGTTGACATTGAGTGCTGCATTGTAAAGCTGCGTGGGGGCATAATGTTGAAGGTATCTTCGCTCTGTTCATGTGCCAGGTTCAACGGTCCTCTGCAGCCGTGCACCCATCCACCTGTGAACTCTACCTTTGCGGCTGTACCGTTGCTGACTTGTCGTTACAAGTGTGGTTCTTGTGCACATGCCCCGGCTGCAGGTTGCCCTCCTCGTGGAGTCGCAAGAAGAAGTTCACGTCGCCCGGCTGCTGGCAGCGGAAGGCGAGGATGTGCCGGTTGGCAGGCCCATCGCGCTGCTCTGCGAACATGCCGAAGATATTCCGGCGATCAACGATGCTTCAGCTGGGATTGCCAACGTGCGCGATGCGTACGACGGCGGGCTGCGTCTGTTGGAGTGGCAATCGTACCTTGCCCGTGGCCCGCCCAGCAGCGGATGCCTATGAAGCCTTGCTGTAAAGGTAGGCGTGCTCGTGTGTTGACTTAAGATGGTTACACGTGGCAGTGCAGTCCAACTAGGCACAAAGTACGGTATGGTACCGGCCAAACTGGCCTGGAACTTGGTTGTGTTCAGGATCAAGGGCTGTAACGAATCACGCGACGGCCTGAGACTTGCGATGAAAGCGCGTCGAAGTTCTTGATTATCGCGCCACTTACGGTTCTGTCTGCTTAGTCACCACTCCTTCGCTGACCTGGGATGACGCTCTTTGCTAAGACCTTTTGGTCAAATAGTTATATCGTGAACCCTTGTAGCCTCTGCCCTCTGGTTTGCAAACAATATGCTGTACGAACATTTCGTTATATCAGTGAGAGGCCGTCCGGATGAAACTTAGCAGCATGCATAGGGCTGTCGTTGTTCTCTTTTTTTGATAGAATGTGTCTGTTCGTGGGTCTCATTAATGTGTTGTTTGCTTGAGCCACCTAGCCACCTCAAACGTTGAACGGGCTTTGTGCAAATCCAAGCTTGCAGCGACTTCTCTTCTGAAGCCGCGTCTTTTTAAGTGGCTAGGAATGAATTGTGATTCCGATTTCAAGCATCGAATTGGTTCGTAGAAGTGGCTGGGAACATGTCCAGCTCCTCAAGACAGCTGTCGCTGGCGCCGCATGTCCGAAGCGTAGCTGCAATAGCGGAGTCTGGCGAGCGCTCGGGCCCTCCCACGCCAACGGACGATGTCCGGCTTCCTGGCGGCATATACACACCGCAAGGAGATGGGCCTGCGAGGGCGTTGCGGATTCAGGATGTCGAACGCAGCTTCACCTCTCCACCATCAGACGCGGGAAGCCACACTGCGCCTTATGCTGTAAGGCGGCCGCAGTAATGGGTTGAGCGTCCCAACGGTGTTGCAGCTGTGTCCAGGGCAATACGCCTGTGAGGACGCTCCACCAAACGACCATACTGCCCAAGACAAGCATGCTCTCAACTATTGATGACCCCGGCACCTCTGTCCTGCAGCCACGAATGAGCATGAGCCCAGGCCAGCCCGGCACGGAGCGGCCGATGCCTGTCGGCCCGATGCTGCTCTCCCCGATCATCCCTCCGCATACCTTCCATACCTGTATCCATCGCTGCGCCACTGCCACCGCCCTCCACCACGACTTCCCGCCACTGCGTCACACGCTGTCCAGACCGGGTCTAGGGGTCAATGATCATCTCCCAGGCAACATTCCCTCTCACGTCGTAGGCCTTACGGTTCCTCACCGAAATCCTGCCCCTTCTCAATTGCCGCTGCCCACCGTCCCCCGCCCGCCCGCCTGCCCGCCCCGTTTCCTCCACCACCCCGGGCAGTTCACGCTGGTGGACCTCAACACCCGCTCCTACTTCCTCATCCACGAGGCCCCGGAGGCATCCGCCCGCACCGAGTCGCAGCAGGTCAACGAGCTGCTCGACGCCGTCCGCCGGGTGGTGCTGCTGGCCAACGTGGAGGTCTGCCTGGTCCGCTGCTGCCAGCTGGCCGGTCGGTCGCCCAGCGCCGCCGTCGACCTGACCTCCCCCAGTCCCTCGGAGCCGGCAGACCCCCAATCCGACGCCCGGCGCGCCGAGCAGAACGACCGCGCGCTGGCGCCCGTCCGGTCCCTCCTGTCCAAGCACCTCCACGACTGCACCCGGGCCGACGTGGCGCACCTCCTCGACGCCGAGATCAAGCGCGCGAAGGAGCTGCTGCGGGACGGCACCTGCGGCGAGGACCTGGCGCGGGTCGAGCGCGCTGTGCTAGAGGAGCTGGCCTTCACCTTCGCGGCGTTCCAGCCGGCGGTTCTGGACGAGGAGGTCAAGGGCAGCATGTCGCCCTACGACCCGCGCAGCCACACGCGGAGCATCGAGGCCGTGCAGAAGCTGGTGGCGCAGTCGGTGCTGGAGGCGCAGACGCACTCGCCGGGGGCGTTGGCGCAGCTGGCAGTGGCGGTGCTGGAGGGCGTGCGGGCGCGCAGGCCGGACTCGCCGCTGGCGGCGCTGCTGCTGCAGGCGGCGTTCATGTCGGGGCACAGCGAGCTGGTGGACAAGCTGCTGGACAGCCGGCGGCAGCTGCTGTTCGAGCTGGACATCATCCGGCGGCTGCGGGCGGCGTGGCTGGGCTACAAGCGCTACAAGCCGCTGCAGCCGATGCGGTCCGGGGCGCAGGCGCAGACCATCGACTGGCTCGACTTCAAGTGCAGCTGCGCGCGGGCGGTGCTGATGGCGCACCGGGTGATTGAGACGCTCATCCTGCGGAACGACAGGGACCTCACGCAGTCGGTGCAGCAGCTGGAGGCGGCGGCCTCGGGCGGCTCAGCGTTGAGCGCGGCGTCGGCGGAGGCGCTGCTGCCGCCGCCACCGCCACCCCCGCCAGCGGCGGCGCCGCCGCCGGCGGCGCCCCCGCCGCCGCCGCAGCCGGGCGCGGAGCCGTCCTTCCGGGAGGCGGCCGCCGCGGCGGCGGCGGCGGCGACGGCGGCCGCCAACGGCGACGACTTGAGCGCGGAGGCTGACCGCCCGACGCAGGATCGTGGCAGGAGGAGGGTGTCCTTGGCGGCGGCGCCGACGCCGGTGCCGCCGGCGCGGTTCTCCAGCACCGCCCGCGCGTTGTTGGACGACAGCAGCGGCCACGTTGAGCTGGAGCCCAAGAAGTGGGAGGAGGTGCGGAAGCTGTTCCCGCGGCCGGCGGCCTGCAAACCCTTGGCGCTTGCCATGCTGCATGTCGTGCTGGCGGGGAAGCGAGAGGTGCAGCGCCTCCTGCACGCCGCCGCCGCGGCCGCCGACGGCTCCGACGGCGGCGGCGCTGCCGCCGCCGACGGCGCCGGCGGCACCTCGGCGCCGCCGACGCCGTTCACGAGCCGCGGCGGCGCCGACGCGGGCGAGCCGGAGCTGCCGCTGCCGGGCGAGGGCGACGGCGCGGCCAGCGAGGGCGATGACGAGCATGCGGAGGCGGTGGCGGCGGAGCGCGCCCGTCAGGCGGAGGAGGCGCGCACGGCTCGGTACCAGCGGCTGCACCTGCTGGCGGTGCAAGCCTGCCACCTGGCGGTGCACTCGAGCAGTCTGTCCACGGTGTCGGACGCGATCGCGTGCATCCGGGCGGTGCGCGCCTGGCCCTCCATCGACCTGGCCATGCTGAACGACCTGGCGGAGGCGTTCCCGGTGCAGTGCGCGGCGCTGCTGAACGCCATTCCACTGCAGGAGGTGGATCTGGAGGACAACGTGCTGCCGTGAGCGGGGGAGAGGGGGAGGGGGACAGAGGAGGGAGAGGGGGACAGAGGAGGGGAGAGGGGGAGGGGGGCGGGCGTTCGGGGGAAGAGCGGGGGAGGGCAGGAGTACCAGTGGGAAGAACCCAGACACAGCTCAGCCACGAAGACGGGATGTCGTGGGCTGTGGGTGGGTGTGGGTGTGAACAGGTGTCGGGGAAAGCTGAGCCACGGAGCTTGTAGAGATTGCCCCCGGCCACACGACACCCCATTCCGCGGGCCTCGTCTCCCTGTCTCGCACCCTGCCCCTCTGCCTCGCCCCCGCGTCCAACCTATCGGCCTTCCCCTCCTTCCCGCCCCGCACAGCTTCCGGCTGCCGGGCGGCTTCACCACCGTGGCGGTGAGCAACCAGGACGCGGCCGAGTTCCGTCAGGGCGGCGGCACCGGCTCCACGCAGGACGCGGAGCACTTCGCCACGCAGCGCGAGGCGGACGCGTCCATCGAGGCGTCGCTGCTGGTGCTGGGGCGCACCTGGTTGGCGCTGCTGTTCCTCTTCTGGCCCTCCGAGTTCCGGAGCCCCACCACCCGCCAGCTGCTGCGCGTGCTGCGCGGCGCCGTCATGGCGTTCGTGTGGCAGGGCCCCGGCAGCATCGCCGTGGCGCTTGTGTTTGGGCTGTTGATGATGCTGACGGGGATCGTGACGCGGGTGGTGGTGGCGCTGGTACGGATCATCGTGTACGGCATTCTGTACCGCATCTGGGCGGCGGCGGCGGCGCATTTCCCCGCGCTGCGCCGCGTGGTGTACCGCATCCGCGGGCGCCCCGCCGAAGAGACGGCCGCCAGGTCGGGGCTCCTGGAGACGATGCGGTCGTCCGCGGCGGCGGGCGCGGCGGCGGCGGCAGCGGCGGCGCGGCAACACGCTGGGGCGGGGAGGGAGGGCAGCAGCAGCGGCGGCGGCGGGGCTGCGGCGGCGCGTGCGGAGGAGGACGAGGAGGATGAGGCGGTTCTCGGCTTCACGAGGCACCTGGGCGCGGGGCTGTGGCGGACGTTGTTCGCGCACGGCCACCACGCGCTGATCGACGGGGCGGTGGGCTGGGGCAGGGGCTCCACCAGCATCTCGTGCCGGAAGGTGAGCGGGGCGCGGCGGGGCGGGGCCCGACAGCGCGGCCGGGATGGGGTGGGGTGAGGGTGAGGTGGGGTGAGGGTGAGGGTGAGGTGGGGTGAGGTGGGGCCACCCTCTGCGCCCTGGACTGATATCGCACGACGGCATGGGGTCATGTCTCATGTGGGGGAGCGTGCGGGGGGGGGGCGGGCGGGCAAGGCCGACGTCGGGGATCCCTGTGCCGTGGGCTCGGAGTGGGGTCGTGTCCGCGGCGGCCAGGCGGGTCGGTAGGCGGGTCGGGTGGTGTCAGAACGCGCTTGCGTCGGGTCGGGTCGGGTCGGGTCGGGTCCACGTGGCGCTGGTGCTGCCGCCGAGCCGCCTCGCTCCACCCCGGCGTGCGGCGCCGCAACGCAGAGCAGCACCCCCATGAGCAGAGCACCACCCCGAACACGGCACCGCCACTTGCAAGCACGACGTCACGCCTGCCGCGTGCGCCGGAATCTGAGGCGTTGCGGGGGACCGCGGCCTGGCCCCTGCTGACTGGCTTGCTTGTTTGCTGGCTGGCTGGCGGGCTCGCTTTCTTGCCCGCGCAGCTGCCCATGTCGGTGGCGTACGCGGGTCAGTCGGGCTCAGCCCCCGGTGCGGTGGGGGTGCGGCAGCTGGACACCGCGCTGCTGGAGAAGCTGCTGCGGGCCCCCGGGCTGAGCCCCGAGGTGTTTGGCAGCAAGGTGCTGCGGGCGCTCATCCTGTTCAAGTGGAACTACTTCACAAAGTACTTCATCATTTTGCAGGTGAGGATGCGGTGGGGGGGGACCACTGGGGTAGGAGGCGGCTGGCAGGGAGGGGTGTTGGGCCCTCTGTGGCGCCCCGGTAGCTGCATGGGGGGAGGGCGGCCTGCCGGTCGTGGCCTGCACCGACCCCACCTGGCGTTTCCTGGACCCGGCTGACAGACAGACAGACAGACAGACAGACAGACAGACAGACAGACAGACAGACAGACAGACAGACAGACAGACAGACAGACAGACAGACAGACAGACAGACAGACAGACAGACAGACAGACAGACAGACAGACAGACAGACAGACAGACAGACAGACAGACAGACAGACAGACAGACAGACAGACAGACAGACAGACAGACAGGGGGACACGGGGGCCTCTGAACGAACGTGCGGGAGCCAGGGGCCCAAAGGGGGGGACCGTCGGCCCAATCGGCGCCCTCGGCGCCACCGGCACTCCCGGGACCTCATTTGAGCTCCTCTGCGCTTGGCGCTGTGTTGGATGCGTCGGTCGGAGGTCCGAGGACCACGTGTCGGGAGGGCTGTTGACGGTGACGGGCGCGCGGCAGGTTCGTGTGCGCCCGCACAGCACAGAGGAGGGGCGGCCGGAGGTCGACCTGTCCTGCGGGTTTGGCGGCCAGAGCAGCCAAGCCCCGGCGCGATGGCTCGCGCCGGGGGGCTGTCAGCTCCCACCCAAGGATGGCGCTGCGTGTGCCTCCCGGCCCCTGCCCGCCCGTGCTTTCGTCTCTTTCCCCCACCCCACCCCACCCCACCCCAGCAGCGCAGTATAAAGATGTCTACCAATTTCCTATACACACACCCCCAACCGCAACCCCCCCCCCACACACACACCACAACCCCACCCCTCTCTTCTCTAAACACACACACACCCCACATCCCCCACCCCGCAGTTCCTGCTGCATGTGACCTACATGTCGGTGTTCATCGCCTACGCCTTCTCCATCAAGGACATGGAGCCGGTAGACGGCCGGGAGAGCGGGCCCGGGGCCGACACGCCCGGCTGCCAGCTGCAGGCGCCGTCCGCCACCCAGACCGGGCTGCTCATCGTGTTGGCGGTCATGACGGTGGACTTTTTGGTGCAGGAGATCCGCCAGGTGGGTGAAGGGGGGGCGGGGGGTAGTGGGGCCTGGAAGGGGGTGGAAGGGGAGGGCACGGAACGGAGGGGGCGGGGTCGAGAGGACGTTGGCAAGGGAGGGGGAATCGCGGCCGGAGTGTGTTCTGCGTGCTGCGGTGTCGCTGTCTTTGGGGTTCTGTCCGGGGCTGCCAGGGCTGCCAGAGCTGCCTGGGCTTCCGAAAGCGCAGCGGCGCGGACCTGCTCCCTGGAGCTCCCGCGGACCTGCTCCCTGGAGAGGGCTGCCGACTGCTGCGCCCCCTCTGCCCCCAATTTCCTGTACCCCTCTGCCCCGCGCCACCTCCCGGCGCCGCATCTCACACACGCTGGGCTATGTGAGCCGCCACCACACGCCCCTTCCGGCCCGCCCTCCTTCGCCCCTGTCCCTCACCTCACCTGGCCACAGCGCCCGGCCCTGCACATCGTCGCCCCCTTCACCTGCCCACCTGTGCCCCCCCCCCCGCGCCCCGGTCCGCCCCCGCCTCAGATCCGGCACTTTGGGTTGCTGTTCTTCAAACACTCGTGGGACCTGCTGGACGTGGCGTCTGTGAGCCTGGTGGTGGCCTCGGTGACGCTGCACTTCTCTTGCACCTCGGGGGTCAGCCCGCTCACGCTGCGGGGCCTGGCCGCGGTCCAGATCGTCCTCCTCTTCATGCGGCTCTTGTACTACGCGATGGCGTCCGACAAGCTGGGCTCCTTCGTCAGGTGGGCAGGCGGGGAAGCGGGGCGCGGGCCCCGGCGGCGGAGAGGGAGGAGCGCAGCTGCCGGAGGCAGCCCGGTGGTCGCGGGTTCGGGGCGTGGGCTTTGGGTGGGTGGGTTGGTCGGTTGGCTGGCTGAGTGGCGGTCCATGCGGTGACTATACTGTACACGTTGGTCCGCGCATCGTAGCAGCCTGTAGAGCGGTCCGAGGGAGAGCGTTCTTAGGGCGGTCGTCGAATGCCCTCGCGGGTGCTGTCTCGTCAGCCGGGTGTGGCCGGAGCGCAGCCTTATTGAGACAGAGAGTCGATCTCCCGGTGAGGGGCCGCCTCGGTATGGTACGGTGTACGCGCATGGCGGGGCAGGGCGCCGACATGGCGCCTCCAAAGCCCATGGCCGCAGCGAGGGCTAAGGACACAGCCCATCCCGGACGGACCCGGTCGGACCATGAGCGCGCCCATTGAGGAGCTCACCGATACGAAGGCGGCTACCGGGCTCTTGGTACAATACAGTAGTAGCACTGCGAGCCTGTCCCCCGGACCCCAAACCCCTCCCCGCCCCCTGCGGATGGTCCCGCGCAGGATGGTCCTGGAGACGACCAACGACCTGTTCATGTTCTTCGCCTTCCTCAGCGTCGTGTTTGTGGGTTTCGCGCTCGCCATCATCATATCCCAGGTATGAATCATATTATTATTATCATTATTATTATTATTATATTTATTATTATTATTAATTATTAATTATTATTATTATTATTAATTATTATTATTATTATTATCAAGGATGTTACAGCGGACCCCGCGGATGTGAATCATGTGTGCATATCCATCCGCCCAGGTGCGGGTGCGGCGGCGACTTGGGCTCCTCGTGCATCCGGGCGTCGTCCATTGGCGCGCGCTTGTGTGTCCCACTGCACCCTCCATCCCCTGGGTCACCCGTCCTGCGTCCCGCCTCTCTCACGCGTCCAACTCTGCTGCTCCCTCGCATCCTGGTGGGCTCCCGCCCGTCCCCCGTCCCCAGGGCGCCCTTGCGGACGAGGAGCAAACATTCATCAAACTATTTACCATGATGTACGGCGACTTCGACGTCAACTTCCTCTCGACGCTAGGTGCGAGCGTGGTGGCGTCGGTGTGGGTGCAGACTGGGTGACAGCGTTGGCCCCCAGTCCCCGTGCAATGTGCGCGCAAGCGCAGATATGTGTGTGCTGTCGCCCGCGCACTTGAATGTCGCCCGCGCACTTGAATGCCGTTGTTGTGGTGCGGCCGAGCCGCTCGCGGCAGGTGCTAACCATGACATGTTAAGATGTAATCACTAATCGGCCATGTCTGCTTGGTTTCCTCGTCCGCGGAACCATGGCACAGCGCCGATGCTTCCGCGGGCCCCATTGCTTTACCTCCTTTGCGTCTCAGCCGTCTCCCCCCCCGCCCCCGGTTGCCTGCCGCGACGTCCAACACGGGTGTCACAGATTCCGGTGCGCTGGGGCTGGACGCCCTGACCCGAGTGCTGGCTTCGATCTACATGATCCTGGTGGGTGGGTGGGTGGGTGGGTGGCGAGTGGGAGGGTGGGCGCCGTGTTCTGCACAGGCAGGGAGTCCTGCACACCCGGAAAGCGCCAGGGAGAGATCACTCCGTGTGGTTTTTGTAAATCTTGGACCGCGCTAGCTGATGGGGAAACGCCACACAAGGGAGCGGCAAGCGGACGTGATCTTGCTTCCTACCACGTGCTGTGTTGGCGCCACGTGCTGTGTTGAGAAACCCGCCCAGAACCACTTGCTGTGTGTGCGCCTTGGGGCACCCGACCGCAACCGCAACCGCTACCGCAGGTGACCATCGTGCTGCTGAACCTGCTTATCTCGATCATCTCTGAGTCCTACGAGCGGATCCGTGAGAACGAAAAGTGGGAGTCGCTGCGCAACAAGGCGCTGCTGGTGGTGGAGAGCGAGACGCAGCTCTACCAGTTCTTCCTGACCTGGCTCTACACCACCCTCACCCCGCCCTCCGTGACGCCCCCCGGCGCTGCGGACAACGGCACGCGGTACCTGTACGTCATTGCGGTGAGTGGGTGAGTGCGGCCCTGCCACCACCTGGCGCGTGGTGGGCGGGCTGCCACCTCCCAGAGATCAACCGCACCATGCCTCCACCGCACCAAGCCTCCACCGCACCAAGCCTCCACCGCACCAAGCCTCCAGGAGGACTTGTGCTCCGCACCGCGTTGTCATATCTGGTCCGTTGGGACTACTCGGCTGGGCGAGGGGGGCAGCTGTGTCTGCAGGACCCAGCAGACGGGTCAGGCGGCGCACCGTCAAATTGTCAGCTTTGCGAGGAGCCGTGACCCGAGTGGATTACTAATGATGTTACGCTGGACCCCACGGGTCATCGGTGACGGCCGCTGCCTCCTTACCACACACTGCAAGAACGAAACCGCGCCACTTTAGCGCACCAGACAGGCTCCACATCACAAGTGCACCGGAGCACACGCCGCACCTGCGCTACCAGGGCACCACACCGTTCGCGAGGATCAGCCACAGCAAAGGATACAGCCCGCTCAGGGGGCGTCAGCCACCCGGGCGGCCCTAATAGCGAACCACCACCACGGCCAAGACCGGCTCCTGTCTCCGGCGGTGGCACGCACCATTCTTGGAAGGCGACGGGGGATGTGCTGGCGGCCTCCCTGTAGCGCCCGACAGCCGCGCGCCCGTGCCTGGATACCTCTCCAACTGCTTGTGGCGCTATCCCCTATCCGTGAACGTGTTCCTGACGGCAGCACCGCTGTCTTGTCTGTGGCTGACCCCCGGGTCCGCCCCGTGCAGCCCGAGTACGCGCGGAACGCACCTGGTCCCGATTGTGATGCCGAGGATGACGACGACGAGGAGGAGGGCGGCAACGACGAGGACGTGGACGACGGGCAGTGGAACGGACGCCTGGGAGAGATCAAGCGGCACATCACGGCTTCGACGCGTGCCACCGTTGACTTTGTGCGCAAGGAGCTGGGCAAGGTGATGATCTCGGTTAACGACGCTTGTCTGAAGGCCAGCGCATCTGCGCAGGCTCCCGCGAGCTCTGCCCCGGTGGAGTCAGACGTTGCGCTGAGTGGGGGCCAGGAGGGCGCGGTCGGGGTCTCCGCGGCGGGCGGCTTGCCCGCAACAGACCCGCCGACGTTGGACGAGCGCACCGTGCAGCTGCTGACGACGCACATGGACAGCCTGATCAGCCGCGGGATCTGCTCGTTGCGGCAGGAGCTTCTGGCGGAGGTGGCCAAGATCGCCACTCCGGTGCATCAGCAGCCGCCGTCGAGCCACGCCGGGACCCGTCTATCGCCCATAGCAGGCGCGACCGCGTCCCTGGCGCCCCTGCCCCCGCTTTCCCCAACGGCGGGGGGCAAGGCGGCGCTCCAAGACGCGGCATCACCGACGGCTGCGGGAACCGTGTCGCGGTCAGCGTCTTTGCAACCTAGGGCCGAAGCTTCTGGAGCGAAGGATTCAAAGGAGTCTGCTGACTCCACTCCAGTGAAGTAGTATGACTCGCGGCAGCACCTGGCTGCACACCTGGCGCGCGGCGGGATTTGTTCGTTGAGTGCAACGGCAAATGGTCATGTGTCGCATTGTTTGGGACTTTGTTGAATGACAACAAAAGGTGGTTGCATCACATCGTCTCGACGCACGTGGTGTCAGGTGCACGACATTCCGGATGGCTGTCGTGGATTTGGGATACGCTGACGTAACTCTCTATGCGTGGGGTGTCTGACGCTCACATGTTCGTTTGCTGCAACGAAGCGTCAAACCGTCAGAGAAATGGCACGGGCTTGTTTGCGTGGACTCATGACGGGATATGATGGGGTTTGGGCTAGGGCTTGGCGAGGTTCCTGGTGCTGTCGGTTTGCATACGCGTTCAGCTGCCTGCCGCGCATCGGGCATTTCTTGACGATGATAGATGTGATCAGTCTACGACGAGAAGTGGTGACAATCTCGACCTCAATTGGCCGGTTGAAACAGTCAGTAACAAGTAGTGGGTGTCGTGCACGCCGTAGGGGCATCTGAGAGTTGCAAGTTGTCAATATACTGCCGTATGGAAACACTCACGTTGCTCGGCCCTGGTAATCGACAACGGCAGAAAATGAATGTAGCATACAACACCGGTATTATCGGTCAGAGCTGTTACCAAGAGGGGGGCCCACAAGCAGCCGCGGGTTCCCCCTGACCCCCCAAAGAGTCATACACTCGTGGTAAATTACATGGTGAGAACACGCCGTGACGATGCAATATCGATCGCCACCTCTAGTACCTGTACAGATGATCAATAGATCGGTCCGAGGACATGTAAGTCCAGATAAAATGAAGTCATCACCACGGCAGAGGCCAGGCTAATTCAACCCGCTCCAGCGCCCTAGCTCGAATATTCGATATACGGTAAGCTATGTTGAACATGAGGGAAGTAATCACTTGCTCTCCGCAGCGGCCTTTTTGGCTGCCTTCTCCTGAAGCGCCTTGGCATCGCGCTCGCGGCGTTGCTCTGGCGTCAACCCGTCCGTTTTGTTCTGCTTGTTGAGTTGCTCTTGGCGCTTCTGTGCACGAGCACGGTCGACGTCGCGCTTGTTGCCGCGGGACATTGTCTGCGAAGCACCAAGCAAAGACGAAGGCTAAAGTGAAAGATTGTATACACAATTGGAAGACAATTGTAAGACGAGAATCAGACGTGACGTATCGACTAGCTCCGCTTTTCAGAGTTCAATAGCAGAAGTCGTCGAGAAGAAGCTTCTGCCACGTCACAAAGAGACGGGCGAACCCAAGCCAGCAAAGCAGGTTTATGCCTTACAGATGCAATGAGCTAAAACAAGCCTGACCAGCTGCTATGCTTCCAGCACCGAGGGAACCGCTCAAGATCGACTTACTGCTAATGAAGCTTCAAATGGCAACAAGTCGTGCTATCCTAGTGCAGGCCCACAATCTTAAGGTGCAACGTTTGCAGGTGAAAATGTAATGCAAAACATTGCAAAAGTCCTAAAAGTCGCAAGTTCCTGTGCCGTACGTCCGTAGCAAAAAGTGTTTCTCGAAGCAGAAGCATGGCAAATTGAGTAAGTTGCCATGCGAGATTTTCCCAATCCTCCCCCTCCAGGATCTGATCTGCTTGAACAGGGCTTATAGTGAGTGTGAATGGCCTTATCATAAAGTTGCCTAAATTTCGCCCCAAATGGCCCTGTTGCAATCCTCCCAAGTACATTTCTGCTGACTTGCCATCACTGAGTAGACTACCCAAAATGTCCCAATAGGTGGGCAGCTTGGCGGTGGGCAGCGGTGGCCTCATCTTCAGCGGGCAACTGCGCATGTCCGGCAGTATTTACACCAAGTATGAGATCGTCAGCAACGCACGGCTGCAACTGGCTCACATTACGGGTGCTTGCGGTTGGTCAAGTCCCGTACTGTCAATGCCCCGTGACACTGCTCCACAGACCTGCCCAAGCAGTTTTGTCTGCAAGTGCTCTGCCTCGCGTCAGGATCGTTTCCCGCCACCAGGATGTACACTTTGGGCCGCTGTGAATGAGTTCTTTAACACCTACTCATCTGAACGTAGCCTTCGAGTTTAGATTTGGGGTTGATTGCTCACCTCCTTTCTGCCCGCCTACCTCAATCGCCCCTCACGGTCAAACTGCACAATCCCTCGAACCCCAGTGCTACCGTGACGTTCACCGTGCTTCTGACGCGGAGCCCATAGGGCCCTGGCTGAGTTAGCCCCCCTTCAACAACGGCAGCTGATCGCTCAAATGCTGTTGTGCCTGCACGCTTGGCGATATTGCCGAGGGCGATATTGTCGAGGCATTCCCTGTACAACAGGCAAGTGGCAACGAAGGTCACCACACGGCCGCCCGGGTGCCAAGGCCCCGGCAACCGACGCAAGCAGTAGGAGTCCACGTCATCCTGGACACATGGACCTGCTGCATGGACACCTGCACAGCAGAACCAAACTTGCGGCGACTACCGCAGACGCCAAAACTGCCCTTGATCTTACATCCATGACGCCGGTCGGACATCCCGTCGCCCTCCAGCCCCTGCGCACCAACGCCAAAGCGCGGGAGCTGGGGTCTTCGCCCCAAACGTAATCGCCCCAGCGGCGCCTCGGAGCAAGAACTCCGGCCCGTGCGTCCATGCCACAGAACCTCCTAGCGAGCACCTTCCGCGCGGGGTTTAAGAGATTGCGCACCACACGCCAAGGATGTGCATACGGAGTCGTGCTCCGGTCATGTGCGTCCAGCTGGTCAACTTGGTAACACCACCGGCAAGCACGTAACGTCAGTGGCTAGTGAAGTGATTTAGCAACGTGATCAAGTGCGTAATACAACTCTGTTGACCAGATTGGATCAAGCGTGGCGGACGGCGCAGCACCACGTCGCGGTGCACCCCACCCAAACCCCACCCACCAGTGCCAGGAGCCCCGTCCCGCCCCGTCCACCTGGTGAGACATTCGCACATCGCCCGAGCGGCAGCAAAGGAGGAACACACCCTACATTGTCAATCGCTCCGTCCCAGCATCCAAGTGCACAAAACCATACTACCCGTAAACCGCCCCATGGTCAACCGCCCCATGTATCGGCGGTCCAAACTGTAAGCGTCAGGGTGTGCCGTCCCAACGCCCGCTCCTGACTGGAACCAAGCCTGCCAACCCCGGGCTAAGCACCACAGACCCAGCGCGTGTTGTACGGGTCATCTATTCCAACGGCTGCGTGAAGAATTCGGGTGCACTGAGCAATTCGAAATCCCACGCTTGCGACGCAGGAAGCGGAACCAGCTGCAAGTCCGCCGCCGCCTGGGCTTGCTCCATTGGAACAGCTTGCTGCCCGCCGTCGTCTTCTCCCATTGGGACCACTGACCGCACCGCGTCCGACACCCCCCCTTGCCCGTCCTCTGCGTGGGCTTGGGGAAAGCCGACCTCCACCGAATGCAGGTTCCCAGCTGCCTGGTCAGGCCCTCCTTCCTGCCCGGCCTCGGCCGGACCAGGCCCTGCGGCCTCCCTCGTCGGCGCTGCCTTAGCCTGCGACTGCTGCTCCTGTTCCTGACTGGCACCGTCCGCGCCGACAGGCCGCTGGTATCCTTCGTCGCCAGTGCCAGTCCCATTGCTGCGGGGGACGCCGGCGTCCACAGCATACGAAGGATCCTCCTCCTCGAATGTCGCCATCGCGACTGTAGGGGGCGCCGCGGGCCCAGCCGACAGAGGCGGCCCACCCAGCACATCACGCGCCACGGGTAGGGCCCCTTGCAGTCGATCGGTGTCCCGGATGCCGCTGGCCGTGTGAGCCGGCAGCCAGTAGTCCTGGTCATCCCCACCATCGTGATCCTCCTGGGCCTCCTCATCGGGTGCCCCATCTTCATCCCCCGGCTCCTCCGCGCCCTCACTGCCCGGCTGCTCCTCGTCGCTAGTGTTCAGCTCTGCCCAACCATCGGCGTCCGCCAGTGCCTCGTCATCGTCGTACGGCTGCGGTACGCTTTCCTCATGCGGGTGCTTGTCGTCCTTGCCGTCTTGCAACTCCTCTTCGCCATCGTTATCACCATGCAGTTGCCTCAGAACCGCCGCGGTCACGTCGGGCCATGCCGTTATGCCCACAGAGCACTCCCGCAGGTCCAGGTTCTGCCGAGGCAAGCACGGCACCAGCAGAGGGGCGGCCCCCTGGCCCAGCCAGGCCCGCACGGCCTCCAGCGGGGCACTCCGGGGCATGAGACACCCATACTGCGGCGGCTCGCAAGCGGCACGGTGCGGCGCTGCTGCCTCCGCCGGCTGCTGCTGCTCCTCCTCCTGCTGCTGCTCTTCCTCCTCCTCCGATGTGGACGAGGCCGACAGGGCTGTGTCTGGCACCGGCTCCATGCTCCGCGGCGCAGATGCTGCACCCGCGGTCGGGGCTGCCCCCAGGAGCGGCTCTCCAGGCGCTACAGCGCCCTCCTCCCTGGAGGGCTGCTCGCCCGCTCCCAGCGCGGCGGCGCTGCAGTCAGTGACCAGCGCATGGTCAGAGCGCACGGCATCGGACTCCAGCACAAGGGCACCAACAGACCCACCCGCATCGTCAGCACCACTGTCGCCGTCGGCCCGCGCTCCAGGGACCGCGGCGCCGGGCGCCTTCCCTGGACCACCATCGTCAGCGCCCGCGTCCCGCTCCGCACGGCCCTCCGATGCTGTCCGCTCGGATACCGCTACGGGGCCGCCAGCCGACACGGTGCCGACCCCGGCCGCAGCTGCCGGTGGGCAGCCGCTACACACGCCCTCCGAACTCTGCCCCTCCGCGCGCCGCTGTCCCTCCCGCTGCCCATCTGCGCCTGTGCCGATCTGGTCAACGCACACCGCTTGGGTGCCGACCCCCGGGTCGTCAAGATTCAACGCCGCGCTCACATCCGCGCCATGACCAGCTGGCGGATTCGTCGCGGGGTCCGGGCTCGCCGGCGGTGGTTGTGTCTGCAAGGAGGCTTCTGGCTCTTCGGGCAGCGGCACCGCATGCGCCGCGATCACGCGTGCCTGCGCCGGCCCCTGCGAGGTCTGCACGGCGGTCGACTGCCGGGGGCCCAGCCCAGCCAGCCGGCGGAGCCCCAGCACCCAACTCTCCAGCAGGAACTGACTGGTCTGGATGCCCTGCGACGCGACCGCCGCCGCCGCCGCCGGCTCCTGCGGTGGACCGTCCCGCTTGGTCCCACGCGCGGAGGGTGGCGGCGGCGGCTCCGCGTCGTGCTGCACCCCGTTGCCAGCCTGCTCCTCTTCGGCGCCCTCGATGCCCCCCATCGGGACTTGGCCGCCACCATCGTTTGCCCCTGCGCCGCCTTCCGGCTGCCGCTGGACATCCGGCTGCTGGGGCGCCGCGGCCGTGCGCTCCGCTGATCCGTCGGCGCCGTCACCCGCCACCCCGTCGCTCCGTTGCGTATCCGACGACCCCACATGCGGGCCAGGAGCCGGCCAGGTGCCGATGTCCAGCTGGGTGCCGATGGGCTCCTCGAACTCAATGCTCTGCCCGCTTGTCGGCTCCTCCAAGGACGAGGGGGCGCTCGACAGCGGGTCCTCGAAGAGGTCCGCGGAATCTTCTGGTTGCCCTGCAGCGGAACCGGGACTGGGATCAGCGCCAGTGCCAGCGGCAGCGGCAGCCTGCTGAACTGCTGACGCTCCAGGGCGGGGCGCCGCTGCACCTGTGCTGGCTGGCGAGTTCGCCGCCGCCGCCGAGCCTAGGCCTGCAGTCCCCCTCCCATCGCTCGGCCTCTGCCTCGGTGACGCCGCTGCCGCATCCAGACCTGCAGAAGCCGTGTTGCTGCGCCGACGCTGCTGCATGAGGCACGGGTCCGCAGCACCTTGACCTGCGTCCGCGATGCCCCGGGTTGCCCCAGTGCCGGCGCGCGCCGCCGGAGCTGGCTGCGGCACCTCCATCTGCTGCGGTGGGGGCGTGCTGCCAGGCCCGCCGTGTGCACCACGCGGCGTGGCCGCTTCCTCGTACCGTCCGTTCAAGTTGCCCGGACCCGGACTCCCATGCCTGCCAGACATGCCCGGCGCGGGCAGCGCGTCTGACCCCTGCCGGTCCATGCGGCCTTGCGAGGAAGCGGCCTGGGGTGCCGGGGCCGAGCCAGGCGGGGAGGCGTCCAACGCACGGGGTTGCGCGGCCTCAACCGCGACCTTCACAGGCGACGTCCGCGGCAAGCCCCGGCGAAACAATGACGCTGGCAACGGCCGGCCACCCCTTCCGCGCTGCGAAGGTGAGCGCAAGCTGCCGGCCGTGGTTGCCGCACCTTGCCCGGGACTCGGCATACCATTCGGGGTAACCTCCTCCAGCGCGGCAGCAGGGGCCCCATCCGCCGGCACGGTGGCAGCGGCCCCAGGCTGCGGCGCAGCGGTGCGAGCAGCGCGTTCCGGAGGCGGCGGAGGCGGAGAGCCGTCTTGGCGCGCGGCAGCAGCAGTCCCCGCCGACGGCGCCGCACCCGCAGCGCTGCGCGGCAGTGCCACGGGAACAGTGCCACGGTGCCCAGCGACGGAGGCAGCGCGCGGGGGCGCGCGCGGCGGCGCCTGCTCCACGGCGACCTGCCTGTCGGCACCCCGCCGCGGCAGCTCTTGGTTTCCGGCCTGTCCGATTCCTTGGGCTCCGGAGACCCGGCACGCCCTCAGCACGCGGCCCAAACGCCCCCAAACCGCCATCGCACGGTCGTCCGGCACGATCCGGGGATCCAGGAGGATGGGCGCGGCACGCGCAGGGGATGGCTCCCCGTCCGCATGCAGACCACCGCCCGAGCGAGTCGGTGCCGGAGACTGAGAATCAACGCCCGACATCGACGTCCGTGCTGCCGGGGACTGGCGGGCTGTGCCTGTCGCCGGCGTCCGGGTCTTACCAGACTCGAACGCCGCGCCCGCTCCTGGCGACATGTCCAGGTCTGAGATGGTCACGCCGGCACTGGTCGCTGACGAGTCGCCCGATGCAGTGAGGCCATCAGCACGCAAGGGCGTCGGCGGCAACGTCTCAGGCGGCGGCTGCGCCGGCAGCCGGTCCGCGGCGGGTGGCCGCACTGCGTCCGTGTGCCGCGTGGCGGCGTCCCGGTCAGCGGCGGCCTCCCGGGACAGCACCTGCATGGCGGGGCGGGGCGACGCAGCCAGACGCGACACGCATGCGGGCCCTGACCGCGTTGGAGCCGAGCACACGCTGGTACGTGTACCGCGTGGGAGACTGGAGAGAGAGACGCAACCGCAACACAGGCGGTTGTGAGATGGGTTCCGCGTTTGCTCCCAGCGGGTGCTGGTGGACCAGGTGGCAAGGGGTTGGAATGAATTCATGTTTGTAGACATCCCGACAAAGAGGAGGCCGGTCTAAGAACGGTGCGTAAAGCCTTCCACCCGCGTAAATCGTCGAGACTGGCCGGACAAGGGTCCGTTCCGACGCCTGTCCCTCACCCGGCGTTGGCGCTTCCTCGGACGATCCCCACTGCCTGCTCCGTCCCGATCGCCACCGTCCACGGCATCGCCACCTGCTGCGCCGCGTCCCGGCGCCAGCTCCCCCCGAGCTGTCGGCCTGGCAGCGTCCGCCTGTCGCCCGCCCTCTGACGCAGCAGCTGCAGCAGCTCCGCGCTGCGTGCCGCCGGGATCGCGCCGACGAGCCCCCTGGTTGACCTCGCCGTCCTGCCGCTCCTCGCCAGCCATGCCGTTGCGGGCCGCTGGGCGTGCGGCATCCGGCGGATGGGTTTGCCGCGCTGCCAGTCGCCGAAACAGCTCCCGGCATCTCCTTTGGTACGCCAGCTTGAACTTCTCCGTGAAGGCTGCCATCAGCGCGGACCGGGCCTCGGGGTCACTGCGGTGTGTGTGGCCAGGTTGTACAGGGGGGACCGCGTGCCAAGCTACGTCAGGAGACGGCGCCTGGCGAGGCCAGCCGTAGTCAGGTTGCAATCGGCGGCAAGGGGGTTTTGCAAGGACACGCCTCCATCGGATGCCCACGCAGACCCACCAGTAGGAGGTGTTTGGGTTGGGTTCCGGAGACGGGTCACGAGGCTGTGCAGTCCCCCGCTGCCCGCGCTCAAACGGGTCGTCCTCCGCGGCTCCCCGTGTGGTCTCCGGCGCCCGACGACCATGTAGCGATGGGCTTGACCCCTCCTCCCGACGGCGCAGGTCGCCATTGGGTGACACGGCACGTGGGCTACCTCGCCGTCCGGCGCCCGTTGCTGTCACCTGCGCGGCTGGTACCACCTTATCTGGGACGATTCGGCGCCGCTGACCGTCGGCATCTTTTGATCGCGGAGGTAAGGGTCGCTCTGTTTCCCGCGACGGGGACGTTCGGGCCGGCACCTGAGTCCGGGTGGCATTCCTTTGCAGGAAACCATCGACAACATTTTGGGCTTCCGCCGTGTCAAGCCTTTGCACGTTGGGCACACCAGGCGCGCCAGCTGAGCCCTGCATGGGCACGGGGATGCGATCAGTCGTGCGGATGGTGCGGAACGGTGCGAAGGAGGAAGAAGAGCTGCTCGAGGGCACTGCACGCACGCAGTTCGCATGACACTGCAAACAGACCACCCTTTGCCGGCCTACATGAGGTTGGCAACAACAGGGGGTGGAGTCACCCAGAGCTGCAGAAACGTGGGAGGCAAGACGCACCCGCCAGTGGTCGAGCATGGCTGACGCGGCATGGCCGTAACTGTCCCGGATGATACTCGCGCTCAGGAATGCGGCTCTTTCCTGGCCTCCTTGCATATCATGCACTTCGTACAGAGTCGTCTGAACAGTACATGGCAAAAGGTTGGGTTTCCGGTGATCCGGGAAAGCGAGGGACGGATTGTAGTCCTCACCATGGACTCCTGCGCTATCGCGCTCGCAATCCGTGCACCAAGCCCAACTGGCACGTAGGCGGCAACCTGCGCATAAGGTGATAACAAGTATTGCCCGGCGTTGCGTAGGTGCGCCCCCCAGACGTGGCCCTTCCTGGACGTCCTCACCGGAAGCAAGTCTGCCCCTTGCGTGTCCGCTGGGGTGTCCCGTAGGCGGGCCATCCGTATGACACCAGCCTTGTCGGTGGTCTCCAGGACGTCGCAAACGTCTTGCCATCCTGCCCAGTCCTCCGGAGGCACTCGCCCAGGACCGGCATACGGCACCGTGACGGCGACAGCCTGCGAAACAACGTGTGTGACCGAGTAGTCTTGGTGTGAATGCAATTCATAACTGTTTTTCTACTCCAGATGGCTATTTGTGACCGAGCTCACATGAATGGCACCGAAGATATCTTGGGCCTCGTCGTCGCTCATGGAGTTAGCAGGTACCCGACCTGGCCCTCCAAATATTCACCGTGAAGTTAGGTCGCACATCTCGGAAGCGGAAAAATCATTTCTATAAACGGGTGCCGGTTGGTGCCGTCCCAATTCTCAGGGGCTTGCGTTTACCATATGAATCACTGACAACATTTTTTGGCAAGCGTTCTGGAGATATCATAAGACGACATCATATGTACGTGCATGGTAAGCCTTGTGCCTTGACCAGTTGGTCGTGCTGGCCGTGCTATGAATCCAAACCCGCCTCAATACAATCATATGGCGGAAGCAAGTTATCCTTACCCTCAGTTTATGATTCGCGTTATTCTTTGGTTCACTGATAGATGACGGGGCCCAAACGCGCCGCGTCGTTGGCTCGTTGCTCGCAAGGACAATGTCAGTTTGAAGTTGACTGCTTCTTGGAAGTTGACCCAAGACCCATGACCATGTGTGCACGCAGCTTCCAAGGCTTGCCTAAATCATTTTCGTGATGGGTTGGGTGGCCTCAGTGGAACCCCACATGGTATGCCCATTTAGGGATCCAGGGTTGCAGAGCCGCCGGTTCTGTTACGAAGATACTATCTATACGGTACTGCTACATTCTGATAACTCCGCATTGTGACACCGCAAATGTCTCAGCGGCAGGCAACGGCACCCGCCGCAATGGACGGTTGCTTGTGTAACGGATCACCGCCGTGAACAGCCATTGAAGGAAGGCAAAGGAAAAGCCCAAGTTTTACAATCAAATGTATCGCCTCAAAGGCACAGTACGCAAGCGGAAAAAGAACTTCCTACGGAGCCCATAACTCCCTAAACAGGAAAGCTCCGCTTAGACGCTTCAACGGTGAGATGTACACCCCCTCAAGATCCACCATTTGTGACGGTTCTTCATAACCCGGCAGCTAGTGGATGATGGCGATCGTGCCCCCAGCTCTGTCACGCTCTGTGCCTCTGTCGGCGGCTGGGCCGATGGCCCGGACTGGAATCCGGACCCGGATCATATCACCCTGAAAGTGCGATGTTCACACCCAAGATAATGAATACTAATTGTTTTGACTTTCCATCACAACGTGCCAACCGAAGCGCCGACGGCGAGCACAAGTCCGCGAAGCTCTTCGTCATCAAAGCCGTTGCCCCTCATGCCCTGGAAATTACGGTCCGCAGCCTTGGAGAGGGTGACCCAGCGGTCCTTGAGGTTCACCTGCGTTGATATTGCATGTCAGCGTAAGCGTGTAGGGCCTGGCGCAAAGGATTACGGACTGCTGTGCATTGGCACGCCTTGGCTACGGCCGCCTCTCTGGCCCTCTCTCCGGCAGCTCCGGTGCAACACCCCACTGTCTCTCCGGTACTTACCCCGGTGCGCCCGTCCAGGACGCCGGCAAACTGGGGGTCCTCCAAAATTGCCGCCCACTTACAACCTTGATGCTTTTGCATGCCGTTGAGTAGGGCCAGCGTCTGCGCACAAAGACACGAATCATTACGGCGCGGTCAACCGATCGCCGCCGTGCTTCGGAGGATACCCTGTCAGAGCTTGTCGCATGGGCATTGAAACCGGGCAACACGGGTGCCGTTCTTTCACTAAAAGCTGCACGACGAGCCGCACCTCCGCACGGCTCCAAGGGCGCCGCCGCAGACTCAAATTTGCCCGTGCTTGGGGCCTGACGTCATCTCGTGTCGCAGCGCCATCGCGCAGCTCGATCCTCCGGTTCTCCCCCGCGGCCCCTGCTGCTGCTACTCCTGGCCCAGGTGCTTGTGCTGTACGTCCTGGCGCTCCGGTGGGTGATGCAGGCGCCGCGGCGTGGGTGGCGGGAGGCGCGCCTCGTGCTGCTTGCTCTGCAGGGGCTGCAGTCGCGGCCGCTGCGGGTGCTGCACCCCCAGCCTCGCGCGCTTCCGGACGGTTGCCGGTGTAGAGCGAATAATCAAACGCCTCCAAGACGTCTCCTTCCTGCATGGAAGCATGAAGCAGCTGTGGGTGAGCGCTTCCACAAGGCCAGAACCCTGCGCGCTCTCCTGTAATGGCCACGGCGAGCTCAACCTTCAGCGCTGCCGAGGGTCGCAACTACTACGCAGAAGAACCCATAAAGGCACTCGCGGTGGCTAGTAAGACAAAATGCGAGTCCGTGCAAACGGACGCAAGCGTTACATCCTTACCATGGTTATGCTCAAGGACGACAACCCGGCTGGGTCCATGACACCATCCATTCGGCATACCCCGGTGGGAATGATTGTGAAACACCCCGGGCCCAATCAAGCTTTTGGACGGCCTTCGTGAGATACTCACAACAACGTCCAGCTTCAGCACCGATTGATTGCGCACACCGTAGCTTGCCAAGGTTCGCGCAACTCGTGCCGTGTTAGCTTGCGCGCCTCCAACAACAGGCCCGGAGTCGTCGAGGACATTGCCGGTGTCCGGGCATGAGAAACGTATGAAGCTGGGGTACATGCCTTTACAAAACCTGCGGCAGATTTCCCTCTTCGCAAAGGAGACGAGGCACAGGCGTGGTAGGGCCAGGCCTGCGGTAGGCCAACACCGTAGTTGGTATGCGGGCGGATACACGGGGCCGATCGCTCATGGGCAGCACTCACGGCAAGTTCGTGGTACGTCCGGCGGGGTGTTGACACTGCTGCCGAACTCGAAAAGGACAACCATGATGTCACCGACGGCCACGGCTGCTTCGAGCTCTTGTCGGTCGCCACCGTCATATAATTCATGGTAAGGCACCGGGGCGCCATCCCTTAGAGCCCTTTGTAACTTGTTCCGCTCTTGTTCGAGGGCTGAGAAGGAGTGGAAAGGTGGTTGGTGGTTGCGGCATGTTCGGCCGGTTTGATTGGGCGACAATGGCTGTCCCTACCGAAATCATCGCTCGTGCCCTCTTCCATATCGGCCTCCATAATGTGATAAGCTGTGGCACTAAGCATTTTACGACATTATACGCCCATGGTCTGTGCACGGCCACAGGCTTTTATACCGCCACAGAGCCTGAAGCTGATACCTGTAATGTTATGTGCGTGCAGATAATTGCAGGACCGACGTAACTTGCCCGCTTATCAAAACACCTTGGGACCGTGCAGTATAACTCAAATGCGATGTTGTGATAACGATGGAGTTAGCTGTAGTAAAAGCTGCAAGAAAGCAAGGCCAAAATCATAGGACGCCTGCCGCGCATGACGCGCTTGAACGAGTTTGACGGATTGTGTCGTACGGACAATTCTACAGGGACAGCCGCCCAACTTAGCCCGTGAACCCGTTCTGTAGAAGGTACATGCGTAAGAAGTAGTGTTCCTTCGCCGAGATACCTATCAACGAATTGCGATTAACGGCCAACAACCCAAGGGAGGGAGAGAGGGGTTCCGATTGTAAGGTGGCCTTTGACGAATTGTCTATCAACGAATCGCATCTCACGGTGTCCACTCAGAATACAATACTCAGCTCGTCCCTCGCTTTTGACCTCTCATACTTCGTGTACCTTCGTCGTTTGACAATTCTTTAAACTTAAGACAGATGCATTTGTGATCGTGTAGGAATCAAAAGCATCAGCTGAAGGAAACGGACCGTTTTAGTGCGGCCACACTCGCAATTTGGTGACCGTTACCAAGGAGAGCAGTCCCTAGCGAAGATCGGAGGGGCATAGAACATACATTGCGTGCAGGATTATCGCTGCGAGTCATGCTTTCAACGCATCAAGAGTCAGGTAAGTCAAATGTCTATGCGTCGTGCCGTACAATGCAAGCGTTCAACATAACGGGTCACCAGCGCCGAAGTTAACGCCGCCCTCGCCGCCTCGCCCCCAGGCCGCTCCCCTGGGGCGGACGGCATCCCGGCTGAGCTGTACCAAGCCTTCCCAGACGTCTTCGTCACGCTGCTTGGTCGGGTCTTCTCGGCTGTCGGGGCCATCGGTGAGGTGCCATCGGTGAGGTGCCATCGGTGAGGTGCCCGCCGGGTTCCTGGACGGTGTCATCTCTTCGCTCCCTAAGTCCAGGGACCCCACGTGTCCCGCCAACTACCGGCCCATTACGCTGCTCGACACGGACTACCGCACCCTGGCCCGGGTGCTGGTTCGCCGCCTGCTTCCAGTCTTTGGTGTCACCATCGACGCGGAGCAAACGGCGTTCCTCCGCTCCCGGCGCATTGCCGACAACGTCTGGCTGCTACAACTGCTGCCTGAGCTCCTACGGGTGGAGGACCGCGCGGCGCTGGCTGTCTTTCTTGACTTCTATAAGGCGTACGACACCGTGGACCGCAGCTTCCTGCTGGACTGCCTCGAGGCCCTGGGCGTCGGCCCAGGCTTCCTGAAATGGGTGCGGCGACTTCACACGGACACGGGCGCCACGGCGCTCGTCAACGGCCATCGCTCTCAGCGCGTGCCCATCACGTCGGGAGTCCGCCAGGGCTGCCCCCTCGGCCCCCTGCTGCACCTGGCCGTGGGGCAGGCGCTCCTCTCCTGGCTGAAGTCCCAGGGCGTTGGGCTGCAGTTGGGGAGTCGCCGGGTCACCGCGTCGCAGTACGCCGACGACTGCCCCTCCCTCTTGGCGGATCCCACAACCCTCCCCCGCTTCCTGGCCCTCATGGACGTCTTTCGGCTGGCATCCGGGCAGCGGCTTAACCTTGATAAAATTGAGCTCCTCCACGTCGGCGCGGCGGCCCGTGGCGCAGCCCCGGCTGCTGGTCCCTCCGCCTCGTCTGCCTCCGGCCCTCCACCACCGCCCGCCTCTACCTTGGCGACGCCTTCGCCCCTTCCTTCCGCCGCCCCAGCCACTTCCCTGGTCACCGCCTTGCCGCCTCTCCCTACCGCCGCTGCCGCCGCCCTCGCCCGGTTGTCGGCTCTGCTTCGTCCGTCGCCTCCGGCCACCGCCTCTCCCGTCCCCGCGCCTCCCCCAGCCCCTGACCCCGCAGCGCAGCCTCGTACGGTGGTTCAGGCCAAAACACTGGGGGTGCACTTTCGCAACGACGCCGACACCCCGCCCGTGGACTTCAGGGGGGTCTACGCGGCCTTGGAGCGGGTCGCCCGCCTCCCTCTGTCCACCTTCGGGCGCGCGGCTGCCGCATCCGGCTACGCGGTCAGCAAGGCCCTCTACCATCTGAAGTTCCAGGGATTCCCCGCGCGCGCGGAGGTCGCCCGGCTGCAAACGTCTGTCGCCGCTGTCGTCGACCGGGCCGTACCTCCCAGTCAGCGCTCCACTTCGCCCCGCCTTCCCGGGGTGGGCCCCGACCTCCTGGCCTTGCCGCCCGTGCTTGGGGGCTTCGGCCTCCTGCCCCTGCACGCGCACGTTCGGGCCCGGCATGCTGTGGCTGCGGTTCGGTGTGTGTTGGGAGCCTGCGGCCTGCTCGCCGCCGACCCCCCCTGGCCGGTACTCGCTCTACAACTCCTTCGCCGATGCCACCCCGCGGCGCACCCCCTCTGCCTACTCGCTTCACACGATGGCCGGGTGCTGGGGGCGCGTCCGCCGGCGGGTAACACGGCCTTCAACCGCCTCCTGGGCGCCCTCGCGCCGCTGGGACCGCCTGTCCTCCTGGATCCGGACTCCATCGCGGGGCCGTGGTGCTTCGTGGCCCCACTGTGGGGCAACCCCGCCCTCCTGGCGCCCGATGGGCGCTGCCTGGAGGCCCGCTTCCCCGTCCTGTTCTCGCCGCGGGGCCTCACCACCATCGGCGTCGCGCTCCGTTGCTGGTCCGCGCTTGCTGGAGTCCGGTTGCGCCTGCGGGGGGAGGATCCCTCCCCTCGTGTCACGCGAGGGTGCATGCTTGAGCTGCGACGTCGCGTCCTCTGAGGCGTCCTCGGCTACCACGAGCTCGGGGCGGCCTTGGAGGTCTCCGGCGTGCAAGTGGCTGACGACTTGGATGCCCTCGTTCGTTACCTACCGGTCAGCTGGGTGACAGTCGCGCGGCAAGTGCTCGCTGGTACAGCTGGTCTTCCAGCGGTGCCGGACGCCCGGCGGGCACTGCTCCGCGGTTTGGCATGGCAGCCGGTCCACGGTCCGCCCGTACGGCTTCTCACTCTCACTGTGAAGGCAGCGACCACCCTCCAACTCGGGGCGTCCCTACACGAGCTCGCGGCCCGGCACCAGGCCTACATCGTGGATGCGTACGGCCCCGTGCCGGTCCCGCCGTCCGCCCTGGCTGATTTCCGGGCTACCCTCAGGCGGCTGTGGAAGCTGCGCTGGGAGAATTACCACAAGGAACCGCTCTGGCGCCTCGCTCTGCATGGCATCGCGGGATTCCCGTTGGTTGCAGACCACGCTGCGAGGGCGCAGGGAGCTAGCCAGCGGGCGGCCACGATGTGCCCCTGTGGCGCCCCTGTCACTGGGCGGGGCGCGTGCTGGATTCGGCGCCACTTGTTCTGGGACTGCTTTGTTGCGCGGTCGTTGCGTGAAGGGATGGGGGCTGCAATGGGGGGTGCTGTGGGCGCCCTAGATGCTGTGTTTGCCCGCCACCACTTGCGGCTCGTTGTCGCCCCGCCGGGTATCCGGCAGGTTGTCTGGGATGTGGTGGCGCTGGCGGCCCTGGCGGCCATCGAGCGCGGCCGTCAGCGCATGTACCGTGTGAGGGACACCTCGGCTCTTTCGCGTGCATGCCTTGTTTCGATATCCGTGGAGGTCGCTGCGGACGTCTGGGCCCGTCTCGCGTCTTTCGCGGCGCTCGGTCTGTCCCCGCGGACCTGGACTTCCGTGCCGCCTGTTCACCTTTTTCTGTGCGGGGTGTCGGGCCGTGTCGTTCTTTCAAGGCCTCCGGACGTCGACTCTCCACCCGGGTCTCCCGGCCCGTGAGCTGTGTTTCGTTGCGGGTGGGTTCCGACCCTGCTCGACTCACCTTGCGTTTTGTTATTTCGTTTGCGTTCGTGTATATGCCTTGAATGTCGTAACGGCTGGGCGCTGATCATCTTTGGCTTCTTACTCAGACGTTTCTTGCATGCTATGAAGGCTGGGCGCTGGTGGTTCTTGGCTGCTTTTACATTGGCATGGCTCCCTGCTTAGTGCATGGCATGCCCCTGGAGTAGGATGAACAGTCCGTCTGCGCCTGTACGGCGAGCGAGCAGCTTAATTGCTGGTCCCCCTTGTAACGATCGCTTCTTATAAAAAGAGTTATCCAATGACCAAGGGACATAGGAGTGTGCACACTGGTGGCCACAAGGAAAATGCCCGAACCGGGCGGCCTCAGCGACAGCTGCACATCAGGAATAATGTGAG
This sequence comes from Eudorina sp. 2006-703-Eu-15, assembly GCA_003117195.1. NCBI lineage: Eukaryota > Viridiplantae > Chlorophyta > Chlorophyceae > Chlamydomonadales > Volvocaceae > Eudorina > Eudorina sp. 2006-703-Eu-15. Next base: position 656,490 of record BDSI01000039.1, read on the forward strand.
CTTCAAAAGTCAGAACATGTGCACCTACAGAGCCGCACGTTCAATTGTGAATGAAGCAGTGTCCGTGCACCGCACGGCGGGACGGCGGGGGACCGGCGCTTGGACGCGCGCTCCCCGCCGAGCACTCCTGCCCGGGCACGCGTTCTGCCGCAAGTTAGGCTGACTTGGACGCGTAAACGACGTACATGGGGTCCGTGTGGCCGAACAAAACCTGATGAATGGGCAAGAGCGCAAAAAGGCGACCGGATGCCCAGCTCAGCTGTGGAAATGACGACACCTCACGCAGGGGCATACTCAGTGCCAACAACCGGTGGGTGTTGCATGGAGGTAAACGGCGGCAGCAAGTTTGGGAATCAATACAGATCAAGTCAGGGAGCTGGGCGGAGGAAGCACGCTCTCAGATTGCGATTCGCGAAGGCCGTCGAACTACGATCCACCTAGGTGGGAGACGGCCCGCAAGGTGCTTGCACCTGGGCAACTTTCCCCACCCCTGCAGCGCGACGCGATGCCGCGCAGCTCACCTTGGGCGTGATGTCTTTGCACCTGGGCGCCGTGAAGCCGCCCGGGACCGAGTAGTGGAAGTAGGAGCCCACGATCCAAACATGATCGGCTGCGAGGACATGCAAGGGCATGGCGCATGGGCATGCACGCCGCCGTGGGGCCAGTGCTGTCGTAACTCTAGCGCGGTCGTATAGACGGCGCGGCGCTTCGTCGCGCGCAGCCGACTATCAAGGTATGATGACGCATGCCCGCGTAGGTTGCGCCGGGCCGCAACACCCTCACAACACGTCATGACCAGACTGTCAGCTGAACAGCGCTGCAGCGGCGGCGTGCCACTGCGGCAGCACCCTTGCAGCTGGCCGGCCCCTCACGTTGCGTTTGCTTCCCCCCACGCCCGAGCCCCTACCGTCCCCGGTTGCCGTCCACAGCGCAATGGCCTTCGTGGGGAAGCAACGGTTGCTGAACGACATGTACGCGGTGCCGCCGGGCTTCAGCACGCGGTGCATCTCCCGAAAGATCTGTGCGGCCGGGAGGGGCAAGCGGAGACGCGAGGAGAGGGCAGAAGCGGGGAGAAGGGAAGGGATCCAGGGTGAGTTTTCACGGTCTCGCTGTCTTCATTGACACCGCGTAGCGAACTCGAGACCGGCAGGTTGGGACTATGAAGAAGAGCTGGACGGGGCCTCTTGCGGTTCAATGATGTATTATTATTGTTATTATTAAGGATGTTACAGCGGACCCCGCGGGTCATCGGTGACAGCCAACGGCGACAGTCGAAGATGTATGCCATACCGGTAGTGTGGGATGTGCCCCTTCGTGCGTCCTTCAAAGGCCGCTCGATGTGCGCACCTCGAGTGGCTTGTTCAGGTAGTCGACGCTGACGCAGTTGGTGATGACGTCAAAGCTGTTGTCCGCGTACGGCAGCTTCGGGTCTGGGCAAGTCCGGCAGGAGGTAAAGAAGCGGCGGAGCGCGCAAGCTCAGGTCATGGAACCGTGTGGACCTCACCGCAGGCCGCAGCGTGTGATAACCGCACATCAAGTGCATGCGCGCCAGTCGCATGTCCGCGCAGTGAAGCCCCTGACCACCACCCTAGGATTACCCCGCACCGCCCATGCTCGCCAGGCGTTCTGCAGATGTGTTGGTTGAACCTCCTCGGACAACGGAAACAGCTGGCAAGGCAGTCACGCGGACGCAACCCACGTAGGCCAGGACCCAGTCCCAGCGCCCTTCTCTGCCGTGGAGCGCAGCAGAGCACCCACCAACGTTCAGGTCCTTGACCGCGAACTCCGTCAGCTGGGCATTCCGGGCAAGTTCCTGCTCATTCATGCCCAGCCCTGCGCGCGGCGGGGAGGGGGTGGAGGAGACACAGCGTCAAAGGGTCCAGGACAGGGGAGATGCAGAGGCAGAGGTAGGCGCGGAGTGGGCGGCCCAGCCTTACAGCCGTCGCATGCTCCGGCGCTCGGACAGAGCCCGGGAGATGGCTCTGTTGCTCCTCCCACAAGGAGCCGGCCCGTACCGGATGTACCCAGCTGCGCGAACCAAGGAGCGCCTAAGGTCTCCGTGCTATGCCGGGTGTGTTAAGGGAAGAGGCCCGCCCGACCCAAACCAAGTAGCAAAACAGCTACCATATTAGCTTGCACATGGAAAGATTTATAAACAGCAGCAAGGGTGGCGCGTCAACACCGACAAAGCTTGCATAACAAAACAAGACCTGGCCAGAAATGGGCGACCCAGCACACCCCGAACCGGATCATACGAATGGTGCCGGGTGCGCCAGTGGGCCCTTCCGGCCCTTCTGGCAGCAGCACCGCACACGCCCCAGCTGCGCTCACCCGCCACCCGGCCCGCGGTGTAGCCCTTGGGATAGTGCGAGATCCAGGAGCTGCAGATGTCCAGGACGGCGGCCGACTGGGTGCCCGACGGCGGGAACACCTCGCCGTAGAACCTGCAGGGCCGAAGGCGCCCGTTCAATGCATCCATCGGGTTTGGGTTACCGGCACTCCGGCCCGAGGACGGGCGTCACCAACTCGTAGACCGCGGACACCCGCAGGACCGGCGGCAGACCCCCTGCCCCCAGTTCGTCATATCCCTCCCTGGACCCTTTCCCCCCCGAAAGGAAGACCCGACGTGGTATCTGGGGTCGCTCCATGCGTTCGCATCCGCACCCGCTACCCGCACGATGTTGAGCAGCGCGGGTGCGCGCGGGCAACCCGCACACCTTGCCCTCACCGCCCTTCCAAACCGCCTCCTGGTAATCAGGTACTTTCCAACAAGGCATCATCTCCTGGTTTTGGCTGACACACTCATTACGGCTACCGCCTACCCCGGGAATCAACCCTACTTTGTGAGTGCGTTGATGGCGTTGTCGTCGATGTGCGCCACGAACCGCGGCTGCGAGTAGAAGAAGCTGTCCGGGCTCTCATCGTACCGCTGGAAGTTATCGGCCCGGAACGGAAACTTCTCCGGCCTGCAAAGCACACGAGCTCGTCTCAGTGAGGTTCCGGGCCCCCGTGGGCCGCCGACGCGGCGGTCTGGGATCAGGAGCGGCGCAGCAGCACTCAGGGCTGCCAGCCAGCCTGGGGCCCTCCGCCCTGCTCACCAGCGAGGATCCTCCAGCACCTGATACACGCGGGAATGCCGGGCAGCGCGTCACAGAAAGAACTTCTTCTGCAAGTACAGGTAACCTAGGAATCGCACAGCCCGTGGGGTTCCCATCGCGGGCTGTGTGAGTGCCACTTGCGGGCGCGGCAACCAGCGCGCAACCCGCGGGCTTGTGTTTAGGTTCAGAGAAGAGGCCCGCCCGATCCAACCCGCGGGCTTGTGTTGTCCCCCAGAGCCTTGTGGGACGATACATCGTGCGGCATGGTGGACGGTGGTGCGGGTGCTGCACAACATCGGTGGCGTATCGGGTGTCTTGCCTTTTCGATCTCAGGTTGAGCCGCGGCAACCGCCACACTTCGCTGTCCGAGGACCGCGCCCAGAAGAACTCCACCGCTCAGCACAGCACGTCGGCCAACGCGACCAGAGTAAGATAGTGCCATGACGCTTCGCTGCCTTGGAGAGCTAGCGATGCATCTCAAACGTTGGTTGGTTGTTACGCGTGTGGCCCAAGACGCTTGGCGCAAGCTGGGCAGCGAAGCCATTGGATAGGACACTACTCGGATATAAAAATGAAATGAATGTATTGTATTGTAAAATGGGTCTTGGTGACAATAATGGACTGAGAATCGTGTAGTACGATCAATCCCTCAATGCGGCAAACGACTAAGCATACAAGCAAGCAAGCGATTCACGAACAGGGTGTAAAGGGAGATGGCTGAGGATCAGCAACTGATTGGCTGTAACATTATTAGTAAGTTATGGTACGATCGGGTACAACCTTTTCAATCAGTTTAGTGCCACTGCCGGCAACCTACGCTCCTATTGCATGGCACATTCTGCCTTCAACAACCGATGCTGTACCGCGACATTAACCGTAACGGGATAGAGTTACGCTGTCAGCGCTATGATGGGCCCCTGTGGGGCATGGCGTCGGCCCTTTGGTCCAATGAACCAGTGCTGGCGGCGGGAATCGGTTGTGCGGTGAAATCGTTAGAACAGCCCTGGCATCCGTTCCTGCGAGTGGTGGATGGCTCCGTCGTCGTGGATCTGGCGCGGGTGCTGGGGACGTGCAACGGAGTTTTGGCGCCCCTCTACGGCCGTCGGCAGTTGCAGCCGCGGCTCTGGCTGTCGGTGGCGATACCGGGACCTGCGGCTCACGGGACGCCGCTGTAACCCGTTGCTGTTGCTGCGGCGCTGTTTGCGATCACCTCTGGAGCTTTTTTGCTGCTTATGACTGGCGGGCACGGCCGCGAGCGGACCAGATACCCAGCCTTGAATCAAGCAAATGTTTTAGATCTTCCCATATTCAGGTTCATTCAATTGCAAGTGCTTAAGGTACGATTTGTCGTGCATCTGTTGTGGTACCGGTTTTATTGTGTTGGTCCTTGAGTCTGCAAAACATTTTTCATTCGTGATGTTATAAGTGGTTGAGTTGCCCACGCGAGTTGCCACTCTGGCAAAGTTTTTATCACAAGTACCTGTCGTCCGTTGACCTCGTTTATAATGGGTTCAAATTATAATATTTAAAAGACATCGGTGTGAGTACGCACAACAAATGCCTCCGCGGAAACAGAGCGCAAGGCAGGCCGTTGCGGGAGCGTCCCCGGCGGATGATGCGGCAGCGTCGACATCTAGAGCGACGCAAAAGCAGACACCCAATGCATCCGTTGCATGTCGCCCGCGAAAATTGCCAAAACTGGTACCCAAGCCCGGCCTTGAACTTCTGGGCCTTTACCCCGCGGATGCGCCGACGATTTTCGCCCTGCACAATGCACTTTCGGCCGCGGAGTGCGTCAATCTTCTCGAGTACCTGCAGGTGGGATCACTCACGCGTGCATGCACTACTCAGGCTCGGGCGTGCCGACCCCGGAACCCTGCGCGGCGTCCTGCCCGGGCCCTCCTCGACTCTTCCCGCCCGGACGCCGTGTATTTAGATTAGAGACCCGCCCGACCAAACCAAGCACCAATATACTTACCATATTAACCTGTGAATTGGAAAACATGTGTGTCTCCTTGTGTGCTCTTCGTGTGCGCTTCACCCGCAGGCCAACTGCCCCCTTACTCGAGTGGCGCACGCGCAGACCCGGGGCATTGCCTGGCGCGACGTTGACCGCGTGGAGTTCCGAAGCCCCGAGCTCAGTGCGGCGCTGTGGGGCGCCATCGGGGCCTCTCTGGGCGACCGGCTGCCACGTACGGCATCGGGGGACGTGCCGTACGGGCTGAACGCGAAGTGGCGCGTGTACAGGTATGCTATGGGTGCGGGCGGGCGGTGGGGCGGGCGCCGTGTGGAACAGCGGGCACGAATACATAGAGCGTCGTGCGGGTCTCGTATCTCAACACACATCGAACTCTTGCCCCCGACATATCACAATCCACAGCACGACGCGGTGCCGCGCAGGTACAAGGAGGGCCAGGGCTTTGGGCCGCATTTCGATGAGGAGGACGTGTGCCCCGCCACCGGCCTGACGTCCTGCTACACGTTGCTGCTGTACCTGAACGACGTGGCCTCCGGTGCGTGGATGCGCCGCGCAGTAGGCCAGCACGTAGGCAGTCTGCAGCGCTGCTCCGTTCAGCGTTGCCTCTTTTTGACGTCTGTATTGCCACTTTGCTGCGTGTGTGTTTGTGTGTGTGCGGACAGCGGGGGCCGCTCTCAAGGCCGCGCTAGCTGGGGCCATGTCCCATGTGGCAGGCGGTCAGTGTGGCGGGCGTCTAGGGTGCTGCATTGGCTGGAGGGTTTACCCTGGCATGACCTCATGCATGTGTCATTGTGGATGCACACCCGCTCCGTCTGCGGCTGACGATACGCCCCATCACGAACACGCCACGCAGGCGGCGAGACTGTGTTCCATCGCAGCCGGGGACGCGAGGTGCTGAGCATCACGCCGGAGCAGGGGCTCGTGGTGGTGCACGCGCAGGTGCGGCACTCGTGCGACGGCATCAGGTTCCTAGGGCTGCCCACGCTCAGGGTCGCTGCCGTTTACTTGCGTGCACACGCACATGTACTTGCGCGTTCGTGCGAGGAGGGGCTCGCCAGGGAATCTGGGGCCCCTGCAAGGCCTGGGTTGGGTCGGGGCCACATTGTCAGACACGAAGAACCCGGAGAACGGGGTCGGTAGGGTACAGGGGAGGATCTCCGCCGGAAGTCCCTGACGGCCGGCGTCGACGCAGCTGCAGATTGACTCGGGGTTGGTGTGCGCAGGGCGCGGACTGCCTGCTGCACGAGGGGCGGCCCGTCGGGCGGGCCTCCGAGAAGTGGCTGCTGCGGAGCGACGTGCTCGCGCACCCGGCAGCGGCTTGAGGGCGGCTTGAGACCCGGGCGGCGGCGGTGGCGGCCGCCTCAGCCTCGGCCTGGGGCCGCACCTGAATCGATCAGCCGGGGCGCAGCTGATGGGAGCCGTCGGGTGAACGGCGAATGGCAGGACCGCAGGTGCGAATGCCGGCAGCGCGCTAGCAACTCAAATGTGGCCGAGGGAAGGGGCCGGCTGGTGTTGGTGGCTGGGCGTGGAATATCTGGCGTTTTGGGTGTTGGCTGCGCGTCGTCTCCCCGTCTGCGGCCTGGGCGCCCAATACATTGCCTGCCCCCGGACTTGTGTTTGGAATACTCACGTGGATCTCGGCCGCTCGCGGTACAGACGCAGCACCGGCCCCACTCTCTTGCAAGTGCCGCTGGCAACTCAGAAGCGCTCCCCGTCAAGCAGCTGCTCGGAACCGTTTGCCTTGTGTGTGTGCGTCAGAGCGCTCGCCCGCCTGCCCCCCCCTCCTCGCCTGCCCCCACCCAGGTGGACGGCCTGGCCCGCAAGGCCGCCAGGAGCATATGGAGGTGTATTGTTAACGAAAACAACCGCTGCCGTACTGCCGTACGGCGCCACGGAAGCTCTCCGTCCTCCCCAGCAGTGCGCCACGCCCCCCCTTGCCCGCCCCCACGCGGTGGCCATCCGCCCCTCGGAGCAACCCCTCGGTGCAGCCGCGATGGGTCCTAGCGCCGGCGGTGCTGGAGTGAGGGGCTGTCAAACCCGGTATCATCCATCGCGGAAGATGACGGGGAGCGCGTTAGGGCTCGTGCGGGGGGAGAGGGCTGCGGCTGCGGCGGCCCGCCGAGTTGCAGGGTTGGGCTTGGACTCCGGAGAAGGGGATTCGGGGAAGGGCCGCGAGGTGGGGTACCTTGTGGCTGTGCTGTGCTGTGGGGTGCGAAGGTGGTGGTGGCGGCTGGGGGGCCCCGGAGTCGGTGGTGCGGGGGTGATGGCATAGGGGCCCCTCCTGGGTACAGAGAGGGGTGAGGGCTCGGGGCACTGGCTGCCTTGGGCTGCGTCTTGCATCGGGGGAGCTGCATCGGGGGAGCTGCATTAGGGGAGCTGCATTAGGGGAGCTGCATCAGGGGAGCTGCATTAGGGGAGCTGCATTAGGGGAGCTGCATTAGGGGAGCTGCATTAGGGGAGCTGCATTAGGGGAGCTGCATTAGGGGAGCTGCATTAGGGGTTGCCCCGGCTCTCACGTGGGCTTAGATGACGGGGGACGGGGCGCACGTGTCGAAAAGCGGGTGACGCCGCCGCAAACGAACGCCGGCGGGGGATGGCATCCGCTGGCCGGCACAGCGGGCTACACCGCTTTCAACTCCCGGTGTTTTTGGCCCGATTGTACCTGGCTTGTCGGTCTGATACGACAGGCCAGGTGCCCGTAGCGGACCCGTGCAACTGGTGGTAACAGGTCACACCCCTCCGCCGCGGGGCGTGAAGCCGATCAGTCTGCGCCCGATTGCCAACACCTGCCACGCACCCACCCACCCCACCCACCTTGAGGGCGCAGCTGGCCCGTGACACTGAGAACCGCGAGCTGGGTCGCCTCCAAAAGTTGTAGTTTTACTTCCAGACGTGCACCAAATTCTATCATGCCCCAGGAAGTAAGTCCAGGCTGCCCACGTGCTTTCACTGAGCACGTGTGCCGTACATTGTCGTATGCCAGGCACTCGCGAAAGGCACACGTCGCTCATCGTGCATCCACCACGCCCTCCAATCACGTGCGTGCCAATCGTCCTCTCTCTTCCGCGTACCGAGCCGGACGTCTTTATGCCCCCGGACAGCAATCCCCCCTACCTGTCCTTTTGTCCCCCCACCAGCCCCTGCGTCAATCGATGCGAGGGTCACGTACACACCACAAATGCTGCTGCTCGCGACCTCCCCTCCTGTCCTGAACTTCCCCCCTACTGTCCTCCCTCCCCCCCGCCTCTCCCCTCCTGACCTCCTCCCCCCTCCCCAGTGTTTCTTTGCAGTCCCACCGAAGACAAAGTGCCCCTCTTTCTTCGCCGCGCCCTCCGCCTGCTTGTTGGGTTCTTCTTGTGGTTTTTGTACTTTCGACAATCCCCCCCCCAATGCCGACAACTCCGGCAATTCTAGGTGGGGTGGAGCGATAGAACCTGGGGTCCCGCCGACTAGTCCTTCAGGGCGGCTCCCCCGGGGTTGAGGGCCTCCTGGATGGTGCGCTGTCGCTTACCGCCCCGGGGGGCCGCTGCCCGGGCCTTGGCCGCCGTGGCGGTGGAGGTCCCAGCTGGGGGCGGTGAGGGGGTGGGCGCTGCGGGGGAGCCCTCCGCGGCGGTCTTCCTGCCACCGCCTCTCCGCGAGGCGGCGAAGGTGGCCGCGGCGGCGATGGCGGAGGACGCCGCGGCGGCGGCGTCGCCAGCGTCCGCGGGCGCCGTCGCAGCGGCGGCGGCGGCGGCGGCCGTGCCCTTCTTCCTCCCCCCTGCTGGCGCCGCCGCGGCCCCCGCCGTCGCAGGAGCAGCTGTTGCAGCCGCTCCGGCGGCTTTCTTGGCCGATCTGCCGGCCGGAGCCTTGGAGGCCGGATTGGAGGCGGGTTTGGAGGCACCGCCGCCGTCGTCGTCGCTGCCACCAGCTTCCCCCGCGGCCCTGACGGCGGCGTGTGACCGGCGAGGGGGAGGGGCACCCAACGTCAGGATGATGGCCGGGAGGGGCGGTGCGGGGCGGGGCGTGTCGCATCCGGTCAGGGCGGGGTTAAGGCCGGGGCGGGCCTGATCAAGGCGGTGGACACACAGCAACCGCCTCCATCGCACCAACCAACCCTCCTGCCCCCGCCGCCCGCCGCCCTCTGGCCCGGAGTACCATGGCCTTCCACCGCTGCGTGTACCCTCCGCCGTAAACCCACACACAACATCCCCTCCCCTCCCCTCCCCCCCTCACTTCCACCTCCATGGCCCACCCCCAAGCCCCACCCCCAACCCCGCCCCACCCGCACCCACTTGTTGGCCCGGTACGCCGCCGCCATGCGCGCGATGTTCTGTTTGGACACCACCGCGTGGTCCACGAGGGGGGCGGGGTAGTCGCGGCCGATGATGCAGCCGGCGCAGCGCTGCACCTCCAGAGGGGCGGTCCAGGGCTCGTAGATGTACTTGGAGGGCATGTCCTTGAGCACGGGGAGGAACCTGCGGGGAGGGGGGGCAGGGGGAGGGGGCCAGAAGGAGGAGGGGGAGGAACGGCAGGAGGGGCAGGGGGAGAGGGGAAAATGAGGGGGACGTGAAGGGGTGGTGTGAGGGGGCTTGTGCGTGTGTGTGTCTGTGAAGGGTGGAAAAGGCCGGGAGGGGGAGGGGCAGGGTTTGTGTCGAGCTGTAAGCGCGGACAGATCCGAGCGCGTGGTGCGGCCCCTGGTGTGCAGGACGGCAGCTGGGCTGACTCACTTGCGCACGAACTTGCCCTCCGGGTCGTACTTCTTCCCGAAGCTGATGGGGCTGTACACCCTGAAGTACTGGTTGAAGAAGGCGGAGGCGCTCAGCCACATCCAGTTGGCCGCGTTGAGGTAGTGGTCCTGGGGGGACCGGGGGAGGGGGAGGCAAAGAGGGGAGGGAGAGGGAGGGGGTTGCAGGATTTCGGTAGTACGCACTTCGATGCTGCGCTGCTGCCAGAGCAACGATCCGATTGGAGAGGGGAGGGGGGCAGCACAGTACGGTGCCATAAGAATGCCTAATACTGTTCCGCTGCACGCCATCCCCAAACCCCCAACCCTCCCCAGCCCCAGTTTGAATATGTCTACCGATTTCCTATTACACCACCCCCCAGGCCCGCCACCCTCTCCCCACGCACCCCTCCCGCTCCCAAACCAAGTCCCCCACCTGGTCGATCAGGAACTCCTCGAACACCTCCATCCCCCTCTCCCAGCTGATGTAAAAGTCCCCCCGCGTCAGGAAACACGCCACCGAGTGGCGGGCCAGGTGGTGCATCCAGCCCCACTGCCGCAGCTGCGTCATGATGGCGTCGATCCAGGGGAAGCCTGGGGGGAGGAAGGAGGGGAAGGGAGGGGCGTTGAAGTAAGGTGGGAGGAGGGGGGACAAAAGCAGGGTGGTGGCGGTGGCGGTGGGGGACGGAGGAATTCAGCCGTCCACTGTCTGAGCACATCGGCTTCTACTACTTTCATTGGTATCAACGCTTCGCCGCCGCGGTTATGTGCTCTTTTGCGGTGTCGCTGTCTCTATTGACACAAGGGAGGGAGGAGGTCCTTCGGGCCGCCAAGGCGCCGGGTCTTGAACTGTCTCGCCGCGGCAACACACCAACGGCCTCTTTCTCGTCATGGATACAGCACGAGCGGGAGGGAGGGTGGGTGCGAAGCAGCGTCTCCCCCCCGCGGCCGCCTCGGCCACCGCCCCCCGGGGGCCAGGCTCCTGACCAGCGCTCCCCGGGGGGCTCCTGGCCTGGCCCCGGCAGCTCCCTCCTCACCCGCACCCCACCCCCACCCCACCTCACCCGTGCGCGCCTCCCTCCACGCCGCCAGCAGTTCCTCGTTTGTGTCCCAGTCAATCTGCTTGCACAGCGGGTTGCCCGACATGCGGTGGAAGTTGGGCGTGTGGGCGCCCACCTGTGTGTGTGGGGGGGGGGGCGGGGGAAAGATGCGGGGGGGGGGCGGGGAGGGGAGGGACAAGGTGGGAGAAGGGGGGTAAAGCGAAAAATGAAGGGGCGCGGCGGGCGGGGCGGGACGGCGAGGCGTGGGGCTTGAGGGAAAGCGATACACGAAAAGAGGCCGTGGGGTGGGGTAGGGTGAGATGGGTCGAAATCTTGGCCCAAGATGAGCCCCGCAGGCGGGAAAAAGGGGAGCAGGGCTTGGCTGCGTGGGTTTAAATGCGCCCCGAAACCCGCAGCGCCGTGCCCTTCCCGTGTCCCGTCCCCGTGCCCGGGCTGCCAGCCAGGACGGTTGTTTCGTACTCGTCGGTGTTTCGTGCCCCCCCTCCACCCCAACCGGGTGTGCCCGGAATCGTTCTACGGGTTTATTTATTTTTCTCAATTGAACCCCAACCTCACCCACCCACCCACAATTTCATATGCCCACCCACCCACCCCACCCCAACCCCTCACCGTGTAAAAGAACTCCCGCCACAGCAGCTGGCCCCGCAGCGACACCGGCGGCTCCGAGTGCCCTCGGTGCTGCCGGTACACCGCCAGCAGCCGTGAGTGGAAGAGGCGGGCGGACAGGCAGCCGAACTTGAGGTAGGGCGACAGCACGGTGGTGGCGCCGGTGGTGGCGGGGCGCTGGAAGTCCGAGGGGTCGGTGTCGGGCTTCTTGAAGGTGGCCACCCAGCGGGGGTCGGAGAAGGACGCCTCTAGGCGCTTCAGGGCCTCGGTCTCGCCGCCCTGGCAGAGGCAGCGCGGGAGGGCGAGGAGGACGAGGGGATAGGGGGCGGGACTTCTTTTGGCGACGCTGCGCTGCGGAGATGTGGGGGAAAGGGGCTGAGGGGAGGAGAGGGCAATGGACTGGAAGGGTGCGATCGGCTTCGCTGACGGCTGCCCGGGGGAGGGAGGGTTTGGAATCCGTCCAGCCGGGCGGGTGTGGGGGAGGAGGTACCGCGAGGGGGGTTGAGGTAATGGAGGGAGGGGGAGCAGGGCTGCGGCGGCGGCGGAGGAGGCGGGGAGGCAGCGACGCGCCCTCCTCCGCCCATGCGCGCGGTCGGCTTGCGGCGGCCCCACCTTGAAGATGGTGGTGGGGGGCTCCTGGAAGCCCACCTCCTGCCAGGTGGGCACGCCGGTGACGGCGGGGTCGGCACTGGGCATGTCGGGGGCGGGCGGGGGCAGGGCGGCGGGCGGGTCGGGGGCGGGCGGCGGGGGGTCCCCCACCCGGTCCACGAGCTTGCAGAACGACACCATGCTCGCGGGGGAAGAGCCGCCGTTGCGGGCCACCAGCATCTCCGTGTCCTGGGGGGTTTGGGGGATGGGGAGATTTGGGGATGGGGTGGCGGTGGGGGTTTGGGGTTGGGGGGCTGTCTTGGTCGGCAGTGAGGGGATGGTGGATGAGCGGGGGCCCGGGCGGGTTGGGTCGGCGCGGATATAGGGACGCGAGTCAAGGAGCAGGGCTGCGGGAGGGTGGCGGCGTGCGCGGGCGAAGGCGAGAGGGCGGACCCGGGGGCGTCGCACCCTCAGCGAAACCAACTGTACGACTGTACGGCAATCTCGCACCCGGGCGGCTGCAACCCAACCCCCAAACCCCTCACACCCACCCACCCCACCTCCGCGGCCCCACCCCCCCGGCGCGGGTCGGCGCCCGACTCACGTAGAGCGTGTGGCTCACGGCCGCGTGCACTCCCACCCCCGCCTCCTCCGCCAGCCGCTGCACCCGCGCGTCGCGGGCCTTGGCGTACGGCTCCGTGTCGACCTCGAAACACAGCTGCGTCACCGACCACTCCCGGAACACCCGGGGGAGCACCTCCTCGGGCTGGCCGCGGAGCACGAGCAACCGGGACCCGCGGGCCTTGAAGCTGCGCCGACATGGGGGTGGAACGACGGGTACGTGTATTGTGGGCGGTACGGCATGCGGGCTGCCTTCCCCCTACTCGCCCTGCTCGTCCCTCCGCAGTGACGGCCCGGAGGTGTAGAGCGACCGACCCGCCCACCCGCAGGGACCCGCTGTCGGGCCCCTCCCTGCCGTCCAGGGCTCCCTCCCTCCCTTTCCCGACCCTCCCTCCCTTTCCCAACTCTCCCTCCCTCCCTCCCTCCCCCTGACCCCGTCGCAGGCCCCCCGTGCCGTACCTACCTGGCATCCAGGTCACGCAGCGATTCCAACAGGAAGTTGTAGCGGTTGACACTGCACCTGCAGTACAGTACAGCACCGTACAGCACGGTACGTAACGTAACGGTGCTCACTCACACCAGCAGCACGAAATGTGTACGGCAGCCGCGCACCACCGCGTCTGGGTAGGGACGGAGGGGGTGGGGACAGGGGCCTCGGCCGCACCCTGCTGACGTCAGCGTTGACGTGGCTGGCCCCCCGCCCGTCCTCCGGTCAGTCGCTACCCCGTCTCTCCCTTCCCCAAACTGGGTTGCCCGCCCCCCCGGGTCAACCGGGTCAACCGGCCTGCCCCGATTCCGATGCTGAGCAGCCCTGGAATCAAAAGCCGGCCCTTGCCCCCCTCCGGCTGTCCCACGGGTCGTCACCACCGTCCCCACCGCTCCACTACCGACCCGTCCGCGTTACGGACCAACGGTACGACACTCCCCAGGACGGGTAGGCCCCCTGATCCGCGCAGCCACCTTTCCCCCCAATAAGGCAACCCTGCCAGCGGCCGACGCACTTGTATGTGCCTTGCTGCAGAAAGAAGGGGTCTGCCGGGGACAAGGAATCAGGGAGCAGGGTGGAGGGCCGGGGAGGGGGGCCAGGTAAGGGTGCGGGGACAGGGATGAGAGACGTTGGTTGGTTGCGGGGATCACCGCCGCCAGCTCACCACGGCTGCCAGAACAGGGCCCTGCCACTGCCTCCCCGAACCCACCCAGCACGAAGACGGGGTAGACGTGGGCTGCGCCCTTGCACGCCTCCAGCAGCGCCGGGTTGTCGTGCAGCCGCAGGCCCTTGCGAAACCAGATGATGCTGTTCTTCGAAGAGGTGGAGGAGGGGGAGGGGGAGGAGCCCGCCATGGCGACCACCGCGCGCCGCGCGGCCAGTCGCGTGGCCAGGGAACGACGTGTGGACCGGCGGGCTGCAAGCGGGCTGCAAGCGGATTTCGCGCTGCACCGAATTTTGTTGCGCTTTAGTTGTTTTGCAAGGGCATCAACGTCAAGGTACAGGCGCCGGCGCGGCAGAGGCTCTTGGCGACAGACACGACTTGTGGCTTGCTTGCAACCAACCGTTTCACCGGACCAATCGAAATCAATGGCGCCGTGTGCATATGTATGGCAACGCCAAAGCTCTTTACTTTACAAAGCAGTGAATTCATTAGTCTGCGCAAATGTCTACAGAATAGCGCCATTGAAGACCAGCCGGCTTCGGAGCGAATGTTGACCTAAACAACCTGCTTGCGCGCGGCAAGGTATGCCCATGTTATGACTGGATTTCTTAATTATTTGATTTTTATATTTCTGACCCACCCTGCACCAATTAACCATCAACTGTCACTTCTCGTCCAGCGGCGGCCTTCTGCCTCCTGAACGCCTTGCACCAGCACGATGAGCCGGCCAAAGTTCAGAAGCAGCAGGGTGCCATCGCCAGGAGTCTTCCTCCTGATGGATGAGGCTAAGACGAAGGCGCGGGCAGCTGGCGTGGAGGTGGTGGACCTGAGCATCGGCGCATCGGACCTGCCACCGCCGCCTGGAGCCCTTGGGGCGCTGAAGGTGGATGGTACTCGTGACGCACCTTGACGTCATGCCACCTAAAGCCCGTAGGCTGCGATTCCCGCCCCACCGGGGCTGGTCCCCGGGTGCGGCCCCCCTCGTGCTTCTGCCATCCATCCTCCTCCTCTCGCCGGCGCCCATCTATCCCGGCAACTTGGGATCCTGTTCACTCTCAGCGTCGCACCCCAGCCCTCCCTCAGCTCTCATCCTCCCCCATGCTCCCCGCCCGCGCCCCGCCTTGCCGTCGCTTCCCCGCCCGACTGGTCCCCCCTCCCAAAGGCGTCCGTAGACGACCCCTCGACGCACAGCTACTGCCTCAAGAGCGGCACCATGCCACTGCTGGAGGTGCGGCGTGGCAGTCCACCTCGTGGAGGCAGAGGGAGGGAGGGAAGGCAGGGAGGGAGGGAAGGCAGGGAGGGAGGGAGGGCAACCCCGAGGGCCCCGTATGGAGGTGCAGCACGACACCCGCGCACAGCCCGCCCGCAGCCCGCCCCCAGCCCGCCCGCTCGCGTCGTCGTCCTCAGCACTGTTCGCCCAGGTCCTCATGCGCCCGCCTGTCGTACACGCAGGCCGCCACGGAGTGGTACGAGAAGCGGTACGGCATGAAGTTGGACCCGTCCACGGAGGCCCTCAGCCTCATCGGCGCGCAGGAGGGTTTGGCGCACGCTCTGCTGGCGGTGGCGGAGCCGGGGGACGGCATCTTGATGACCGATGTAGCCTACCCCAGCTACTTCGGAGCGGGTGAGCGCCGCCCGGGGAGCCGTGGCGGGCCCTTCCCCCGCCACCACCACCACCACCACCAGCATCACCACGATGTACAACGCCCACCTCTGCGCCCCGCGGGGGCCTCGCTTCGGAACCCGCCGCGTCCCCGCTGTCACCATCACCACGGGCGGGTGGTTTTTCAATATCATAACCACCACCGCCGCCGCCGCCACGACGTACAACGCCCACCAACCCCCGGGCCCTCGCAGCCCCGCTCCGGAACCCGCTCGCGTTGTGTTGTCGAGGCATTGTGAGCCCCGGGCCTCGTAACCCGAACCCGCGATGGTGCACGTAACACGCGCAGCACGCCGGCTCGTGACGTGACCCTCCCCGGGGCCTCGGTGTGTCTGGGCTGTTTTTCTTTTCTGATCCTCCCCCGACCTGACCTCGCGTTGCGCCGCACCACCGTGGGGTTCCCCCTGGCCACTCCCGGAGGGGTGAGGTCTGGGAGTTTGATATCATCAGGAGGTCTGGGAGTTTGATATCATCAGGAGGTCTGGGAGTTTGATATCATCAGACCAGCGCGAGTCTGGGGGGGGGAAATCATGTCGGGGGAGGTCGGGTCAGGGCTGACTCGCGCCCCCGGTCCCCTCACCCGCCCCGGCCCGGCCCGCCTCCCCCTTCCCCGCCCCGCCGCAGTGCAGGTGGCGGGCTTGGTGCCGCACTACATGCCCCTGGGCCCCGACTTCCTGCCCCTCCTGGAGCAGCTGACGGAGGCTGACCTGGCGGCCTGCCGCGTGATGCTCCTCAACTACCCCAACAACCCCACCTCCGCGGTGGCGACCCCGGAGTTCTTCCAGCAGGCGGTGGACCTGTGCCGTCGACACGGCCTGCTGCTCATCCACGACAACCCCTACGTAGATCTGGTGGGCGGATGGGTGGGCGGATGGTGGGCGGATTGGTGGGCGGATAGGTGGGCGGATGGCTGGGCGGATGGCTGGGCGGATGGCTGGGCGGATGGCTGGGCGGGCGGGTGGGCGGGTGGATGGATCCCGGATGGATGGATGGATGGGGTGGCGGGCTGGCTGGCTAGCTGGACGGGGGACGTGGGTGGTGCCTTCAAGTGGGCCGTGAGGTGGGCGCCTGCGGGCCTCCCTGGAGCGGGGCAACCCCCGGACCCATACCCCCGTATCCCATCACGCGACCCAAGCATCAGCTGTAGTGCGAGTCTCACTCACCCACTCACTCTCTCACTCACTCTCTCACTCACCCACTCACTCACTCACTCACTCAACGCCCAAACTCCTTACCGCAGCAGCCTCATCAGGCAACACATCCCCCTGTCGAGGGTCACACACACTCCTCGCGGGCCGCCATGTACGTCATCCCCGCGTACGTCATCTGCGCCCCGCCCTGGCCCCTCCTCTCTCTCCCTCTCCCCCCTCCCTCGTGCGGGCCGCCAGGTGTTTGGCCCCGAGCCGGCGCCCTCGCCGCTGTGCCTCCCCGGCGGCCGCGACTGCGTCCTGGAGCTCTTCTCCTTCGCCAAGTCGTACCACCTGGGCGGCTTCCGACTGGGCTTCGCGCTGGGCAACCGGGAGGCGGTGGCCTCCCTGGAGGCGCTCAAGGCCCCCATCGACTTCAACCAGTACAAGGTACGGACGGTCAAGTACCTGGAGGGCGGTGGGTGGCCGGGGGTGGCCGCTGGGGGCTGCGAAGGAGGGGGAGGTGCGCAATGGGGGAAGGGGCTGTGCAAGGGGGACCTCCCCCCGGATGGTTGCAGGGGGTGCTGCTCCGCGGGGGAAGGAGGGCGCTGGTCGCCACCCGCCACCACTCACGGGTCGCTCCTCGCCACTGGCTGACACCTTGAAACCCCTCCCCCCGGGGGCCCTCTTTGACCACCAACTCAGACCGCTGCCCCCCCACCTCCCTGGGCCCCTGACCCTCCCCCCCCACCTCCCTGGCCCCCTGACCCTCCCCCCCACCTCCCTGGCCCCCTGACCCTCCCCCCCACCTCCCTGGCCCCCTGACCCTCCCCCCCCACCTCCCTGCCCCCCTGACCCTCCCCCCACCTCCCTGGCCCCCAGGGTATCATGCGGATGGGGGTGGCCTGTCTGCGGCTGAGCGCGGAGGTGGTGGCGAGGGACGCGGCGGTGTGGAAGGGCCGGGCGGCGGCGATGGCGGCGGCGCTGCAGCGGGCGGGCTGCGAGGCGCGGCTGCCCACGGCCGGTGGGTGCTGGGGGTGCTGGAGGTACCTTATTAGTAAACCGGTAGACGTAGTGAAGCTGCGCTGCTGCCAGGGCAAAATTCCGGTCGGTGGTTGCGTGGTGTGTATGCTTGTATGCGTGATGGGGGAATGACGCGGGCGCTGATGACGCGCATGGGGGTTTGCACGGGACCGTCGGCTGCCAGGGGGAGTTGGCGGTGGCCTCGGCGGGTCAGTACAAGGCGCCACGGCCGGGGAGCCCAGCCGCGTGGCAACATGCCGCAGTGCCCTACCAGGGTGCTCTCTACCTGCTTTGCCAACCTCCATTTACCCCCACCCCCCAAAACAATCAAGACAGCGAAAACCGCAGAAGAAGTCCGTTTACCACCCCCCCTCCTCCCCTCCCTTTCCCTCCCAATCCCGACCATCCACCTTTCCCGGGTGTCGTACAGGTATGTACCTGTGGCTGCGCCTCCCCCGAGGACCCGACGGGGCCGAGGGGGACGACGTGGGCTTCTGTCAGCGGCTGGTTGCGGCCACGGGGGTGGCTCTGTCCCCGGGGCGGGGCTTCGGCCCGGGGGGCAGGGGCTACGTGCGAGTGGCGCTGGTGCAGCCGGAGGGGGTGCTGGCGGCGGCGGCGGGCAAAATTGCGGAGGCCATGAAGTTGGAGGCGGGGAAAGGGCAAGGGCAAGGGTGAGGATATGAGGACTGCAGCGGTCGAGGGGGGCAGGCTGGGGGAGCCCGCATGAGCAGGAACGACCTGGGGGGAGGTTCGCAGTCTCACCAGCCAGAGGCGTCAAAAGGGGAGGAAAGGGGTGTCCGTCCGGCAGTGGTGTGGGTGGAGGACGGGGCTGTTGGTGGAGGGGCGCCGGGGGAGGTGGTGGTGAGGGCGTGGGGGCGGCACGGCCGCTGAGGGCGGCTGAGGTGTGGTGAGGGGCGTGTTGGTTGATCCCCTTGCACAGCGCGATGAGGTGAGGTGGGAGGGGGCAGGCAGGGCAGGAGTGGATGAGGCGGGGTGTGCCACAACGTGGCTGACTGCCGTAACCCAGCGGTCGGGGGGGGGCGCTCTGGGTAGGGCTGGGAATGAGGATACAGGTTGCTGTACCAACAATGTCATGCACCGTTCGCTGTCTCACCAGCCAGAGGCGTCAAAACAGGGAGGCGGGCTGGCCCACCCGGCCTCAACCCCGGGGCCCAGGGCGGGAGATGCCCGGGGGCATAGGGCGGGGGGAAGCAGCAATGCAGCGGGCGGGTAGGGGGTTTGAGTAGAGTCCGGAGGCCGTGGGCTTCAGGGCCGAGGGGTGGTGCGGGGTGATGGGGCGTGGAGGAGGCGGGATGCCTGCCTGCCGTTGTGGTGTGGCGACAGGAATCCGGGTCGGACAAAGGACAGCTGGCGCTGCGCGAGCGCGCCGAGAGCGGGTGGAAGTACCTCCGGGATTGAAGGAGGAGGTGGTCAGCCTGGACCTGGAGGCCCGCGCGCGGGTTGCGGCCGCGCTTTTGCGGGGGTGGTGCTGCTCTTTTCAGGAATGCCGCACAGTGCGAAGACGTATCGAGATGCCAACAAGAGGTTGAGGGTGCGCACTGGGGTCGGGGGCCGGCCCGTGGGTTTCAGCTGAGCCCGAGCATCTGTTGCAATGCGGGGATTGCGTGTGTGTGTGGGGGGGGGGAAGGTGCGGGGTGCCCTGCCTGTAGGTGGACACGGCGGTGAAAGCGATTATGAGTTATGGGTTTAGGGGACTAGGTTCGGCGACGACGACAGGGTCCTCTGCCGCCGCAGGGAGGAGCGGTCGCTGCCCCCTGGCCTTGCGGTGCGGCAAGGGAACTGCTGTGCGCCTGGCATTCGCAGTTGTGCCGTTGACGGAAGGGGGAGGGGGAGAGGCGACCGATGGCCACGAGTCCGGACGATGGCGTAGCGGTAGAGAGGGCCAGCGGACGGGACTCATCTTTTTATCCGAGGATGAGGTGTTCAGTAATGCCGCGAGCGCCGGCAGCTTGACATGAGCGCAGTTCCAGCTTCATTTTCATTTTGCGCACATCAGTCCTGAGGTCAACCCTGTAACGATATCAACGGGTACCGAAACTTCAAGTGAATTGTCTTACGGTAATCGATGCCAAGATGCCAACATCGGCGCTTCCGAGACTACTGCTCCACCCAATTGTTTAAATCGCGTCAATCAGTTAGCCTGTTTCCTGAGACGATTGTCGCGTCCTTCTCACATTCAGTTCAGCTCGATTTATTACATCTGACTACTAGAGCCAGCCTTGAATCTTGATGTTGATGCGTTAGGAAAAGGTCGGCGTTTCGCTCGTAGTGCGCAGATCGAAACATGTGGGGCGGGCGTGGTAAGAACCCAAAACGCAATACAACACGCGCACAGTAAGCCATGTCCATGCCAGTTCCTAGGCTCATTAATATCTTCTGACGCAATGGGCAGAGAAAGAACGCGACCGCAGCCATTTCGGCGGTGACCCGTTCGTTTCCCACCGCCCAGCACGGCTAGCCAAGTTTTTTTCCTGGGAGGACGGTAACCCGGAGGAGTCAATTATGATTTTATTACCAGGGCAGGACAGGGACTTTGCCGCCACCAGCTTTCGTACGTGCGTTGAGGCGTCCAGAATCCGAACTGGAAGTCGCCGTACGACGTCGTATGGCGCCGATTCGGCACGCTGGCCCGGCAAGACGTCTCCCACGAACCCACTCTCCTCTAGGGTTTGGGGCCGCTCTGCAGAGCGGCAGCGACGGACTTGTCCAGGGCGTGCAGGGCGTGTGGCCGACGTCACGCAGCAGCAGCGCCAGGCCTTGGCAGGGTTTTGGCAGCGCCGACGAGTCCCGGCTTTCGGGACCGGTCAGAGCTGATGAGCAGCAGCTGGCTTGCTTGCACGTTGCACCCGGTTTCGCCCACTCCTGTGTCCTGTCCCGACAGGTCCTGTCGACAACACCGGTCCCTAGCGGAGGGAGAGCCCCGCCCCGCCCCGCCCCGCCCCCCTGACCGCCCTGAGGCGGCGGCCGCAGCTCTGCATGGCAGCGAGTGCCCCCAATACGACCACGCCCTGGGCACACCGATACATACGGGCCGTGACGTTCATGCTAGTGGCGGATGGCTGCCTGGTGGGTGGCCTCTGGCCTGCCGCGGGTTCGACTGCGGCGACGGTTGGCTGTTATACGGTTTTTGGCCCTGCGCGTTTTTTCCTGCCGGGACAGGGTTACGGCGGTACGGCAGTTACGGCCTTGTTCTTATCCATGATACTACTGCGGGTCATCGGTGATAGCCGCAGCCTCCTCGACACCTCGTGCTATTGCTACTGCGCCTGGGGCCTGGCTGCTTGGCCCCAGGCGGCTGAGCGGTCGCCGCCAGTCGCTTGGCTTGGCTTGGGGTCACACTCCTCTGCCACGTGGGTAGGCCCAGTTAGGTCCGTTAGGGCAGGGACGGCAATGTTTCCGTACTGGCTCTACCCTCGTAGTCTGGAACCACTGTAACCGTAGACCGCGTACACCGTGACAAGGCGTTAACGTACACGATGCGCTTGCGCCGCTGGTCCGGTGCGTCTTTGTTGCGTTCGAACGTTGTGGTCAAGAGGAATTGGCTGTTAGACCCTTCTAGCCTGTCCACTGTAGTCACATGACTCATACATATATTCATTGCTCTGCCAAAACTCTTGCGGAGTTGCGCTGAAGGTTAATATCTTAGGCATTCAGGGTTCGCTGCTTCGCTTTCATCGTGAGGTCGTTAGCTTCTGTTGAGCGATGTGAACTTTCCATACTGCCCTTTTGGCAATTCTTACAGTTAAATCGTTTAAGGACAATTTAGTAAAGCACCATTATGAAAAATGGATTCCTTACATGTGCCAGCATCAGCGCCCTAGGATCTGCGGGCACGCGCGCGCAATGGATAAATTTCAGAGTCATATGTAAAATTTCATGGTGCGGGTGCCACATCATGCATGGTAATATTCTATCCCAGCACGATAAAGATTATTGACGTGGGGTTTCTACGACGTAACCAGATGCATGCGTCCATTGGGTAGCTTTGTTTTGCAACTGACAACACTTGCTGCGCCAAAGCGAAGGGGCGTGAGGATGGTGCAGTGCGGACGAGCGTCGAACCCACATTTGTACTTCCATAGTCAGCCAGGATTCCTTGTTAGGAATATGTCATGAATATAATCATCCAAAATTCAACTGCATTTTCTTGTATGAGAGGTATTTTTGTGCACGGCTGTTCATTTACTGATTGTACGCGTACAACGATTGGGTTTGGACCAAAGGGGACTTGATTCCCTCAACAGCGCTTTACCATCTTACGTATTTATGATAAACGAATAGTGGCTCAACGTTGCATGTATCCTACCTTGCACAGATAGGAGTTGCGGACCTAACGACTCTACCTCGAGTCCACCTGATGTTCACTGGCAAATCCGGAACGAGGAGTGTTACCGCAATTGATGTGTGCAAGGCGACCAGGACAGGATACGTTGAACAACCCTAGGCTTTCTGTTCGGCAAACCCCGACATAGGGGGCCCGGCCCAGGTAGCTGTAGGAGGCCAATCGTATATTGTTTCCGTCTCATACATGCTTTTGAACGTCTGCTGAATTTCTTTTGACAAGGGGATACAGTCAAGGTAAGGTGGTTTCCAAAACCCCTGAGCCTTCAACATAGATCTAAGCAACGTTCCGATACCAGCGTTGCGTTGTAATTGAGACTTATTGGCTAGTCCAACCGAATAGGCCAAAGGCCTGGGCCTCCCTACCCTAGCTTACATCCGACGACTGACCACATTTTTCTCTCCTTCGTAGGTTTGAAGAAATTTAACACTTCCTTATTTAATGGAAGACATTTCAGGCACTGCAGCGTTGAGCCGTCCAGTAGCTTCAAGCTATCGGGGCTCGTCGGTGACGCTCCCGAACAGCGCCATCGCGAGCAATTCGGCGGCTCAGCAGGTGTCCATTAGTGATAGTGTATCCTCAACAATTGGCGGTACGGGACCCTGCGGAGCGCTGCCGGCATCGCCGTTCCAGTGGGATGTCGATGGCTCGCACACGCACGCGCTGGTGTCCCCCGTGATGCTGAACGGCAAGAAGAAGGGCGGTCTGCTATCCGGCCTCAAGAAGATGTTCCACCACACCAAAGCCGGGGACTCGGAACGCTCCGCGACCGGCGCCGGCCAGCGTCCGGCCGACATGTCCGTCACATCAGCCAACGGCAGCCCCTGCACCCGCGACTCCTCCGCCAGCGGAAGCGGCGCCACCGGCAAGATCGAGCGCGCCCTCAAGGTCCCCCCGGCGCTGCGCGTGCAGGCCAGCTCCAGCCGCGACCTCACGCTGGCCGCGCTGCTCACCTCGCCCGTGCGCGCGCCCGGCGCCCCCGTCTCCCCCTCCGTCCTCAACAGCCCCATGCCCTCCATGCGCCTCGAGCACACCACCTCCGCCGCCAACCTCAACATCTCCATCGCGGACGGCGAGGTGGTGTACACCTCCCCCGCGGAGCAGCAGCAGCAGCGGCTCTTCCCCAGCATGGCCGCCCTCCGTGCAGCCGGAGGCTCCGGACGCGGCCTTCCGGGCGCCTCCGGCCACCTGCCGTCCAGTCCCCTGGCCACCAGCATGTCCGCCTCACTGCCGGCAGCAAAGCCCTGGCCCTCAGCCCAGCAGCCGCAGCAGCCGCAGCACCACCCGGGGCAGCTGCAGCCGCCGCCTCACGGCAGCACAAGCAGCGGCGGCGGCGGCGGCGGCGGCGGCCTGCTGCACAAGAGCTACAGCAACGTGCTCCCCAACCCGTCGATCCTGTCCGGGGCGTCCAGCACCAGCCTCTCGCAGTGCCTCTTGCGGGGTGACTCGCAGGGAGAGGACTACCGCAGCAGCGGCTCCGGAACCAGCGGCCGCTTCGCCCTGCCGCAGATCATGTCGCCTAGGACGCCGGGGCAGGACAGCAGCCACCACAGCGTGAACGGCGGCGGCAGCGGTGGCAGCGGCGGCGTGTCGCCGAGCGGCGGCGGCGGCGCAGCGCGCGGCGGCAGCGGAGGCGGCGGCGCGCCGCCGGCGCCGGCGGCGGCGGAGACGGACCCGGCGGTGTACGACACATTTGACGGCGAGGAGGAAGACGACCTGCCGGGCACGTTGCTCCTGGGAATGAACCCCGCTGTGCCGTCGGCCATGCGGCGACGGAGGTGGGCGCTCGAAGATTACCAGGTGAGTGAGTGTGTGAGTGAGTGTGTGAGTGTGTGAGGGAGGGAGGGAGGGAGGGAGGGAGGGAGGGAGGGAGGGAGGTACTCCAGGGTTTATTGGTTTGCTGTTCGTCTGTGGTTTTTGGTTTCGTTTTCTTTATTGACTTGAGGGAGGTGGGTATCGGAGGGAGGTAGGGATTCCGCGGACTGGTTGGCATGAGGAAACGCCGACTGCCACCGGGAGGGAGGGAGGTAGGGAGGTAGCAGGCACAGCCTGCCTTCGGAAACCCCAGTTCAGACGGCCGGGGGATCACGACTAGACACCCCTGGCCCGGCTCGGGACGGGGGGAGGGTCGGAAAAGAGTGGGAATGGTGTTTTGTTTTCGTTGGCCGCTGGCCGATGGATGCGGTAGGCGTTGCGAGGGATACGGGGGTCGACCCGTGCGGACCTGGCCTCATAGAAAGAACAAACTCTGGAGAAAATTAGCCGGGCGGCAAGTGATAATGGCCACTCAAGATCACGCGTACGGTGGTGCCTAGAGCTCTGACAGCGGAAGCAGCGAAAGGGCCAGGCAGCCGCGCCTCAACTGGCGACGCCGTGTGAGCAACGGAGGGGTCCGGAGGCGCGTGCGAAGCAGAGGGGCAGCCGGCGAGGAGAGGGCTTGGGGACGCCGGGATGGGTCGGGGCTCCGGGTGTATACGAGAACTGAGCCGCAAGATGGGAATAAGATGGCAACGATGACAGGATCTCCGCCCGGTCCAAGTAACCGAAAGAACAGCCAACGTGATGCGGCGTGGCGTCGTCATTCGCACAACATTATTACAATCGACAGAATTACCCAACAGAAGAAAGCACGGGTTCATGCGGCGACCGCGCGTGCAATTGCTTGCTACAGCAGACAGCATGCCCAGCACGGCCAGCCCAGCCCGTGCCCGTGTGTGGAATGCAACAAAACGGACCACGACAGGGGGACACGGGCGACCGCTTCTTACATGTGGGCTCGTCCATCCCCTCCTCCCGCTTACATTTACGCCCTCCCCTCCTCCTCCCCCTCCCCCCTTGACTCCTGTGCCACGTATCGGTTCCCCAATCCATTCCTCCCCCCTTCCCCAGGTCGTCAAGCGCATGTACAAGGGCTCCACCTCGGCTGTCTACCGAGCCACCTGCCTCCGCTCGGGCATCATGGTGGCGCTCAAGGTGCGGCTGTGGGGCGGGGCGGGGCGGCTGTGGGGCAGGGCGGGGCGGCTGCGGGCCTGCTAAGCTGCCCTGCAACCCCTCCCTCCCTCCCGTGTCCTTCCCAGCCCCGGACCTTTGCTCTGGCAGCAGCGCTGCTTGAGAATGTCCACAAATTTCCTATACCCCTCCCTCCCCCTCCTCCCTCCCCCTCCTCCCTCCCCCTCCTCCCTCCCCCTCCTCCCTCCCCCTCCTCCCTCCCCTCCTCCCCCCGCAGGTCTACTTCCTCAACAAGGTGCCCATCAATGTGGTCCACATGATCCGGCGGGAGATCGAGCTGCACGTGCCGCTGGTGCACCGCAACATCGTCATGCTGTACGCCGCGTTCCAGGACGAGGTGGGCAGCTGTCGGGTGGTCCTTTGGGTCCGACATAGGATTAAACCCTATTCCCCCACCCAAGCCAAGCCCGCCCCGCGAGCCAAGCGATGTGCCAAGACATCGACCCGCCGGCCCTCACCGACCCGCCGGCCCTCACCGACCCGCCGGCCCAGCATGGGCAACAGGGAAATCATAACAGCGGCAGCGGGGTGAAGGGCCTAGGGGTTTTGACACAGCGCCGCCCGCCGCAGGCCTCATATACACCGCGCCCGCGCTCCTGCGTCTCCTCCTGCCCCCTCAGCTGCCCCCTCTGCTGGCCCCTCTGCCCCGCCCCTCTGCTGCCCCCTCTGCTGGCCCCCCTCGCTGCTCCTCCCCTTGCAGAAGCACATCGTGTTGGTGGAGGAGTATGCCTCCCGCGGTGACCTGTTCGGCATCCACCGCAGCATGAACTGTCGCCTGACGGAGACTCAGGTGGGGGCGGGGGGGAGGTGGCGGGGGGGGGGCGGGGGACCGCCCGGGGAAGGCCAAACTCGCGCCTTCACGGAGCCCTCGGGGAGGCCAGCTGCGGATCCTCGCGATCGGACGCGTGAGGATCGTCAGGAGGGGCTCCGTGGGGCCGGTCAGGGCCGCAGCTGGCAGGCTTCCGGAGCACCCAAGAGGCGAGGCGGACCAGACAGGCGGATGGGGGGCTGGGTTTGTGGGGTGGGGTGGGGCGGGGTGGGCGCTGGCGGCCTGGCGACCCAGGGTCCCTGCCCTGCCCTGCCCTGCCCTGCCCTGCCCTGCCCTGCCCTGCCCTGCCCTGCCCTGGCCGAGGGGATCCCGGGGGAGGATGGAGGTGTGGGTGCTGCGGGGGCGACGGCTGCGTTTTTGTGTATTTGGTTGTTACCCCCCTGGCGTGGGCACCGGCGATGATGCTGAGCACCCCTCCCACATCTCCCTTTTTTGAACCAACCCCACCTTCCTCTTTTCATGGATGGACATTGCGTGTCGTGGCGGTACAGACTTCGGAGCTCATCCTGACGCCCTTCCTGGACGCGTTGTCGTACTTGCACGTGCGGGGCATCATGCACAGGGACATCAAGCCGGTGAGGGGCGCCGGGGAGGGGCGAGGGGGGGAGGGGGGAGGGGCGCCAGGGAGGATGAAAACGAGTAGTACGGAGTACGGAGTACGGAGCCGTGAGGCAGAGGGGGTCGTCTGGCGGGACGACGACGGTATCTGAGGGACGGAGGGTCTGATTAAGAGTGCTGTGCTAGGCCAGGAGGACATGGGGTTGGGAGGGGAGGGGCGGGTGCGCGAAGGGGTGTGGCCACTGGTGCGGCGGCCACCACCGCGGAGTCCCTTCCCCGCTGTCTCCTTTCGCTCAAAACAAGCGTGTGTGAGAGGGCGTGTGGACCCCCGTGTGTGGATACAAAAAATCTGAGCCGCGAGAAATGAGGAGTCCAGCTCGGCCGAACATGAACATGTGTTTGTGTGATTACGGAAGAGACCCGTTTTTGTGTGTGTGTATGTGTGTGTGTAAAAGAGAACTGAGCCGCGAGAAATGAAGTCCAGCGTGTATATGTGTGTGTGTAGGACAGACATTGGGGTGTGTGTTTATGGCCCCCACACGGCCGGGTGTCACGAGGTACGAGTCTCAGCGGCGGCTTGCTGGCGTACTGTGCCTTGCCGGCCTTGCCCACCCTCCCCCTTCTCTTCATCCTCTGCAGGAGAACATCCTTTTCACGAACGACTGGACCCTCAAGATCGCGGATTTTGGCGTCAGCATCAACGTGCACGACGAGCGCGCGGTGACGAGGACCGGGACAGGTGGGCGGCGGACCCGTGGGTCACTCCACTCGCGGCGGGGGGAAAGGCGCTGCTATAGTGGGGATCAATCTTCAACGGTCAACGGTTACGTGAGGATCACGGGACGGACGTCGGGCGGGAATGCAGAGGATTCGAATGTGACCGTACTGCAGTACGGTGTACGGCAGGAGGAATGGCGCGTTTGCGGAGAGGCGGGGGGGGGCTGCCTGCCGTGCCAGCGTGCGGTGGGTTCGGACTTGGGGAGTGCGTGATGCCACCCGGGTGGCGCGCCCAGGGCTCCGCCCGCTCGTCCTTCCTGTGGGTCCTCCCGACCTCACCCCACCCGCCGCTCCCCTTCGCGGCCCCCTGCCGGCCATGTTGGCCCCCCCGACCCCACCTCACCCCACCCAACCTCACCCCACCCCATTTCACCCGACCTCACCCCACCCCACCCCCACCCCCACCCAACCTCACCCCACCTCACCGCCATCTACTGCCCCGAATGGACGCCTCTCTGGCCCACCACCCTCCGGCTCCTCGCCCTCTCCACCACCACCTCGACAGCGGACTACATGGTGAGAAGGGCTTCCTCTCCTCTCCTCTGCTTGGCTCTCCGCTCCTCTCCTCTGCTTGGCTCTCCTCATCAGCGGAAGTGGGCCGGCGGGTGGGCGGGCGGGCAGCACACAACAGGCCGCGCGTCGCCAATGAGGGGAAACCGGTCGGGAGGAGATTGGATGCCGGGCCGGATATGGGGCGGAAGGGCGGCGGGTGGGGAAGGAAATGACAAGGGCGCAGACAGACCCAGGACCCAGCCCATTGAGATATACCTGTACCTATACCTATACCGTGTACAATCATTACGGGTGCAACCGTTACGGCTTACGGGTGCCTGAAATGCGAAGCGCGAATCGCCACCGGACGCGAAGCCGCCTCGCAGAAGGGGGCCTGCCTGGAGCCCCTCCGGGATGCGCCTGAGCCTGGACGCCCGGTGTTCCTCGACAGACGTGCACCGGTGCCGCTCCCTCCCACCCCACCCCACCCCACCCCACCCCACCCCACCCCACCCCACCCCATCCCCATCCCCACACATACGCGTGGTCCCCAGGCCCCCGAGGTGGAGCGCTGTCCGCTCAAGCACGCACCCGAGGACAACAAGAACAACCCCAACCTGGCGTACACGCCGGCCATCGAGTGAGTGCCGCGGAGACCCGGGGCGGGGGGAGCGCAGGAGCGGGCCCAACTAACTCCACCCCACACTCCACACTCGTTCATTTCTGGGTTTCATCATACTTGTTAACCCCCACACTCACCCCACTCGCTCCCGGTCCCATGCCCGCCTGTGTGCCTGTGTGTCAGCATCTGGAGCGTGGGCGTCCTGGCGTACGAGATGCTGGTGGGCTTCCCGCCCTTCGTGTCGAACGGCAGCGCGGAGGAGGGCGGCGGGGGCGGGGCCGGCGGGGGCGGGGGCGCGCGCCCCGGCATGGCGGCGTTCCTGGCGGAGCAGGCCACCCGCAAGACCCTGCGATTCCCCGCCTCCGTGTCGACGGCCGCCAAGGACTTCATCATGGCCACCCTCAATGAGAACCCGGGGGACCGGCCCACGGCGCAGCAGCTGCTCAAGCACCCCTGGCTGTTCAAGGCGGCACGGGTGCGGAGGCGGGATGGAATATCATATATCTGATTTATAGATAAATATATTTAATATACATAATATTATATATATTACACTATAATATAATATATAACTTATATGTATATATACTATGTATTATATAATATATGTATATAATGTATTATGTATGGGATGGGGGCCTGGGTGCGATGTAGATGTGTAAAGTTTTATTCAGTCCGCCAGGCAGGGGAAAGGGGGGAGGGGTAAAACGAAAGAGAAGCCCAAACGATATCAGTCGGGGAAGGTGTGTGTGTGGGGGGGGGGTTGACGACAAGTCCAGACAAGCGCAACCTCCAGGCCTGTCCCCGGTTGCATTGCTGGACACGGGTCTGCTTATTCGCGGCTCAGCTTTTCTCTTTGATAACACACACACCTTACCTCCAAACCCCGCCTACCTCCACACCCCACTCGCAGCGGATGAGCAACACCGCCGCCGCGTCCCGCCTCTCCAACACCAACCTCTTGGCGGCCCAGTACTGAGCGGGGAGTGCGGGGCCCTGGTCCGCATCCGCCCCACTAGCGCTCCCATGTAATCGTGCTTATTGGTGTGTGGTGTAACGTCCGCGGATGGGGCCTCCGGGGTCGCCTCACCTCGTCGCACCGCGGGCAGGAAAGCATGGCGGGAGGGGGGTGTAGGTGGGGTGGCGATGGTGGTGGTGATGGTGATGGCGGTGGTTGCGACGGTATTCTTGATTCAATTTCTCTTGACTCATCTGATGTGTTCTGATCTGATCAGATCTGGAATCAAAGGGACCAGATGCTCCGTCCCCGGCGGATTGACGCAGCAGCCGCTGGAACCAACGCGGCAGATACGGTCCGTCGTCCTGTCTCGTGTCCACCCCACCCCACCCTCTCGCCATACGCTCCCCCGAACCACACCCCCTCCACAAACGGAGTCCCCTCCACAAAGGGAGTCCCCGGGGCAGCCGGAAATGGGGGGGGGCCTCCAAGGGGGGGGGGCGGTGGGGATTTGAGCAGCCAGTACTGCTTCAGGGGGGAGGGCGAGGGGGTTGGCAGCAGCGGACGTTTGCCAGTCGGGGGAATCGATGGGGGCTTCCCGAATGTTCGGAAGGCTGGAGCGCGCGAGACGTCGAGTGGCAGGACGTGGCGTGTGCAGCCTGGAGGTGGTGGTGCAGGAACGCAGCAGGAGGAGGCTTTCCGCATGGGTAGCCACACATGGCTGTGCTGTGCTGTGCTGTGCTGTGCTGGATGTCCCCCCGCTGGCATGTGTTCGCATGCGGCACTGGAGCAGCAGCAGCAGCAGTGTCAGGAGCAGCAGTGTCAGGGGGAGCAGCAGCAGCAGGAGTGAGCAGCAGCAGGAGTGAGGAGGAAGCGGCCGCCTCGCTGTCGCGATTTCGTAGCTGGCTCGTTGGCGCTTGTTTCGGTGTTCACTGATCGCAAGGGAGGGGAGGGGGCCGCAGCGCCCGACGGGGTTCTCGCGGGGTGGGGGGTGGGGGGTGGGGGGTTGCCGCGGTGGGGAGGTTCAGGGGCTGCTGGATCCCCACCGGGGACGGCCCCTGCTGCGGAGCGGATTTGCGATTGCGCTGTAGCTTGAGTTTGTGGTGGTAGTTGGTGGTGATGGTTGGCTGATTTTTTCAGTGGCTTCCGTTGATAGTTGGTAGTTGAAATTGCGGTTGCGGTTGTGGGGGCCCTTCGTCGTACTGCGGTGAGAACGTCTGATCGCGTCTCGGTGGCAGGGGGGTGGCGGCGTGATGTGGGTTTAGCGAGAGATACGCCAGACGTGGGTGTGTGTGTGTGTGTGGGTGTGAATGTGTGTGGGTGTGTGTGGGTGTGGGTGTGGGTGTGAATGTGTGTGGGTGTGGGTGTGAATGTGTTTGGCGAAGAACCCGCCTGACCCAAACACACCCGTGTGTGTGTGTGTCTGTCATTCTTCTCGCACAACCAGGACAGGGTGGGAGGGGGCAAGCCTGGTCGCGCTTACTCGAGGTCCCTAGCTGCATGGCTATGTTGTTTGTTTCTCCTCCTCCTCCTCCTCTTCCACCGTATTCGCCGCCGGGTTGGCCAGGAGGAGTACGTTTCGTATTTCTGAATGTGTACGGGGGGCTCGTTCGCAGGCAGGGCAGCAGTGGGTGGGTGCGATGGGTGCAGCAGTGCTAAAATGTGTTCCGATGTGGACCTTGTGTCCGATATGGGGTGTGTGTGTGTATCGTTACATATATCTGCCGGGCCGACGCTGGCCGGGGGCGCTAACCCGCCCCATACGGGAGACCGCCGAAGCATGTGTGTGTGTGTGTGTGTGTGTGTGTGTGTGAGAGAGAGAGAGAGAGAGAGAGAGAGATGTGTGTGAGATATGTGTGTGTATGTGTGTGGGGGGGTAAAATGGGGAGAGAGTGCGGTGCGCGCCGGGACACCCCGGTCCGCAGTGCCACCGGTGCTCCGAAACCAGCTGTCCTCGAGCTCCCTGCCGCGGGCCTGCAGGGGCGAGGCGCGAGGGGGAGGTCGGGGGCCGGGAGCCCTGATCAAAATCTTTCGACAGCGTTTGATGCATTCCGCTGGCGCTGCTTTAGCTCTTTGCTCCTTGCCGAGCTTCACACACGCGCGTGTTCGTCGGTGGTCGGGCGGGAGTTTTCCTCATGCACGGAGGCCGTTAAAGGTGGCCGTTTACTGCGCCCGGAAAAAAACAGTACATGCCGGTATGCCGGTATGCGCACCAGCCTGCCGGAGTTTGGGGGGTATGTGGATTCCGACCACCCAAGTTCATGGGCCGATGGGGATGGCGAGGCGGCGGCGCTACACGGGGCGGGCGGGTAGTCCCACGCGGCGGGGAGGGCGGCGCGGCTTCTGGAAGGGGGTCTCCCCACACCCAAAGCGCCAGCGCCCGTCGGCCCCTGCGCGAATTTTCAAGGCTTTTAAATTTTAGGGGTTTATTTTTATGGGGCCGGAGCCCCAGAATTTGGCTCCGTGGATGGCCCGTGGCTGGGCTTCCACCGCGCGGCAGGGTACGGTCCAGCACCGCTGCGTGCATCGCAATGCATCGCGATGGGATGTACCCTCCAACCCCCACCCCAACCCTCCCCGGGGCCCAGGCGCCCGCACGGTCAGCACCTGCTGCTGCGCGCGCGTATTCGAGTAGAAACGGAATTTTACGGATTTACGAACGCCATCGGTCTGGAACGGCCGGCAAGGCCGGCAGTAGGTAGGTTGGAAGGTGGGTGGATTTCTCTTGCTATCTGCAGGCAGACAGGCAAGATATGTAGGTCGGTAGGTAGGTAGGTCGGTAGGTAAGCTCAAGCGGCCAAATGCGTTTTTGGGGGAGGGGGCGGGGGAAGCTGTCATCAGAACCTCTTCCGCGCTTCAGGTCGGACCGTTGGGCAGCTACACAACCGGGGGGGGGGAGACCTTCACCCATTAGACGGGGGGCCCCTAGGGGCGCTGGACCGAGTGCGAATTCCTCCCTCACCCACCCTGCGGCGCGCTAAGATGGGGCGCCTGCTGGAAGGAACCGGAGGGGCCCAAGTTGAACCCGGACTTCTGTGTATTATGGTGATTTGTCTTGCGCGTGACCGGCGGCTCGGTGGTTTTTGGCTGCGGGATGCAGCCGCGGTCTCAGAGCGGGATGCGGGATGCAAGTTTCAGAGCAGGATGCTGGTTTTGGAGCGGGTGTCGTATTTTTGGAGGTCTCGTACGTACAGGGGCGGGGGACGGGGGCGGGGGTGTCGCGGAGATTGGTGAGGAGCTGGACCGGTGGGGAGGTGGCCGCTCCGGAACCCCTTTCCACCCGGCCACTCGCCGGTTTCTCGTCCGGACCGAAACGGACAGTCGGGCCGCACCCCGGGCCCGGACAGTCGGGCGGGCCCTGCCCCTCCATGAACCCCCACAAACCTCACCTTCGCTTTGCGCCAGCAGCACCTACCCGGAAGCCCGCCACGTGCCGAGTCCACGTCACACGGCTGTGTAGCCTCGTCGGCGCGCCGTTGTCGTGGGCGGCCACGTGCGGCGGTTGCAAGGGGCCTGGCAGCCTCCTGGTCACGTCCATTTGCGCAGTACCAGTAATTATAATGATAAGAATCTTCATCCACTCCCAAGTCTATTCAGTAAGTAATGGAAACGCAAGGGAGAGACGGATCGCCGCCAGAGCGGTGTCGCTTTTATGTCCTGGAGTTGGCGGCTGGTGGCTGGTGTATTGCACCGAATGCCGCCCGGCGGATGAGAGGGCCGTCGGCCCGGCCTGGCCCGGCCCTGTCCGCCGGGGCTCGCGCCACCACGTGCTGTGCGTGCTGTGCCACACATCCACCCCCCTCCCGACGATGACCGACTGGACGGATCCTCCTGCGAACAAATAGCCGGCGTGCATGACTGTGTGTGTGTAAAAGATAACTGTGTGTGTGTCTATCTGTTCGCTGCAGTACGGTATGGGGTGTGGCTTCGGAGCCCCGGGCCTGCTTTCGGCCGATTATGTTGGTTCGTTTGGTCGGGGCCCCGCTGAACCCCCCGGTCTGGTTTGGTTTAAACCCCTTGCATCCTGAAGAGGGATGACGATCACGTTCTGCAAACAGTGTGTGTGTGGCAACAAGTGCGATCTTGCAGGCGATGAGGGCGGACTCGCTGCCGCCGACGCGGGACATGCCGCCGAAGTGCGCACAGGGTCGGTCGTCCGCGTGTGCGTCTGTTGAGCGAGGAACCCGCAACCGCCCACAGTCAGGCGTGTGTGTGTGTATGTGTGTTTGTGTGTGTGTGTGTGTGCGCCAGTAGGTTTGTGTTCGTCGGCTATCAAGGCAGCGTGCAGACAAGGGGATGCCCCCGTGTGTGTATGTGTATGTGTGTGTACGGTATAGTACGGCAGGTGGTAGAAGGTTGGATTCATTGGCGGCGCCGTTGTGGCCGGCCGCCCATCGGCGTCTCCCCCGCCCGCCTCACCTCAACTCCCCGACACTCACTCCCCAGCCCCACCCTGGCGCCCTCCCCACGCGGTGCCGCACCCCCCTCCTCCTGCTCCTCCTCCTCCCCGGGCTGTCGGCTGCGGTCGGTCGGTTTGTAGCGGGGATACCCGGCAGAAGGTCCGGGAGTAGGATGCATGTGTGTGAATAACAGATCTGAGCCGTGTGTGTAATTGTGTGTGTTTACTGCTTAGCGAAGAAACCCACCCCTAGGGTGTGCGTGTGTAGGGGAGGGGAGGGCCCGCACTGAATGTCTTCGGATGCACCGGACTGCAGCTGGTAGGTCAGATCGGGTATTCTTCCAGTCATCCCGATTGATCGGTTTTGATTCTCGTGTGCGTGCGTGTGGGGTCCGTATGCGTGCGTGTGTGTGTGTGTATTGCCGCGGGGGAGAGAGGTAATGCTGCTGCTGCAGAGGCTGCACGCGCGGGGCAGCTCCCATTCATCGTCATCGGAGCTACGTGATGGGATGGGAGGATTGGGTTGGCAACACTACGTATTGTACGGCAGGGGCCCTGCAGTAACCTCGGCGGCGGCGCCGCCGCCACAAGGCGGTCACTGATCGAGGTGACGAGGGGGGGCCCGCGATGGCGGGGCCCACGGGGCTCGGTCTGGCAGTCAGTCCGTCCGGCTGGGTCGTCTGTGAGGCAGTTGGCCGTGTTGTTCCTGAGCCGCTGTTCACACCTCCTCTTCCTTTGTCGATAAAAGACAGCGCCAAGTCGCGAAAAGTCACCGAATGCGTGGACCGTGGGTGTCCGGTTGGCCGATTCCACCTCCGCCGCGCCGCCGGCGGTGCTTGTGTCTGTGCAGTGCCGTTACGCATCCGGACGCGAGTGGCAGGTGCGTGTGGTGCACAGGAGGGTCACGGAACAGCGGGTGAGGGAAGGGAGATGTGTGCAACATGAACTCTGTAACGTTCATGTATTCATTCATGATGTCATGAACGATTGGGCGGGCGGTGTCGGGTGCGTGTCGGTTGGTGGGTCGTTAGGACGTCCAACGGATTCCACCTTCTGTCCGCCCTCCGGCCACCTAACCCGCGCCTCGCCACTCCCAGCTCACCACCCCCAGCTCACCACCACCAATCATGCTTGAAGAGGCACGTGGGCCCGTTCTTACATGAAAACACGCACACGCACTCAGCAGTTCTGTGGCATACCCCATACCGGAATTTTCCGGGCTGAGCCCTGCCCCTTGCAAGTCCCGCACTCCTGCTCTGCCTGCCTACGAACACACCCTCTCTCACGGCTCAATCCTCTCACCTGGACAGTCGCTCCCTCCCCCCTTCCCCTCCATCGCCGCCGCCCATCCGTTCCTCCACCGGCCCTACCTGCCTCCCACGACCGCCCTCTCCCCCCCCCACCGCCTTTGACCTAACCCGGCGGCCCAGATCCCATCTCGCCTGCGGTCGGTTCCCCGGGGGGGGGCCTCCCCACCGCCATCTTGACCGTCTACCCGCCGCCACATCCCACATCCCACACCCCACCACCACCACCATCACCTCACACACGCCGTTCGACCACATCAAGCGCGGGCACCACGTCCTGAAGCAGCTACGCCCGTCCCCTTCCTTGTGCCTCGTCCCCCCCCACCACCACACACAGACACACATCCTAGCCCCCAAAGCCCCTAGCTATCGCGGGGAAGCCTTCCCCTTCCCCTCCCCCCCCAAACACACACACACATGGGAGGTTGGTGTGGGTCGGGCGGGTTACATTTCTACACACACACACACACACACCTCGCTCTGGCTCTTCTACACACACACACACACGCCTCGCTCTGGCTCAGCTGGGCAGGCAGGCCTGCCGGAGGGTGCAACCCTAGCTATTACGATTAGGTTGGGACGCGGGACCAGGCTAGTTTTACCGCACCAAGCAGGGGCGCGCCTCCGAAACGCGCCCTGGGTGCTGCAAGGACTTGAGGAGGTTGAACAGCGGACTGCGAGGCGCAGACCGCCCGGGATGGGCCTTCGCCCACTCCCTTGAGGGGGCACAGCGGTCACCGATCCTCGGGGATCGGGCACGCGCCCTAGGTTGAGAGCGAGGGGACAGAGGCCCCTTACGCCCCTTTCCCCCGTATCCGGGGGAAAGTGCTTCGGCGGTCTCCCGTATGGGGCGGGTTAGCGCCCCCGGCCAGTGTCGGCCCGGCAGATATGTAACGATTCACACACACACACACACACACACACACACACACACACACACACACACACACACATGGTCGACATACTTCGCCCTGGCATATTGGTAACTCTGGTCTCGGTCTCAGTCGTCGGTTGCATTACTGGACACGGGTCTGTTTTTTCGCGGCTCAGCTTTTCTCTTTGATAACACACACACACACACACACACACACACACACACACACACACACACACACACACACACACACACACACACACATGCCCCACCCAGAAGCCCTGGCGGCGGCTACCGGGTGGCAATCGCGTCCATCCAGCCCACCAGCTGACGGCACAGCCTCTGGATGTCCGCCTGCTGCTGCTGCTTGAGCGCCTGCACCAGGCCGTCCGCGGGGGTGAAGACGGTGCCGGGGGGCGGGGCGGGCAGGTCGCCGCCGCAGGGGGTCAGGTGGTTGCCGGGCAGGGTCAGCAGCGTGACGCCTGCGGGGGAGGGGGGGAGGCAGGCAAGCCGCCGGGAGGGGTAGAGGCAGGGGGCGCTCAGGAGCGGGGGGGAAAGGGGAGGGGGAACGGGCCGCTTTCTGCGGTTTTGCTGTCGTGGTGGATCAGCAGGGGTTTGGGGAGGGAGCCGCGCAGTCCCACCACACCCCATCTATGAAATTGTGGGCAGCCCCCCGTCTCCTCGTACCGTATCGTACCGTATCATACCGTATCGTACCATACCGTACCGTACCGTGCGGATGCGGAGGGCTCGACGCCGCTAGGTCTGCAGCCCCCGAGCCCCCAAGGCCGGGCGGCCTCCCGATTTCTCCTCGCCTGTTGCCCTTTCCTCCAACTCACTCCCCGTCGCTCCCCTGGCCCCTCCCTCACCCCTTACCACCGATTTCCTGTATCCTCCCCCTCCTCCTGCTGCTCTGGCATGACGGGCCTCCTCTCCCCCACCCGCATCTGACCCGCAACGGGTGCCACCTCAATGGCCTCGGCACCCGCCCCTGGTCTCCGGTCTCGGTGGACCTCACCTGAGGCGTATGTGTACGGCCGGCTGGCCAAGCACTCCGGGCTCATCCCCCCAACCCCTCTCCCCAGCTCCTCCCGGCCCCAGCCCCGCGCTCACCTGTTCCCAGGCTCCCTCGCAGCAGTGAGGCCATCTCCGCG
Source organism: Eudorina sp. 2006-703-Eu-15 (assembly GCA_003117195.1). Classification (NCBI taxonomy): domain Eukaryota; kingdom Viridiplantae; phylum Chlorophyta; class Chlorophyceae; order Chlamydomonadales; family Volvocaceae; genus Eudorina; species Eudorina sp. 2006-703-Eu-15. Next base: position 693,450 of record BDSI01000039.1, read on the forward strand.
CTCTCATCGATTGAGTCGTCCGAGAAGCGCACCACCAGGGTGGGGGACACGGCGTAGTCGCGGGAGATGATGGCCCGGCTCTCGGCGGGGGAGGGGAAGAAGTCCGTGGCGCCGTTGCCGACCTGAATGAATGAAGCAAGGAAGGAAGGAAGGAAAAAAGGGGTGGCCGCGGCCTCGGTGGTGGCGAGCGGGGTAGGGTCGGGTGGAATGGGACGGGGTGTCCAACCCAACCCAACCAGCGCCGATGTGTGTAAACCGCACCGCGATCACACGACCCCGTCCAGATGGTTGATCCTCCTCCGCCCCCACTCCGGGGTGGCCCCGCACCTCGTTGAAGACCGCGGGGATCTGGTCCAGCAGCAGCCCCGCCCCGGACAGCTGCCCCGCCCGGTCCAGTCCCAGCTCGGGGGGCAGCAGCGAGGCCACCCCGCGCAGCAGCTCCGAGCCCGAGGTGGGCAGCGGGGGCAGGCCGGCCAGGGGCAGCGGCAGCGGCAGGTTGGCCAGGTTGGAGGAGAGGGCGGCGAGGTCGGGCAGGTTGGCCCGGGCGGCCTGCATCGCTCCTGGGAGGCTCTCCATCAGGCCCGGCACCGGGATGGCCTCCTTCACCTGCCTGAGGGGGGGGGCGTGTGTGTTTGTGTGTGTACAAGGAAACTGAGCCGCGTGAAGGGCACTGCGTTTGTTAAATGAGACGGCCGCTCAGGGTGTGTGTGTGTGTGTGTGTTTGTGTGCGACGGGTTGGGGCGGGGTGTGGTGAGATTGTACGAGGTGTGTTTGAGCGTGCCGATGGGTCCATGGATGTTGTATGCTGTGGGGTGTGCTGCGGTGCGCAGGCAGAGTTCCAAGGGCGAGGCCCCCCTCCCCCTCCCCCTCCCCCTCCTGGAGCAAAGGATGGAGAAGCGCAGGAAGTTATGTGCCGGGTGGGGCGGGGCCCGGGGCCGGGTGACCTCCCGCAAGTGACATCCAACCTTTGGGAACCCGGCGCCTTTGGACCGCTCGGCCCCCCGGGGAGCTGAGCGACCCCAGGGGAGGCTCCGAAACCTGTTCCGGAGCCAGAGGTCTTGTCGCACCCTGGCACGCCTAAACCCTGACCCTCGCCTTCCCTCCCTCGCCTCCCATCCTCTCCCTCCTCACTTGTTGTTGAAGGACATGACGATGTTGGAGTCGGTGGCTCCAGGGAAGAAGCTGCCGATCAGGAGATGCAGCAGCGAGCCGTTGGAGTGGCCCAGGCCAAAGGTGGGAACTCCAGGGGGCGCGGCCTCAGACAGGCCACTGCTGCCGCTGCTGCTGCTTCGGGCCCGCAGCTCGTCCAGCGAATCCAGGAACTGCTGTCGTACAGCTTTGGCGCACTCGTCGTGCCGGAAGGTGACCGCGTACGGCGTGGCGACGGCGGTGTAACCCGCCGCGGCCACGGACTCGAGCACCAGGCCGTACGCCACCTGGCAGGCGATTTCAGATGCGAAGGGGGGAGAGGGGAGGGGAGGGGAGGAGGGACGGGGGGTGGCGCAACCACAGCCAGCACACGCCAACGTCAACACACGGCCGCACCCTCCACGCGGGCTCCACAAAACACCACAGGCGGTTAGTGGACGACAGCAACGGAGGGGCCGGTCAGCACCCCACGCAAGTGCGGGCGTGGATGTGCGCGGCCGGGTCGCGGGGGGAGCAGGGTGTGGAGTCAGGGAGCGAGGGCGGGCGAGGGTGTGGAGTCAGGGAGCGGGGGCGGGCGAGGGTTAAATTGAGAAAAATAAATAAACCCCCAGAACGAACCCGGGCACACGCGGGCGAGGGTGTGGAGTCAGGGAGCGGGGGCGGGCGAGGGTGTGGAGTCAGGGAGCGGGGGCGGGCGAGGGTTAAATTGAGAAAAATAAATAAACCCGCAGAACGAACCCGGGCACACGCGGGCGAGGGTGTGGAGTCAGGGAGCGGGGGCGGGCGAGGGTGTGGAGTCAGGGAGCGGGGGCGGGCGAGGGTGTGGAGTCAGGGAGCGGGGGCGGGCGAGGGTTAAATTGAGAAAAATAAATAAACCCGCAGAACGAACCCGGGCACACGCGGGCGAGGGTGTGGAGTCAGGGAGCGGGGGCGGGCGAGGGTGTGGAGTCAGGGAGCGGGGGCGGGCGAGGGTGTGGAGTCAGGGAGCGGGGGCGGGCGAGGGTGTGGAGTCAGGGAGCGGGGGTGTGCAGTCAGGGAGCAGGGGCTGGCGAGGGTGTGGAGTCAGGGAGCGGGGGCGGGCGACGGTGGAGCCGGAAGGTATACCTGGGGTGCTGCGCCGGCGAAGGCCCCTCCGAGGAAGTGCACCACTCCCTTGGCTCGGTAGCGGGGCGCCACCACCCAGGCGCCCGTGTCCTGCGGGCCGCAGTGGGCACAGCGGCGAATAGGGGACGAGGGGGCCGTGGTGTATGGATTGGGGAACCGATGCGTGGCACAGGAGTCAATACCGGGGGGCCGTGGTGGTGGTGGTGGTGGTGGTGGCTCGGGGGATGATTGACAAAGGTCATGTGAGGCGTGTCTGCGACGTCGTCGGCTGAAGTGCTTTTGACTCGCGCCGGTCCGACTACTGACGCGAGGTGCAGAAGCCTTCAGCGGGGAATATCCGGCTCACACGAAGCTCTGACGCATACTTACCAACTTTGTCACATTTACTGAAGCTACAGCGCGGACAGCGGTTCTCCGGCCTACAACCACTCCACGACCGCGGACAGCGCAGGCGCGCTGACCAGACGTGTTGACGCGATACAGAGATATACTTTTGCTCATCATCGCGGTATCTAAAGTAAAGCACCTCTGATATTGGCCAATCCTGGTACCCTGGCCGTCAGTATGTTTTTGTGGTGGGAGTTAGGTGGTTGACTTCCAGTCGCTTCATATAAATTGCAAATTATGGTATAGGGTTTTGCAAGGTTATGCCGAACGCCACGACGTGCAATGAGTGCTTAGGATTAAGCATGTCATGACCGTTGGTTGAACGGTATCACACCACAGGATGCGTCCTCTAGACGCAAAACAACCTCCTGGATCATGCAATAAATTACCCTAATTTGCCATGCACGGTTTTCCCCCTCCTACAGCAAGTCACCATGACTGAGGGCAACTGAATTTGCGCTGATGCGCCATGCACGACATCCTCCATCCTGATGCAAAGTCAACCAAGTATTACTCGTGCCATGATTTTGCGCACACAGGCTAATTCGCCATGCACCGACTTTTCCCACCCTATAATACGGCAAAGCAGCCTTCATAACAGACATTAGCAAATACTAAGACATTGTGATTATTATTCTTATTTAAACTTAAACGAGAGTTGTGCACGGACAGGTCCGCTGGCGCTCGCAGCGGCGCAAGGGCGCGCAGGCCAACGCTAGGGCGAAACGCTGCGTTACGGGCATGGCCTATAGCATGTGGAGCGATCAATGTGCTGTCCATAACCGACCACCACTGTGTCATCCACCCACAGCTTCTGTTGGGCGCGGCGGCATCATCAGGATCGCTGCGCTCCAACACAGGGCCGCCTTCTTTGGCGGCCGAGACGGCCCTCAACGAACACTCTTGCCAGCGCCTACTAGCGGGCCGCTGCTCGCCTCGCGCCCGCGTGCGACGGTAGTTCCGCGAGCTGCCCTGGCGTCCATGTTCGCCACCCTGGCGCCGGACATGGCCCATCACGCGCTCGTGGCCGCGAAGCTGTTCTCGGCCTTCGTTGCCGTCGGGACGGGTCTGCTGGCGGCAGCAGCCTGGCTGGACGCCAAGCGGAAGACGCAGAAGCCGGAGGTGCAGTACGCGCCCACACAGGTGGGTAGGGAGGGAGGGGGGCAGCGGCGTCCGAACCCGCGCGGGGGAGCCCTCCCGCATCCGCCATCCGGTGTTCATTCTGCCGATGCGGAGAGGTCAACTCTCTGTAATGTCATGTGTAACGCTCGCGTCTCGGACCTGATCTTGGGTCTTCGAATCGATTGGTCCCCGACAGGAATAACTGTCAATATGTCCGGCATTTGTCATATGCCAGGTAGTGGCCGCCGCTCCGCGGGCGGCCACGCAAACGACACCGCATCGTGCTCACCTCCACCCGGCCTCACCAGCAGGCCTCACCACTCCAGCCAACTTGTCCGTCGCCCCTCCCCGTCCCCCCCAACCCCCACTCCCCTCCCCGCCGCGCGGAACCCCGCCTGCCGACCCAGTTCAACGAGCGCGTCCTGCGGACCTGCCCCACCCTGGAACTGCCGTACGAGCCGCTGCCGTTCTTGACCAATCCGGTGAGGGGACTGCGGTGGGGGATGACGGGGGCAGGGGCGGGGTTGTGAATGGGGGTAATGATTGGGGCGGCGGCGGGGTGTGTGTGGGGGGTGGATGAGTGAGGGGGCCGGGGGCGGTGTGTGTGGGGGGGGTCGTGAGGAGGGCGGGGGCGGGGAGCCGGGTGAGGGGATGGGGGAGGGGTTTGGGGAGGGGTGGGGGGAGGGGTGGGGGGAGGGGTTTAGGGAGGGGAGGGGGAGGGGTTTGGGGAGGGATTTAGGGAGGGGGAGGTGGAGGTGGAGGCAGGCGATGTGAGGGACCTCCGTCCGGTGGTCTCCGGGCGGACACGAGCGGGGTAACCCCCTCCCTCCCTCCCTCCCTCCCCACTGGGGACAGGGCGGACTGCGGGCTGCGCTGCGCTCCCCCTGCCACCCTCATCGCCGGGGATCGCCCCTACTGCCGCCCCTCCACCTACTCCCTTTCGTCGTCCCCCCTCTCCACCTGACCGCTGACCAGCGCCCGCCTCCGGTTCCCAGCCTCCTGTAGGAACCTCATAGGGGAGCTCCCGCCGCACCGTTCGCCCCCGCCTCCCTCCCCCTCCACTCCTGCCCCTCCTCGACATCTTGGGTCCTCCACCGTATCCCGATCGGAGCTTTCATGGCTCTGGCAGCAGTGCAGCTTCAGTACCCCTCTACCCCTTCCCCCCAGCTTTTCAATGCCTACCCATTCCCAATCCCCCCCTCCCCCTGCCCCCTGCCACCTCCCCCTGCCCCCTGCCACCTCCCCCTGCCCCCTCCCTCCCCCGTGGCCCCCCCTCCCCCTTCCCCCCGCCTCTCATCGCAGCACGTGGAGACCATCCTGGCGGCCAAGACCCGCAGCAAGCCAGCCCTGCAGTACCGGCGGGAGATCCTCAAGGTGGCGGACGGCGGGGCGGTGGCACTGGACTGGCACCACCTCACAGGCGACCAGGTGGGGGGGGAGCGCCACGTCGGAACGGCACCGGGATCCGAAGGCTGTGGGATGTTCACGCGGTGTGAGGTGGAGGGAGGGGCGGATCCCGGTGCACCAGGCGGCTCAGGAGGGGCGTTGTGGGAGGGCGATGTGCGCATGGCCCCCATGGCCCCCATGGCCCCCATGGCCCGCACATCCACACGCGGAAGGGTGATTGCCGACCCGCCCCTCCCCGGGTTCCCTGCTCTCTCCCCGCTTTCCTCCCCCCGCCCAACGGCCTAAATCCTATATCCCCCCTCCCAAGGAACCCAGCCCCAGCCGCCCCTCCCCCCCAGCCCCCGCCGAACCGTCGCTCTGGCAGCAGCGCAGTTTGAAATGTCTTCCAATTTCCTATGCGACCCCTCCTGCCCCCCCTACCCGCCCCCTCCAGGTCCTTCCCGACGAGGCCCCCGTGCTGATCCTGCTCCCCGGCCTGACGGGCGGCAGCTGCGACAGCTACGTCCTCCACGCGGTCCAGAGCGCCCGGCGGGCGGGTATCCGAGCGGTGGTGTTCAACAGCCGGGGCACCGCGGACAGCCCCGTGCTCACCCCGCAGTTCTACAGCGCCAGTTTCACGTGCGACACCCGGTGGGTGGCTGGGGTGGGGGTGGGTGGCTGGCGGGGGGGTCTGGCGGGGTGGCTGGGTGGGTGGGTGGGTGGGTGCCTGGCTGGATGGGTGGGTGGTTGGGGGGTGGATGGGAAGGTGGGTGCCCCGCCCGGGGGCTGTTCGGTGAGGCGGGCCACCCCGCCCAGCTGCCGGATCCACGGCAGGCGGTGCGGCGGGGGGAAGAGCTGGAACCCCGGCCCCTGGCACATGCTGGAGCTCATGGTCGGCCTGTGCTGTGCTGTGCTGTGCTGTGCTGTGCTGTGCTGTGCTGTGCTGTGCTGTATGTTGTCAGTGCGGTTGTCGCCCACGTGGCCCGGCGCTACCCCCGCTCCCGGGCCCTGATGGCGGCGGGCTGGTCGCTGGGCGCCAACATCCTGCTGCGGTACCTTGGGGAGGACGGCGCCGCCACGCCGCTGAGGGCCGCGGTGTCGATGTGCAACCCATTCGACCTGGTGCTCAGTAACAAGGTGGGCGGAGGGCGGAGGAGGGGCAGGGGAGTGGGTGAGGGGGTTAGGGTTAGGGGGAGGGGGTGAGGGTTGTTGTCTGGGGGGGGGGAGGTAGGGGTGGAAAGGGGGAAGGCGGGGATCGAGGCCGTGTCGGTGTGCGGCATTGCGTAGATAATGCGACGAGCGGACGAGTACAAGGGAAGCGGAGGAGGAGGAGGAGGAGGAGGAGGACGGGCATATGCCAGGTTATCCAAGCAGTACACATTCCATGTAAACCGGTGATTTGATACGCTCCGCCCGCCGCCCGCCCCGCTGTCGTACTGTGACATCCCCTTGCCAAGTTGCCGTCCCATATGCCGAACACCCGTCCAACCCACCCTGTCAAACCCACCCCGTCCCCACCCCGTCCCATGTCTACCAATTTCCTGTACCCCATCCCCACCCCATCCCCACCCCGTCCCCACCCCATCCCCCCCGCTGTCCAGGCCATCCGCACGGGCTTCAGCCGCATCTACGACCTCAGCCTGGCGGCGGCGCTGCAGCGCATCTTCGCCAAGCACCGACTGCTGTGGACGGGCATGCCGCCGCCCTTCCGGGTGGAGCAGCTGCCCTCCGTCAAGTCCGTGCGCGACTTTGACGAGTGCATCACCATCCACTCATTCGGCTGGCGGGACGTGGACGAGTACTACGTGGGCAGCAGCTCCTCGCTGTCCGTGCCGCACATCACCATCCCCACCCTCTGCATCCAGGTGGGTGGGCGGTTGGGAGTGCGGATGATGTTGATGTTGCTTACCGTTGTCGGCCGTCCGCCATCTGAACGCATGCGCTTTTGTAACGCTTACAATGTTTGTCTGGGTGAAAACGCTTTGCCGTCGCTTTGTCGTCGCTTTGTCGTCGTCGTCCAGTCACACATCGGCGGTTACCGGTTGGTTGGGTGCTCTTGTTCGGTTTTGCTGCCTTGACTGACGCAAGGGGCTGTGTGGGAAGGGAAAATTGAGCTACGAGGATCGAGGGAGCTCAGCTTGAACGGGCTGGATTGTATTAGAGCACTGAGGTGCCAGGAAGGTGCGCGACCAGCATAGGCAGTTTGAAGGCCGGGCCACGGGGGCCTTACCCCTGGGGGCTAATTACGTTGACAGCGAATTCCTGTCGCCTGGTGATGCTCGGAGCCTTTGGGCCCGTACGGCTGACGGTGCCGTACGGCTTCGGAGCGGTAGGCCCCCGGTGTCGTTGCGGGTGCGGTGATGGCGGCGGCATGCCGCTCCCGGGGTCGTCCTCTGCCCTCCCTGGGAGCGGACCACGACATGCCATGATGGTGCACCGCGGCCGAGGTCCTACATGTGTGGCCGCCCAGCCACCCCCTGGTTTGCCGTCGGATGTTAACCGCCTCGAACCGCCGTCGTTTGGTGGTTGCAGGCAGTTGACGACCCCATCGCGCCCATTGAGGGCACTCCGTTCAAGGCCCTCCGAGAGAACCCAAACTTCACGCTGGTGACGACGCTGACGGGCGGCCACCTGGGCTGGGTCGCCGGGCCCGAGGCGCCCTTCGGAGCGCCCTGGACGGACAAGGTGCGTCCACGTGCGGTCGTCCCTGTGCGCTTCTCGTTTCCCTATCCCCTGGGTGGCGTCGTTCCTTGGTGGAGCGTGTCCTGAACTGTACCGGAGTACGTGGCATTGCGTATGATGTATATATTTTGCCATGCGAGGGTTGAGAACAAGATTGTCTATTTTTCGCCGGAAACGCAGCGAAGTTCACGCCATGCGCGCTCGCAACTTCTGAACTCACCACCGTTCGCTGTGATGCGCGGAAGCACCCATCCGACAAACCCTAACCCGATGCCGCAAAATATATTTGCAGGTCATGTTTGAGTGGTTGAACAGCGTCATGCGGGAACTGAACGAGACGAAAGTGCAGCCGTCGGACTCCGCGGCAGACCTGGTGAACACGCAGGCTCAGGCGACCGTGCGGGCGTGAAGACAGTTAGCGAAGAAGATTAGAATATTGAAGAAATGGGGCTGGCTGGTCGTTGATGTGGTGAGGTTGAGAGGATGTCGGCAGGATTGCGTTTCGGGTGCTTGTTGACCGCGCGAGTGATGCGAGCGTGCCCTGGCATCGGGTATCATATTTTATTGTGATGACCGTGACAAATCTGTATTTCAAGTAAGGCACACACGCACGTTCATTACGAAACGTCGTATTCATTTGGTAACGGTTAGGTGTGCGGGAATCGATCGCGCGCACAGTTGCTCCTTGTCAGGGTCAAGCTTGTAACTTATTTCGAAAATCAATCCTTGTTAACTGCGGGTCAGTTTCAATATACTCCATAGGGCTGTGAGCGAAGAACGTAACCAGTGGAGTTCATGCCTGCGGCTTTCTATTGTTGCCCCAGTGGGCCACTGACAATCTGTAATCATGAAATAAACTGTGATCGTGGTTATATCAGTGGATACACATGTCTGTGACAGCGGAGTGGATGATGCCTTTCCTAATTTACAACCGCGCTTTCATATAAGCAAGAAGAAATTTATTGGAAATGGATCGTGAGGACGATACCAGCGAGCGCAGCAGCCTGCGAAGCGGAGCGACAGGCAGCGAGACGTCTAGCCAGCGATCGGACGCAGCGTTCTTAAACAAAAGACGGTAGGGAAATGTTTTTTTCGTGATGAGGGAAACAGCATGGTAGTTCTGTTTTATTGTCCGACACGGTGCCTTGACTGCCACAGGAGAGCGGCTGACGCTGCTGAAGAAGAGGACCTTCTGGAGCAAAAGCGCACAATTGAAGATGGCGTGTTCTCGTGTGAGTTTGCTTCTCATCTTTGTTACAGAGTCGACGCGTCAAAGTCTGCAGTATATAATCCACGGCCGCTATCGTGCCACTTGAGCCTCCTCAGGGCAGACGGCTTTTTCCAGCAGCGCCGTCCCATAAGGACAAATATAAAATACTTGTTAATTTGCAACTTGTTGTCGGCGTCTGCCGTTGGTTTGTACGTACGCAGCAGCGCACGTGCATTTCAGTCTCTGAGAAGGGTTGTCGTTATTCACGGTTATACTTACAAATCTGCAAACGTATAATGACTCTCTGCAACTACAGCTTTGTCTCCTTCACAAAATGTTGTTATGGGTCACCTTAGTAAGCCCACTGAGCTGTTGCTCGCCGCAGGTCCCGCTTCCACGCTTGTGCGCCGATTTGCTTCATACAAGTTAACGAATGCAATATTCATTGCCGTTTACGCATGTGAATAACTAGATCTGTATGAGCTTATCAACTAAGAACGACTCTGCCCATCTGTACACGGTGCACGTCTTGGGCGCGTCTGCGCCCCGTCTGCCCAGTCCAGTCGGGTGCCAATAATCCACTCTGACGGGTGGTTTCGTTAGGGAGGGTGCAGGCAGGGGCGGGTCCAGGCAGGGGCGGGTCCAGGCAGGGGCGGGTCCAGGCAGGGGCGGGTCCAGGCAGGGGCGGGTCCAGGCAGGGGCGGGTCCAGGCAGGGGCGGGTCCAGGCAGGGGCGGGTCCAGGCAGGGGCGGGTCCGGACCGCGGCGAGAGTTTACCTCCTCCGACTCTGTTGGCAAACGAGCTCACAGCACTAGCTTCCCGCAGACAGCTGCCGCGTTTGAGTGCCTTACCCGTTAACGGCTGTACGGGTGCAGTACGGGATGTGTCGTACTGCTTCCCCAAGGGGAACGGCAATCGGATTGGAGAGGTGCTGGGGACAGCCCCCTCGTCCCCGCCGCCGCACATGACCCTAGATCGACCGCCTGGGGCACTTCCACTTCGCCCCCCGTCCCTGGAGCCAGCCATGGGGGGATGGGCCGCCGTTCAGCCGCTGGAACGGCACCTCCTCCTCCGCAGGGAGCAATCCCCGCCAGCTTGCCGCCGGCGTTTTCCCCGCTATCCCTGACAACCCCTCGCCCCATGCCGCCAACATCCACGTCACGCCCGCACGCGCCTCCTCCTCCCCACGGGCCGGTCGGCGCACAGACCGCCCCCGACCCATTCCCGTCCGCCGCCCCCCGTCCCCCTCCGCCCCTACGGCCCTCCCTCCCCTCCTTGTAGGCATGTACACGTTGGTCCGCACCTCGGCCTTCAGCAGCTGGAAGTTCGCCGTCATCAAGGTGGTGGTGGAGTTCCTGGTGGGTTGGGGGGGGGCGGGAGGGGTCCGGGGGTGCGGGGGGGTCCGGGGGTGCGGGGGTCGGGCCGTGTGTGACCCGATGGTTGGGTTGGGTTGGGTTGGAGTGGGTTGGAGTGGGGTGGAGTGGAACCTGTGCGGCGGTGACGATGGAGGCGCAAGCGGACGCACTGGGCAGGACAGAGGGCGGGGAAGAGGGGCCGGGATGCACGCGCCGTCAACCCCTTCCCCTAAGGCTTTCCTCCCCTCCCCAACGATTCCCCCTCCCTGCCCTGCGCTGCCCTCCCCACCCTACGTCCCTACCCCATCCTCGCTTGCTCCTTCCCCCCAAAAGATGTTTTTCCTGATTGTGTTCAATCCGGAGTACGTCCTGTGGAAGATTGACACGTCCAGCCCGGTGTGGCAAGTGATCCGCTGGGTGCTATGGCGCTCACCTATAATCCGACTGTACGGCTACAAGACGTACATTATCGTACTGTATGTCATGGTGGGCGTGGTCGTCGCGGCGGTGGCGGGCCTGATCTTCCTGACCCAGGCAATGCGGCGGTCAGAGCAGTCGAAGAAGCTGCGGGTGGCGGCGCTGTACCTGCACGGCGCGTACGACATCATCTTCTTCACCTGCTACGCGTCTTTCTTCGACTACTTTGTCTTCGCGGCCAACTGCAACTACATGTCGGCGGTGAAGAACCACTGCTACTTCACGGATGTCAGTGAGTAGGCCACTGGGGCGGGGTGGAGCCACTGGGGTGGGGTGGGGCCACTGGGGTGGGGTGGGGCCACTGGGGCGGGGTGGTGTGCTTCTACCTTGGGCGGGGTGGTGTACTGCACGGATCCTGAAAGGAACAGCGCGAAGAGCCGGGAATGGGGGTGCGGGAACGCCGGTTGCTTGGCAACCCGGGGAACCTCCCACACGCCACGCCGCCCTCTCCCCCCCGCACCCCCATTATGTCCTCCGCACTCCTGCTCCTCCCGCCGCGCGGCGGCCCCCCCCCCGCCCCCTCCCCCGCAGTGTGTTTCGAGATGCCCCATGTGATACACCTGGTGGTGGCGGAGGTGACCGCTGTGGTGTTCCTACTGGTGACGGGCTGCCTGGTGGTGGCCTCCTGCGACCTGAACCCAGTCAGTCGGGCGGCCCTGGCCTCCCCCGCCGTCTACCCCCGCCTCAAGATCCTGGCCGCCAAGGCGCTGCTGGTCGTCAGTGCGGGCGCACTGGACTGGGCGGCCAGGGTGCAGCCGGTGTTGAATGTCGTGTGCGTCTCGTTGATCACGTCGTGGAACCTGCTGGCGGTGGGTGGCTGGGTGGGAGGGAGGGAAGGGGGTGTGGGTGGGTGGGTGGACTGGAAGGGCCCGAGGGAGGGCGGGAGGGAGGGAAGGGTGGGTGCCCACTGGGTGGGCGGGACGCGGGAGGGAGGAAAGTGTAGGCGATTGCCTTGTAGGTAAGCCCTGAGTTGGACGTGGGTGACTGGGTGCTGGAGAGGCGGGGCCGCGCCGGCTGCGGGGTAAGGAGCCTGTCTGGGATGTACGGGTATGTACCGGATGCACGTACGGTGGTGTGATGGTGATGACCTGGCTGGTGGTAGGAAGGGTCACATCCCGTACATCCCGTACATCCCGTACAGTCCGTATTCGTATAGCCCCGGCACCCGTCCCCCTCCAGCACTTACTTGCCCGCTCGTCCTTGCCCGCTCGTCCGGTCGCCGAACCCCTCCTCCCCCCATCACCAGATACCGCCCGCCCCAGTTCCCCGGATCCCTTGTCACGTGCCCACCGCCCGCCCGTCCTGCTGCCGCAGCAACCCTTCTACCGTACGGCAGTGAACGCCGTCTGGTGCGGGCTGTGGCTGGGGGTGCTGTACACCACCACCCTGTACTGCGTGCTGGATTTCTCGGGGGAGCACAGCTACGGATACCTGCGGCAGTTCACCTGGGTAGGCGCCAGGGAGGGGGTTACGGCTGGCTTGACACGTGGGCAGGCTAGGGTAGGGCAGTAGGCTAAGGCGGCAAAGGTTAAACCCCTACCTACCTACCTACCTACCTACCTACCTACCTACCTACCTACCTACCTACCTACCTACCTACCTACCTACCTACCTACCTACCTACCTACCTACCTACCTACCCATACCAAATCGCTGTCTCCCCCCTGTATGCCCCTGCGGCCCCCTGCACACACACCCATGAATCCGAATTCAACCATTTTGCAGTACGTCCTGTACGGCATCTTCCCGGTGGTGTTCGGCGGCGCCCTCCTCTGCGTCGCCTACGCCTGGTGGGCCCTGCGCCCCGCCCGCCGCTTCCGCGACGCGTCACGCGACAGCCGCCTGTCCAAGCTGTACAAGTTCTCGGGGCCCGCGGAGGTGGAGCTGCTGAGCCGCTGCATGAGGGTGATGGACGGCGAGGGCCTGGTGGCGGAGGAGGCGGCCTTCTGGGGGGAGACGGTGCTCAAGGCGGGCATGCAGGCCTACCCCGGCGACGCCTACCTGCTCATCCTGTACGCCAACTTCCTGTTGGAGGTGCGGAAGGACGCCCCCGCGGCTCGCACGCAGCTGCAGCTGGCGGCCAAGCACATGCCGTCCCTCGTGGAGCGGTACCAGGTGGGGCCGGAGGGGGCTGGAGGGGGCGGGAGGGGGGCGGGAGGGGGCGGGAGGGGTATCAGGTGGCGCGTGGGGGTCGAAAAAAGGGGGCTTGGAGGAGCAAGGGGAGAGGGAAATAAAGCAACGCTTGGGGCGACGCCAGCTGCACAGGGGTTGATAGGGCAGGGACGTGTGTGTGTGTGTGTGTGTGTGTGGCGGGGGGTGAGTGCGGGTGTTCGGATTGCCACCCTGGTCATGTCAAGTGGCCCCCGCTGTCGCTGCCACCCCCTGGTCCGCCCAGGTGTTCTGCACACACGAGGCTTCCAAGGCGCTCAAGGACGGTCGGGAGTGCGGAATGGACCTGCAGGCCTACATCGAGTTTAAGAGGAACTACAGGTGGGGGTAGGCGGAGGCGGAGGAGGGCGGAGGGGGCGGAGGGTGGGGGCGGAGGGTGGGGGGCGGTGATTGTTTCGCGATTTCGCTGTCTTTATCGACAAAAAAGGGGGCGGAGGGGGCGGAGGGTAGGGAACCGCAGGGCGGAGGGCGGAGGATCGGAAGGCACGGGGGCGGAGGAGGGCGGCGAGGAGGGGACCCCAGGCGGGGCCAGGTGCCCGAGCGAAGGGGGGAAGGATGTCCCGGTTCAGTGGATGGCAGCGAGGGGAGTGCCCCTGTAATTCCCGGCATGGGGAATACCCCTCTCGTCCGGTCGTACGGTACGGCACCCAGTTTGACAACTGTCATCCTCCCACCCTCCGAATCCACCCTTAAAGCCGCCCGAGTCGCTGTCACCTGTCAACCCCCCCAGCTCACCTCCATACGGTAACCCAGCCTCACCCCGACCCCATCCCACCCCACCCCTCCAGAGCCGTCCTCCGAGTTCACAAGGAGGCTCTGGCGCTGCAGGTGGAGCTGTGGAAGCTGTACCTGAAGCCCCGACTGCGTGTGGCGGAGGTGGATGCGGCCATGGACGCCCTGGACCGGGCCACGCAGCAGGCCAACCAGGTGTACAAGAGGTGGGGGCTGGGGGCCTGGGGGCTGGGAGGCTGGGGGGCTGGAGGGCTGGGGGGCAAGGGCAAGGGGCGCACTATCAGCCCGGCCGTGCCGCACCGCACCCCACCCCGACCCAACCCTTTAACCCCCTCCTCCCCCTCCCCCCGCAACCAGGGTTCTGGAGCGCTACCCCACCAACGGCAAGCTGCTGCGCTGCTACGGCAAGTTCCTGGAGGACATCAAACACGACCCGGCGGCCGCCGCGCGGGTGTACGCGGAGGCCAACCGCAACGGCGGCTCGGGGGCGCTGCTGGCCCTGGACCTGTCGGGGCTGCAGTCGGGGGCGGGGGCGGGGGAGCGGCCCGAGGTGCTGAGCTCCCTGACCCTGGAGGACGCCATCGTGGTCATCAACGCGGAGGGAACCATCATGATGGCGAGCCAGGTGAGGTGGAAGGGGGTACAGAAAATTGGTAGACAGGTGGATAGAGGAGGGGGCAGATCGCGACTTCGCTGTCTTCCATGACCAAAGGGGGGTACGGTACTCCCGTTGCGTGAACCCCTCCCTCCCCTCATGGGCTTCGTGGGGCCTTGTGTTTTGCCCTGGCCCTGCGTTTTTCACATACACACACCCCCTCCAGACACACATCCGACCTCAACCCCCCACATCCTCATGTCCCCCACCCACCCACCTCCCCCCTCTGGCTGGCCGGTCCCCCAGGCCGTCCAGGCCATGTTCGGCTACCCCGCCCACGACCTGGAGGGGGCGGACATCAGCCTGCTCATGCCGCCGCCCTTCAGCCAGCGCCACGCGGCCTACATGCAGCGCTACGTGGGGGGCGGCGAGCCGCACATCCTGGACACCGTACGGGAGGTGGTGGCGCTGCACAAGGTGGGGTTGAGGTGGGGGTTGAGGTGGGGGGGTTGGGGTTGGGGGGGTTGGGGTGGGGGGGTTGGGATGAGGTGGGTGGCTGGGTGGGAGAATCACGTTACACTGAGTGACTCACGCAACAGGGGGCCCCGGGGGGGAGCCATACAAGCTACCACCTGCAGGACCCCTCCCTCGCGGGACCCATCCAGCGGCCAGATCTCAGAACAGCTGGATGTCCTTCACCCCCCCCCTCTGGCCGACCCTACACCCTCACCTTCCCTCCCCACCCTTCCCCCCTGGTTTCCCGCCCCCCAATGGTTCCCACAACCCGGCGCCCTGCGCCCAGGGCCGCTACGTGTTCCCCGTCAGCATCTGCGTCACCAAGCTCAGCGGCAGTGGCACCGACAGGTGGTTGGGGGGAGGGTCACAAAAGAGCGAGGTGCAGGGAAGAGAGGACGCGAAAGGTGGAGGCAACCGGGAGGGGGAAACGGCTGCCTCCACCTTGGCCATTCCGGTTTGGGAAGTGGATACTGAATGGAACCGCAACCCATTGCCCCCTTTCCGCCACTTCTTGTCCGCCCCAACACCCCCTCAACCGCCAACTGCCAACCGCCAACCCGCAGTGTGTTCCTGGGGCTGCTGCGCAACGTCCCCCCCTCCCTCCACGCCATGCGGGTATGGGTGTCCCCCACCGGTGTCATCCTCTGCGCCGAACAGAGCTTCAGCTCATTGATTGGGCTGGCGGAGGGAGAGATGGTGCGTAGGGGCGGGGCGGGGCGGGGGGGGCGGGGCGGGGCGGGGCGGGGCGGGGCGGGGCGGGGGGGGAGCGAGGCGGGGCGGGGCGGGGCGGGGCGGGGCGGGGCAGGGCGGGGCGGGGCGGGGCGGGGCGGGCGGGGCGGGGCGGGGCGGGGCGGGGGGGGGGGCGGGCGGGGCGGGGCGGGGCGGGGCGGGGCGGGCGGGGCGGGGCGGGGCGGGGCGGGGCGGGCGGGGCGGGGCGGGGCGGGGCGGGGGGGGGGGGGGGGGGGGGGGGGGGGGCGGGGCGGGCGGGGCGGGGGGGGGGGCGGGGCGGGGCGGGGCGGGGCGGGGCGGGGCGGGGCGGGGCGGGCGGGCGGGGCGGGGCGGGGCGGGGCGGGGCGGGCGGGGCGGGGCGGGGCGGGGCGGGGCGGGGCGGGCGGGGCGGGGCGGGGCGGGGGGGGGGGGGGGGGGGGGGGGGGGGGGGGGGGGGGGGGGGGGGGGGGGAGCGAGGCGGGGCGGGGCGGGGCGGGGCGGGGCGGGGCGGGGCGGGCGGGGCGGGGGCGGGGCGGGGCGGGGCGGGGCGGGGCGGGGCGGGGCGGGGCGGGGCGGGGCGGGCGGGGCGGGGCAGGGCGGGGCGGGGCGGGGGGGGGAGCGAGGCGGGGCGGGGCGGGGCGGGGCGGGGGGGGGGGGGAGCGAGGCGGGGCGGGGCGGGGCGGGGCGGGGCGGTGGCGGGCGGGGCGGGGCGGGGCGGGGCGGGGCGGGCGGGGCGGGGCGGGGCGGGGCGGGGCGGGGCGGGGCGGGGCGGGGCGGGGGCGGGCGGGGCGGGGCGGGGCGGGGCGGGGCGGGGCGGGGCGGGGCGGGGCGGGGCGGGGCGGGGCGGGGCGGGGCGGGGCGGGGCGGGGCGGGGCGGGGGGGGGGTCTTTAGGGTTTTACAGGGTGGGGATGGGGTCAGAGGCTCAGAGCCCACTGGCGCATGCATGAGAACCTACTAACCAGAGGTCCGTAACGGATGGATTCGACGGGGGGAAGAGTGCGTGTGTGCTGACACATCGTACGACGCTGCCGACGTTTAGTAGTTTTCTGACCTTGAGGCCGGTTGACCGGTCCCTGGCCGCCCCCCATCCACCCCATCTTGTTGCGCCCCAATTCACAGCTCCGAAACCCACCTGCCTGCCCCCCGGGCGGCATCGCGTCCCCCCTTTTCCACCACACCGCCCCTGCCGTACAGGTGGGCAAGTGCCTGTCCACGCTGGTCACCGCCCCCTGTCAGGAGGGCCTGGAAACCCTCCTGGAGCAGTGCCGTACAGCGCACGTGCTGGAACTGGCCTCGGGCAGCATCCGTACGGAGCTGCAGCTGCTGCACCGCTACCGTGACCCGGTGGCCGTGGAGCTGACCCTGGGACTGGCGGGTGGGTGCGTCGGGGGGTGGGTGGGAGGGGGGAGGGTTCGCTGTCTTTATTGACAAAGGGGGGGGGAGGGGGAGAGAGCGGGGCCCAGGAGGCAAAGGGGGGAGGGGGAGAGGGGAGAAGGGTGAAGGGGTGAAGGGGATGGGGAAGGGGGAGAGAGGGAAGGGGCGAGAGGGGAGAAGGGGACGAAGGGGGAAGGAGTGCGAGTTTGGAAGCACAGGTAGGGGGGCTGGGGGAGAGGCAGCAGGGGCCGGGGGGCCCGCCCGCCAACACGACTCGTCGTACAACCGGTGTGTTTGTACGGATTCTTGATGCCGTGTCGATGGGGGTGTAACCCCCTTTCGTTCGAGCATTGACGTTATCATATTGACAAAGTCGTTTGAATGTGTTCTTATATATCTTTGTGTTGCCTTCGTCCAGCAGCCATGGACTGCCACCTCCCACCCCCTCCCCTCCCCTGCCCTCCTCTCGACCCCCCTCCCTTCCTCCCTCCCTCAGGCACCGACGCCCACCGCATTCTGGTCCTCAACTGCCACCGCACCGACGGTCGCAGCGGCGGTGACGAGATACTGGTGGTGGACTCGCACCTGCACATCCAGTTCGCCTCCCGGGGACTGGGGGCGCTCCTGGGCTACACCGCCAGTCAGCTGGGGGCCATGCGGCTGGACCAGCTGATGCCGCCGCCCTTCAACGCGCTGCACGCCAAGTGGATCAAGGTGTGGGTGCGTGTGTGTGTGTTTAGAAGTGCAACCCGCCCGCCCGCCCGATCCCAGGTATCAATATACTTACCATAAAACCTGCGAGGAAAAACTTACCATATGCAGGCGCGCGGACAAGGCAGCCGCGCCACCACCGCAAGGCAAATCATACCGCAAATACTAAATACGGAGACGCACGACGCACGCAAACGGATTATTTACCGACCTGTGAAATGTATGACGAATGTATGGTGATGGCCCCCACGGAAGCAGCGTCGGTCGTCCATCATGCGGGAACGCGGAAGGAAGCAAGTTGTGAGGCAAAGTGGAAGGGAGCAAGAAAGAATACAGTAACTAAACAAGGTGAAAGCAAACAGGATGAAAGCAAACAGGTTACTATGGTGGTGGCGCGGCTACGGATGAGAAGCGGGGAAGGAGGGATTTGTAGGCAGGGACGCGTACGAACGCGGCATGGATGCTGTACGGTAGTGTACGGAAGGGACGCCAGCGTACCAGCGGCCGGTGGGGTAATGACATATGTGCGGACAAGGCGGGTGTGATCCGGGTAGCGGGCCAGAGGAAAGGTTGGCTCCCCACCGATCCCGGTCACGGACGGGATGCCCGTATGCATGCGGGGCACCGGTCCAAGCGTTGTGGGTGGGGTTGGGAAGGCCGGCAGAGTGGGAGAGGTGGGGGAGGCGATGGAGTGCGTTGCGGGGTTCAGCCGGTGGGTGGGCGAAAGTAGATATGGCCGTGGGAAATGGCCGAGGTGACTGCCCGGCATCATGTGATACCCCGCGGAACGCGTGGAGGTTGTGACGTAGTGGTTACACGTGGGATGTGGGTCGCTCAGTGGATATCAGTGGTGAGCGGTGGAGGGGGCGGGGCCGGCAAGGTGGCGGCGCACGACTGCGACGATGTCAGGATGGGTAGTCCGCCGGGCGAAGTAGAATGCGTGGGGAGCGGCATTGAGCAGGGAATGGAGGCGCGCCAGCATTTGCTGCCGGGCATATCCTTGGGCTTCGAGGGCGCGGATGAGGTGGGCAATCTCGATGCAGAAGTTGTCGACGGAGGTGATGACGCGCAAAAGGCGATGGAACTGGCCGGTGAAGATGTTACGTTTGCTGGCTTCGTTGACGTTTGAATCCCGAGCCACAAAGCGGGAGAGGCGGACGCGTTGGAAGGCCGGTTGTTCACGTTTGTCGTACAAGTGCGTGTGTGTGTGTGTGCGTGTGTGTGTGTATATCGTTACATATCTGCCGGGCCGACGCTGGCCGGGGGCGCTAACCCGCCCCATTCGGGAGACCGCCGAAGCACTCCTCTGATGAGGAGGGGCGTAGTCCACTTAGTCCACACTGTACCGCCCATCGAGGGGGGTACTCACCGCCTACCGTAATCGTCGCAGGACTGCGTCCACCTGATAGTCCATTAGCCAGCTCAACTAGCCCAGGTGCCTACAGCCCCCTTGCCACCAGACGCATGCTCTACAGCCGCGTTATTTGACTACCACCAGGCACGCACACCAGCGCCTGTACACCCTTATCATCGCAGGAGCGCTGCGTTCCTGTTATCCTTCAACCATCTGAATATTCAGAGGCCCAGGGGCCAGCCACTCCTCATTCCACTGTACACACGCTGTCAGTAGCGCTGTATATGTCCGCCGAGGCACAGTTGCCTCCTTGAAGCCAGGTCTTGGCTCCAGCAGCTCCTCCAAGGCCGCCGCTTGTCCAGGGATCCGTCCCTCTACACCCCGACCTATTGTAGTGTGTGTGTGTAATGAGGTCCCCACCCAGAACCGTTGGTGGGCGTGTGTTTAGATAAGAGACCCGCCCGTTTTGGGGGGGGGGGCGGCGGGCGGGAGGCCGGTTGAATTGAACAAAGCCCCCCCCACACACACACACACACCCGGCCCCGCCGGAGCGGGGGATGTCGGGGGGGGGTGTTTAGAAATGAAACCCGGGGGGTGGTGCGTGCGGGTGGTGGGGCCGAGAGGACGAATTGGGGCCTAGAGGGCGTAGAGCCGTAGACCCGTCACGGGCGGGTTGCTGGTATTGGGTTTAGGTAACACCGTCTGGCGGGTGGCGGCCCAATCAATGCGGGGCAGGATGGCGATTCCGTAAAGAGCGGTTCACCCTTCCCCCCCTGGACCTGCAGGCTCATTGCCAAGTGGGCGGCCCCCCAATGCCCACCCACTGCGAGTGCCCTCCTCCAGCCCTAACCCCTCTGGGCTCCTCGGCACTCGCGGCTCAGTTACCTGATACAAATACACACACGCGCCAACCCCACCCACAGCGCTTGGACCGGTGCCCCGCATGCATACGGGCATCCCCTCCGTGACCGGGATCGGTGGGGAGCCAACTTTTCCTCTGGCCCGCTACCCGGATCACACCCGCATTATCCGCACATATGTCATTACCCCACCGGCCGCTGGTACACTGGCGTCCCTTCCGTACACTGCCGTACTGCACCCATGCCGCGTTCGTACGCGTCCCTGCCTACAAATCCCTCATTCCGCGATTCTCACCCGTAGCCGCGCCACCACCATAGTAACCTGTTTGCTTTCATCCTGTTTGCTTTCACCTTGTCTAGTTACTGTATTTTGTCTTGCTCCCTTCCGCTTTGCCTCACAACTTGCTTCCTTCCGCGTTCCCGCATGATGGACGACCGACGCTGCTTCCGTGGGGACCGTCACCATATATTCGTCATACATTTTACAGGTCGGTAACCAATCCGTTTGCGTGCGTCGTGCGTCTCCGTATTTAGTATTTGCAGTATGATTTGCCTTGCGGTGGTGGCGCGGCTGCCTTGTCCGCGCGCCTGCATATGGTAAGTTTTTCCTCGCAGGTTCTATGGTAAGTATATTGCCACCTGGGATCGGGCGGGCGGGCGGGTTGCAATTCTAAACACACGCGCGCACCCCCGGGTCGACTCCCCACCACCACCACCACCACCAACAGGACCCACCCCACGAGGTCGCCACTGCCTCCTGCCGTACCGGGCTGGTCGTGCCCCTGCTCAATGAGTACGGCAGCCGGGTACCCGTACGCATCAAGGTGCTTGCGGGCAACTCCACGGACGCCACCATGATCAGCTCCGTACATCATGTCGTACAGGTACGGCAGCAATGCGCATCTGTCTCTGCGCCACGTACGCCATATAAGTGCGCATGTTTGCACGCAAGCCCCCGCGTGTGTGTGTATGTGGTGGTTACAAACAGGTCTAGCCGCCGTACACATGCCGTACACCTATTTTTGTCTTTTCTCGTCTTCTCGGCTGCTAATCCGACCTGACCTCTCCTCCGGCCCCACCTCCCACCTGCTCCCCCGACCCCACCGGGGGCAGATTGAGAAGGTGGCAGCGGAGGAGGAGGTGGAGGAGCGGCGGCTGGTGCTGACGGTAGACTTCCACGGCCGGGTGCGGTCCGTGGGGCGCCCCGACTCCGACTTGTTCGGCTTCCCCGCCTGGACGCTGCTGGACGCCTCCCTCGGCGACTTCGTGGACGTCTTCTCCGAGTGGAGGACCGCCAGCGGCAGTGCGGAGATGCAGCTGCTGCTGCTGGCGCTGCTGGATCGCGAACAGGAGATGCCGGGTGGGTGGGTGGGTGGGTGGGTGGGTGGGTGGGTTCTCCAATCTCCATGCGTGGGTGGGTGGCGGCGCAATGGGGGCAATGCGGGACATGCGTATGAATTAATGAATGAACGTTACAGGGGACCCCAAAGGGATCATATGCCAGGTGGGGTTTATTCCCCTGCCCCTGGTTTGATTTTTCGTTTCTTTTTGATCCCCTGGCCCTCCCTCCGTCCTCGGAAACCGCCCTCCCCCTCCCCCTCCCTCCGCAGGCTCCTCCTGGCGTGTGCGGGTGCAGGCTCCGGAGCGATCACAGCAGCTGCTGAGCCGTACAAGTACGACGGGACACCGCCACCTGCCGTACATCGCGGGGGGGACCCGCGGCTCCGGCGCCGGCACCGGTTCCCCGCATCCGGGCCCCCAGCAGCACGAGAGGGACCTGGCCGTGTGGCGCACCGCTTGTATGCAGGTGCGGTGCGGTGCGGTGCGGTGCGGTGCGGTGCGGTGCGGTGCGGTGCGGTGCGGTGCGGTGCGGTGCGGTGCGGTGCGGTGCGGTGCGGTGCGGTGCGGTGGGGTGGGGTGCGGTGCGGTGCGATCGGTGCGGTGCACATTGCTTCACACACCTAAGGAAGCCGCTGCGTCTGACTCTGCGTCGCGGATGGATGCCCAGGCCCTGCTGTCGTCGTACCGCCCTGCTGTATGTCGAGTGCTCTCGCGCGCTGTCGTAATCCCATGCTGTCAACCTCCCTTCGATGTCGTACACCTTCTGCCGTACTACACATTGTACGGCGCCCGCAGGTTGAGGTTTTTGAAGAGCACGACCTGATGGCGGGCGCGGCGGTGGATGACGGCGGCGACAGCTCGCAAGCCCGCATCCGTGTGGTGCTGTGGCGGCGGGACCTGATCAGCGGGGTGTTGGAGCTGGACGAGCAACTGGTGGTACTGAAGGCCTCGGCCACCACGGGGCTCATCTTCGGTCTGCCCTCCACCTCCATGCTCAAGAAGCCGCTGAGCAGGTGGGCGGCTGGGCGGGTGGCTGGGCGGGTAAGTGGGTGGCTGGGCGGGTGGGCGGGTAAGTGGTGGCTGGGTAGCGGTGTTGAGAAAGGGGGGGAGGAGCCTGGGTAGAAGCAGGGCATTCCGGCTTTCCGGGATTCAGGGGCGAGGGAGAAAGACGACCTGTCTGGAAGCCGGGATCGGCTGGACCGTCCAACCCCCAACCGCCAACCCTCCAACCCCCCGTGCAGCAGCCCGCGCACCTGACAGCGATGGGCGACCGCCCGAGGGGGGCTGGGGAGGGTGGGGCCGCTGCCCTTGGGGCGGCCGGGCGGGTAGGCACTAGGCAGCTGGGGAGGGTGGAGCTGCGGTCCTGCTCGGCCTGCGTTTGGAATTGCACGCCCACACCCCTCCCTCCCTCCCTCATCAGGTTTCTGGACATCCCCACCGACCCAGGGGTCACTTGGGAGTCCCTCTTCGCCCACCTTCGCCACCACCACCACCACCACCACCACAACCCCCGGAAGAGCGCCCTCAAGGCCTCCGCCGACAGAGCCACCGTCAGCCCCCCCCTCGCACTCACCGGGTCCCACCCCGACAGCGGCACCATGCGGGTGGTGCTCCAGGGGGTGCAGTCCTTGGGGCCGGGGGGTCGCAGCCGCGTGTGTGTTTTGGTACACGCGGACACGACGCACGTAGGGGCCCGGGCGGACATCATCAAGGTACTGCACCTCCACGTGGGCCCCGCGGCGGGGCTGCCCGCCGCCGGCGGTGCCGGCAGTGAGCCGCAAACGACGTTGCCGTCAAAGGATGGCGGCGGCGGCGGTGAAGCCGGCACCGCCGTGGTTGCCGCTCCGCGGCGGCTTGGCAGCCACAAGCTGTCGTCGCGGAAGCGAGCGGGGGCGCTGGTCGCCGCCGCTGGCGGCGGCGGCGGCGGAGGCGCCTCCGCCGCCGCCGCCGCCCCCGGGACGCCGCTGCAGGCGATCGCAGAGGCGGACGACGAGGGCGCCGCCACCGCCACCTACGCCGCCAGCCACGTCTGGAGTGATGACGGCATGCTCAGTGCCAATCGCAGCCGCGACGGCCGCGGCGCCAGCGACGCCGTCAGCAGCGACGACGACGATGACGAAGCCGGCGATGGCGCTGACGGTGGCCGCCGCCGCCGCCGTCGCGGCGGCGGCGGCGGCGTCAGTGACGACGACGGCGATGACGGCGACGACGGCGGCGCCGCCAGGGACGACCCTGAGGATCAGAACGCGGCGGCCCACGAGGTGGCGAGGCTGCACCGCCAGGCCACCAGCAGGGGCGAGTTCGTGGCGCAATGGGTTCGGAGCGTGGTGGCGCAGCGCCTGAGTGAGGTGGCGGCGCAGCGGGCCCTGCAGGACGGCGGCGGCGGCGGCGGCGGCAGCCTCATCCGACGGCCCGCCGCCGTCAGCGGCGACGGCGCCGCCGCCGCCACCGCTAGTGCGGCGCCGCAGCGCGCGTTGACGGCCTCCCTGACCTTCTCGGTTGTACGGCGGCCCAGCGGCGGCGGCGGCGGTGTGCAGTCCCGGAGTGTGAGCATTCTGGAGCCGACGCCGTCCGGGGCGGCCGCTGCCGGCGGCGGTGACGCCGCCGCCGCCGCCGACGGCGGGGAGACCCGTGAACTGGTCCGCGGTACGAGCAGCAAGCAGGGCTCCCGCCGCCGCGCCACTAGCGCCGTCAGTTCGGTGTCGTCGGTCAGCTTCCGTGCCGCCACGACGGCGGCGGAGGAGTTCGAGGACGGCGGTGCCGGCGGCGGCGGCGGCGGCCGGGGCGGTGTAGGGGTCCGCGGCGGGCGGTTGGGGGTTGACGGGGCCCAGGAGGGCGAGGGCGGTCCCGAGGACGAGCGGGAGGGCCCAGGACCCGGCGGCGGCGGCGGCGGCGGCAAGTGGGACAAGGGCAGTGACGGAGACGCTTCCAGTGTGGAGGACAGTGAGGTGGCGAGCGGCTTCACGAGTGAGCTACGGGCGGTTGGGGGGTGGGGGTCGGGGGTTGGCGGTTGGGTTTGGTGGATTGCGGGTGGGGGAGGGGCTGCCACGTAGCCGGGCTCGCGCGTCGGCGGCTCCAGCCGCTCCCTCCACCGGTGGTCGAGGAGGCCCGACAGCGAACGGAGATGCGTCCACGTCCGCACCTCATTGCACAGCACGGCATTCCGAGGGTACGGTATTCCCAGAAGGGCGCATTAGGGCGTCTTGTCGTAAAAGTGTCGTACTGCCGTCGTACTGTCGTACAGGTGTGACCGACCAGTCCTCCGCCACGGAGGCCATGGTGGACGCCCGGCGGCACCGGCTGCATAAGGCCCTCAACAAGATCATGCTGGGCCCCCACCTGGCCACCCCCCTGCAGCGCCTGCACTACGCCTCTCTGGCCATCATGATGGTGATGCTGGTGGCCCATATTGTCTGCTTCGCTGTGGTGGGTGGGTGGGTGATTAGGGTTCAGGTTTTTGCTATAAATAATAAATACTTTTTATATTAGCATTATATTTATATTATATTTATTAATAAAATTAAATATAATAAATAATAAATATTATACATGTTTATATTGATTTTTATATTATAAATACAATATATTACAGGTTTGTTTTTAAAAAACGCCTCCTCCGCCTGACTTCTGTCCCATTACATCCCCTTCAAGCGCCATGCCCTCTTCCCCCTCGCCCTCTCCGCAGATTTCCCACCTGATAAGCAAAGAGCACAAGTGAGCGGTTCGGGGCGCGGGGGGGAGGGGGGCGGGGAACCTAGGATGATCTGGTGGGATGGTGAGGGTAGGCGGGTGGATGGAAGAGGGTGGGGAGTGGGTGGGTGGTTTCTTCGGTACGGTGATGCAGGCCGGATATACGTTCTAGGGCAACGCTTGCTGTGAGAGGAGAGGAAACCCTCGAGAGAGAGAGACCTGTGAGTGTTGGTTGTATGTACGGTATTTGCTCCAACTGCCAACCAACCGCTAACCGCCAACCGTTCCCTGGCGCTGTCCTCTGTGTCCTCTGTTCAGGGCGATCTACCAGGTGTACTACAACGCCCAGGCGCTGGACAAGTCGCAGCTGATCATGTGGCGGGTGATGATGGGGCCGTACTGCGAGCGGAAGAACGTCACCGACAAGTCGTCGGCGTGCGGCAACACACTGTCGTACACAATCTCCAAGTGGGTGGAAAGGGTCACCCCTTGGGGGTCCGGGCCGCCCCTGCCTTTTACCCCCACCGCTCTCCAATAAAGCCGACAAGGCCACTAGGCCAAAAGGCCAAGAGGCCGAAAGGCCGAGAGGCCAAAAGGCCAAGAGGCCAAAAGGCCAAGAGCCCAGACAGCCTTCCCTGGATCTCGCTGCCAGACACCCTCAATCTGCCCCATGGGTCGGTAGCGGGGTACCTCCTCGGTGTGTCCGACCTTCACACACACCTTCACCCCCTCCTCGGCTCCTCCCACCCCTTCCACATCCCAGGCGAAGTCCCGGTGTCCCACACTCGAATTCCCACATCCAAACTCCCACACTTAAAAATGCCCGCACCCCCATTCCTCCTCCCTCACCCCGCGCCCCCATCCCTCCGCCCGCTCCCCAGGATGAAGGAGAACCTCCCTCTGTTCGAGCAGTACCATCAGGGAGTGTACCTGGGGGTTCAGGGCCTGGAGCAGCTAGAGCCCCGAGTGTACGAACTATGGACGACACAGAACCTGCAGTATGACGTGTGAGTCGATCGAGCCCCGTGTCCTGTGGACCGTGTGGCCGCCCTCACCCCCATCTCTCTCTCCGGTCATCCTTCTTGCCGTACTTCCTGCCGTACCTCCTGCCGTACCTCCTGCCGTACCTCCTGCTGTACATGTGGAAAGATAACCCTCCGTGTCCCGTGCCCCGACCACTGTCATATCCTGCCGTACCTCCTGCCGTACCTCCTGCTGTACATGTGGAAAGATAACCCTCCGTGTCCCGTGCCCCGACCACTGTCATATTTGTGTTGCTTCAAGGCCACTCCCGGAGCACCCTGATGTGGGGATATATAGGAAGGAGCGGCTGGGGGTGGTTGGAACGGCAGGGGGACCTCTGAGAAAGGTGGCGGGAAACGTACGTATGCACCCTTCCAGTCTTCGCCCTCTTCAGCCGACCGCCGGCCCTCGCCCTCGCCCTCATCTGCTCCCACTTCCCCTCCCCCTCGCCCCCCTGCCTGCTGCCTCCCTGGACAGCTTCTTGGACAGCAAGCCGTCCAAGATGGTGCAGCAGCTCGCGGGCGTGTGGCAGCTGGGCAACCGCTTCCTGGCGGCCTCCCGGGAGGCTCTGCACCTGCTGCCCAACCTCACCTACAACTACATGTGAGGAGGGAAAGGGGGGAGGCGCAACTAGGGTTTTAGGCAGGGATGGGGCGGAGACGGGTGCGAGGAGAAGCAAAGTCCGAAGTACGGCAGTGTCCCCCGAACTCCCCGTCCCTCCTCCCCGTCCCCAAACAGTACTTCCTGACAACAGCCCACTCTGTTCCCTACATCGCATCCCGTGGTGGCCAGCACAACTACCGGCACCGCCACCACCTCTCCTGCCTTTACCCTCCTCCTCACCCCCAACCCCCACAGGCTTCACCGCAACTGGAAGTTTGTGGTGTCCGTGGGCATGGACCCTCTGTTCCGGGGCTACACAGAGTCCCTGGACTACCTCATGGTGGCCGCTTGGAAGTCCGTGGCGGCGCTGCACACGAGTGGGTTGGGTGCCGGAGGGGCGGCGGGCGGGCGGGCGGGGTATAGGATATTGCCATCATATTGGTAGACATGGCGGAGGGCGGGCGGGTGGGTGGGCGGGCTTAGGGTGGATGACGGGGGGGTGACGGGGGTGTGTGGAGGGGCGGGCGGAGCTGGGGGAGGCTGCTGTTGGTATCAGCAGCACAGCAGCAGTCCGATGGGGCCGGTGCATGCCGCCCGGGCTCACGTCATCGACAGCCCCCGCGCGTGTACGTGCACATGTATAGTTTAGATACGAGACTCGCCCGATATTCGTGTGTGTATGTGTATGGTTTGGCGCCGCGGCTTGTTGCGGTTGTCCTGTACTTCGAGATCCTGCCCACCCCCCTTCCCCTGTTGACTGGGTTCCCCCACGCCCCTTCCCCTCACAACCCCGCTCCTCCTCCACAATTCTTTTTTCAATTTATCCCCACAAACACGCCCCTGGCCCCCCCCTTCCCGCCGCTCCCCCTCTGACCCCACCCAGACCTGATCATCCTGCTGGTGGTTGAGGCCCTGTCCATCCAGCTGTTGTGCTCCAGCTACCAGTGGTGGCTGGTGCAGCAGGTGGAGGCGGCGAGGGTGACGGGCATGATGGCCATGCTGGGGCTGCCCACCCCCGTGCTCAGACAGCTGGCCAGCCAGGAGGTCAAGGTGCGATCGACCCCATGCCCCGGGTGGCTGTGCTGGGCGGCAAAACACGTGTGTGTGTATTTACGGAAAAACCTGCCCGAACCACACCACATACGCCCGTGTGTGTTTGTGTTCTGTGTGTGTGTGTGTGCATGTGTTGTGTGTAGTATTGTAATCTTAGATAAGAACACCGCTTTGTGCTGCAAGGTGTGGGGGTGGTGCATTTGAATGAGTGCTATAAAGTGGGTGTGGATGGATCTGTGAGTGAGATGGGATTTGGGAATGACGGGTGCAATCAGGGGCAAGTGAGAAGAGGGAAAGCCACCGGGAGGCTGAGGTACCCCCACCGGGATGGGTGAAGGAAGGGCGCCCCGCCCCGCCCCACCCCGCTCCTCCCCCCTTTCCCCGCGAGCCCAACTCCAACCCGCCCCGCTCCTCCCCCATCTGGTGCCGCCACCTGTGCCCCCAATCGCTGCACCGCTTCCCCCACTCCGCTCTTCAGGTATTGGATGATGACGACGACGATGCAACCGACAGCGATGTCGAGGATCAGGACGGCAAGATACCCCAGCAGCAGCGGCAGCAACAGGAGGAGGGTCGGGAGCGGGGCGACTGGGCGGACGGGGAGGAGGAGGAGGAGGAGGGGGAGGGGAACGGCGGCCGTGGGCTGAGCGGCGAAGTCGCTGGACCGGTATATGCAGCTGCGGCCGCCAGGCCCAAGGAGCTGTCCTTCGAGGGCGCCATAAAACCCGCCGACGGCCCCAACAGAGAGGCTGTCAAGTTGAAGGTACGGCACGGTACGGCACATAGCCGCGGTTTGACTGTCTCGAAGCCGTTGCATCACACCGCATGTCTCCAATGGATGCGGTGCAGTACGCGATACTGTACGTACGGTAATGCTCCTGCCGCCGATGCTGCTGTCTTCACAGGGGCTGACGGGCAAGACCAGCAAGCTGCTTGGGGCGGCAGCGGAAGGGCGGGGGGGCACCACCGCGGGGGCCGCCGCGGTCGGGCTCATCCGCAATCCGGAGCCTCGGCGGCTGGAGGGTCCGGGGGAGGGGGGGGACGGCAAGGCGGCGGCGGCCGCACGGCGGCGAAGCAGCGACGGCGGCGGCGGAGGTCGCGGCGGCGGCGGGCGACTCGCTCGGGTTCGGGCGCGGCTGCTGGAGCGGCGGGGCACTAAGGTCAACGGGAAGGTGCTGCTGCCCGCGTACGGCAACACAATCCGGCTGGTGGTGAGAAAAAGCGCCGGGCCTCTCTCTGTGCCTGGGTGTGTTTTGCGAGGAGCCGGCTGCCCGGGTGTGTATGAGACTCTGTATGTGTGTGTGTGGGGGGGGGGGGCTTGTGGGTGCACCTTACCCGCGTATGGGTTTGGGTGTGGCGGATGACCCCTTACCCCGGGGCCCCCGCCCATCGCCCCCATCCCCCCATCCCCCCATCTCCCCATCTCCCCATCTCCCCATCTCCCCATCTCCCCATCTCCCCATCTCCCCATCTCCCCATCTCCCCATCTCCCCATCTCCCCATCTCCCCATCTCCCCATCTCCCCATCTCCCCATCTCCCCATCTCCCCATCTCCCCATCCCCCCATCCCCCCATCCCCCGCAGACTCCCTTCCTGCTGCTCAACGCCGCCATCATCGTGGTGTACGTGGTGTCCCTCAGCCTCCTGAACGGCATGCAGGGCCCCCTGGCCTCGCTCAACATGATAAGCCACATCGTGTACCGCTACACCCACATGCGGTGCTGCGCCTGGGGGCTGGTGGCAGCGGATGACGCGGCGGGCAAGGCGCTGTGGCGGGGGCTGCTGAAGGAGCAGATAAGGCTGTTCGAGGACGAGTACGACGTGCTGATGTACGGCGGGGTCTCCATTTCGCAGGTGTGGGCAGGCGGAAGCCAGCACGGGTGGAAGCCCCCGGACTTGTGTTTAGTGTTTTGGGGAGGGGGCCCCGGTGCGGGGGGCGCCCCGGGGGGTGAGAAAAAGAAACAAAAGCCCCCGTGGGGTGGGTTCAGGTTAGGACTTGGATGGGGTGGGATCCGGCACTATCCAAAGCACAGCACGCGGCTCAAGTCGCTCGCCCGCTTACCGGCTGCTCCCATTCTCCGTGGGTTTAGGGGACCCCAGGTTATACGGCCCCCCGCCCCAACCACCGCCATCGCGAAGTTCCGATTCTGAAGACCTATCCTGCCCGTATGCTGGGACAGTGCTTCGCACTGTGTTTGAGCTGTAGGGCCCGACCCCCTTCCCGACATTGCCCCTGACCCTGACCCTGGCCCTGACCCTCCAGAGGAACAGCACCTTCCGGGAGCCCGTCCCCCCCAGCACCTTCGAGTCGGTGGAGTTCGCGCACGAGTTCTTTCAGGACAAGCGCTGCTTCCGCTGGGACCAGAGCCTGTGCCTGCCGCCGGGGCACAAGTACTACTCGGTAAGGGGTAAGGGAGGGCGAGGAGGGCGGCTAGCTGCAGGGAGACTGGGACAGGAGGGAGGCGGCGAGGAGGTAGTAGGAGGAAGTAGAAGCGGAGCGTGGCGACCCCACCCGACGCAGCCACCAGCGTGGGTGGGGCAAGCTGCCCCGTATATACTGTCAAAGCCCGGAGCGATTACCGTAGATGCACCCCTCCGCCCTCCCAACGCCTCCCCGGCACCGAACCAACCGGCCCGCCCGCCCGCCCGCCCGCCCGCCCGCCCGCCCCTCCACACGCACACCTCCATCCCCGGGGGACAGGTGACCCACAACGGCCTGGACGTGATGGTACGGCGCGTGATCCAGGAGATGAAGCTGCTGTCCCTGGACGTGGATGCGGACGCCAGGTGGGGCGGTGCGCACTCCTGCCTAGCTGCCTTGCCCGCTGTCCTGCCTGCAAACGGACACATACACACATACACACGTACACACATACACACGGGCTCCTGCTGCCAAACCCACCTCATGCCTACCCCGCACGCGTCACCCGCAATCGCGCTACAGGTACAACAACAGCCGGTACGACTTCATCCACCTGGTAAGTGGTCAAGGCGCAGGGTATATGTGTCGTACTTGGTACAGGTCCGGGCTGCTCACACACACGGGGGAGGGTTCTTCGCTAAACACACGGGGGGGGGGGCGGAAAGGGAGGGATCACCGTTCCTTTCCCCCCAAACTCGATGGTCGGTAGCCCTGAGCCGGCCCTTGTGGGAATGCGGCGGCGGTGCTCGCAATGGCCTTCATAGCCTGGAATCCCCCACGCCCGCGTGCCTGACCGCCGGTCGGTCGCCCCATCGATCCCCACCGGGTGCACAGGTGGGCGGTCGGGACTGCTACGAGGGGCTCCAGACGGCGGCCCAGCTCTTCGTGGACTACTCCATCCAGCGGTACAACGCGGTGACTCAGCTGCACGAGGTGAGGTCCAGCAGGAGGCGGAGGTGGGGTGCAGCAGGAGGCGGAGGTGGGGTCCAGCAGGAGGCGGCGGTGGGGTCCAGCAGGAGGCGGAGGTGGGGGGATTGCCAGTGATAGGCCGCCAACAGCGCGGCGCCATCGGGGTTGTGGGGTCAGGGGTCGGCGGGTGAGGGGCAGCTGTGGAGGGGCGCGGGGAGGGGAAGGGAGGGAAGGCCGCATGGATGGAAACGCGACATGAAATGGAAAGGAAACACGAAGCCGCCCCAGCCATCGATACCGCACCTACCTACCTACCAACCTTACCTACTTGGCCAACTGAGAGGCAGCAGGGAATGAGCGGAAAGAAGCGGAACAGGTGGAGGGGTGGTGGGGTGGGTGGGGCAAACGGTCGAAAGAAGCTAAGCCTAGCCGACCGGGTCGGCGGAGGAACGCCCTGCCGCCCCGTCCGTGAATTCGTGTAAGTAGTAAGGAAGTCACCGAATGGGTCGCACTGCCGCCCCCCAACATCCCGAACCGAAACGCGTGCCGCATAATCTGTTGGTAATTTATTGGCGTGCTTCACGATCGAAAACCCGCCCGACCCAAACCAGTTACGAATCGTGTGTATGTGTATGTACGGCGCCTGCTGTATGTACGGCGCCTGCCTGATGTATGTACGTCCCCCTCCCCGCCGCAGGTGCTCCTGTGTGTCACGTGCGGCATCTTCGTCATCTACACGCTCTTCCTGCTGTGGCCCCGCCTGGGTCGCATCCGGGGAGATGCGGCGCGGCAGAGCGCCCTGCTGAGCCACGTGCCGCCTGAGGTGGACGTCAAGAGCCACGTGCGCCTCACCTTCAAGCGCGTGTCGGGCAAGCGCCGGCTGGGCGGCACAGCGGGGAGCTGAGGCCGCCTGGCGATCCTCCAACATGGAAGACCTTCCCATGACCCTCGACCTCGAACCTTGAAGCGGGATCCGATTTGAGGTGGAGGTGGGGTTCGAGTTGGGACGGAGGTTCGACTCAACAGCGGCTCATTCATGTTATTGTTAAAATATGGCGCCGGCGGTGGGTGGGTGGGTCGATGTGTTGCTGTCAGACAGGCAGGGTACATTTGTAGATGGCCAGGTGAGCAGGCAGGCAGGCGGGGGGGCAAGGTATGTATGTGGGTGCTGGGAGGGGGCTACGGCGCGCGAGATGTGCACCATGCGTGCTCATACTGACTGTCGATGACAAACGAGCGAATAAACTCATGGCTGGCGGGGGCGGGGGCGGGGGCGGGGGCGGGGCGGGGGCGGGGGCGGGGCGGGGGCGGGGGCGGGGGGGGGGCGGGGGCGGGGCGGGGGCGGGGCGGGGCGGGGGCGGGGGCGGGGCGGGGGCGGGGGCGGGGGCGGGGGCGGGGCGGGGCGGGGGCGGGGGCGGGGGCGGGGGCGGGGGCGGGGGCGGGGGCATGCATAGATCGCCGGTTGAGGGCGACTTGTGAGCTGTGTGTGTGGTGTCGGCGGGGCAGCAGACGAAGGTGATAACGAAGGCCCTCGGAGATCAGGCTGGGTCGTACATGGCTCAAGAGTTTGGCGTGTATGTTTGCATATCGACGGCATTCAAGGGAAGGAGTTGAGGCTGTGTTACTTCGTGGATGAATGTATGTGCCTTGTTATGTCCGGTGATGAGGTTGTGGAGGGGTCCTGCTTAGGCAAGTAGACAAACACGTGAGAGATTTAGCGGGATGGGGCGGGATATATATAGACAAGAGGAATGGATGAGTGAATGAAGGCGGCTTTCCATGGCTTGCTTGCTCGAGGAACTCGACCACATGCGAGCAACCAAGTTAGTTGCAGCATCATTCTGGTCGTGAGTACATAGGTATGACCCCTACTTACCATACCTACTTACGTACCGTACAGTGGTACGATTGCCACCGTACAGTGGTACGATTCCGCCCGCCATCACTGCACGATTGCCATCACCACACAATTGCACAACCCCCGCTCGTTCCTATCTCAGCAGCGCCCGCCGCGATCCCCGACAAGCATTCTTATTTGTGTATTTGCTCGCTGCCGGACTGCGCCTCGCCTGGCTGTGTGGATGCGACCTGCACCTACCTACCTACCTGTATGCATGCTCGAGCGCCATGTTTATTCGACTCGTGAGGCCGTCGATGCATGTTGTGGGGCACGCCTTTGCCCTGTTCGTTGGTGTGGTCGCGGTAGCTGGCAGCGATGGGCACCAAAGGCGCGCATCTATGGCGGTGGTGGAGATAGATGTGCAGGTGCATGGCTGTCCGTTGTTGAGCCACATTGGATTGGGGCGGATCGGGCGGCGCCCAAGCCAATCATGATACATACAGTGGGTTCAGGGTTGAGGGTTTGGATGGCAATTAGCGAATTAGGTTTTCGGGTGTTTGTGGTGCTCTGACCGCGAGCCAGGATGCATGAGCGCGTGCGGTGCGTTGTGGACGGTTATTTTCGGATCACCTCCCTACGTTGATTTTTTGGGCGTTCGGATACGTGGCGCGGTCTGTAGAGAGGTTCTGATGTGGCATTGTTGTGGCTGCATCATGCGGAGATGCTGGCAGCGGTCTTCATGCCTGCCTGCCAACAGGGTGCAGCTCCCGATCGAGGGTCCCATCCACCGTGATGGTCACGGGTGACGCCCCAACGCGACTCCAAGCTCAGGTATACATGACGTGCACCGTACATGACGTGTGCCGTACATGGTGTGTGCCGTACATATGAGAGTGAAGGAGCGGTACTTGCAGGAGGCTGCGGGCCGGTGCCATAATCTGCCAAGCCATTCATTTGTGAAGTCGGTTGGGTGCATCGTGGCATCATTGTTGCGCCGCCATCATTGTCACGTCGCATATGTCTGTGTGTTTCAGTCTTAGTCATATGTCCGGGTGCACATGGCTGTGACATGCTCTTCGTGTTGTGTTTGCACTAGCTGCTGCGCAGTCGGCATGCATAGATCCGGTTGTTTGGAGGCGGGGGCTCCACTGGTGCAGCCCCTTCCGCCGCAGCCGCTGCTGCAGCCGGCATTCCGGCCCCTGCTTGCGCCACACCCGCGCCCTCTTGTCCATGCCTACCGAAATCGTGCATCTATCCCGTCCGCCGCGAACAGTATGGTATGGTGAACAGCGTACGGCCTACATACAGCAGATGTCGGCTCCAGGGATGGAGCTGCAGCCGGGCGTCGCACAAACAGCATTGCCGTGTACTGCTCCGCGAAGTGTTGCGGTATCTCCTCCTATCAGCACACACAGTCAACGCACAGTCAACGTACACACGCACACTTCCCGTGTCCTGCCTTCAACCAACCACATAGTCGCAAAACTACCGCACATCCCCGCCCTCACTCGCCCCAAAGTCATGCCGTGCCCCGATATCACGGAAACACACCGGAGACACGGCCTGCCATGCCATGCCGTCCTGCACAACACAAGCGCGTCAAGAACCCAAGGTTACGCCGACCAGACCTGCCAGATATACCGAATGTCCGGACATGCCGTGCGCGTCCGTGGAAAGGGCAAGTCTTTCGTCCTGTGTGCTGCTGGTCAGAGTCCTGTGCGCCCGTGTGTGCCGCTTGTTTGATTGCTCAAATGGTGGACTGTCAGGTGACACGCTCGGCGGCCTGGACCCTTCCTTGTTCGTTGTGTATGCGTACGTGACACCTATAGGTTCAGTGTACGGTGAAGTACGTCCTCTCCGTGACCAGACCGGAGGTGCCATCCGCCTAAGCACACACGGTTATGTATCCCTTAACACGCACAGGGACACACACGCACACATGTGCTTTCCGCGTGCCACACATCCACAGATCGGGCCCGGGTGGTTCGGGCGGGTTTCTCGCTGAGCAGCTGGCGGCTCAATTATTTTATACACACAAAGCACAATCCGCGCACTGCTGCCATCAACGAAATCCCGCTGCCTGTCTCTTTTCGCAAGCCTATCTTGTACTCAAAACACAGGTAGCTGCCCAGGAGGGTAGGTGTTCGGCATGTACGGACATCAGTGGAGTCTGCCAGGGCCAATCCTGGCCTCCCTCCCTCAGCTGGCCGCGTTTGGGGGGCGGAGTTGATCCGTTGGGAGTCGAGGACCGCACGCGCAGCCGCCCACCCTCCCCCCCTCATCTGGCCGCGGGCATGATCCCAGTTGATTAATATACAGCCCTATTGGTGCCAACCAACACACACGTTCACACTGCGCATGCTCCCACAATCCAGGTCATTGCTGGGGAGGTGGTCTACCTATGAATGTGGCCAATCCATGACGACCTTGTTGATAGCCAGTGCAGTGCGCCCGGTTGACCGTTTGCTCCCCTCATCGGAGGTCATCCCAGACAGAGCCTGGGAACTCTCCATCTCAACACTCACACACACACACACACACACACACACACAGCTCGGTCGGGCGGGTTACTTTTCTATGTACATATAACAGCTGCTGCCCAGCGGGTCCTGCTGTCCGGACTCCCAACACTTCGCGCCTTCCCCCACCCCCACCCCCACACCACACCGCCATTCGTTGATCCCACCGCGCACACGGCGCTTACCGCCCGCCGCTTGCACGCCAGCGGCCACTCGCCGCCGTTTTCGCGCAGCCGTGTGCCGCCAGGGCAGGGCAGCTCCAGGAGCGGCGACACGGTGACCGCTCACAACGCCCTGGAGAGCCGGCGCTTGGTGGCACGCGGCTTGCAGCGCGCGCCCTCCTCCTGCTCCTCCTCCTGAGCGCCGTCCGACTCGGCACCGTCAGCCGTCCCCTCATCACCGTCGTCGTCGCTCCCGTCACTGTCGCTGCCAATTCGCTTGCGCTTGCCGCCGCCACGCTTCCCGGCGGTGCTTGCCCGGGCCGAGGACGGCGGCTTGTCGCTCCCTCGACCCCGCCCGCGCCCGCGGCCCCGCCCTCGTCCAGACGCGGGGGCCTCGCCGGTGTGGGACGTCCTGCGACCGCCCCGGCCGCCGCGGCCTCGACCTCTGCAAGGTACACCACGGTGGAAGATGGGATGGCCACACCCCATGGATCACCCATGGATCAACACACCCCATGGGAAGATATGGGATGGCTGCAACACAGTCGTCCATGGACGCCCTCTCCAACAGCCGACCGGCTCAACATGGGATCCAACAAGCCACATCCTGCTCACACCGGCTGCGGCTGTGATTAAGTTAGCGTACCCGGTACGCTAACTCAATCCCAGCCTGCCGTAGGTGCCCGCCTTCCAAGGTACAGTGAATGGATTTTCAAAGCCCCGCCTCCCCAGGTACGGTGCATGACACCCACGGCCAAGCATTCGGCGACCACTACGACATCGTCAAATGACTCCGGCTGCCGACATCGCGCATGCGCCGGCAGGGTACGGTAGTTGACGTCGCTGTGTGTCGTACCTGGACCCGGTTGGCGGTTTCCTGGAGCCGCCCACCGCCACGTCCGGCGCGGCCATGATCTCCTCCAGGTTCATCGTCACGTCGCGGAGGTCGCCCGCGCCTAGCGGCGAGCCCACCGCCACCCCCTCCGCTTCCGGCTCCACCCCTGCGCCGTGCCTAATGAAGCGCGAGTTGCACAGAAACGGGGCGGGGGGCCCAAGCGAGGGGCGCATCACAGGCCAAGAGCAAACCGCTGCCGCTCAGTCCTTCCCCCGACCAGCCGCTGCAGCCCCGAGGCCAGGGATCATGCGAAATTGTGGAAATTCCCGCGTAACGGATCACCGCAAGTTTAAACAATGCGATGCGTCCTGCCTAACCCTAGCCAAACCCTAGCCCGAACTGCACCCCACAGGAAAGAGGAAACCTTTCCTTCAACCCCTCCCCTTTGTGGCCCGCCTTTGCTGACTAGGGGCCCCCTCCTCCCCCCCAGAGGCCGCCAATACCGCGGCTACTGCACGAGGAGAATCCCACATGCCCCACCCACTTGTAATCCTGCTCATCCTGCTTCATCAGCGTCTTGAGCACCTTGTACACCTCGTCAACGTCGGGGTCCATCGCTGCGAGCACGCTGGCGTGGGCGTGGGCGTGGGCGTGGGCGGCCCCAGCCTGGCTGGCTGCCGCGGCCTTGGACGCGCCGCCGGCCGCCGCCGCGACGGCCCCGAGCGGTTGCGCCGCCACGCGCGCCGCCACATCGAGCCGCAGCTTCGAGGCGTTGAAGCGCAGCTTGCCGTTGTGGACAGCCGTCAGCTTCTCCTCCACCTTGCGCTGCGGACCCGTGGGGTCGTACCTGCCACAAAAAAAGGTGATAGGGCGGACACGACCGCGCGCAACCACGCACCCCTCAGCCTAAAAGCTATCAAGCTATAGCGTGCCGCCCAGCTCGGCGACGTTTCTCCCAAACGCGCAACGGCCTCGTGTAAACCGGTCTGGGCCGGGCCAAGTCCAACATGTTCTCCGCCGGCAAATGGCAGATAGCGTCAATGCAGGCTTTTGGTTCGGGCAGGCCGCCTGTCCTTCACACCATTGCCAGCGGCGTCGGCCGAACCCCAACGCGACCCCGACATCCATCCCATCTCATCGCCCGGGATTGGAGCTTTCACAACATGACAAGTGCCCCCGGCCCAGGCTTACTTGGCGACACGCTCGGCCGACACGTCGTACGACATCCGAAGGTATTGCTTCAGCAGTAACGCCAGCGACAGCGTGAGGGACGCCTTCACCAGCCCCACCAGGATGTTCGCGCCGGGGCCGTGGCTGGCGGAGCCGGTCGGGCGGCCGGACGGTATGGGCGACAGACCGGGCGCCGTGTTGGCGTCGGCGCCGTTCGCGGCTGGGCCGTTGGCACTCGGAGCGTTGGGCTCCGATGGGGCCTGCGGGAACAGGCGCCACCAGTGCGCGGGCACAGGGCGGCTCCAGCTCAGATCCCTCGGACGCGGTGAGGTTTGTCCGGGAGAGAAGAGAGAAAGCAGGACGACACGACAATCTTCCCTGGCCGACTACAACTGCTACAAGACACCGCCTTGCAGCACCGGCGCAATGTATCGCCTGAAGGAAGTAAAGATAGCCAAGCCGCTCCCCCTCCATTCCAGTCCGGCCCTTACCAAGACATCTACATACGTACTACACTCGATGCAGTACACCCGATGCGTGCACTGCATCCGACGCGGTGGGTGACGACCAGACTCTCACTTGATGCCTGTGGCCCGATGCGCTCCAGTGCGTTTGCAAGGCTGCATCGAGACGGGTGGCATCCCAGATGCGACAGCGCAACGGAGGACACCTCCTGAGCCCCATACCGGTATATGCCTCACCCGCGCCAACCGTCCCGCCTCCCGCAGCTCCTGGAAGCGAGCCAGCACGTCCTCCCCCCGGCGGCTGATGATCTCGTTGATGCGCACCAGCACCGCCAGCAGCTCGTCCATCTTGCGGTACGGCAGCTCAGCAATGATGTACGTCATGAAGGACAGCAGGTGCGGATCCGACTGCGAGGCACTCGGCGGCGGCGGGGAATGGCGCGGTGGGTGAGGGCATCAGCAGTCACGCCTGCCGCGGACACGTCCCAACGTGCGGCCTCCGAGTATCCTACCCGCCAGTCTGTCACACAGCCCGGGAAGGTCAGCGGGGCGCCCCGGGCCATGTTAGGATGGATGCATGACGTGTGGTGCCATCCCAAGATGATCCACCACACAGCGACAGCCCATCTCAGGCCCACCTCCAACGTCCTCTCCTGGGCCTGTGGTTTTTAATTTAACCTCCTTCCACCTCCTCCTCCTCCCTCTCCTCCCCTTCCTCCTCCTCCTCGATTGACCGCGCGCCGTACCTTGGCCGCCAGGCCGCTCGCCAGTGTGCACCCATCGTCCAGCGGCTTGAGCAGCGCCGTCAGGAACTTGGCCTTGAGCGCCCGGTCCGGCTGGAAGATGGAGCTCCACACCCCGGAGAGCCCCTCCACCAGCGTGCGGCACTTGTCTGGACGGACGTACAGTGACGGCGCATTCCCGGTCAGATTAATCAGCAATAGCGGCATCCGTCCATCCGCGTCAAGGCCACCGTCTCTGTCACATCCACGACCACTGCCACGTCCGTATCAGTGGACTCTTGACAGCCATCGGTCGGGGCGCACCGCACGAATTCCTTACAGCTCAAAAGACACACATCAGGGCGGGTTGCATTTCTAAACACACATCAGGGCGCTCAAACAAGACCCTCAAACACGTCAGGGCCCTCAAACACGTCAGGGCCCTCAAACACGGCCCCACTGACGCCAGACCCGCCACGGGTAACCCCCCTCGCACCTGGCGCTGGCGCCTGGCCGGGCCGCTCCAGCGCCGCCAACTTGCAGTGGAACGCGTACGCCTCCGCCACGCCGCCCGGCACCTGGCCCGCCACGAAGGCCGTGTTGGCCGCCACCACGCCCCGCAGCCCCGCCAGCGCTCGCTCCGCGGTGTCCCGCTCGGGGTCGGTGGCCAGCGCGCACAGCGCTGGCATGGCGGTCCAGGGCACCACGATGCCGCCCCGGATGACCACCTCGATCAGCTCCAGGGCGCGGCGCCGCACCACTGAGGGCATGAGAGGGGATGAGAGGGGATGAGAGGGGATGAGGGGGAATGAGAGGGGATGAGCGGGCAAGAAGCAGAGCGGCACGAGGGAGAGCAGGAAAAGCAGCGTGACAAGGGCGCTGTAAGCACGTACCGAACAGCTCCGGGTCGCGAGCGGGCGATGGGACATGCATTGGCATCCCCCGCCTGCATGTGCACCTGGCCGTACCTG
The DNA here is from genome assembly GCA_003117195.1 of Eudorina sp. 2006-703-Eu-15. Lineage (NCBI taxonomy): Eukaryota > Viridiplantae > Chlorophyta > Chlorophyceae > Chlamydomonadales > Volvocaceae > Eudorina > Eudorina sp. 2006-703-Eu-15. The sequence continues at coordinate 733,065 of BDSI01000039.1, forward strand.
CCCCATGCGCCGCGGCCGTCCCGCTGGGCGTCGGCGGCGGTGTGGCGCCGCTCGCCGCGGACGACGGGGCCGCCGGCGTGGCGTCGGTGGCTAGCGCCAGGATCTTGTCCCACAGCATCTGCGCCGCAGAGTGGAAACGTCAGGGAAGGAAGTGCGCCTCGAGACGGTGCGGCCTTGACAACGACGATGTCCAATTCTGGCCCAAGACCTAGACAACATCTAGGCACGACCGAGACAACACCTAGACAACACCTAGACGCGACCTACACACGACTACCACGGTACCCAGCTGCGCCGGGACGGACACGGCGTGACGCCACCGCGGGAAACATCCTATCTTTCTTATACAAAGGTAACACGTGGTGGAACCGCGAGTCCGCAAGGTCATGTCGCGCCGCCGCTACCTGGACGATGCCGCTGCTGACTGAGCTGCTGTCGCCCTCGCCGTTCCGACGCGCCAGCGGCTGGTGCTCCGCGTCCGGCAGGGTGCTGGCCTGCTGCGAGGCCGCCGCCTCGCGCCGCGCGGCGGCCTGGCGCGCCGTCAGCACGTCCTCCTCCGCGCGCAGCAGCTCGGTGAGCGAGCTGAGGCAGCGGGCCTTGATGGCGGCGGGCGCGGAGCGGTCCAGCGCGGCCTCCAGCACCGGCCCCACCTCGCGCACGTTGACCGCGAGCTGCGGCCGTGCGATGAAGATGAAGCCCAGGGCCTGAGGGCGGCGGGAGAGCGAGCCGCGCGCGAAACAACGACACAGAGTTGAGTCAGCCGACGCAACAGACCGCAGCGCGCGCCGAAGAAACTTCCAGTAAGCGACCTCAGCTGCTGACTGCTATTCAACCGGAACTGTATGGCGGCGCGGGCAGATACTGCCCGTGTTGCTGCCGAGACACCACAAGGTACATACAACCCGTGCCGAGTCGGCCCGTACTTCGAGAGTTTGGCCCGAGGCGGAGAGACACCACACGGCTCACTCGCGGGCACACAGCGCCCCGATGACAGTGAAACCCCGCATTCTTGCCCCACCCAGCTATATATGTATAATATATATATACCTCTGACAGTCACAGTCAGGAGGTCTTGACCGCTGCAGCCGTACTTGCCGTACGGTACGGGACTGAGATAACCGCGGGACGAAACTCCCGCCCGGGCTGCTGCCCACCCACTCACTTGCAGCGCCGTCTCCTTGGCCCGGATGTTGTCCGCCAGGAGCGTGTAGAACCGGAGGACCAGGTCAAGCGCGGCTGCGCAATCCGGGTGCTTGGAGCCCTGCGTGCAGGACGCCGGGGTCACACACATTCGTTCCCTTGATGATGTTTTTTTCATGTTTCCCCGTTTGCAGGCTAACATGGTCAGTACTTTGGCACTGGGTGTGGGTCGGGCGGGTCCGCTCTACACCTTCGCTAAACACATTCGCTCTACACCTCCCCCTACCGGCAGCCCATACGACGGCGCACCGTCCGGAGGTGCAAGCCCACTCAACTAAAAACTCAGTACCTGAAGAACCATTAACAATAAGCTTACAACGATCGAAAGGTCATAACAATCGTGGTATTATTACTACATGTCGTCGGACAGCAACAAAACCCGGATTACTGCCAGGCACCCCGCCCCCGGCGTCTTCGCCGAGCTCATTCCACAGCCTTGGCGCGCCGTACCTCAATGGCTTCGTCCAAGATGTCCGATCCGTACCGGCACAAGGTGCCCAAGATGTACAGCAGCCGCGGGTACAGCCGCTGCTTCTCCGGCAGGCTGGTAACCTGCTGGGGCGGTGTGGAAGGCGGTTGCCGTGACGTCACCGCACATAGCGGATAACGCACCTCTGCTGGCCACGGTGGCTGCAAATGCGACCTACCCGCGCCTGCTGCCAGGCAACGTTCTTTGTCTCTGTCGCCGTGCCTGACACACCCCTGGTTTGGGTCGAGATTTAGGGTTTTAGGGCGAAGCACACCCCTGCTTTCCCGTGCACAGGCATCTGCAGCACTGCAGCTGCCGTACTGACCCAGTGGACGGAGCCTTGCACCGAATGCTCCCGGCCAACCGGCGGCGTCGCCAGTTGCTTTGGGGAGCCGACCAGTGCCTTGCTGCCTTCACCCAGTGCGTCACTGCGCCACCGCCGCACCTGTTTCCGGCAGTCGTTCTCGAGGATGTTGAAGTATGTAGACGCCTCCTGGCGGACCGTGTTCCGGTGCTGCGGCTTCAGCGCCGCCATCGCGCAGAGGCACTGGCACGCGACCGTCACCACCTGCACACACGGACAGACGGACGGACGGATTGAAGGACGCCGCGAAGCCCTGCCAGCCGGACGCGCCAGACACACGGAAACCCTCCCTTTGTCAACAAAGACAACGAAATCGGAAAATTCACTGATTGTGTAGCAGTTGGAAACCCTTCCTGCCTTACGAACCCGCATGCACATGCTACGCACAGCACCGAAGTGCGCACCCGGGTGCATCATGTCCCCACCAAGCCTAACATTCGCTCGTTTGCGCTATGAACATGGGGGCAACTGCGGTGGCGACCGACGGCAGCCAAGACGCCCCCAACCAGGCCAGCACCGGCAGTATCAGCCGAGGTACCGCTGGCCGCGGACCAACAGGTGAACCTGACCTGCACGTGCGACACGCGGCGGATGATGTTCTGCAGGTCCTGCACGATTTCGTCCGCCAGCACGTCGTCCATGTGCCTCAGCGCCCCCATGCAGCCGCCCACCACCGCCAGCACCGCCAGCAGCTGCTCGGCCTTCCGGCGGCATGCCTGGTCGTTCGCCCCCATGGGTATCTCCTGCAGCGTCCGCGACAGCAGCAGCAGTCCCACCCACACCACGCACACATCGTCAGTCACGAGGGCCCCCTGTGCTGCACAACGAGGCGCCCAAGCACTGCGCGTGCGCCACGCCACACGCGGTCAGCAAACCGTGCGTGAGCCGGACCCGGCGTGCGATTCCGCTGGGACCCGGACCCGGACCGTACCTTGATGTACGGCGCCAGGCAGCGGACGACCCGCTGCGGGTCCTCCGACTGGTGCAGCAGCTTCACGTCCGCCACGCACAGCGCGTGTAGCGCCAGCAGGCTCTGGAACAGCTCATCCGCAGCCGCCGGGCCCTCCTGCCGCGCAGCCGACGAGCCGGACGGCGTGGGGGCGTCCTGCTCGCCCTGCAGCTCCAGCGCCCGCGCCAGCAGCACGTCCGCGACCTCCTTGGCCCCCCGCCGCACCGCTTCGAGCTCGGGCTTGCCTTCCTGTGCGCACCCGCAGGGGGGAACAGACCCAAAGGATCATGCAAGGTTGACGGCTAACTGGCAGGCATGGGTATTCGTGGAAGACGTGGGCTAGGGGGTGGCTAAGGGCCAGATGGGGTGGCTAGCAAGTGAAGGGGGTGCCAAGGACGGTGTCCTTTTTCGCAAGGATCGACGGCAAGTCGGAACAGAGACAGAAGGATGTACGGGGAAGCTCCCCGTGGGAGCGGATGGGGGGCCTGTGCGGGCGATCAGGGATGCAGGGTAAGGGTATGTTCTGCTGGTGACTGTCTGAAGCCTTGTCCCAGGTACAGAACGACGTGCCGTCACCCACAATAGCGTTGATCCCTTTTCGGTGTCCGCTGTAACGTTCATTCATTCATTCAATAGCCACATGGCTTCATAGCTGCAACAGACACCCAAAGGAATCATCGGAGGAGAGATCACAGCGGCGCTCCGCACCGCAACGCCTTGGCGAACGTGCCTAGAGACCCGCACACCCACCCAGCCACCCAGCTATCAAGCTCAGGTACTCGCCTCGCCGACGATGCTCCTTATCGTCGCCACGATGGGCATGGCGGAATGGAACGGCACGCTGGCCGCCGCCCCCATCCGGCTGTAGAACGCCATCACCACCTCCCCCAGCTGGGCCGCCCGCTGGCTGGAGCTGCGGGACACGTGTGTGCTGCCGTCGTCGCCGTCTGGAGCGGCGAACAGAATACAGACGTGGAAGCGAGCAGCCGAGGCCGTCAGGAGGCGGCGCGCGGGCACAACGACGGTCCGGAAACCGTGTTGAAGGCAAGGGCGCATCCCCACGGGGACGAGACAGACACTCATGGTCGCCGCCGCGGTGCAAGCAACTAATGATGCGAAGCCCATGTGCCGGAGGTCCCTTCCCATGTATCCCTCTAGGCACCGTACCCCCGAAGCAGCGGCACAGCGTGTGAGAATGTGCCGATACCGTATTCACTGGATGCTCCAGGTGCAGGCGCGCCTTACGGCACTTACCCAGTTGGAAGCCGGACAGGAACCAGATCTCCGCACATATCCTGTTGACCAACGCCCGCATCGTGTCCTGCTCGCGGCACCGGCAAGGAGGGACAGCCACGGCTTACAGATTTGGCCCCGAGTTGCAGACCTCCGGTCCAGACCAAGCCCGGTCAAAATCGGCTTTGCAGCACCACGGTGTCGGCCCAGCTGCCCCAAGCCACGGTTGCCGCCCGGCTCCTAGCTGTACTTGCTGAAACCCACCTCCGTGTCTGTGGCGCGCGCGACGATGCGCAGCAGCGCGTCCGTTCGTTGGGCGAAGTCGGGGAAGCGCACGCAGCACTCCCATAACAGGCGGATGGCGCGCTTGCGCACGGTCAGGCCCGCGTCCTCCACGGCGCGCACGAGCACGTCATAAAACTGCACCGCCAGTTCGGCGCTGCGGCTGATGTGCCTGCACGGATCAGCGCGGCGCAATGCCGTTCAAGCGTCGCTCAAAGCCGTATGGCTCTCCCGCCACGGCCTCTAGTTCCCGACGGAGCCTTGCAAGTAAGACGGCGGCTGCCGCGCCATCGGCTCGCTATGGGCTTCCTTGCTGTTTGCTGTCCTTTTGTGCGACGTATGAGCCGACAGGGCCATGAGCCGACAGGGCAAGTTCCGCACTGCGGCAAAGCTGATGATTGCAGGGGCGCAGCCCGGAGGGGATCACTGCCCCGCTGCAGCAGGACGGCCTTCCCCAGGGCCCACGGCGCGTCGCAAGCGGGGCGGACAGACGACTCACTTGCCGATCAGGTCGACCGCCGCCTCGCGGACCAGCACGCTGTCGTCCGCCAGCGCCGCCTTGATGCCGACCTGCACAACAACAGCCACGCTTGATACCCAGGGATGGCTGTCGCACGGCGCCGGTGCACACGCCGTGGTTGCCGTACATGGCTGTCGTACGGCCCTGGTGCCCACGCCGTGCTTGCCGTACATGTCTGTCGTACGGCCCGGCGCACACGCCATGGTTGCCGTACATGGCTGTCGTATGGCCCCGGTGCCCACGCCATGGTTGCCGTACATGGCTGTCGTACGGCTCCGGTGCCCACGCAGTGCTTGCCGTACATGGCTGTCGTACGGCCCCGGTGCCCACGCAGTGGCGCACAAGCTCCAGGGCGACTGCGGTTCCAAGCTTTGACCCGGGTATGCCATACACCCCATGGATGCGGTGTTGCAGTTGGCGGACCTTGGTGGAACCGGGGCCCCGCAAGTGACACGACGATGCCTTGCCCCTCACCTGCACTTCCGCGCAGCTAAGCACCCCCACGTCCACCTCGATGACGGCCCCGAGCAGCTTGATGGCCTTGGCGCGCGCCGCCGCCGCGTGCGCTTCCTGCCGCGTTCGGCCGCTTCCCCCGGCGTCGGCCAGCCAACACAGCAGCGTGCGCCGGCTGCGGACCAGCAGCGACTCGGACGCCAGCCACCGGCCGAGCGCGATGGCCCTCTCCCGATCAACCTCGACCAGGCCTGCGTGCCGGCACACACAGGTTCAGTACTGCGGAACCGACCGCCGTCACGGGTCCGAGACTCACCAGGCCCCCGACACACGCATGTTGCAGCCCATCACTGCACGGATGCATCTGGATTCTGGAAGGTCGCACGTGGTTGCAAGCCTAAGCCGCAAACGGTGGCCACATCGGTAGAAGCAGCAGCAAGTGTGGAGGTTCCCCCATATCGCCTGAGACCGTTGCGTCCGTCGCCCGAGACCGCACCGGATGTGGAAGCCCCCAGGCAGGAGCGTTGCCGCTCGTACACCTGCCGGCAGTACATGATCGCCTCGCCCGTCTGCTGCTCGTCCAGCTTCTGGCCCTGCTGCTGCGCCAGGGTCTTCTCGCGCGCAAGCAGCATGTTGCAGGCGATGAACTGCCGCGCGCTGCCCGCGGTGCTGGTGGCCGCAAGGCCGGCTCCGCCGCCGCCGCTGCCATCGTGACCGACGGACCCGGGCGTGGCGAGGTGCTCCAGCAGCAGCTCCTGCGCCACTTCGCCCTTGTCCACAGCGGTCTCGCTGGCCTCCTTGCCCACGGCGGCTGGCCACGGGTCGGCAGGAATTCAGGAAAACGTCAGCGAGAGTGGAAAGAGGTGGGTATGATGTCCCCCACGTTGACGGACGTTGCAATATGTGCCGGTGGGCACGCCCTCCATGTGGGTCAGGCTTGGCCCTTCTGATGCTTTGCGCCACCATACCCAGGTGTCCTCGGCAACGTTCCGAGCATTTTGTTGCAAACTTCATGCAGGGCACTTTGCGATGGCGGGTCAGAATGTCCAGGTGCCTCGCCTCTCCCTGCCTTGCCTCTGTTCTGACTCCCTCCCTCGCCACGCCACCCATCTTGTCGACTCACCAATTGCCCCGTCGATGGCCAAAGTCACACCCCTCACGGCCTCCGGCGTGCTGGCCTCCTTGACCAGGATGTGCAGCTGCCGCGCGAGCAAGCCCAACAGCTCGATACACACCAGCTGCACCCCCGCGTCTGGGTTCTTCAGGTTCTCCTTGATGACGAAGATGAGGCGCCGCAGCAGGGCCGACGCAGCGGGCCACTCCGGCAGCGGCAGCGCCACCAGCAGGTCCTCCACCAGCGCCTCCACCCAGGCCCTCAAGTCCGAGGACGTGTCCGCCTTAGCGGCGCGGGCGGCTGGGAGCCTGGTGCGAGGGGTCGGGGTGAGGGGGTGTGGGGCGTCGCTGCGCGGGCGCCCAATGACTGGCGCCTGGTACAGAAACACCGAAGCTGCCGGCATGTTCTTGTGGTTCGTTCCGCACAGAAGGACGCGGCGAGCGCAGTGTTCCGGCCGCTGCAACAAGCGACCCCTCTGTTCGAACACCACGCACCCACACACGGGACGTCCTTCTTGTCCAGTCGGCAATGTGGCGGCAGACGGCTGTGTACACCGCTACGCCACATTGCCCATTCACAGGCGGACCGATTTGACCCACGAACCAGGCGGCGGGGCACAACCTGACCCGCTTGCCGGCACGTGCAACAAAGGCCCCCAAAGGCACCCGTCTGGTATCCATGCGACAAGCCTTACTTCTTAAAGATTTCGTGCCAGAAGTAGTCTGACCAGCGGATCGGTAGCCGTGCCGGCTCCAGCGCTGCGGGTCCCGTCGCGTCCACGGCCGGCAGCTCAGCCGTGACCTGGATCAGCTCCATCACCAGCGCCGTCGCCATCTGGATGTTCGTCGGCCTATCCGCCGCCTGAGTACGCATTTCGACGTCGAGTCTGTCGGCATGCACTGAGGCCTCACACGTGTCTGGAGGACAAGCGCACCTGGGACCCTTGCGATTGTTGCGCTAGACTTCTACTACGCCCCTAAACGGCAACGAGATCTGACCCAGCCCAGAAGACTGGACCAACCCACATGGAGCCCCGGAAGCGGCCGTTCGCCCAGCATCCAAGATGCAAACCAATAATGAGATGAGGCGCCTACGAGCTGTCACTTGTAACGGCCACATTATAAAAAAACCAATCGCGGTGGCAACAGATCATGTCCGCACCTGCAGGGGGAAGTGTCGCGCCAGGTGCTTCCCGGGGTTGAGGTGCGTCAACACCCCCTGGACAAATTCGTCCACGACGGTATTGCGCTGCTGCGGGTAGAACTTGAACATCGACACGACCAGGCCTGCATGCGCGACGTCGAACCGGGGGCGCCTTCGGAAAAAGCAGCGCGCCCGAATGCTCTGCGGCCAAACCCTTCTTGCCCCCAACAGCCCACTGGTAAAACCCGTGGGACGTGACCAGCCCCGGGGGCGTCACACATATATACACACACACCTATACACACGAGAACGCCAGACCCAGATCGGAAAATGGCGTGCCACGACGTCTGCGCTTACCTAGCGCCCGGTAGTGGAGCGTGTTCAGCGAGGTGACGGTTAGCGCCTGCTGCGACATGCGGACGAGCGGAATGAGCCCCTCCACTGCCATGCGAACCAGGCTCAGCACATGTGCCAGCCGCGTCAGCGCCTGCTCGAGCTGCCCGACCAGGGTCGCTGTCCAGCGCGGCAGGCTGCGAGCAGATGCGGCCAGGGCAACGCGGGTGATCCCAACCGACGCGCAATGCGGTGCCTCCGGCACCAGTTATGCGTGCCGTACATGTCGGGAACGGCCTCGCGGCGCCACGGAAGCTTCACAGCACGTCGGATCGGCCATGGACGCGTTTTGAGTCCTTACCGCTTGCCCGTTGCGGCTGCGCCGGCGCCCCGGCCGCGAGACGGCTTGACCGGCTTGCAAGCCTCGTCCTCCTCTGCGGCGCGCACGACAGGACAGGAAACGTCACAAACCGTCCCCTCTTGGCTTGCCTGGCGTCTTTTGGGTATCCTCACCGTCATCGCCCTCTGTGGGCCGATACATGTGCTTAAAGCGGGCGTCGTGCACCGCCAGGACGTTGTACTGCAAGTGGTACTTGGTAAGGTCGACAGCGGTGCCCAGGACCTCCTCTAGGTACAACGCCGGCGGCAGCTGGGGGGTGGACAAGATCACCAGCTCGCAGAGCACAGCCTCCAACCCGGTCGTCACCCTCGTCAACGACGCGGCTTTGACCTGTAAAACGGAACACACGCCGATCGCGGCCAGCCCTTACTTTCAGCATAAAAGCAGCTGACAACGCGATGTGGGTTGGGCGCAGAATGTATATTTGGGTCGGCCACATCGGCCAGGTGCGCGAAAAGCGCAGTTTAAAATCGCGGATATTGCTCTAGGCACAGCTCGTCAGGGACGTCGCTCCTCCGTCTCCAACCCAACTCACCTCAACGTCCTCCGGGAGAAGCTGCTCCCGCGCCATCGCCGCGGTGCTGTTCAGCGCCAGAAGCAGGCTCTGCAACCTGGTCTGCGGCACCAGGTGCAAGTAGCCTTGCGCTTGCGCAGTCAGGAGCTGGCCGTGCATGTCCTTCAAGACCCCGTAATGGAAAATCCAGCGCTGCTGCCACCGGCCGCTGCTCCCATCGCCGGCTCTGGAACCATTATTGTTGACGTCATCAGCTGGGGCGCTGCTCGAGGCCTCCACCATGGCTGCTTCCAAGAACGAGTCTAGTTTGGCTGGAAGAGAGGGCCACACACACAGGCCGATCGAAACAGGATGGCCACCCGATGTCGTTGCCCCGGAGGATTCCGGCGTTGGAGGCGTAGAGAGGTGCAGACGCCGGTTACAACCGTGGTGGTGGGGTACAGGGCCATGGAGTGGGTTGCGCAGAGGCGAGGGCATGCCAGCACACATAAAGCATCTTGAGCATTCGCACATTCGGAGCATACAGTTTGGCGAGAGTCTGGGTGGCTGCTTACCACCTCGACGTCCTGCATGTGCGGCAAACATGCTCGGAGGTACCCACCTGCTGCTGCTTCGGCCTCATGATGGCTCATGACGTACGTTTCCTGCCGCACGCCGCGGCGGGCCCGCTTCTTGCTCGTGGTTGGCGCCTCGATGTCCTGAGTTTGGGTTTGGGACCGGAGCCCATGATTAGTGACGTCCTGACGTCAACACACCGTAAGAATCCGATCAGAGATCAGACCGATCAAGGCAGGCGCACCCATCTCACCACACCGCGCTCCTCATGGTCCCTCCCAAGCGCCCCGGAGCTCGCTTTGCGCGCTGACGCTGTCCCTGGAGGATCCAGTTGGCTGTTGTGCGCCGAGACCGCCATCGGTGCCGGGCGCCCGGGTGTCGTTGCGGCAACCTCTTCCATGTCTGTGAATGTCAAGGGAGGAACAGTTTGTTTGTTTGGGAAGGCGTGCATGCGCAGCTGACGGCTTGACCTACCCGCCACGCCGTACTGGAACAGCAGCGGGTTGCGGCTGATCAAGCTCTTCGCCAGACGGCATGATGGGTTAGGGTTGCTCACGACGTCCGTGTTGATCGGGCGCCTGAAACGCAGGCAAGGTCGTTAAGAGGGCGATCCGCGCTCGCACCGTCGCGTGCACGCACGCACACATAGGAGATGTCGGTCGCCGTCAGCACGGCATCCAGCTGCTCGATCAGCTGTACGTTCTGAGCCAGCCGAGCATCCTCTTCGTCACCGTCATGCAGCTGTAGCGTCACCGAGGACTGCTCCGCCGACACAGGCAGTCGCAGAAGGGTCGCTGGGTCATCAAACGAAACCAGGTCTAGCTTGAAGCGTGGGGCAGCCATCAGTCTCACAGACCACTGTTCGTTAAGTCAGCAAGCAAGACGACCAGTCTTGCAGCATCTCGTCCTGTGTGACAGCCCGCTAAAGCCCTTGCATCTTTTGGTGCGATGGCGGATGTCAGGGTGAGAACGTAGTGTGTATTCCAAAAACTAGCACAAGGCGAGTGCAGCAGGGTTTTCTGACTTGCGACAACTTGTTGCCGTACATGAATTGCTGAGCCAGATGGCCATGCTTCTCCTCAACGAGTAATAATTTATAGGCACATAGTACAATTGATTACCTGGCGAGACTGGTAGTTTTGGACCTGTGTCTTTGGTCTAAACCATGTCAGAGGCTCTGTCCGAGGCCGAACAGGAGCTGTACACCGAACTAGCGGAGGAAGTAAGTGGGGGATAATCGTGTCCTGCCTTGGTCTCAACAGTTTGGTAGTAGTAGCCAGGGCACTTGGTTCTCCGCCTTAACCTTGGATTCTCTAATGGAAACAGTTGCCCTTGTGTTCGCAATGTAATAGGTTTACCATGAACTGGAGCATTTTGTAGCGGATCCTGCGTTCTGTGCTGCGTTGGAAAAGCCAGTCCGAGAAGGCATTCTTGCGCGCTGGACTGGGTGGGGCCGAGGGCAGCGTCAACGAGAAACCGTGAAGGTGAGGAAAATTGCTGCGCTTTCATGCTGGGCATTGCAGCCTTGCTTGGCAGCCGCTCCTTTCCTGAAGCCCTAGTGACGTTAAACTGGACGGCAGTTTCCAAAGTCTTCTGGTTGCTAAGCAGCTTTTCATTTCTTATAGGATTCTGCAGCGCTTGAATCTCCAAAAGCTGCCACGCCTGGCCTGGAGCTGGCCGCGGAGGAACAGGGACTCTCATCGTCGGGAGCAGACAGCGACGGGCAGCAGGACAGCTTCGTCGTCGTTGACAGGAAGGATGCCGTGGAGTCGATGGCATTCTACATCGCGTCATGCATCACGGACTTGCCGGAAGCGCAAGCGTTGACTCCGAAGCAGCTGCAGAGCGCTCTTGTGGACGCCCTACGGGTGAGCGAAGGGGAGGTCGAGAGGGTCTGCATCATGGGCACGAGCTCACAAGTAGCCTTGTACCTACACCGACCCCTACGGCATGGCACTTCGTGCGGGGTCCGTTGAGTACGGCATGCGTACAGACCACAACATCGCAGCGCCAGCGTGTCGCTTACTGGACATGACATGCCGGGTGCTGTCCTTGCAGACGTTGAAAAAGTCCCGCTTCCAACGGGTGTGCACCTGGGGCCGACGGATGTACCGGTGGAGTACCTACACGTACAGCGCTGTCCAGGTACGGTCCGTGCTCAACTGTTTCGGCCACCCGTCTTGACCGACCCAATACCAACGTCAGCCTGCTTACTCGCCGTCATACCCGCCGCAGATGTACCAGAACCCGTGGCTGATGAGGTAAGGCACAGGTGTCTGTGTGAGCAAATAGCGTTGCCTGCCGTTGCTTGAGTTCGCGTTTGCTGACACGATCCTGCTCACGTGCAATGCGTTGGATGCAGGGTGTTGGTGGCTGCCTTGTGGACGGGTTCGCGCATGTCGATGAGGTTGCTGCTCTGACACTGCCGGCATGGCACATGATTGTCGGAGCGCGGGACTTTCCGCCAGCACAATGCCCAGCTTTCCTTCTCTGCTCAGATTTAGGAAGGTCTTCCTACTAGTGATTGGTGTGAGAGAGGGTGGTGTAAGCTGACTGAGGAAGGCTCCCACCACCTTCGATTTTGGTGACGAGTATATGCACGAGATAAGCTGCAGGACGCGGGTCACCCGAAATCTGAGGTGGTAGCTCGCCCTTGCTTGTATATTAGTGTGCGTTGGCACTACGGTTAATAGATGTCGTGCTGTTGCTCGTTGACCTGATTGGTTTCCCCCTCATCAATCTGTACAAACCCTACTGTTAGTGTACGAGTAGAAAGAGCGGATCGTATGGTTCCTAACGAAATTGTAGTTTTTGTACGTTACGCAGTACGGTACGCCGTGAGTGTCATCGGGCCAAACGGCCGATGGCTGAGAATCTGCGCGGACTGGACTCCTGTGGATCCTGTTTGGATCGAAGTGTCAGGGCGTTGCCTTGTCGGGCAGCTGTTTTTCGTGGATGTGTTGTCAAGGGTTACGCAGCGGGGGTCGCGATTCGTATCTGACGTTGTTGTAATGAGTGAGGGATCGGGAGTGGTGACACGACGAAAATTGATGACGCGAACCGGATCGAACTGGATGGAAACTGGGAAGGCGCGGCATTAACCATGCCGAATTGCAACACGTCTGCTGGCGAAGGACCAGGAATTTTGATGAACGGATGCAAACATTTTGGCGTAGTGGGTCTGTTGGATGCGGCCCATGCGAGTTGTCGGTGGTCGTTGCTAATGTCCCTTTTGTCTACGCCCGATTCATCTGGTCGTGGGCTGTTCGATGTCCTTCCACAGGTACGTTGTGTTCTGGTAAGCAGAAGATTGACGATAAGATGATGCCGCTGTGGCGCGCTGTAAAGCCGAATGAGCTCGTGTCTGATCTCCTCCGCTGTTCCTGTGGAAGTTCAGGACGATATGTGTTGGGTGCTCCTTCTTGTGATCGCACTGCGGGAACCCAGGAAGCTGTGGCTAAAAAATTGCAGAGGCACCAGGAGGCACGAAGCAACACCATCAGGATGTTATCAGTGGTGGATATGACGCACAGATCGGGAATGTGGAATCACGAGCCAAAACCCGAACCCAAGCTGCTCCAAAGCCCGCTACTGCAGGACAGTTGGTACGGTAGTCAGTGAATTAGTAAATCATAACACCATATTGTGCAGGCCACGGTTGAGGTCCTTTTGTCATTTCGAAGTACATAAACGTGTGTGAGGTCATATAGCTTTATTTGACAAAGTCTCGTTGGTACACCGTATTCAACGGGTTTCCGCCTTGTGTCAGAGTGTGTCAAGATGGTGTCAAGTGAACTAGTGGACGCGATGTAGCATTCCAGGACATAAGAGTAATTATTCATGAGTATTATCTCTCAAGTCTGTCGTTCGCATCAGTCGCCTGCAGCAAGGTACCATCACGAGACAAGTGTACCGCTGGACGCTGTGACAGGCAAGGCAAACAGCCGGCCAAAGCCTTATTCATTATTGGGTTGGTATCAATCATGGGGATTTAGAGTTGCCAATGCCAGTCAGTGAGTCGGGACTGAAGCAATCTTGCCAAGCTACAGCCCGAAACACCGTTCGTATACTACAAGGAAGCCGCCCAGGCCTAAACCAACACCAAAACTGATAGTGATTGACATCACAGATTATCATCACATTGTTGATTCTTGCATGAGCTCATGTACGCAACTCGGCCCTCGCTGACACATTTGCTCGGCTCCTCGCGACTTTCGCCCTCTGCAGCAACCTCAGCAGCTGGCTGCGTCCAATGCCGCCATCCAATATGGTGCTGCGACCGCGCGAATGCGCATGCCTTCGTCATCGTGGCCTAGCTCGGCCACGTCGTTGCCGGCCTTGCGCTGGCCTGCTGGTCCTCTTCTGCGGCTGCGCGGCGCTCCTACCCCGCCCGGCCAGCTGCTCCTTCTTCAACAGCTTCGCCTCCGCCCCGCGCACCGACGCTGACGCCCATGCCGACGCCCCTCGACCCGCCCAGGCCGCCGCAGCCGCCAAGCCCCTTGGCAGCCCCGGCGATCTCGGGGTGGCATCTGCATGGACCGAGATGACTCACGACCCCGACGCGCTCCTCTGGCTCCTCGCAGCTGCTGAGGCCTCCTTGCTCGCTACAGCCACTACAGCCGACGCGAACCTCGGCCTGGAACACTCGCGGGCCCAAGCCGTCGTCGCCCATCTGCGGCAGATGGTTGCGAGCCTCCAGCCGGCCACACAGCGAACGGGCGCGGCCGACGCGAGTCAAGCCGGCCCCCTGGACGCCCTGCCACGACGTCCCCTTCGCGACGACGACGACGCCTCATCGGAGGACGGCGGCGACAGCGGACCACTCGACAGCGCAGCGGCCAAACGGCGGTCCCTCGGCGGCGTCCCTGACGCTGGTACGAGCACTGGTACGACCGGTTCTGATACCGCACCCGACGCGGCTGCGGCAGCTTCCAAGCGGCAGACCCATCGTCGGGAGCGCAACCGCAGCGCGCCCATTTTCACCCCGGCGGTGGCGGTGCCGCTGCCCCTGCCCAGCGGCGGCGACACCGCGGGCGACTTTGGTGGCTTGGGCGCCGCGGGCGACAGCGGCTTTGACAACGAGGATGCCGCCGCGGCCGCGGAGGTGGCGGACCTGGACGCGCTGCTGTCTGACGAGGCGGATCCGCTGCGGGACGTGGAGTTTGTGGAGGAGCGGTGGCAGCTCTGGAAGGCGCGGGGCGCAGGGGGCGCCGCCGGCGGCGGCGCGGACGACGATGACGGCGCGGACGTCTACGGCTACGGCTACGGTGACAATCACGGGACCGTCGACGATGATGTTGATGATGGCTGGGTCGGGGGACAGGGCCACCGGGTGCAAACCCCCGCCGGCGCCCAGCCCTCGTTGGACGATGGCGCCGGCCACCGGCGGCTGGCGACGGATCCCTGGCTGGAGGTGGAGGGTTTCGGAGCCCTGGCGGCGGCGGATGCCCCCTTGTCCTCGTCTTTGTCCTCCCTGGAGG
The DNA here is from genome assembly GCA_003117195.1 of Eudorina sp. 2006-703-Eu-15. Taxonomy (NCBI): domain Eukaryota; kingdom Viridiplantae; phylum Chlorophyta; class Chlorophyceae; order Chlamydomonadales; family Volvocaceae; genus Eudorina; species Eudorina sp. 2006-703-Eu-15. The sequence goes on from BDSI01000039.1 coordinate 748,074, forward strand.
CGGATCCGACTGGATCCGATTTCGGATCCGCGCACGCCTCGGCATCGTCCGGATCACAGGCGGATCCCACCTGGGGCCTGAGCCGCGGCGGCGGCGGCGGCGGCGGCGGCGAGGGGGTGGCGCAGGGCCGGGGCGAGGTCGACTCGGCCACAGGGGCCGATGGCAGCGAGGTGACGGGTGGTTGGGCGGCAGGCCTTGAGGCCGGCTTGCAGGTCGGCGGCACAGCGGCTCACGGCGCAGCGGATGGGGCGGAGCCCGAGGGCGGGGCCGGCGCCGCCGCGGCCGGTCCGGCTGTTGCGACCGACATTCTGTATGCCGGCGCGCTGCTTGGCGCGCAGGAGCAGGAGCAGCAGCCCCGGCCGCACAGTCACTACCACCAGCAGGTCATGAGGCGGAACTTGGGCACCAGGTTTCGGCTGTCGCCGCCGCCGCCGTCGACGCCGCCGCCTGCCATGCCGCCGCCGCCGCTGGTCATAGCGCGCGGCACCAAGAAGTCACCGCCGCCGCTACCCTCCCCGAAACGGTCCCGCTCGCCGCCGCCGTCCAGTCCTCCGGGCAAGCCGCCGCCGCCCTCCCCTGCGCTGAAGCCGGCTAAGCCCCCCGGCCGGCCGCCCTCCCCACGCCCCTCCCCGCCACCCACGCCCCTTCCACCACCGCCGCCCAAACCTCCCGGCCGGCCGCCCTCCCCACGGCCCTCCCCGCCGCCCACGCCCTCACCACCACCGCCGCCCAAGCCAACCACGCCACCCAAGCGGCCTTCCTCTCCTCCTCCCAAGAAATCCCCGCCGCCAACCCGCTCGGCCAAGACCAAGTCGCCGCCGCCGCCCCCTCCGCCCCCTCCGCCGCCGCCGCCCCCCGAATTCGTCGGCTACCTGCCGGACTTCCCCAACGCGCCCACCGCACCCTTGATGCCGCCGCCCTTCACGGGCACTCGTCCGCCGCCGTCGCCGCCGCCGCCACCCAGCCCGCCGCTGCCGCCGTCGCCGCCGATGCAGTTCACGCCGAGCGACGAGGGCCCCTTGGACGAGGTGGGGGTGTATGTGCAGGTGGGCATCTCGTTTGCGGTGGCTGTGCACCTGACGCACATCCCGGGAACTACGCGCTACCTGTTCATGGAGCGGCCGAGCGGCAAGCACCCGGACAAGAAGACGTTCATCGCCGGCTACTACGACATCGCCACGAACAAGTGAGGGGTGGTCCAACGGGGGGTTGATAATGATAATATTGGTAATAATGATAATATTAATAATGATAGTAATAATAAGCGTGCGCCGGCCGGAGCCTGGCGTGTGTTGAGCGGGTGGGGAACTGAGGGGTGGCGTGTGTAGCCACCCTTGTGTGCCCGCACAACACCGATCCAGCGGCGGTTACAAAAAAAAGATTCGAACCGGGGGGGGGATGCTGGGGCGACCGCTTCGCGGCATGGCCCCGGGCCTTTGGGGCCCGTGGCGGGGGTGGCTGGATGAAAGGTTCAGCGGAAAAGGGGGCGTCCCAAGACGGTGGACGAGCAACGGGGGGGGGGGGAGGGGGCCGCGCTCGCGCAGCCGCCCTGCATGCACGTAACTGGCAGTCGGTCGGTCGGTTGGTTGTTTGGTCGGTCAGTTGGTCGGTTGGTCTGAGCTCGTCCTACCTCTGGACCCCTTCCATTTGCGGGGTGACGGCGGCGGCTGTGGGGGGAGGGACCGATGGGTGGGTCGGTGGGCGGCCTCGGTTCGCCCGCTCCCACATCGAGCCTCCATCCTGACGTCCAAAAGCCATCCCTTGACCCCAATCCCTCCTCGTTGTTCGTTGGACAGCTCCGCCGCGTCGAGCCAGCGCCCTTAACCCCTGCGTCCCATCGCCCCCTCATCCTCTCCGTCCCCTACACACGCACACACCCTGGGCGAGTCACGCACCCCTGTTCTGCCTGCCTAATCAACACACACACTGGGTGGGTCTAACATTACACACACATGCGCATCGCTGGTCTGCGTCTATCCTCTACGTCGCCGTCACCATTCACTACCATCTGGGTTGTCGGTAGTTCGGGTTTCGGGTTCCGGGTATTTCGGGTGTCATCTACTTCCGTCGCCTACATCGCCTGTTACGCTGGACTTCGCTTCTCGCGGCTCAGTTCTCTTTTACACACACACACACACACACACACACACCAATCCTATCGGTGGTGGACGGCCGGATCCGCTGCGTGCAGCCAGTAGACGTAGACTCGTGATGGATAGATAGCAGCGTGAGACGCTAGGGTGTAGGGATTGGGACTAGGGAAGCCCACTTCCGGGCACGATGGGGATCCGTGGGTGCCCGAGGAGGGTCGGGCCCGACCAGTGGGAGTTGGCAGCGAGCGGGACGTGTAGGCGAGGGCCGCTTGCGACGGGAAGGGGTGTACGACAGGGAAGCTTGCGTGGTGATGTGCTGCCTTGTGCAAACCATAGCCCCATCATGGAGCGCCCGACTGCATACCCGGACCCAGCAAGGCCTGACGCGTGCGAGCCGCCTCGCTCTGGCTCAGCTGGGCAGGCAGGCCTGCCGGAGGGTGCAACCCTAGCTAGTACGATTAGGTTGGGACGCGGGACCAGGCTAGTTTTACCGCACCAAGCAGGGGCGCGCCTCCGAAACGCGCCCTGGGTGCTGCAAGGACTTGAGGAGGTTGAACAGCGGACTGCGAGGCGCAGACCGCCCGGGATGGGCCTTCGCCCACTCCCTTGAGGGGGCACAGCGGTCACCGATCCTCGGGGATCGGGCACGCGCCCTTGGTTGAGAGCGAGGGGACAGAGGCCCCTTACGCCCCTTTCCCCCGTATCCGGGGGAAAGTGCTTCGGCGGTCTCCCGTATGGGGCGGGTTAGCGCCCCCGGCCAGTGTCGGCCCGGCAGATATGTAACGATATACACACACACACACACACACACACACACACACACACACACACACACACACACACACACACACACACACACACACACACACACACACACACACACACCGCCCGGGTCTGCTTTTCGCGGCTCAGCTTTTCTCCTTGATAACACACCGCCCGCCTCCTCCGCCCCGCAGGTACACCAATGTGCCCAACACGGACTCGCTGTTCTGCAACGGCGCCACCCTCATGGTGAACGGCAACATCGCCGTCGTGGGCGGACACATCGCCAAATCAGGATACCTGGACGGCCTGAAGAGCCTGCGCGTCTACGACAGGTGCGGCGGTGAACAGGTGGCGGCGGCGGTGGCGGTAGCCCGGCCCCGGTGCACCAGCGGCCCCCCCTGGTGGCGCACGATACCGTATTGGGACGGGCGGGTTTAGAGTGAACTCCCCCCTCTCTCCCTCTCCTCCCCGGACCTTCACTCTAGTAGTCTGCACAGCTGAAATCTGCATAATAATGTCTGTTTGCTATACCCCATCCCCCGTTCCCGTGTCTGGCTTCGATTTTTCTCTTCCACCCCCTCCTCTTCCTTCCCCCCTCCCCTCTCCCCGTCCCCTCCCCTTCCTCCCCCCCTCTCTCCCCTACACACAACCGCCTTCCCCTCTCCCCGCAGGCTGGCCAACACGCTCATCACGGTGGCCAACATGCGGTTCCCCCGCTGGTACCCCTCGGCCAACATGCTGCCGGACGGCCGGGTGCTCATCATGGGCGGCACCCAGTCCCCCGGGTCGGGCACCAAGAACAACCCGGTCTGCGAGGTGTGGGACCCGCAGAACAACCCCACCACCCCGCCCTCGCAGTGGACGCTGCCGGATGCGTTTGTGGCCAAGGCGGGCGACATCTTCTACCCGTGAGTGGCGAAGACCGCAGGGGCCCGCTGGGAAGAGGAGGGAGGGCGGGAGGGGAAAGGGAGGGAAGGTACGCGGCGGAGCGGGGAGGAAGGGAGCAGAGTGAGTGGGGGGAGGGCTGCAGATTGATTTGCCTGCCGGTCTAAAACGTGCCTGCGGCGAGCGGCGCAGCCAACCGACCCGCGCCCCGTGCAAGGCCCCACAAGGCACGCACACTCCGCACCCCAGTCTTGGCGCACCCAACTGAGGAACCTCCACCCCATCCACACCTCGTCGGGTCGGGCGGGTTGCATTTCGAAACACACCCCGTCCTGAGGAACCCCACCCCGTTCTTTGGGTTTATTTCTTTTTTTCAATTTAACCCCGTCCTGAGGTCCTGAGTCCGTCTGTCCTCCCTGCCCTTCCTCCTGTCCGCGCCTCCTGCCCTTCCTCCTCGCTTCCCTCCGACCCACTTTCACTCTCCCGTTTCCCCCCTCGCACTGTTGCATTGCAGCAACAACTACATCCTTCCCACCGGCGACATGCTGGTGTACTGCGACTCTGTGGGCCTTATCCTGAACCCGTACACCGGCAACATCGTCACGGGGGTGCCCTCCCACACGACGGTCATAAAGACGGTTCGCCTGGAGTACCCCTTCAGCGGCACATCGGTCATGTTGCCGCTCACCCCGGACAACAACTACACGCCCGAGTTTGTGTTCTTCGGAGGGCAGTTTGGGTACGGCTGGACAAACACGCCGGCGGTGGACCTGGCCATGAGATTCAAGGTGCGCGTGGGGCGAGTGGGCCGGCGGGTGGCTGGCTGGGGTGAGGTGGTCCAGGACGTGGCCGGTGCGCGGGGGTGGCTGGGTGGGGGTTGAATAAGAAGAGGACCCGGCGGGTGGTCGGATGGGTACCGTGACGTGGCGTGATCCAAGCTTATGCAAAAGCACATTGCTGCGGGGGAGCAGGAGCAGGAGCAGGAAGGTGGACATGTACAAAGGGGAAAAAGGGGGGGCCCCTGGACGCGCACCCGCGCCCGCGCGTGTTTAGATAAGAGACCCGCCCGACCCCCCCCCCGACCCGCGATAGAGCGTGTGCCCGACGTACCCTTTGCGCGCTGTCTCCCGCGCCCACCCTTTGGGATTTGCCGCCTCCGGACCTTTTTGCTTCCTCTCCGTCTGTGTGTGGCTCCGCTGCGTTGAACGCGCTTACCTGCCCCTGCGGACAGCTCGCGGGCGATGCCCCACATCCCGGCACCCCGCCCCGCTCACCGCGCCGCGCACTGCTCGCCTCGTCGCCTGCATCACCGTTTCCCCGCACCCCCCGCATTCCTGCATCAGGCCCTCCGCCGTTGGACCACGCGCCATCCAAAGTGTTCCGTCCCGCGCCAGCGCCCTGCGGAGCCCCCCCCTAAACCGCCCCAACCGATAACCCGCCACCCGACGCGCTGCCCCGCACACCACACCCGACGCGACGCCCCGCACACACCACACACACACACACACGTCATCCCCCCCGCGTTCCCCGCGCCCGCCCGCCCCTCGACCCCCCGCCCGCCACACGACCAGGTGACGTACGACAGCCGCGCCAAGAACTACACCTTCGGCCCCTGGGAGCTGGAGAAGATGAACGCGCGCCGCGTCATGGGCGACGCGGTGCTGCTGCCCAACGGCCAGGTGGTGGTGCTGAACGGCGCGCAGAACGGCGTGGCGGGCGATTCGGCCACGGGCGGCTCCTCCAAGGCGCACTTTCCGCAGTTCAACCCCGTGCTGTACGACCCCACCGCGCCCAACGGCACGCGCTTCACTCGAATGGCACGCTCCCAGATTGCGCGCATGTACCACTCGACGGCGGCACTCACCCCCGACGGCACGATCATCGTGGCGGGCTGCGACCGTTGCAACTACTTCAACTGCACGGTGCCGTACAGTCCGTCCCCGTGGGGCCTGCCCGAGTACCGAGTCGAGATCCTGTACCCGCCGTTTTACTTTTGGCCGATGCGGCCCGTGCTGCGCTCCGCGCCGTCGACCATCACGTACGGCAAGGCGTTTACGGCAGTGTACGACACTGTCGCGACGATGGTGGACATTGATGCCGCGGTGCTCGTTGCGCCGTCGAGCACAACCCACTCGACGAATTTCAACCAGCGCGTGGTGGGGCTGGTGATGCTGGGCGATAACGGCGCGGGGCAGCTGCGGCTGCAGGGCCCGCCCAACCGCAACATCGCACCGCCGGGCTTTTACATGCTGTTTATCCTGTCAGGGCAGGCCTACTCGTCGGCGGTGTGGGTGCAGCTGCTGCCGTGAGCGGCGGCGCGGCGCGGCGCGCTCGCCACACCGCCGCCACACGTGGCGACGGCACCAACGGCGTATTGCTGACGAGCAAATAAACTGTTGCCGGCAGCAAGGCGGGACAGGGAGGAAGGGAGTGGTGGGGGAGGGGAGGGAGTGAGGCTCAGGGAGGAGGGGAGTGGAGGGGGAGGGGCGGAGAGGGAGGAGGAGCTACTACATGACCTGGGCGTGGACGAGGGAGGAGGGGGGAAACAGAACGCGGTTTCAGCGGTCTCGCTGTCTTTATTGGCAAAGGGAATCACAGGACGAGTTGGGGGCCAGATGCAGCGCCGGTGCGAGCTCGCGGAGGGCTTGGCGCGCGGGCGGACAGGCGGGGCAGCGGGGCCGCATCAGGGGGTGCGGACGGGAGGGCTGGGTTCCCATACCCGTGTGCATCAGAAGGTTTGGGGTGGGGCCGGTGGCTACTGTGGCGGTGCACTGAAGACGATTTGTGCCCAGCATGAACAGCTATCTCATTATTCAGGGATCGAGGGATGTATAGCTTGTAGGCGAAATGATGTCGAGCAGACGTCTCGCCTAGGCGCGCCCTTGAACCTCTCGGGGAGTGGGGGACGCATGTCACGTCATTCATTCTTTTAACGCTTAGAAGCACATTAATTTACGCTTAGAAGTATTGGGTCTTGCCGTAGCCTCTAAGCTTATTTATTCTTCCAAATTACCTTAGTGGTGCGGCGTGTCGTGGCCGCTGGCGGCAGGGCATCCTGCCCGGCAGTAGCACAAACCCACCGCGGCGGCGCGGGCGTCGCCACAGCCGCAGCGACCCTGGTCGGCGCAAAGGGCCGCCTGTAGGGCCAACGGAACCAACCGTTCATTCATCCGATGACGGTGACCACGACATGATTGGATGGGATGGGGTAGGGTGGTGTGGATGGGCCATGCAGCGCTCCTGACCCCTGCGGTCCTCGGAATGCTGGCCGGATGCGCACCGCGTTGCCCGTGCTGGCCTCGCTTGTACTGCGGTGAGGTCCCGGCTCCCGGGGGATGCGCTGCCTGGGGCCCCCTGGGAAGTCGTGGCAAGGAGGAGTATACGCGGAGATGGCCTGGCACCATGGCACGTGTGCCCCGCCGTGCGCCGAGGTTAACCCTGCGCAAACAGGAGTAGTCTGACGCGGCCAAATTTAGCAGTCCTTGCAGGACGAGTGGTAGGTAGTTTATTAGGTTCTCCAGTGGTACCGTCGTGGTCGTGGTAAGCCGTGCCGGTGCCGGGGTCTGAAACGCGGCGTAGGACTGGCAGACTAGGGCGTAGGTCTGGCAGACTAGCGAGCAAGGGGTTAGCGGCACCGCGCGGCTTCGTGCGGGTCCTGTCGTGCGGCGGCTGGTGCGGCGGCTTGTAGGTCCGGAGCGGCTTGCTGGGCTTGGTGGGTGTGTAGAGAAGAGACCCGCCCGTGCCCTTGCTTGGCTTGGTGCTTGTTCTGGCGCCTTCGCGGAACGCACCAGCGATCCGGTGGTGAGTGAGCATGTCGCTCCAGCGCACCATTCTAGCGGATTTGTTTGATTCTTACTAGCGCTCGCCAAGTAGCTCTTTGTAGTTCCTGCAATGGCGCCTCATTGCGTCATGTTCCATCGGGACTTTCAATAGTGAGTGGAGTATAATGTGTGTGTGTGTAGAGATAAGAGACCCGCCCCACCCAAACCAAGCACCAATATGTGTGTGTGTGTGTACACGGCGGTGTGACTGGCTGCGACGCGCTCGGAGGTTGGGTGGGTGGGTGCGGGTTGTTTTGGGCGCCCTGGTGCAGGCGGCGGGCAGTAGCCGCTGGGCAGTAGCCGCTGGGCGTCATTAGTAAGGGCTAATACAGGGGGGGCTCCTCGGACCCTCCTCAGAGAGCAGCAGCAGACGGCTGTTGCCGTACTCCTTTCCTTGTGGGAATGCCTTGCGGATTGCGGAACGATCCAGGAGTAATCCACGGGCCATGCTCGCGGAAGGCGGGTAGTTAGCGCGGCATTGTAACCAGACATAGCGCCTGTTTCGACGCTGTGGCTGCTGCCTGTCTTGATGCGCTCGTCTCCCGGATGCCAGTGACCTTGGCTTGGGCACTGACGGCCCGGTGGGGGCCGCTGCCGCGGGCGGGTCTCACCGCGGGTGGCCGAACTTCCACGTAAAGGGCCCCGGGGGTCGCCTCCAAGTGCCTCCAAGGGCGCATGGCTGAGATGCGGTATGGGCTAGAGCGGTCCGTTGGTGACCGAGCCTCGCACCCGCACCCGCACCCTGCAGGAGACCGACCGGACCCGCTCTTGCCGAAAAGGACGTCATGCCGGCCAGGCCTTGCGCGCGGAATGGGTCCAAGCCAGGGAGGAAGGAAGGGTGGCGCAACTCCTCCCACCCACCCACACAGACACCCCCCACACACAAACACGCAGCGCGCGCGATTTCAGTTCCCCCTTGACAAGGCCTGCGCCTTCGTGCCTGAGGGCCGGGCCGGCGGGTGGATGCACTCCCACGTCCCACCTGGTGAAGTGGTGTCTGAGGGGTAGTCCATCCGGGCAGTGTAACCGGCTGCGAACTCGGCGAGTGAGCGCGCATGCGGGCGGTGGAGGGCCCCAGTTGGCGGCGCGCCTCAAGCTACGGACACCCTGCTGCGCCTGGGCAGCGTTGTAGAGGGCCGAGGCCAGGAGGCATTGTTGCTTTGCGGCTGGATGCACTCCGCTGAGAGCTTTTCCCGCCTGTGAATTCCAATTTTAAAGTACGGAGGGGGCCGGTGTCTCAGGCGCGGGTGTGGCGAGGGGTTTTGTTGTTGTGAGGGTTGTAGTCGTGCTTAGATGCGTGGGTCGGTCACGTAGGGGGCACGACGCACGAGGTACGTCACGTGATGCACAGGGGTCCACAAGAGCTGAAGGCAGTCGGGGCTGAAGGGAGATTATCGGTTCGCGAGCGTGTCGGGGGCGCTTTGATGCGGCTGTTGGTGGGTGACGAGGGAGAAGGATGAGGAGGCATCGCCGTCACACGCCGTGATCCGTACCTCACTGGCCTCCAGTTGGAATCAGATGGTGCAAGATGGGCGGATGCAGCTACGTAGCGGAGGGCCTACGGAGGCATGGGAACGGACTCATGTACGGCGGGGAGGGGCCTCGACGAGCGGGGCGCACGGGAGCGGTCCCATGCCGAAATAAAGAGCAGCTGCGTTGCCTCTGCGTGGGGCAAAGGAGTGCCTTGAATGGGCGCGGCTTGCAGGTACATTTCAAATGGGTCGAAACGTCGAATGATGCGGGAATCCATTCCTATCATCATGGCGGTGACGTACAATTACCCTATACAAAAATTTTACAGAAGCCGGTTAGCATTTTTAGCAAATAAATTTAATTACCGGCACTGTTGCATGTTGAGGAATTTTTGATCTTTCTACTTGCGCCTTGCCGAATTCAAGTCGCGTGTTGAACCGGGCGAACGCCGACTTTCGCCGAGGTTGGCCATGCTGAAGGGTAGGAGCAGATCAGTGTTTCCATGCTGTCGTCCGGCAGCTTAAGCTATGATAGAATGTAACAGCAGCCTTTGCCGATTGAGCAGGAGTGGCTAAGCTACCTGTGCACGTTCAAAAGCGTCGAAAAGCTCGCAGAAAAGGTATATGAATGGTGTTTGCGTGTGAACAATTCGGCACCAACAGCTAACAGTCCACTTGCAGGCCCAGCTGCTGCTCAGGACAGCCGCGAAAAGTCGCATGCAGAGGAGTCTAATAGCAGCGGCGTGGAAGATTATTCCGATTCTGAAGACGAGGGGACCGAGGACTACAAGAAGGGTGTGTGGCTGTCTCTAGGGTTGCGCTTCCACTTTTCGGGTCAACATGCTTCACTGGGAAACCGCAGGTGGTTATCACCCGGTCAGCATCGGTGAAAAGTACAAGAACGGACGGTATACGGTCGTGAGGAAGCTCGGCTGGGGCCACTTTTCCACAGTGTGGCTGGTGCATGACGCTGAGTCCGACGACTACCGTGCGCTAAAGGTGCGTTGGATTCGCGTCACCGGCAATAAATCTATAAACGTTAACATCAATTTTTGCTACAATAACAGGTCCAGAAGAGCGCCCAGCATTACACGGAGGCTGCGCGCGACGAGATCACGCTACTTTCTCAGCTCCGTGATGGCGATCCGGACGATGAAAAGCACTGCGTGCGGCTCTATGACAGCTTTGAGCACTCAGGGCCAAACGGTAGGCACGTGTGCCTTGTGTTCGAGGTGCTCGGCGAAAACCTGCTGGCCCTCATCAAGCGCTACGACTACAAGGGCATCCCGATCCCGATCGTGCGCAATCTTGCCAAGCAAATGCTGGTGGCGTTGGACTACATGCACAGGTGCCTGGGATGGGTTGCGCGGGCTCGACTTGGCCCATGGGTCGCACCTCTGCATGTTTTGCCGGTTCGGTTTTATTCATGTCTCGCTCACCTCTCGCTCACCGACAGTCCTGTCCTTGTATCTACACAGATGCTGCGAGATCATTCACACGGACTTCAAGCCGGAGAACGTGATGCTCACGGAGCCGCTGCGGGACAGGACATGGATCATCCCGCAGCCCCAGACTACGAACGCGTCAACTGAGGCGCCGGCGGCGCGCAGCGCACCGGCGGCCGCTGCTGGCAATGCCGCAGCACCAGCTGCAGCCGGAGCCGAGGGCCTTACTCGCAACCAGCGAAAAAAGCTCAAGAAGAAGCTCAAGAAGGCAGCGGCGAAAAAGGCGGACCAGGCGGAGTCGGTGGCAGGCGACGGGGACGGCGATGACGACGGCACCGACGTTGACGAGTCAGTGAGCGGCGTCACGGGCCAGACTTCCGCTGACACGGAGGCTGTGGCCGACGCGGTGACCAGTGCCCCAGCCGGCGATGCTAGGGACCCCGAACGGGCGCCGGGGCCGGGGCCCGACGATCCCAGCCCGGCGGATGGTGAGAATGGCAGCGCGGACCGCGTTACCAGCGGCGCGGACACCACCACATCCGGCGCTCAGGACGGGCAGCCGCCTCTGGTCATCACGCGGCCGGGATTGACGGACGAGCAGCTAAGAATCGCGACGTGCAAAGTGGTGGATTTCGGGAACGCCTGCTGGACGTACAAGCAGTTCACGTCGGACGTGCAGACGCGCCAGTACCGGTAAGGTGCAGCAGCAAGATGGGACCCGTGATGTTCCCGCAGCTGACATCCCGGGTTTCCGCGGTTGTGTAGGCTGCTGCCGGCCCTGGTGTGTGCGTGTAATGTGAGCCATCCAGCTCGCTCGCTTGCATTTGCCGGATGAGATGCGTCGCGCACACACGTTCGAGCAGCTTAGCCCACGAGTGCCCCCACACCAGCGCTGCGTCAGGGTGCAATAGCAGCACCAGCATCGCACGTGTACAGACAAGGTGTACATGGTTTTGGTCATTTGCTGAAGGACACAGCGATTTTGCACGCCAACGTCATAATCGTCTCAGTGCCATTGTATTAAAACGAATAGTGTACGTGGGTGGGCTTCTTGTTTGTACACATGTCCAACGGAGTGCACCCGAGTCAATGACTCGCGCCCTTGAGGGGACATGTTGCTGAGTACAGGGTGCTTAACTCTAGTACACATCGACTCAATCTTCAACGTTGACTGGACGTCCGCAGGTGCCCCGAGGTAATCCTGGGGGCGAAGTACTCGACCCCGGCGGACATGTGGTCGCTGGCCTGCGTCGTTTTCGAGCTGGTGACGGGCGACCTGTTGTTCGACCCGCGGAGCGGGGACAAGTGGGACCGCGATGAGGACCACTTGGCCCTGTTCATCGAGCTCTTGGGCCGCATGCCGCGGAAGGTGTGTCGCCCCAAGTCTTTTCGGGGTTTCGTGGGTTCGGGTTCGGTACGGAGGGGATGGATCACTAAAATACGGCTAGTGACTGTCGTGGAGGTTCATGGGATGAGTTGCGGGATCAGCGATGGAGGAGAAGAGCGCGTCTCGGATAGGAAGGAACATGGCGTAGTGCGGTAACGGTTGAAGGGTAGGGGCAGATTTCCGCAGTGATGATGGCCCCACAAACAACTGAAACCCAAAGCGGAAAGGTGCATGTTTCTAAAGCAGGAGCTCGGAAAAGCCCAACGGTTGCGGTTGGACGAGCTTGAACGGGCGTGGCCATGCGTGCGCTGCCACGCCCGGTTCGCGCCTGAACAACCCGAACGGTTTAGGCATCGAGTTGCAGCGTTTGGTCGGGTTGCCGCAGATAGCATTCATGTTCAGGAGCATGCGTTTCGTGCTGGGAAGTCAGCAATGTCGCCCAGTGTGGGGCGGTGTGGTGTTGCCCCGCTTGCCGACGTACGCATACGACGGCTGAGGATGGCAGTCGCTGTCTCCCGCGACCGCGGCCTTTCAGGTCTACGAGAAGGGCAAATACGCTCGCGACTACTTCAACCGCAACGGAGAACTGCGGCACATCAAGAAGCTGCGCTTCTGGCCGCTCGACCGGGTGCTGGTGGAGAAGTACAAGCTCACGGAGGACGAGGTATGCGCCTGATGTCCCGCGCTGTTGCTTCTCGCGACCGCTCGGGCACATTACGTGATTGACTTCCGTCGGCGCCGCTCGTTTTCGCTTACGGCATTTGGAAGCACGCGGTGCCAGTCAGACCTGGGGCTGGTTCTGACGCGGGCCATCGTGTTTTCCCATGCAGGCTTCGGGGCTGGCGTCGTTCATGCTGCCCATGTTGCGCTTCGGGCCCGAGGAGCGCGCCACGGCGGCTGAGATGCTGAACCACCCCTGGCTGCGCGGCGAGCTGCCGCCCCAGGTGCAGGCGGACACGGTGGCCCGCCCGGACAAGCGCAGCGGCAGCGGGTCGCAGCCGTCCGCGTCGCCGGAGGACCGGGAGGAGCGGGAGCGGCGCCACTCGTCAAGGTACACGCCGGGCGCCAGTGCAGCCCGGGGGAGTGGGGAACGGAGGCGGTCGCGCTCGCGGTCATGGTCGCGATCGCGGTCGCGGTCACACCAACCCGAGTCGCGCCGCTATGGCAGCCGCTCCTCGAGGTCCAGGTCGAGGTCGCGCGGCAAGGCTGGCTGGCTGCGGGATCACCGTCCGGATGACCGGAAACGGCCGCATCACGGACGGGAGTCGTACGAGAGGGAGCGAGAGCGGGAACGGGAACGGGAGGCCGAGCGGTATCGCGGATACCGGCGATAGAGACAGCAAGTGTGCGTACGCAGCTGTGCGGGTGCCCCGTACTTCGGCTTGGTGGGCAGCGTTTATGGTCGATGCTGTGTATTTAGGATAGAACGGGAGCTCAGAGCGGGTGGTCGTCTCCATATCTCTACTTTGATTATCAGGTTGCAGGGGTGAATACAGCAGCTTTTGTCGGATACGCGTGCTCAAGGTGGTCTGCTGGAAAGAGTCTTGGTAGATTTCCGTTGGACGGACATTATCGGCATGCAATCAGTAAGATTGCAATGCGTGCTGTGGCGTCGTTGACGTGTGAGCGCCGATGGCGGCAACGCCTTGGTATGTTGGCTTTTTTGCTGATAAATATTCGGGACATCTTCCTCTTTTGTTTTCTTTTTTGTGTCTTCTGTAGATGGTCGTGTCGTTTTGATTATTGAGCGTCCCGCTGTGTCCGGCTGCCCAACCTGTCCCGCAGGTCGGCTTCAGCGGACGCCGCCGAACCCCACATCGAGCTGTTGGAGGTCGAGGACGCCGTGCTTGTAACGGCCAAGCCGCTGGTCGGAGCTTAACAGCTGCCGGCCTCACGTTGCGGCGAAAAGGAGCTTTGGCATACCGTTTATTGGCGACGTCCGCGAGCGCCTTCGTGAACATGTGTGATACGTAGATCGGTTGTGGAAGTCGTGACCTTTGCTCTTTGCTGGCACGTTGTACTGGACGATCGGCTCGTTAGGCTCCGAAGCCGGAATATCGGTTCTCGGCTTTCGTTCTGTGCGCATTAGTGACGAATTGTAAAAGCAATTTCCTCATATTAACGTTTAAGATCGCTGACGCAAAGGTTTGCGAATGCCTGGGACGCTTCGAAGTGCCAGGGCTGCTGGCCCTTCAGCCAGTCGCAAGAGCGTGGGGAAGCGAGCGTCCAGGCTCGCTTGCAATGCGCACCATAAGCCATCCGAAGGAGCTCTGCAGTCCTTCATTCGCAAGGGCCTTGCTGCTGGCCTCGCCGGAGTGAGTGCAAGTTTGGCCGCCTCGCCCTCTGCTGTTATCGACGACCGCAAGACGCCCGGGGCTATCCAATCCATCTCAACGATCCCGTGTATTGATAATTGACTTAATGGGTCGGCCGCATATGATACCCAGTAACCCGATAACGGCCATGTCTAAAACGTCGTTCGTCGTGGTCGCAGGTGTTGCTGGGCAGCTCGCAAATCCCACTCAGCGCGAATGCCTCAACATCATTGACAGAGATGCAAAATGCGAAGGCGGAGGAGTTCGCACGTATTGTGCGTGAGCGCACGGGCCGTCCCTTGCCGAAGGTCGATGCCTCCCCTTCCGCCGAAGTGAGCAACACTTGCTGGATTGATATGCATACTAGTCGGCACATAGCTCATGTCGGCATAAATTGATCCGTAGATCTCCTGGGAGCGGACGCGTCGCGCCCGTGGGTCGCAGCTCGGACTGACAATCGTTCGTCTTCAGTGAACTTTCAGGGCCCCTCCACTCCTAGAACGAACCACGGTGTATAATATATCCGAAGTTGTCAGTCCCTGGAACTGACGCTGGCAGCTCAGGCTTTATCTGCACCTGCCTCTTAAACTTGCATGCTTCGTCCCTGCGGCCGGACATGCAACATGGCTGCCTCTAGTTGACTCCCATCCTCACCTAACCCACTTATTTGCCTTCATTGCCTCCCGTCACAGGCGGAGCGTCTGGAGGCCTCGCGCCTCGCCGCCCAGCGCGGCGCCGACTCGGGCGCAGCGGATGCCCTCCGCGAGCAGCTCCGCGCCCTCAGCGAGCAGCTCAAGCGCGAGCAGGCTCAGCGCGAGGAGCTGGAGGCGCGCGCCAGCGAGCTGCAGCGGGCCGCCGCCGCCTCCGCCGCCAGCGTGCAACAGCAGCAGCAGCAGCAGCAGGCCTCCGATAGGGCGTCCCGTGCGTCCTTGGAGCAGGAGGAACAGGCGCAGCGCAAGCAGCTGGCGGAGCTCCAGCAGCAGCTCGCGGATGCCCAGCGCGCGGCGGCCGCCTCCGCCGCCGAGCAGGCGGCGCTGGAGAAGCGGCTGACGGAGGCGCAGGACCAGGCGACGGCAGCGGCGGCCGCGGGCGGCTCGGTCCTTGCTGCTGAGGTCGAGGAGGAGGAGGGTAGTGTGATTAATGCGATGGGCGCACTGGGTATCGTGCTGGGTGGAGGCCTGGCGGGCTATGTGGCGGTGCTCAACCAGAACAAGGAGGTGGGCGGGTCAGGGCCAGGGAGGGGCGGGGAATAATGAGTGGAGGGGAGAGGGACGGGTATGCGGGACGCGCATAGGCTGGTGGGGCGGCACGGCGGTTCACCGGGGGTGCGCATAGCAGTAGAAGCCCGCACAGAGGAAGTATGTTTGACATGTTTGACATGCCGTCATTTGGAAGTGCGGGTGGCTAATGTGCCAAGATGGGGTGCGGCGTTGCGATGTACGGCAGTACGGTACAGAAGGTGCGGCTGGGCCGTCGATTCGGCTGGCAAGCGGATTAGTGTGTTTCGGCTATCCACTGAAGTGCAAGCTGCAAGGTAAGGACACAGCGCGGGCCAGCTGTGCATTTCAAATACCGGCGACAGCGTCAGGCGCGCCGACGTACCATTTGGGGAGTTGCAAGTAAACACCGAGTCGCAGTCGGATGAAGAAAGGAAAGCCGCCCGGCGCTGCAGATTAGAGCGTACGGCATGCCGTACGCGGTATATGTGGTAGTTGCGCACTTGTCAAATGCCGGCGCTGTAGCGGGGGGTTGGGGCCGGTCCTCGTATTCGCACCAGCGAGGCGTCAGGCGTCGGGCGGGACGTGAATCGCCGTCAGGAACGGCCGTCACACCGTCAGTGCGGGAGAATCCTTGGGGGAGATGGGGGATGTGGGGAGATGGGGGAACGGGGAGATGAGGATGTGGCGAACCCCTCCCAGCCCCTTGAATGCGGCCCGAAGGGTGCATCCCAAGGCGAGGGGGACTGCCGGTGGAGCCCGGGGTTGCGTTTGTATGCGTGCATGGTGTGGATGGTTAGTTGATGACGTGGACTGGATGGGGTCGTGGGTCCTGGGAAAGCGCAGGCGGGTTGCGGTTCGGTCGGGAATCACCGGAGTCATCGGAGTCACCTTGATTTCCGGCGTCTGCAAGCCATGTGTCCTGCCAACCTGCCCTCACTCACCCAACCCCATCGACGTTTCCCCAACTCCCCTCCCATTCCTAATTCAAATTGATTTGGATCCGCAGACCGCCGAGCAGGCCCTTAACTCCGCCATCGCCACGGAGCGCCGACTGGTTTCGGAGCTGCGGACCAAGGCGGAGGAGGCGGCGGCGGCGCTGGAGAAGGAGCAGAAGCTGGTGACCCGCCTGCAGACGGAGATGAAGCAGGCGGCGGCGGACAGCGCGCGCGTGGTAGGTTCGTGAGGGTCGAGTCGTTTCGGGTCGGGTCGGAAGGGGTCGGGGCGGAGCGGGGCGGAGCGGGGCGTAGCGGGGCGTAGCGGGGCGGAGCGGGGCGGAGCGGGGCGGAGCGGGGCGGGGGGCCTACACGGCACCCGAAACCCTACACGGCAGCGACCGAGCAATACGGGCTTCTGTTCCGTCGCGTCTCGCCTGGCCCCTCAGATCTTTGAAGCGTGTGTATCACGGTATCAGGTGCTTGCCTCGGCAGTGCAGGTTGGGATCTCTAGGTGTAATGTCAACCGTGCCTTGCTACCCTCCGTACTCCTCCTTGCCCCTCCGTATCCTGTTCAGCTGGAGCTAGAGCGGCGTGAGAAGGAATCGGCCCAGCGCAGCGCCAAGCTGATGGAGGAGTCCCTGGCGGTGGAGAAGCGGCTGGTGGAGGCCACACGGTGGGGCTGGGGACCGGGCTCGGGTGGGTGAGGCAGCCGGTGGAGGGGGGCATTGGAGGGGGGCAGGTGGAGGGGGGCAGGTGGAGAGGGGCAGGGGGAGAGGGGCAGGGACGAATTCGGTGGAACCGGGGCGCCAGGTGCGGGGGATGTGGGTGTCAGGATGATTGGTGTGTGATAGGGAGTTGGCATGATATGGAGTTTTTGGGGCCCTGTGGGGATGCCCGTACCGGCCGTGGCGCGCTGAGGTGTGAATTTCCTCCCTCCCTCCCCCGGCCTCCCCGGGCCTCCCTCCCTCCCCCGGGTCCCGCCCCCAGGCGCGAGGCCGCCGCCGCCGCCGAGCTGGTCGAGGCGGAGAAGGCGGCCAAGTTCGCTGCGGAGGCGGAGGCCCGGGCCATCGCGGACAGCCTGTCGGCCACCGAGAAGCTGCTGGAGACGGAGCGTGAGGTGGCTCGCAAGGTGAGGGAGTGAGGGACACCTTGGGGGCCGGGCGTAGGGGTACAGGACATATGGGTAGACATATGGGTTTTAGAGGCGGGGCCGCCTGGGTAGGAGGGACGGGCGGGGGTGCCCCGGGTGAGCCCAATAATGTGCCCTCCCCCCCTGGAGTGAGGCTGGGGGCCTCGGACCTGTGACGGCGGGTATCAGGGGGGAGCTCCTGCCCTGTCGTCGCAGCCGCGCGCCCAGTGAACCGACAGAGGCAGGCTGGGGATAACCAATAACCGATAACCAGCAACCACTAGGGGGTTGGCGGTGGTCAGTACCAGCGCCCACCGTGTAACCCATGGCCCGTGGGCCCCGTGCCGTCTTCATCCCCTCCCCTCCCCTCCATCTAGGGTACGGCACCGTTCCCCGAATATCGGACCTTTCATGGCCCTGGCAGCAGCGAAGCGATGTATGCTGCGACGTCCACCCATGTCCTCTACCCCCTGACCCCCTGCCCCTGGGCTGTTTCTTTTTTTACCCCCTGCCTCCCCGGCCCCCTTACCCTGACCCCCGCAGGTGGGCAAGGAGGCCCAGGAGGCCATCGCGCGGCTCCGGAGCACCCAGGCGCAGGCGGGTCGCGCGGTGATCAACGCCTCCATGCTGTCGTCCTCCCTGGACGACGAGATGGAGCGGCGGGCCCTGGCGGAGGCGGAGGCGACCAGCCTGCAGGAGCAGATCAGTGTGGCCAACGAGAAGATCGCCCAGCAGGAGGCGCTCATCACCAAGGTGAGGGGGGTCGGTCAGAGGGAGGGTGGGGGAGGGGGTCGGGGAGGGTCGGTGACGTAGACACAGGCACACCCGTCGGCTTCGGTTTGGGACTGACCGCGCCCCTGATGCGCGGCTGGCCGCCGTTGTGTGGCCGGGCCCGGTCGCGCAATCCGCGGGCCGGTCAGATCCGCTCCCGGGGCCCCGACCACCGCACCGCGCGAACATCGCCTGCTCGTGCCTCTCGTTACCCATCGCCGCGGCGTGCTTCTGGCGCGGCCTCTTGATTCTCCCGCGTCTCCCCCGCCGCCTGTCCTCCCCCGGCCCCTCCCCCCGCCCCTGCCCCGCTGCCTCTCCCTCCGCCCTTGTTTTCCCTTTTAACCCTCCGCCCCTGCCCCTCCCTCCGCCCCTGCCCCTCCAGGTCGGCGCCGAGGCGCTGTCCATGCGCGATGCCATGCGGGTCCTCAAGGAGCAGGCCCTCAGCATCAGCGTCAAGGCGCATGCGGACTCGGTGGCGGCCCGGTCGGAGCGGGAGGCGGTGGAGACACAGCTGGCCACTATCACCCAGCAGCTGGCGGTGAGCGGGCCCCGGGGAGGGAAGGAGAGGGCAGGGGGGCACGCTGAGGGGCAGGAGGGAAGGGGGTTAAATTGAAGGATGAAATTGGTGAGGGGCCCAGGGGGGAGGGGAGGGCACGCTTCGGCCGAGGGGGGAAATGGCGGTACCGGCCCTCACCGCCACCATCGGATGGGCGCCACCCGTCTGTCTTCCTTCCCCTACCGCATCACCCAGCCCCCTTCCCTACCGCATCACCCAGCCCCCTTCCCTACCGCATCACCCAGCCCCTTTCCCTACCGCGCCCTCCGGACCCCTTCCTTCCTCTATTCGCTGTACCACTCGACCTCCCCCGTCCCACGCGCTTACACGTGCCCAACCTCCCCCGCCTCTCGCCCCGCCCAACCTCCCCCGCCTCTCGCGCCGCCCCGCCTCTCGCGCCGCCCCACCCCCCGCCTCTCGCCCCTCCCCGCCGCCCCGCGCAGGAGGAGCGCGACTCTGTGACCCAGACCCGCAGCGAGCAGGCCCGTCTGAAGGCGGCGCTGGTGGAGAGCCAGGCGCGGGCCGCCGGTCTGGAGAGCGAGCTGTCGGAGACCCGGCAGGCCAACAGCGCTTTGCAGACCCAGGTGGGCGGCTGGGGGGGGAGAGAGGAGGGGCCGCGGGGGGGGGGAGGGGGGGACAACTACTACGCAATCGGTGATTTTTCGCGATTTCGCTGTCATTATTGAGCAAAAAGGGGGAGGGGGAAACGGATGGGAGTCAGGGCGGAGGTCAGGGCGGAGGTCAGGGCGGGGGACGGGGCGGGAGTCAGGGCGGGGGACGGGGCGGGGGACGGGGCGGGGTTCCGGCCAGTTTGGCCCCGCGAGGACGTACACGCGCGTGTTGGAACCGAGGGCCCTCGTGGAGCGGATGGGCGGACCCCTCCTGCTCCCAACGGACATCGCGAGGGACACCGGGTGCAGGACGGTCGCCGCGCGCCCCACCCTTGCTGGCTGCCCCCCCCAGCCCCGATCGCCCCTCGGAGGCAGCTGCCGAAGCACCTGCCGCCCGCCCGCCGCCGGGTCGGGCCTCGGTGCCCGACCCGCACCCCGACATCGACCCGCCCCCGCCCCCCCCTTCTCCTTCCAGTCGAACCGTCGCTCTGGCAGCAGCGCAGTTTGAAATGTCTGCCAATTTCCTATTCTCCACCCCCACCCACCCCACCCCGGCCCACCCCCACCCACCCCACCCCGGCCCACCCCCACCCCCACCCCACCCCGCACCTCTCCTCAGATCCGGTCGCTGCAGTCGTCGGTGTCCACCCTGGAGGTGCAGCTGGAGGAGCAGCGGGCGGCCAACGCGTCGCTGGGCTCGGAGGCCGCCGGGCTGCGGACCGCACTGGCGGAGGTGCGCTCCTCGCTGGGGGCCACGGAGGCGGCGCTGGCGGAGGAGCGGGCGGGGGCGGCCCTCACGGCGGCGGCGCTGGACGCGCTGCGGACCGACTACCGCTCCGCGATGGCGGCGCTGGAGGCCACCCAGGTGGGTGGGTGGGTGGGTGGGTGGGTGGGTGGGTGGGTGGGTGGGTGGGTGGGTGGGTGGGTGGGTGGGTGGGTGGGTGGGTGGGTGGGTGGGTGGGTGGGTGGGTGGGTGGGTGGGTGGGTGGGTGGGTGGGTGGGTGGGTGGATGGGCTGCATCATAGTTTGGCGGCGGGCTGTCGTTTCGGGGTGGGTATGGGTGGGTGGGTGGGCCCGAGGGTCGGGATGTCCAAGGGCGGGGCGGGAAGACAGCCGTCGAGGGGCCGCGCCTCGTTGCAGCCGGGGGAGGGGGGAAGGTGGAGGGTGTTGCGGTGTGTACCCCACACTGCTGCTGCCGCCCCACACGCCCTATGTGGACAGCGCCTGTGTATCCTCGGTTGCCGCCCCGCGCCCCGCTGTGCCCATACATCCGTCCCGTACCTTAGCCCTCCCCTCCCCCCTCCCCTCTCCCCCCGGCCCCCCCCCCCGTGGCGTGCCGTACCACCGCAGTCCGACGTGTCCTCACTGCTCCGCGAGCGCGAGGAGCTGCAGCGGCAGCTGGGGGCGGTGCGCGCCGAGCTGGAGTCCTCGCAGGCCGGCCGGGCGGATGCGGAGCGGCGCGCCCGGGAGACCGCCGGCGAGCTGGCGGCGGCGCGGCAGCGCGGCACTGAGCTGGAGTCCGCGGGCGCCAAGGCGGCGGCGGCCGCCCGCCAAGTGCAGGAGGCCTACAATCGGGATGTGGGGGCCGCCCGGAGCCGCATCAGCGGTCTGGAGGGTGAGCTGGCGGCGCAGCGGGCGTCCATGGCGGAGCTGGAGAGGCAGCTGAGTGCGCGGCTGTCGCAGGTGACGGCGCAGCTGCAGCAGGTGCGCGCGAGCGGGGCCGGGGCAGGGGGGAGGGAGGGAGGGTGCGCGTGAGGGGGGGTGGGGGTGGAAGGGGATGGGGGGGGGGGCACGGAGGGGGATGGAGGTGCACGAGGGGGGGGGCGTGACGACGAGGGGTTGGGGGGTTTAGGGTTTTGGGGCTTCAGGGAAGACACTGCCGCTGGCCCGGGCGGACCCATCCGCACACCTCACCAGGGGGGATGGTCACGTCAGGGGATGCGGGGGTGGGGCAGTGTGCTGGTGGGTGGGGGTGGGGCGCGGGAGGGGGATCCCGGAATACCCGGGGCCGGTCCTTCCGGGTCACTGACAACCTCCCAAAGCATCTCTCCGGCAGCGGGTCCACCCTGGGGGGCACCCCGGGGGAGGCCACCCGGGGGCGCTTGGGACCCCTCCCTGCCTGCCCGCTCGGCCATGCGCGCCCTGTTCTGTAACCCCCCTCCCTGCCCGGGCGCCGCGACCTTACCTGGCCTCTCCTGGCCCCCACCCCAGCTTACCTCTCCCCCCCGCCCCGCCCACCCCCCCCCCAAACACACACAAAGGCGGAGGAGGCTGCCAACGCCGCCAAGTCGGAGCGCGACTCGGCGCTGGTGGCGGCGCAGCAGCAGCTGAGCAGCGTCCGCGCGGAGGCGGCCGCCGCGCAGCAGACCGCCGCCAAGACCATGGCGGAGCTCAACGAGGAGCGCGGGGCCCGGCAGGCGGCGGAGGCCAACCTGTCGCAGCTCAAGTGAGGGAGAGGGGGGTGCGGCCGTGTTACCCCTTTAGGAGGACCCCTCCCGGGCGGACTTTGGAGGGGTCTCTGTGTTTGTTTGAATTTGTTTGAATTTGTTTGAATTTGTTTGAATTTGTTTGAATTTGTTTGTATTTGTTTGAATTTGTTTGAATTTGTTTGAATTTGTTTGAATTTGTTTTAACCAGCCCCCCCATGCTCCCCCCCCCACGCCCTAACACACCGCCCTCACTCGCACGGCCCCCGCCTCAGTCACACCTACCGCCCCACTCAAGCACTCAACCACACCACTCACCCGTCCACCCGTCCACCCGTCCACCCGCCCGCCCACACACCCACACACACACACACCACCGCCTGTGACGCTGGTCTTGGCTTCTCGCGGCGCAGCTTCTTCCTTCTTCCTACACACACCCACCTCCCCCCGTCACAGGGCCCAACTGGAGGCGCTGGTCAACCGCAGTGACGACTACCGGCGGGAGGCGGAGACCGCCGTCACCCAGCTGCGCGAGCAGTACGAGGCGCTCAAGGCCCGGGCCGTCGCCAAGCGCACCGCCGCCAACGCCGTCCGCAAGGGCACCAACGGCGCCGGAAACGGCGCCGCGCCGCACAACGTCAACGGCCACGGCAACGGCGGCGTCGTGTCGGACACCACCACCGACGCCGTCGCAACGGTGACGGCGGTGGCGGCGGCGGCCGCGATGGCCGCACAGGCGGCGGCCACCGCGACGGCGGCGGCGGCGGCGGCGGCGGACCAGCCGCTGGCTCCGGAGCCGACGGCGGCGGAGGTGGTGCCGGCGGTGGTTCCGACGGCGGTGGACGCCAAGGTGGAGCCCGTGGCGGTGGCGGTGGAGGCCGCGGCGGAGCAGCCCGCGGCGGTGGCGGAGGCGTTGGCGCCCGCGGCCCCGGCCCCCGCCCCGGCGGAGCCGCAGCTGGCCTCTGCCGCCTCTGCGGGTGTGGGCTTCGGCGGTTCCAGCGGCAAGAAGGGCAAGAAGAGCAAGAAGTAAACGGAGGCGGGTTGTGGCAGATCGATCGCCGTGGATCTGGCCCCTTGAGGGCTGCGGACCTGGCCATTGCCTCGCTGCGTTGCTTCTTGCTTGGCCATCGGGCGAGTTGGGTGACGCGGGTACGGTGGCTTTGGCATTGACGTTGGCAGTGGTGCCGGTGTGTGGGCTCTAGGGAGCAGTCCCCAGATTCGGGCAGAGAAGGGCGCGAAGGCAGGGGTGGGTGGTACGGCAGCCCCCCAGGGCGGTGGATGGTCCCCCTCTTGTGGGCTCCTCCAGCCCTCCCTCCCTCAGGACATCATTTCCACCTCCACCTCCAAACGGGGCTGTTCGGCGGCGCCAAGGATTGACAGAGGCACTCGTGTGATGGGCGGTGGAGCCGGGTCTTGCCATTGCGCCGTTTGGGTTTCGTGCCGACGGGCCGTGCGCTGCCGTTTGTCCGCTGTTGGGTTCCTGGAGATGTGGGAAAGAGAGAGAGAGAGAGGGAGGGAGGGACACACACACACACACACACAACAGATTTCAACACCAGGGGCAGGCGGTCAGGTCAACGGCCGTCCCACGACAGTCGCGCGGGGCGAGCGGGCGGCCCCGCGGGCTGCATCGAAGTCGAAGCTGCGGTGGTCGGCGACTGCGGCTTCTGCCTGGGACGGGGCGGGGTCGCCGAGACCGGACGGCAGGTCGAGGTCGGAAGCTGCCACCGAGTGTCCTGACTGGGCTGTCGTACGAGGCGGTGCGGGTCCTATCACCTGACTGACTGACTGACTGACTGACTGACGACCGGGCTGCGGGACTCCTTCTCAAGCCGCGCTGCGCTGGGTGATACCCACTTTGATGCACCGCGGGCCCGCAGGTTTCGGCCCCCCTGGTTTCTGTATCGGTTATCAAAGCCAATTTTGTGACGGGGCACGGAGGACTCCGAAACGATCCGGCATGCATCACCAGAAAGTGGGGTTGCATCAGAGAATTGGGAAGGGACGTCGGTGTGCGGTGGAAATGTGCGTGCAGCGAATGCGGCCGTGGCGAGCTCTGCCCGGCGGAGGAAGGCGTTCTGTGTCACTGTTTGCCGAGGTCGGGAGAGGGACAGGGCGCGATCTTAGGGTTGCGAATAGCGGAAATAAAAGCCGCGCCCCCGCCAGTCCTGGACGTTGGTGCGGATATAGGGTATTATCAGGTTGTCGTGTGCCCGGGTGCGCTGGCCCCGCTGTTTTGGGTTCCTCGAGGCGGTGGCAGTTTTTGTTGAGATCCACCCAGCGCACACATGGATAGATGATAGTGTTTTGAGGGGTCGGTTCACCAGATCACCGCATACCATACCAGCAGCAGCAGCAGCAGCAGCAGCATCCGAAGCGCTGGCTGCGGTGGTTGTCTTGGCTTGGGTTGTCTTGGGTTGTCTTGCGTTGGGTTGGCCCCGGTCGGTGGCGCGGAGGAGAGAGCATCGTGCAGTACGTTGCAGTACGTTGCAGTACGTTGCAGTACTAGAGTCAGTACTAGAGTCACACCACCGGCGACCCGAGGCTGTGAGGATGGATGCTTTGTGGGCACGGAGGGGCATTGCCTCGCCCGCCTGCGCTGCCCCGGGCGCGGGGATCGTGGGACCGTCCGCCCAGGAGGGTGGCGCGTCGCTGTGTGTGTGGGGGGGCTGCGATGTCGTTTGTGGAGTGCCGCAGGCGCTTCAGCCCCACCACGGGGAAGAGGATCAGGGTCGCCGATCATGCCGCATCCCGCACCGGGTGAAAGCCGGTGGGACGGAGCCCCTCCACCGCCCCGCACGGACTCCGGGGAGCCTCGCCCAGCCCCTGGGCGCGTCGGCGCATTGACGCGGCTATCAATACAGAGAAAGGAAACGAGCGCTGCGGCTCTTGAACATTTGCATTCCACAGAGAGAGAAGGGGATGGCGCCAGTTCGGGCCATGTCTCACGGATACGGCAGTCAGGCAAGCACTTGGAGCTGGTGGTTTGAGGGATGGGGCTGGGCCTTACCATCGGTGTCAGGAAGCTGTCCGGATGAGGAGGCATGGCGGGTTGCTTGTTGAGTGCTGGTCGTTCAGCGCACGGTACGATCTGTGGAGCGTGGGTTGGAGGGCGATGCCCTCGCCTTCCACCCTACGAGGGCCACTGCACGACCTCACCAGGGCACTGCCTCCTGTTCCCGGTTCGGCCCGGTTGCTCGTACACTGGCTGCTACTGCCAATGCTGTTGGAAGTCGTCGGTAGTCGTCCGCAGTTACACCAAATGAAGGATAACCACACCACGACGACATCACGACATCAGAATATCTTCAATGTAATAAACACGGATGGGCCTCTTTGGACCGGGGACCAGCGACTGAACTCCGCCCCCTTCGGGGACCTGGTCTGCACCTTCTCCCCCACCTACCTAAGGGTCCCCCCATCAGCGCATAACTGTGTTAGGACGCCCGCATCCCTTTTCAGCCCATCCTTTCTCAGCCCTTCCCTTTTTAGGCATCACGTTGCATAAGCCGTCGTGTCAGAGGAGCAGCCCCCGCCCAGCGCCCCCCCCCTGTGCCGCTGCTCCCCGAATACGCCGCACCACAACGCCGCCGCGTCACGGCCTTCCTGCCCACATCATCATGCCCTCCCACCCTCCCTTTCCTCGCTATTACGTGTGTTTTCAAGAAAACCGAGCTGCAAATAAGTACGTGTGTTCTCAGGCAGGCAAAGTATGTATGCGCCTGACGCGACGGCAGCGACGCAGCAGCGGGGGCCCACGACAGTCCTCCGGTGGTGGTCCACCAGACTCAACCTCCACCGCATAATACGCTGCGGATAGCCCGCGAGGGCAGAGGGCCCCACCCTCCACCTTCATGTCCATCACCCTCCATCCCACCATCGTGGAATTCGCATTGCCCGCGGCCCCGCTATCCGTGTCCCCCCTCCCGGGCACCGATGGAAGGAGGCAGGAGGGGCGGCGGCGGGTCCCGACCCACAGGGCGGCGCGTGACCACCAGCTGCCCTGCCCTAGGGGGGAAGCCACCGCCGCCGGCGCCAGATTCTGACATGTCCGGCCGTTCAGGTTCGGTTCAGTTGTTCCGCAGCAGGGAAATTGCACGCTGCGCCTCGCATGCACACAATAAACATCCCCCCAGACACATACACGTATACATATACACATACAAGCAGACAGACAAACAGACAGACAGACAGACAGACACCGGCGCACATGCACAAGCATAAGTTAACACACACGTACGAGGTACGACACCTGACCAGCCGGCCGACCCAACAGTCAGTCGGACCTGCTGCCGGCGGTGCCCAGTTCTGGGACCTGGAACTTCTGAACCACGCTAGGCGGACGCGCCCTTCGCGCCCCACGACAGGTGAAAAGGTGACTGCCGTCATAAAAGCCCCGCTCAGTTACACCCCTACCGAGGCGAGCGCGCGGGCGCCTTCAAACCCGGGCCGCTGCACCGCGGCGGCGGGGCCGGCGCCGGGCGCCGCAACCCCTTCAGGAGACCCGCTGCATCCCCTGTGTCCGCGCTGCCGTGCGTCGAGAAGGGATGGCCCCGGGGCAGGGAGGGCGATCCAGGGAGGCCCCAGGGTCATCGATCGACCCACCCCTGGCCCCCTCCCGAACCCACATGGGGCGCTAGGAGCAACGCTGCCCCCTGCCCACTGCCGGACATGGTGGCCTAGCGACCTACAAGAGCGAGGTTGATGCTGAGGTTGGTGCTGAGGTTGGGGTTGAGGTTGGGAGTTTCCTGAAGGGAACGATGATACCACACACGCACACGCACATCATAACGCGACGCCGTACGGCCCCCTGCCGAGCCACCCAGGTGCAGGACCCCGTACACTCCATTGTCCATACCCACAGGGTCCGGGCGCTCCGCCGAACCGACGCGCCTGCCGCCTCTCGCGAAGCGCTGTCTGGCGTTGCCCCGCACCGCCACCGGCAAAGGCACCCATCCCGTGCGCATTTGCATGGTACGATAGAACATCATCCTGGTTTGAAAGCCCCGACCCGTAACATTTTGGATTTATAGTGTCTCCTAATAGACTGTCGTACATCCCAGACCGACCCACCCGCACCCGCACCCCCGCACCAAATGCAATTCCTCCTCCTCCTCGTCCAGTGCGCCTCCGCAATAGTCGCGCTCCCCGCCCCGCCCCGCCACCGGCAATCCAATCTCGCGCAAGGGGCCGAACCGGTCACGCGGCTGCTGACACTCCCGCCCTCCGCATCCGCCGACCCACACGGAGCGTCTGAACACGCCCCAAAGAAACTGCCTGCCTGCCCGCCTCTGCCTGCATGTCGGTGCGCGCCCGCCTGCCTGCCCGCCTGCCTCCAGGCCGCTTGCGACAGACGAGGACCCGCCGGCACGTCTGGTCCTGCACCGCTCCCCTGCACGACTCCCCCTCCGGCACCTGACCTCCCTGCGCTTCGCCACCTGCACACTGCGCACACTGCACCAGCAGCGGCCCCTCCCTCCCCCATATGCAGCAATGATCTCTTTGGCCGCAAAACCGGTTTTGTACCGGTTTCTCTCGTGTACGAACACTGCTCAGTGCCCATCATGATCCTCTCCCCCGGCGGGAAGCAAAGCTCCAGACCCCGTCCAGCCGCCGCTGCTACGTACTGCTGTGTGTGTGAGTGTTAACCCTTCCTGACCCCCGCCCGGATCTGCGTTTCGTGTTGCTACTGCTACCGCTGCTGCTGCTGCTTGTGAGCCTGCTGCTACACTGCCGCGCAGGTGGACAACCATTTGAGACGCGACCGGGGGGAGGTGTCGCGCAGTGCTCCATCCAACAATCCCACGGAGAGATGCCCTGCCCGCAGCCGCGAGGCCCTTGCCCTTGTCGTGCTGGCGACGCACACACATAATAAGCTCTTCCCAACGCCGCCTGCTGCAAGTACCGTATGCACGGGAGCCATCCCCGCCACCCGTATTCCGAAGAGCACCTCGCGACCACCTCTCGAGGTCCTCCGTGCTCTCAGCTCCACAGCAGACCAGCCACGTCCACCCCATGACCAGGCCCCTGGGGTAGCCCAGCTCGTCCCACGTCCTCCCCCTTCATTGTCTGTCACCCACACCCCGTACCCTTGTTTGCTCATCGATGTATCGCACACCCACACGGCCCCCACCCACCTCCCAGATATCTTCACATCTGGCGAAGCAGCTCGAGCTGCCTCAACAGTGCCTCATTCGTTGGCGGCCCCGCAATGTGTCCCAACTGCCGCCCGGGCCCACCCGGACCGTGCCCCGCCGGCCCGGGTCCGGCCTGCGGGCCCCCACCCGGACCCTGCGCCGCCGGGCCCAAGTGCAGCTGCAGCGGACGACCGAACGCGTCCGCACCCACGCCGCCACCAAAGCCCCCGGCCCCGACCCCGACCCCGCCGCCCATACCTCCCAGCCCCAAACCCGGGCCGATGCCCTGACCCTGCTGCGCAAGCCCTGTCAGCGCCTTGCCCGGACCTCCTCCTCCTGCCCCTCCACCTCCACCTCCACCTCCCAGGAGGGTAACATTGCCGAGTCCCTGCGCCATACCCGCCGAGCCAGTACCCAGCCCGGTCCCGAACCCACCCGGGCCGCCCGGTGGCCCCACCGCCATCCCAGCCCCGAGTGTGTTCATCCCGTTGAGCCGGCCGAAGCCCGCGAGCAGGCCCTGCGCGGGCGACGGGGTAGGGCCGCCGTTCGGGCCTTGAGCCCCGCCGCCATTGACGCCCCCGCCGCCGCCAGCACCTGCGGTCGCGGCTGCTGCGGCTGCTGCTGCGGCGGCTGCGGCCTGCTGCACTGCCACCATCTGGCCGCGAGCGTGCGCCTGCATCAGGGCCATCATCTGCTGCTGATGCTGCTGTTGTTGTTGCTGCTGTAATTGGTGGTGGAGCTGCTGTTGCTGTTGCTGGTGCTGCTGCCCCGCCGACGGGCCCAAGTCCGACCGCTCCAGGCCCGCATCTGGATCCACACCGCTCCCGCCGCCGCCGCCCAACCCCAGTGCCAGGCCCAGAGGCGCCATGCCCAGGCCGGCCGCACCGCCGCCGGGGGCTCCCCCGGTACCTGGCCCGGTCAGCCCCGAGGCCGCGGCGGCGTTCTCCGCCGCAAACAGGTTGCCCCGTTCGCCATTGCCACCGGGCCCCGACCCACCGCCTGCACCTCCCAGGGGTCCCAGGAGGCCTAGGGCGCCCGCACCTGCGCCCGCGCCCGCCAGGTTGGTGCTCCCGTTACGGCCAAGTAGACCAGCGGTGCCCACGCCGGGCGCCCCGCCGCCTCCGCCTACCCCGCCCGGCGCCTGCATGCCGGGTCCAGTGCTGAAATTCAGCAGCCGGTTCCGGCCGCCATTACCGATCCCGCCGTCCGGGCCGCCGCCCACGACCGCCGCCGCGGCTGCCGCCGCGGCGGCCGTCTTGCTTGCCTCTGCAGCTGCGGCTTGCGCCGCAGCCGCGGCTGCCGACGCCGCAGCTGAGGCGGCAGCCGTCTGCCCGCCCTGACCCGCCCCGGGCCCCGGCAGCGACGAGGCTGGCCGGCCGCCGCCGCTCAGCTGCAGGCCCCCCCGGGGGCCCCCACTCAACCCACTCATACCGAGGCTCAGTCCCACACCTAAGCTACCACCGGCAGGGCCCCCCACTGCGGCACCTGCGCCCCCGCCGCCGAGACCACCACCAGGCCCCGGCGGCGCGCCGCCGGCCGCGGCCGCAGACAGACCCGCCGGCCCCACGCCGGCTGCCTGGGCGGCGAGGACGCCCGCCCCGGCATTCGCGCCCACACCGGCCTGCGGGTGCAGCTGGAAGGCCTTCTGTGGCTGCTGCCCCTGCTGCGGCTGCTGCGGCTGCTGCGGCTGCTGCGGCTGCTGCTGGCCCGACGCCGACATGAAGGACGCGAGGGCCGCCGACGAGGCGGACCCGGGTGCCAGGTTGAGACCCAGGAAGTCCGGCGCGCAGTAGTGGCCGTTGCCCCAGAGGCTGCTGGGCGCCGTACTATAGCTGTAGGGGTTGCTCCCATTCGGTCCGGGGCTGGGGAGCGGATTGGGGCCAGGAATGGGGTGGGGGCTGGAGCTGCTGCGCTGGACCAGGCTTGGACCTCCTCCAGCTCTGGCCTCGACGCCGCCGGGAGGCGCCTTGCCGCCTGCGCCGGGAGCCCCTGGGGCCTGCAGCGGCCGGGCGGCCTGGGCCTGGGGCTGGGGCTGCTGCGCGGGGACGGTGGACAGGGACATGCTGCCGGTGCTGCCACTGAAGCTGGCATGTTCGGGGGCGGTGGAGTCGGCGCCGCCGCCCCCACTTCCGGCCCCACAGACGCTGCTGCCGGTGCGCGACAGCGTCAGTGCTGGGCCAGTGGACGATGCGGAGGACGCAGCAGCAGCCGCTGCGGTGGCAGCTGCTGTGGCGGCGGCGGCGGCGTCCGCAACCGCGGCCGCGGCCTCCGCCTGCGCGCTCTGCAGCTGCACCAGCACCGCCTCCTCCCGGGATGCGGCTGCGGCTGCTGCCCCCCGTGCCGCCTCCACCTCGGCTCGGGCCAAGGCCTCCGCAGCGCGTGCCTCCGCCGCTTCCGCCCTGGCGGCCTCTGCGGCTGCCCCTTCGGCGGCCGCCTGCGAGGTCGCCGAGTCCCGCTCCGCCGCCAGCGACGCGGCTCTCTGCTCCAGCTCGGCGCAGCTCTCCATCGCCCGCTGCAGTTGCTGCCGGGTGTTCTCCAGCTCCGCCTCCAGGCTGACGCGCACGGCCTCCGCTGTCTGCGCGGCCAGGTCCGCGGCCCTGCCAAGGGGGACACACGCTCCTTTCGGACCGCCTTCCGGACACTACCCGCGTGCGCTTGCTTTTACATTTTACATTATCCTACATCTTCTTATTTATTTATCTTACTTTTTCTTTGCCGCCGGCTAACCCACATGCCGCAATGGCCGCACCCGACGCGTTCGCATGCCAGCAGCAATCCGCTATCCGCATGCAACTTGGCACCCGTTCCTGTCTCGCTCGCTTTGCCACGGACCAATCGTTACTTGTGGTTTTTCCATAATCATCTGCACACGGCAGAAGCAGCTGTCACGCCTTGGGAGCTGCTCCCGTCACCTAGCCGGTGGGTTTCTCAAGTGGGTTCGATGCCGGCCCATCGACCGGGGGCCATTTAAAAGCCTCTACCTCCTCCATCCTCCCGGGTGGGAAAGCGGGACGACGCCGCCCTGGAGCTCACTCACCTGAGGTCTTTGGCCCTCGCCTCCCTCGCCGCCTCAATGGCCTCCGCCCGCTCCCGCGCCAGCTTCTCTGCCGCCCGCAGCGCCGCCGTGAGCCGCTCCACCTCCTTCGTCCGCTCCACCACCGCAGCCGCCTCCGTGCCCCGCTCCTCGTGCAGCTTGGCCTTCTGACGCTCCAGCGCCGCAGTGCGCTTGGTGGCCTGCTTCAGCTGCAGGCCGGACGAGGGAACGCGAATTGCAGAGGGCGGCGCGAGCGGCGGTGACATCATAAAGAAGGCCGACCAGGCCGCAGTTCTTGTCGGCACCTTTCTCTCACTGGGCTCGCACGCGCACCTCACCTGCGCGCTTCCATTTCCCCTCCAGCGCCCCCCTCCGCCCCTGCAGCGGTGGTGGCACCCACCTGCGCTTGCACGTCCTGCAGCTCATTCTGCAGCTCCGCCTCCCGCAGCGCAGCGCCCTGCGCCTCCGCCTCCATGGCCTGGAGCCGGGTCTCCGCCTCCGCCAACCGCGACTCCGCCTCGGCCAGTCGCGACTCCGCCTGGCGCTTCGCACCGTCCTTGTCGTACACCGACTCCTTCAGCCCCGCCAGCGCGTCCTCCATCTACAGATGCATTCACACAAAACTTTCTTATTTAAGTACACAAAACGCAAGCGGGGATGAAGTAAGGATACAGATCACAGATCGCAGATGTAGCACCGACTCTGGGCTAACAAGGGTGCAGTACAGTCCAGCGCGCAGGATGAGGCGCACATGGAGCACAGGAATGTCGGGAGCCATGCGATTCTTGTCGGGTCTTTTCCGTTGCCACTCCAACACACAGCACAGGGCTCACGGGGCGCTAGATTGGGGAACTGTCGGGGCTGAGTTGCGGGCGCCACCCATCCGGTAGGAGCGCAAATCGGGCACACCAGGGGACGCGACCGTGCCCCTGCGCTCCGCCTCCGCCGCTTCTTCCCAGTCGACAGCGGGACTCTGGCTGCGTGTGCTGCCTGCGCAGCCGCGTTCGGTGACCCAGCCGCCGCACTCCCCCGCGCCACCCCGCCCAGCCGCCGACCGCCGTCCTCATCACGCTCATCCTCACCTCGAGGCACCTCGCCTCCAGCGCCTCCTTCTCCGCGCGGAGCCGCTTCACCTCCTCCCGCAGGTTCCGCACCTCCTCGGCAAACGGCTTGTCGCTCTCACACGCCTTCTTGATCAGGTCGCTGATGCGGCTGTCGGCCCACTCCTGCCGGCCGCAAACAACACAACGGTGGTAGTTCTCGCGGCTCAGTTCTCTTATACACAGGTGGCAGTGGCGGTGGTGATGGCGGGTTTCCTGCTCAACACAAGCGGCGGTGGGGACCTTTGCCCCAAAGTAGCATGATACGACCATTTAAGGCATCGGCACCGGTGTCTCTCGCACACCTGAACATCGCCCGGCCTGTCGTGTGGTGCGCAGGCCGTGTGTCGTTTCTGTACAGGCATGCCAGCAGTAACGACCGGCGGTGGTGCCTGAACCGGCGATGCCTGACCTGCACCCGCATGGCCTTGCCAACCCTGTAAGCTATCAACCTCCTCCGCATGAGGGCGCGGTGCTCCTCCCTCCCATCCTCCTCCCTCCCGTCCTCCTCCCTCCCGTCCTCCTCCCTCCCGTCCTCCTCCCTCCCGTCCTCCTCCCGATCCGGGGGCTCTGCTGACCGCCGCTCCACATAACTTGCCCCCACCGCCCCGTGTCCACCATGTCTCAGACCTTACGTCAGCGCGCCAGCCCACCCATCCGCGGCGTCCCGCACCTTGTGCTTCTTCAGCATGGCCAGGTCCTTGTGCAGCTGCTGCCTCTCCAGCAAGTAGCGGTTGATGGCGGCGTTGGACTGCAGCACCAGGTTGCTGAGCATGTCGATGTGGGAGGGGGGCAACATGATGGCGGTGGCGGTCGGCCCCGCCGCGCCAGCCCCGCCGCCGCCCTGGGCGCCGCCTGCGGTGTGTATGTGGTTGTGGGGACAGACAAAAACGCAAGAGACAGGCCAAGAACGAATTGGGTCACGCTCCAGTTGTGCGTTGAACCCAGCACGAGGGGTATCTCGGTGACCTCGGGACGGAACCCCATCAGGTCACAACATGAGGTCCCCCCCAGAAAGTCACCCTCCGGAGTCCGGACAGAACCCCAGGCGCGCTGGCTCTCGGGCCTCGGGCGGATGCAATGGCGCATGCTGGCATGCAGCCGTGCCCTCCTCAGCGCCCAGCCGCCTAGGGGATCTGCACACGACCGCGGGCGTGGCTTAGCCCGGTGCAGTCCCGGCCAGTCCCTTCGCAAGCACAACCTCCGCAACCATTCTTCACCGGAGTTTTGCTCAGGCAGTCAGCGCATGTCCTCCAATGCCAATGCCCAACGCCCCAACTGTCATCGCCCAATCAGGTTGGTAACTCGCCCGATGGAGGTTGCGCAGTGTCACTCACCCGCCGCTTCCCGCTGTAGCTGCTGTTGCTGCTGCAGTTGCAGCAGCCTGTCCGTGAACTGCTTCAGCTCTCCCGCGATGTCCAGACCTGCATTCGGGTCCAACAGCGGGTCACCCGGCGGCGCGCCACTGCCGCCCCACTGGCCCTGGGCTTGTGCCTGCTGCGCCGCCTGGCCCTGCGCCGCCAGCGCCTGCTGGTGTTGCTGCTGCTGCTGCGCCTGCTGCTGCTGAGACTGCTGAGGCTGCTGAGGCTGCGCCCCAGCGGCTGCGCCCGCGCCGCTCGGCGATTGCGCCAGCGACCCAGATCCTGCCGGCGAGACCTGTACTTGAACTTGTTGCGGCGTTTGCTGGTGCTGGTGCTGGCCCGCATTGGACCCATGCCCCGTCCCGGCGCCGTCGCCACCACCGCCGCTGCCGGCGCCGTGGGAACTTGCTGCACCATCACCGGACAACCGCCCCCCCGCCGCACCCGCGCCTCCATGCGCCAGCCCCAGGCTCATGACGGGCGCCAGCGCCGCCGCGGGGGTCAACACCACGGTCGCCGCGGCAGGCGGACCGCCGCCGCCTTTTCCCAGCGCCCCCGCCGCCGCCCCGGCCCCCGCCACGGGCAGCATGCCGTACTGCCCGGCGCCGCCGCCCTTGCCCCCTGCGTCACCGGACCCCGTCGGAAACACCTCCGCGGCGGTCGCCGTCGTCGTGGCGGTCAGGAACACGGGTCCCGCGAGTGCCGACGGGGTGGCGGACGAGGAGGCGGTGAGCAGCTGCACAGCCGCGTCCGCGTCCGCCATGCACAGCGTGGCCGCCAGTTCCGCGGTCTGCGCGGGGATGCCCGGCACCCGTTCCTGGATTTTTCGGATGCAGGACGCGACATCCATGTGCTTGAGCAGGTCCTGAACGGTGAGTGGCCTGGAGGAGAAGGGGAGCGGACCAGGGGGCGCGGATGCCGGGTGTGGCGCCTGTCAGCCACGTTCAAAATCTGGCAGCAACAGCATCATCAAATGCATTAAGAAACAGCCCATCACAAAAGACGTAAACTCAAGTCAGTGTGATTGGCTATAGATGGGTAACAGGTGACAGCACGGCACGCGAGCATGAAGAGGCGCCAGTCCGACCAAGCGCCTGCTTGGCTGCCAGATGCACAACGATGTGCCGGGGCCGAGGCCGACGCGCCCAGAACACGTCCGATGCATGTTTCGAGTGGTTTGAAGGCGAGCCCGGTGCGCAAGCATGTAACTGATACCAAATTGGACATTGCCTATTGACACACAGACCCTGTTAACAAGACAGCTCGCGACAGTGTGTCGTCTCATTGTATCACCATATGTAATCTGATCTTTCTTTCTGTGTAACTGCTGTTACACATAATTACGTAACCACGCTCCAGCGCGCACCCTCCTCCCAACCTCCGCGACGCCCGCCCCGCCCCGCACCCCACCCACCTGCTGAAGTCCACGCTGTCCTTGTGCTGGTGGTAGAACTGCAGCATCTTGGCCGGGTCCACCTTGCCCTTGCCGTTGCGGTTCAGGTACTCGATGCAGACGCGCTGCGCCATGGGCTCCGAGCTGCCGGTCGCCTTCATCAGCTTCTCCAGCGCGGGCTTGGCCTGAACCTCCGTCAGGAGCCCGCGCAGCTTGTCCGTCACGCGAGCGGGCGGCAGATTCAACATGAAGGGCAGGGCCTGGGGCGGTACGCGGTGCGCGGGGCGGTTTTCGGGGGCGCAGTCCGAGTCATGCAGAAACACCGGGAGAGGCAGAGGCGGAGACGCTACGGGGCTGGCCGCTGGGAGGTCTGCCGGGTTCGGACGCTCAACACGGGGCTATCGAGGCAGCTCCCACCCCGCAGCCGACCAGGCAGGGAAGCTAAACTGAGAACGTACAGGGTGAGGTCAGGCTGGGGGACGTTGCAGCAGCGGGGCCGAAGGTGCATTCTCACGAGTTCCCTAGCAGTCAAATTTCCTCGGTAGCCTGGAGCATCGGGTTCAAATTCAAACTCCTCTGGAACTGTGACCGAGCTCAGGAACAGCACCCAACCTGCAGCGCCGTTATGATCGGGGCGCACGGCAGCTCCGGCGGATAGAGGCTCGAGGTGTTTACCACTCAGCCGAGGGAATGAATTATCATTAACATAAGGGTGCATACCGCGAGGGCCCTTTCGATGTGGGAATTATGCGACGTGGGGTACAAGGCAGCAACGCAGCATCGCGGCAACCCCACGGGGGGAAGGGTCGGGGGGAATCTGGCACGCCCTTCGCGCCCATGCACTTGCGCGTGCATGCACGTGTGCCCGCAGCGCCACCTGACCCGAACTTCGTGCCTCCACTTTCCTGCACATTTGTCCTCAACGCCGCCAGGCACAGGCGTGGATAAGGTTACTTGCCGAAAGTGCGTACCTGCTGAAGGAGCGTCGCCTGCTGTGTTGCAAACGCAAGCATTTGTTGCGCAATTTGCACTTGAAGTCCATTCACTGCGCCACCGTTTGTCCCATTACTGCCACCACCAGCGTGCGGCAAAGGACCCGTTGGAGCAAGCTCGACGGAAACACAGTAGCCGTCCAAAGGTATAGATAAGGTAGTTGGAAGCGTAAGCGTGCTTGGAAATGATGCTGTGGCTGCAGCGTTGCCGGTGCCTCCTATGCTGCCGTTCGGGTTGGTCACATCGAAAGCTGCTTCTGGGGCCAGCTGCTGCACGCTCGCATTCGAACCCATGACAGCAAGGCCTTCCGATCGCTCATGCTGATGGACCGGAGGCGGGTCCGGCAGTGGCTGCGCCGGTAACGAGTTGGCGCACCCCACTTGTGCTGAGCTGCTGGCAGAGGGCGCACTGGAGGTTTCCTTTGATTGACGACTGCTGAAAAGATTACTGAAAAACATGTCGTTGCACCTGCACGAGCCACAACCTCTTCGTGTAGATACACCGGATAGAGAAGCGAGTCAGCGAAGAAGCATTTGCAACGCTATGATTGTAGCCATTTCCTAATGTACAATCTGCACAATTTTCTACACAATGGAAGTTATTCCAGGGCTTTCATGCGAGGGTTTCAGTGTCGGACAATATACTGCAACGAAGTGTCCCCGTCATCACCGGTGCACCTGTTTACTGACGTAATTGTGAAAAGGTTGGATCATATTGTCAAATTAACCTCCCGTATCCACTTTCATCTAGTTCGCTCTGGCATCGGCGCGCTTTATATCACCGCATGGATTTGCTTAAGGGCTATGAATCTGACCTCTCTGATGATGAAACAGACCATGTGCCAGGTTCAGGCTCTGGCGACGCAGTCGCTCAAGGACCTCAAAGCACCCTTCAGGCGGTGAGTCCCCGTGCTGATTACTCGGGACAGAACCCGTCATTAAAATATATAGCTTTTGATTGTCTTTAAGTACTTCATTTATCTTAAACGCTTGCGCTCGCAGTCCCGGCAAGCACAACAACCTCCGAACGTAGCGGCTGTGACTGAGAACGAGGGGAGTCAGGGTGTCGGTACCTCCAAGGGCGGCAGCACATCGGGGATATGGGCGCACTTACCTCCCCCGACGTCGAGTGCTTCCGCGTCGGTCCCGTCAACCAGCGGGCTCTCGGGGCTACCCCCGCCCAAAGCGTCCGATACGCGCGGCGGCGCCCGTAAGGTCGTCACCATGCAGCTTCCTTTCCGCAAGGAGCTCCTTGCAGCTGCGCTAGACAGCGACGACGAGGATGAGCCGGCAGCAAAACGAGTGAAGGCCACCGGCGCCAAGTCCCGGTTGATGGACTTCCTACCGCCGCCAAAGCACGACCGGGGCCCCGTGCGGGCGCTCGGCGACGGCGGCGGCGGGGGCGGATCGGGCGCGGGGGCCAGACAGGCGAAGGCAGCTGCTGCGCAGAGTAGCGGGGCCGATGCCCCCGCCGGCGCCACAAACGGGGCAGTCCCAGGCAGCACCAAGCTGCCAGCAGACTTCTTCACGGGCGAGGCGGACGTGTACGACAACGAAGCTTACCGGATACGCGATGACAATGACGCCGGCAGCGGCCCGCCCGGCGCGGCGCCGGGGGCATACTACGATGCATCCGGAGGGCCGTACGCAGTCGGCCCCTACGGGGCCGCCCCCGACCCAGCGGCTTACTACGGCCACGGCTACGGGGCTGGTGCGGCGGCCGCGGGTCCCTCGGGCGGCCGCGGCGCAGCCGGCGGCGGTGCGGCGGCGGAGCCCGAGGACCTCATCGCACAGGCGCTGCGTGCAGAGCAGGAGCGCGCCAGCAAGCGCGGCGGCGGCGCGGGCGGGCTGAAGCTGGTGGAGATCAACGCCCAGGATCTGACCCGAATGGACCCCGCGACTCGGGAAGCAGCCAACAGCGCGCGGGACGCCCTGGGCCCCGAATACGCACGTGAGGCAGCAGGGAGGGAACGAGGGTGGAGGAGGGGGTGTAAGGGAGAGAGGGGGGAAGGGGTATGGGAGACGAGGAGGCGGCCCAAAGAGACGGCCGGCTGTTCCTTCGTTGCAATTCAGAGGCTGGGGTTGGGATCGCGGTGGCGTGGGGGCAAAGGGTCTGGAGGTGGTGAAGGGCAAAGCAGGTCGCGAGCTGGACGGCGATGGAGCACCGCGCCATGAGCCACAAGCACATGCCGAACACGCAACCATGGGACACCACTCACGGTTCGCCGGGTCGGGCAGGTTTCCGCTAACCGTTGATCATGCGCACACAACCATCCGCCGACCCAGCCATCGTCCCGGTGTTCCGTGCTGGCTCCGAAACCCGACATGTCAATGCCCCGAGGACCCTTGTGGGAGGTATGGACGACCCCGGCCGCCGAGGCCAACGCATCCAACACCAGCACAAACAAATTGTTTCAAACGTTATGTTTGTCCGCGTCCATGGATGGGCTTCCCTCCTGCGCGGCTGTCCTCCGGGGGGCTCGCCCGCGCTTTCTCGGTCGCCGTGCAGTGTCGCTGCGGCGCTCCGCGGCCCCGTTCGAGGGCAGCAAGATGGCCCGCCGCAAGCACCAGATCGGGACGCTGCTGTTCAACGCGCGGATGCAGGAGCTGGATCAGCTGGAGAAGAAGACGCAGGGGCAGAAGAGCAAGGCGGAGACGGTGGGTGGCGGGGCAGCAGGATGGTGGGGTTGTGGGGCGGTCTTATTGGGGCGGGGTGAGGGAGGAGGTCCGCAACATCCAAGAAGCATCGGCGGTTGTCGGTTTGTTGCTCTTTTGCGGTTTCGCTGTCCTTATTGGCAAAGAGGGAGGAGATGCGCACGGAGTTACTGGGAAAGGGCGCAGTGCGCCTCGCATCTGCACACGTCGGGTTACAGCCCATAACGAGCCATTGTGCGAGCACGTTAATAAGCGGTTCCGGGGTTTGAACTTGATTGGACAGACAAAATGCGCTCGAGTGGATGATTGACTGCTCATTGACTGCTGTCCACGTGCATCACTTCTTTTAGTGTGGGTATGGCATTCGTCCGGCGTACTGACCTCTCAAGTGGCGGCTGTGCGGATGTCCCTTCCCGTACTCCAGGCGGCCAAGTATGGCTGGTGATGGCCCTTCACGATGTGGCATGGAGCTGGCTGCATGGCCGTCTGGGAGGCCTGATCGGGCGCCTGACAAGATCGCAGGGCGTGCAGACGCATTGCGCAACTGGCTTTCGAACCAGCGGTGACAGTTGGAGCTCGACGGTGATTAGAAAGTGCCGTACTTCGCTGGTGGTTACCCTGCCACGTCATTCTTGGTTGAGTGTAACCCGTTTTTTTAGTTTTTCATGGGAAGAGCTCGGCATCGTCAATGGTTTCGTAAAGGAAGTCGGATGATGACGTACCAATGGGGGACCTGTTAAAAGCTGGACAGCTCGAAAAGCGGCTTTTGTGGGCGCGTTTTTCATCGTTGTTTCCCGACGCAGCCGTTCAGGAACTATCCAAACACGCAGCGGCAACCGCCCAGTGTGAAAGATGAGGTTTATCAAGAAACTTACGCAACACATTTCCGTCAACTGGATTACGTCAGGACAGAGTCCACACTCACCAGAACCAGCCCTTGCACCGGCGAGGCATCTCCTGCTGCCGTCTCGATGCCGTGGCCTGAACTGGAGCTGCAGCCCTTGCGACAGCGCTGCCGCCTCGTTTACCTGTCTCCTGGCAGAGGAGCCAGTGGCGGTGATAAGCCCCTGCACTCACCCCGCCAGCCCTGCTCCGCCTGCCTGCTCTTGCTGCTGGCTGAGGCTGCGTGCTGTCCCTCACCCGCCTGCTCCTCCCGCTGCGGCTGCAGTGTTGTTCCCCTGCAGTACTGCTGATCCAGCAACGCCGCAACTGCCTTCCACAGCCCGGACCCGGCAAATGTTTTGTCCGCTGTTCCACGCGCAGTCATTTGATGTAACGGCGCATCCGGGTTGCTCGTTATCCGAATGTCCCTGCCCGTGACGGCTTACGACTACGTGGCATGGACAGGTATGGAGCTGGCCGGATGGCCGTTTGGGAGACCTGGTTGGGCGCTGGACAAGATTGCAGGGCGCGCAGACACATTCAGCAGCAGGCTCCCTCAGCCAGCGGTGGTGGTTGCTGGTTCGAACCGATTGTTGCCGTACTTCGCTGGCGGTTATTACCCTGCCACGTAGATGTCGCAACCTGCGGTTCATTGTTTCTCGGTCTTCATGGTTGTGGGGAAGAGCTCGGCGGCGTTAATAACATTGTAAGGAAATTTGGCAATCACGTACCAGTAGACTTGCTATCGAGCTAGGCAGCACGAAACGGCTTTTGCCAGCTAATATCAAAAGCGATTTAAGTCGTTTCAAAAACTTTTTAAACCGCCGGACGCACATCCCGTAGGACTGCGAACGTCCGGCAGTTGTTGAATATCGGAACAACAGGGTTTGTACATGCTCTACCTCAAGACAAAGAAATATCTGCAAGTGTAAACAATCAGGGTCTCCCCGTGACTGCAAAATCGACTTTTGTTCCGATGTCATCTGGGGACGTGGTAAGCGTCCGCTCCCAGGCGAAAAGGTGGCACTGTTCGTTATCGTGAGCTGTAATCAACGCGCTGCGCTGACATGCAGGCCATGGTGTCTTTACTCAGTGAGCTTCCCGATGAGGTGTTGCTGCGCGTCCTTGCCGGTGCTGGCAGCAAAGCCATTCTGCGGGCATCGTTATGCTGTCGGCGACTTCAGACTCTGGCAAAGACTCTGCAGTCCTACCGCTGTTTCAGCGCAGCAGCGTCCACAAAGAGCGACGTGAACGACGCGCTTGCTGAGGCATGCGAACGAGCGCTTCAGGGCATGCTCGGTGAGCAAATCAGCACTTTCCCCAATGATTTGGGTTGCCGTAGAACAGTCAAGGAGCGACAAAAAAGAATCTTATGCCGCCTACGGTTATAGTTGGACTCCGCCACAGCTATAGCCCTGCACACCAACGGCCGACTGAACTTCGCTGCGTTGCCCCCCGGCCGTGCTCACGTTGACCCATTAGACTCATAAACACGATGACCGGTCCCGTTATTCCCATGTCGCGGGGGTTCCCTCAGGTTGTGTCGACTTTGCGCTGGTGTTTGCGGCGA
Organism: Eudorina sp. 2006-703-Eu-15; assembly: GCA_003117195.1. Taxonomy (NCBI): domain Eukaryota; kingdom Viridiplantae; phylum Chlorophyta; class Chlorophyceae; order Chlamydomonadales; family Volvocaceae; genus Eudorina; species Eudorina sp. 2006-703-Eu-15. The sequence continues at coordinate 789,029 of BDSI01000039.1, forward strand.
ATCAGGAGCGCCTCAAGGGAGCCCTGGCGGGCAAGGTGGTGGAGGCGCTGTTGCCCAAATTACCACCGGTACGACACGTCGTCAAGCTCTCCTCCCCCGTCGCGGGAGCGGTCTGGAGCGACATGTTTGAATGAACGACAGTTACAGCAGCTCAAGTGTGGGGAATCCGCTGCATGGCACTCGCTGTGCTCGTGCCGCAGGCCGATCACCCGTAACAACAGCACAACACCGTACATGCCAAGGCCGCCCGCTGCCAAGCCGATCTCTGGTCTCCCTGCCGTGAATGTGTCCACCGGTGCCAACTGTATTCTGCGCCCCGCGCCATTGCTGCGCCCCGCCCGGCCCCCCCACTCTTCACAGGACCTTTACTCTGGCAGCAGCACAGTCTGAATACGTCTACCAATTTCCTATTATCCTATACCCCCAACACGACTCCCAACACGCCGATACACATGCATGTATGCACCGCACGCAAGGCAAGGCCGCATCGCTGGTCGTCCGCCTCCCCTGCGGTCGCAGGGCACCCAGGTCATTGGCTGCGCCGTGTCCGGCCTGATGGGGGTGGCACCCGCGGGCGCCTTCGAGCTGGACCCGGCCAGCGGGGGTGGGGGCGGGCGGGGCAGCGGCCGCTGCGCGGGGGTGGCGCTGCTGCTGGGCCGCCTGCCGGGCTGCCGGGTGCGGGCCTTCTGCAACCTGCCGACGGTGAGCGACGGTCACCGTGAAACCAAAACCCAGGAGCGAGTGCTGCGCGCCCTCATGTGCCGATGCCGTCCGCTGTGTGAGAGAGCAGCTGCATCTCGGCGACGGCGTCTCTGCGACGACGTCCGGGCGACGGCGTCGTCGATGATTGACGGTATCCTAAGTTCCTGACGCGGTTGGCTTTAGTCGGTGCGGCCCTCGTCACCATGCGCTATGGGGCGCCGAACCGTGCCGTCACTTGACTTGTCCTCGGCAGCGTCTTCACACCAAACCACAGCGTACGTGCGACGGGGCTTGGCTATTAACCACAGAGCAAATCACCCAGGGAATGATCATGACACAACGCTGCCTTGTTGTATGTCGTCCACCATGTACGGCCCGTAGGATGCCTGCCGTACCGATCTCCGGAGCGACCGCTCGCGTCGTGCGTCTGCCGTACGGTGCACCGGCGATAAGGCCGCCGCCAGCCGCCGCTCCAACGCGGCCAACGCCGCCGTCGTCGACTGGCTGACCAAGCACGACCGCGACGCCGCGATGCCGCCTGCCGCCCCGGCCGGACCGGGCCCGGCCAGCCCGCCCACCTCCCTCACCCGGGTCCCCACTACCGACGCCAACGCCGACGCGGGTGCCTCGGGCACTGCCGCGCCCGACCGCGCAGCCGCCACCCCCAGCGGCGGTGGGCGGCGCAGCCGCCGGAGCAGCGGTGCGGGCGCGGGCGCGGGCGCAGGTGCCGGGGGGCCTGTCGGCGGCTCCGCCCCGGCGGTGCCTGAGGCTGCCCTTCGGTCGGCCCATGAGCTGGGGATCCAGTCCGTGTGGCTGATGATGGCGGGCAGTCAGACGGCCTTCGACCTGCTGGAGGGCCCGGGGGGGCTGCTGCACTGGTTGCAGGCGGATGAGCAGGTGGGTGGGTGGGTGGTTGATTGGGTGGTTGATTGGGTGGTTGATTGGGTGGTTGATTGGGTGGTTGATTGGGTGGCATGCGGGTAGGGAGAGGCCGGGTCTAACCGACTCGGGACCGACCAGCGGTCAAGAGTCCTTGCCCCCTGACACAGGCCGTGGCAGCCAGCCCTTGGCCCCCTGCAGGCTGCTGCATCCCCTCGTCCCCCTCTTCCCCCTCCGCCAGCGGATGTCAGGGGAACAGTGAACGACCCCCTCCCGTCGCTCCCTCTTTACCAATTTCGGTACCCGCAGTCCCGACCTGTGATCGCGGGCGGGGTGTCCTCCGGGCGGGGCGACCTCTTCTTCCACCCGGGGCGCAGGCGGAGCGGGCCGGGACCGGGAGCCGGCGCGTCCGGCGCGTCCGGAGACGGCCGCACGGACGCCGCAGCGGCTGATAGAGACGACGGGCCGAGTGACAGCGCCCGCGCACGCGGCCGCGGCCGCGGCAGCCAGCTCGACCAGACCGCCCCTTCCCCCAGTGCCACGGCCGCTGCGGCCGCCTCCGAGTGGGATCCCACCGTCAGCGGTTTGCAGTACGTGGGGCTGGCGGTGCTGGCGGGGCCGGGGGCCGCCGACGCCGGCGCCGGCGCCGGCGCGCCGCCCGCTGCCGCCAGTGACGCCGCCGCCGCCGCTGGCGAGGTCTCGGGCGGCCCCGCTGGTCAACACGCCACCGCGGCCGTGGCCGCCGGGGCCGATACAGGTGGAACGAGCAGCGGAAGCGGCGGAGGCGGAGGCGGCGGAAGCCGCTGCCCAGGGGCGCCGGTCGCCTCGGAGGCGGGCAAGGCGGGCCTTCCAGCGGTGCGCGCGTGTGCCCTGGCGATGCGTGGCTGCGCGGGGCTGCCCGACCAGCCGGTGTTTGAGCGGGTGGCCATCTCGCGGGAGGACCTGTCGCCACGGAAGCGGCTGCGGCAGGCGGCGGCGCCGGCGCCGGCGCCGGCGGGTGCGGCGGACGAGGACGACAGCGACAGCGACGACTCGGACGACGACGACGACGACGCGGGAGAGCTGGTCACCGTATCAGGTACAGGCCGTACTGCCGTACACATGTGGGTTTCGTGGGAGGGCCTCCGTACGGCGCTTCAGGCCGCCGCGCAGCGCACGCTTGACTGTTGGACCGCGACCTTGACACGGGCAGGGGGGGTTCCGTCTTTGGCCACTTCGGGGGGTGGCGACCCGTGCTGCCACCGCTGCCGGTGGGCACGACGTGCGGATGCGACGCGTCCCTGGGGTCTCTGATGTATGTGCGATGTTCGGTGCCGCTTACGAAATATTTTTTTCTGCTACCAACTGATATACCGTATTACGGAAACGCTCTGGTGGCCTGTCCTGGCGCTGCCCCCACTGCCCTCAGGCGGCGCCTCCCCGCGCTCCACCAGCCTGGTCCAGGAGCTGCTGCAGGTGCTCCACCGAACCCAGTCCATGCCGCAGCTGGCGGTGTGGTTGGCGGAGCGGGGCGACCCGTCGATTCATACGGGGCTGGACGTCAAGGTGCGGTGACGGGGAGGGGGGTTGAAGTGACAGCTGCGCAGACACGCCCAGCGGGAAGGGGGGGCGTGGAGCGGAGGGGGCCTGCCTGGAGGGGTATGAAGGTGGTGGACTCGTGTCGGTGTCCTTGTGCGGGGTCGCGCTGCATGCCTCCCGCTGTCCCGCACCAGTACCAGATTCTCCGCGCCGGTGTCACCGTATCACCGGTGTCGCTCCGAACTGTCTGAAGGTTGGCCGCCTCGCGTGCCCCGTCTGCCGCCCAGCTGACACATCCACCTCCACCGCGACATCAGGCCTCTGTGTTTAAAAGAAACCGCCCGACCGAATGCAGGCCTCTGTGGTGTTTGCAACCCGCGCCTGGCCCGGCCCGGCCGTCGTCCGCCGCCCGTGTGTTTTGTTCGGGGGGGGTCCCTCGCCCGGCAGGTGTTCCGGTCGGGGAAGATGGTTATGGGGCTGGTGGAGCCGCGGCTGCTCAAGTCCAACGGCATCGTGGCCTTCCAGACGGCTGACGTGGCGGCCCTGGACGCCATCACCGCGGGCGCGGGGCAGCCCGGGACGGTGGTGTGCTGCCAGCTGGCGGACATTACACCAGAGGTAGGGATGGAGGGCCTTAAGAGGGCTCATGATGAGCAGAACTGGGAGGCGGGGGCGAAAACGTAAAGCGGCCAAGACGCACCCAGCGCTGCGACACCTACTTCCCAACGATGAGTGCTGCGAGGTGGGGGCGTGCTCCCCCTTCCTCACTATCAGAGGTGCATCGCGAAATACAGCCCGGAGGTGGCGGTGGCGCGCTCGGTGCACTAAGCTCGTTTGTGGTGTGCTTGCTGGTGATGCAGACGGGCGGGCGGCTGTGCGCCACCTGCACAGTCGGTCATGCGCAGCTGTTGCGGTCAGAGTGTGTGGCCGGGATCCCAGCAGCAAAGATCTCATCCCCAAGATGCCATGCCACGCTTGGCGCCCACTCCTCGAAATGATGCTCTGTGCGACCACGTTGTCCGGTGCGCCACGGCGGCGCGGTTTCATTTTCGCAGTGTGCGGTGAGGAGGCTGCAATGACCCGCGGGGTCCCAAGTTGACATCATCACTTAGAAACGTTGCCACCGCACTGCTATCTAGTCGCCTCCTCGGGGTACACCCTGTAGGTACACCCTCGGGGTACACCCTGTAGGTACACCCTCGGGGTACACCCTGTAGGTACACCCTCGGGGTACACCCCAGCCCACGTTCTCCAGAACAGCGCTTCCGTCCCAAATCCTCGGCCTCCCGCACCCCCACCCCTCTGCCTTCGAAGCTACAGCATAGAGCATACCCTCCAATACCCTCCCACAATGGTCCCACTGCTCCGCAACCCCCATGCCCCGCACTCCTCAAGCCCCGCACCCCCCAAGCCCCGCACCCCTCAATGCCCCGCACCCCTCAATGCCCCGCACCCCTCAAGCCCCGTAACCCTCACCCCCCGCACCCCCTACACCACACCCCTGCACGCAGGGCTGTCGGCTGCACCTGCAGGCGGAGCTGCCCGTGCTGCGCTCCGTCTGTTCGGTCTACCCGCTGCTGCCGGGCGGCCGACCCGACCCCCGCTCCTGGGAGGGCTACGCGGTGGTGCGCCGGGCGGCACAGCGGGCGGGGGCGCGGGCGGGCCCGGTGGCCATGGCGGTGTTTTCGTGCACCGGCCGGGGCCGGGCCATCTTCGGGGAGGCCAGCGCGGAGTGCGAGGCGCGCATCGCGGATGAGGTGAGGCCGGCAGGGGGCGGGGAGGTGGTGCGGCAAGTATTACGGCACACGGCACCTTACTTGCTGCCCGAGCGCCTGAGCGCTTTCTTTTGGCGCGGTTTGCCTGCACCCTCCCAGCTCACCTCACCTCACCAAATTCGCGCCGTACCCTGCGCAAACTGGTGCCTGGGCGATACAAGAGATCATGGTCTCATCACGCTTGCTGAACCTGGCGTTCTCGCGCCTGGTACGTGGACCTCGCAGCAATCGTCCTCCGGCCTGGGACCTCCCCCTCGTTACCCCTCTCCCCTCACTCGGGCTGGGTGTATCTGGACTGTTCTTCTTTACAAGCTCCCTCCCCCCGCCTTTCCTGCTCAGGTGCTGCAGCAGGCGGTACCCTTCGTGGGCGCCTACTGCAACGGCGAGCTGGGACCCTATGTACGGCACGGCTACGCCGGCTGGTTCTTCAATCCTCTGTGCGTGCAGCTGACCGTGGAGGGGGGCCCGGAGGTCGCAGCCGCCGACCCAGGGGTGGCGGCGCAGGGGGCCGGCATGGCCTCCGCCGGCGCCCCGGCTGGCGTGGAGCCGGGGGGAGTTGGCGGCACGTCGGGGCAGAGGGGCACACACTGGGCCGGGGGACGAGCTCCTGGCCGTACCCCAGTGATGGCGGGTGGTCGGGCGCTCCCCCTGGACCGGACCCAGATGCAAGGGTACACGTCGGTGTTCGCTGCGTTGGGTTGAAGCATCCCGGATTGTTTACCCGTACTGACGCTAATTATTTGCGAATGAATATTTAATTGATGGGGACCTCGCAAAGTGCGAAACACAACTCTGAAGGGCACCTCGCAAATAGTTAAAGCTCCCCCCAAAAAACCTGAGCCTCGCAAATTTTTCTCGCAAATTTTAGTTATTATATCAGCCGTTGCATGGTGGCCGCCGCGGAGAATGTGACAGGTCGGGGTAGTCGGCGAGGAGAGGCGGCCACGGCCGGTGCGCCGATGGGGGACGGCCCGTCAGCCGGCACGGGGCCGCGGCAACCGGGCAGGAAGGGCGGCACAGGAAGAGGGTGGGAGGGCGGGCCACGGCACGGGGCGAGGAAGGCCAGGGAAGGCTGCTGCCATCTGCTGCGCGCTTCACTGACGCTGGACTGACCGATGCGAGTTCCCAAACTTTTGATTAAGGAGCTCGAGGTCGCAAACTTTTTGAAAAAACCCCGACCGATGCCTTGCAAATAACAAGCGTCGCAAGTATGAAAAACTACCGTAATTATTTCGGGCCTCGCAAATAATTAGCGTCCCAAACAATTGGCGTCGGTACGGTATGTCCACACGCGGAAATGCTGTGCGTGCCAGCAAGGGTAATCAAGGGGGTTGGACACTCCCATCCAAAATCGGGACAGCCCGCGTGACGTAGTCTACTGCCTCATAGGGCCCTCGGATTTTGAGGACTTTGCATGCAGGCAAGTCATATTGCGTTAGAGAATCAAGTCCATTATTTGCTGCTGAGAGTTTCTGCCGAGCTAGGATGGACCGTTGGGTGAGCATGGTCCTGAGTCGCGTGTTATAATAGCTTGTCAGGGCGCCGCAAGCCACCCAAAGACATTAAGTATTAAATGGTCAAAGGAAATGTTAACTTGCTGCTGGTCGCTGGTCTGGGACTTGTGCGGTGGGTACACATGTGGCGTTCCTGTAATTTCCGCAGCGCGAGTACAAAAAACATGTAGTGAAATCAAGACACCCATAGGAAGGTTTTGGTGAAGGGATCAGGCGATCTCGTTGGGTTAGGTGTCCAGGCGGACTGGGGATGCCCAGCCATATCGTGACTCGGCACAACGTCCCCACGCCGCTGCTCGCACGTTAATGGGACAACTGTGCTTGGGGCCGCGAGGGGAAAGCGCTGATGCCAGACCGGGAGAGCCATCTGAGCAAGGTGGGAGGGTGGGAGGGTGACGCAACAGCTTTGTCCCTCAACGAGGTGACAGCAGGTCAAGAGGCCCCTAGAATACCGAATATCAAGAGGATCGTGTCCGTCACGATCCGCATAGCCTCGACCCACCGACCTCACCCCGCGCCACGTCCACTGCGCAGCAGCAGAGCCCAGGGGCACACCCCACATGCAGGTGAACTTGAACTAAATCGTCAGAACTTCCGTCCATGGACGCGATAGTGCTGCTGATGCCGCACGGGAACGCTTCCGGGGTCAGGCATCACAGCCATCGCCCGCGCGCAACAATACCTGATCAGCACCGGGCCATGAGCGGGCAGGCAGGCAGCACGTCTCGGCTACGATGCAGCCCAGACAACAAAACGCATCTCGTCCCACCATACCTCGCGATTGCCGGCGGCCACCAAGTCTACATCAGTGTTCAACCAACTGACCTCCTTTAAGCGGGCGCCTGAATGTCACCGCGCTTCATGATTAGCTCAGCTGGCCCAGCGTTCAAGCTCTCCAATGCAATACGGTAACACCGCCTGCCTATGCTCTCGACAGCACCACGTCTGCAATCACGCTGACCACCGAGGGACTTCCCGAGGGACTTCCCGGGCAGCGGCACGAGGGGCGCCTGAACGCAGCCGTCGCACAGCTAGAACAGTCCGCGGGTCATCGCCTATTTGCAGTAAGTACCCTCCACCTCACCGCAGAGACGCTCATGAGAACGACCTTGCCGCCTGCGCGCTGCGTCATCGCCCAAAATTCACGCGCACGAGTTGTTATCGCACGATACGTCACACACACAGACACACACACACACACACACACACACACACACATACACACACACACACACACACACTAGACACACAAGCACACGGCCCTCCACAGACATGTTTTCACTTCATCCCTCCGCAGACCTGACGCAGGCAACGACCCGGCCGGCTCCTCACGGCGTCAACCGCTTGGGGTCGCGCGGGAACATCGACGTCTTGCGGATGTTGTTCAGGCCGCAGTACAGCATGACCACACGCTCCAGGCCCACGCCGGCGCCGCCGTGCGGCGGGGCACCCAGCTTGAAGCTGTCGATGTAGGACTGAATGGTGTCCAGGGGGATGCCGCACGCAGTCGCGCGCTCTGCGCACGGGAAGCACACAGGGTACGGGCGCAGGTGCAGACACAGTCACGTGGGGGAACGGCACAACTGAGAACTGACGCGGCAGTCTGGACAGCGCTTTAGGCTCGACAGACACCGGTGCGACATCGAGTGCACCGGTGTCTAGCCTAAAGCGCTGCCTAGAAGCGGTGTGTCATCCACTGCACTAAGCCACAAACAGCGCTGTCTAGAAGTGGTGTGTCATCTGCTGCACAAACACTGTCATGGTCAGGGTCCAGCCAGCGCCTCAGCAGCCCACACGTGTTCCTGGCGGGAGGATACAGCCGCAACGGGAGGCCTGGTTCCCGCCTCACCGCGTCCTACACACTCTCATCCACCGCGCCGCATACGGGCAGGGTATTTGCCTAAGGTTCGTTTGGCCTTTTGTGCCTACTTCCTCCGGATGTTGACCCCCTGGGATGTTGCCCTGAAGCCGCCTCACCGACTAGCAGGTCCGCGTCGTGGATCCGCTGCGCCCCCGAGATGATCTCCTCGCCGCGGATGAAGACGTCGTACGAGTTCGAGTAGTTGGGGTCGTCCGAGCAGGGCATCGTGTAGAAGGGCCGCACGGCGGACGGGTACCTGCGGCCGCGTGGTGGCAACGCATCGGACATCGTCCAGGAAGTCCATCCGGTCGGAAGCCGAGTCCAATAAATTTTGGTCGATGTCTTGCGGGGACGACGAGCGCTTTAAACTGCTGCAACCCTTTTCCAACCTCTCAGCCAGGTTTCCCTTGCACTCAATGATCTCGACTCCCCCTTTTCACCTCCATCTCCACCCCCACCCCCACCTCCACTTCGTGGAGGTGGCGGTTGGGGGGTTCGTTCTTCGGGTTTATTTCTTTTTTCAATTCAACCCCCACCTCCACTTCCACCCACCCGCCCGCCCACGAGAGGTGCACAGCAACCGCGGCTTTGCGGCCAGTAGGTCTCATAAGGATCGCTCACCTGTGCAGAATGAAGAAGTCCGTGCCGTACTTCTCCTTGACGATGCGGCCCAGCGTGCGCTCCAGCTCCGTGTTCAGGTCGCCGAAGGGGTCCACGTCCGGAAAGCCGCCCTGCTGCAGCAGCGCGATGCCCTCCGGGAACGTCAGCCGCAGCGGCTTGAACACGGGGATGTCGAAGGGGTACTGCTGCGCGATGACCGACAGCTCCTTGGCTGCGCAGCAGCAAGGCGCACGGGGCGAAAGGTACAGGCAACAGGCAACAAGTCTGTAGTGTGCCAGTGTAGCGTAACAGCTGTCTAAAAGGGAAACCCTAGAAGGTTAAGAACCCTGACGAAGGACATGGCTAGGTCAACGGATTCATCCGGAAACGATCTGGTGCGCAAGGAGGCAGGAGCGATTGGCCACGCGGCTACATCCTCAGCGAGGGCTCAGTGCATCCTTTGCACGCGCGCGCGCGCCTTTTCCGAAAGTGCAGATAAGCACTGCAGCAACCCCGAATCCATGCAAAGCCACACCGACCAGCGCGCTCAAGGGCCGCGCAGCCAGTGCTCCGCCAAGCCGCGTGCCCGACTCCGAGACGTGCGCGTCGTGGAAAGAGAGATCCCTCACCGTACTGGGTCGCCAGGCCGTCGAAGATGGCGCCAAACAGCTTCTCGATGACGTCCAGCACCTCGAAGTAGTGCTCGTTGATGGCCATCTCCAAGTCCAGGCCCATGAACTCGCACAGGTGCCGGTGCGTGTAGCTCAGCTCCGCCCTGCGCACGCCACCATCCATCATTTAACCAACCAACCAACTAACCAACCAAGAGACCACCACCTTCATTCAGACAGACGCATCCGCAACGACACCGCCCTAGCCTTGCATGAAGGGTATCAGCAGCACGTGATTGTTCTGCTCCGTGGAACCGCTTACCCATGGCGTGTAGCTGTACCTGGTAGCCCTCCGTCAGGGTCATCTGTAACGAGGCAGGCCCCTGATGGTGTGCAATCCCCCACACGCCAGTCGCACCATCCCTCTCTGGCCGCCTCGCCAGATGCCCCCCATCCATCGCGCGGCGGTAGACGTCGGCGGCCCGCACCTGTCCCTACTAACGTGAACCTCCCCTGGTCGCCGCAACCACTGCTGCTGCCCTTCACCGCCCTACACAGTACCAGTACCTGAAGACCGGGCCGATCTCAAAGACTCGGTCGAAGTCAGCGCAGATGGCCATCTGTTTGTACAGCTGCGGCGACTGCGCCAGGCAGGCGGGGCTGTCCATGTAGTCCAGGTGGAACACGGCGGCGCCGCCCTCGGACGCGCCCGCAATCAGCTTGGGCGAATGAATCTCCTGGAAGCCCTCCGCCAGCAGCGTGTCTCGGAACAGCTGCGGCACCCGACAGCGTCGACCCGCGCGTCAAAGAGGCACATCCATCCACTATGCAATCGACCTCCACGGGAACAGCGCAGACAGTAAACATCCATGGGCTGCTCGATGTTTGGATAAAAGGCGCGCAGAACCACCCTCCTGTGACGAGCATCCGGGGCCGCATCCCCGTACACATCGACGAAGACAACGAAACCGGCAAAAAGTTAGAGAATGGCTGCACCACCACCCGCCCGCGCCGTCCCCGCCCTCACCTGGCAGACGGCGCTCTGCACCTTAAAGATGGCCTGGTTGGCCGGCGTGCGCAGGTCCAGGAAGCGGTTGTCCAGCCGCAGGTCCTGGCCCACCGTGCACAGAACCTCGCCGCGCTCCGCCGCCGCCTTGATCTCCTCCTGCGGGAGGTCGCGGAGGTCGCAGACGCAACAGGAGACCGTCCACCCCGCGGGTGTTCACTGCAAGGGTCCGGAGCTTACCAGGTTAGCTTGGGCGTTCCGAAGCTTCAGCTGTTCGCGTCAGTCCGCTTTCACGTGCCCAGCTTGTAATTACGCGCGGAAGGTCAGGTCAGGTCAGGTCAGATCAGGTCAGGTCAGGTCAGGTCAGGTCAGGTCAGGTCAGGTCGGGTCAGGTCAGGTCGGGTCAGGTCAGGTCAGGTCAGGTCAGGTCAGGTCAGGTCAGGTCAGGTCAGGTCAGGTCAGGTCGGGTCAGGTCAGGTCAGGTCGGGTCAGGTCAGGTCAGGTCAGGTCAGGTCAGGTCAGGTCAGGTCAGGTCAGGTCAGGTCAGGTCAGGTCAGGTCAGGTCAGGTCAGGTCGGGTCAGGTCAGGTCAGGTTAGGTCAGGTCGGTAGGAGTCCATCCGCGGCCAGCCCTGCCCAGCCTCGGGGCACACACGGAACGGCGCCTTCTCTACTCGGCATCGCCACACGCCCCGGGCGCTGTCTGCATACACGCCGCGCATGTGGGCCACGCCCGCGTGGCACAATCCGACGATTCGCTGCCACCTCCCGACCCGCGCTGCGGGACGTGGCCAGCTGATCTGGCCGCCTGACTCGGTCGCAGATGTACGGTAAACGACAACCCCCAAGCTGTCCCTCCAGCGCCCGGCGCCCGGACACACCGCCATGACGCCGTCACGCTCGGGAGCCTGCCTGCGCCTTCCTCCCTCACCTCCGACCGAGACGCGTCCACCAGCTCAAAGGGCAGCGCCGCCGCCCGGCTGACGGCGCGGATGCCCGTCACCTGCAGCTCCACCTGTGTGGGCCACACGCGAAAGGACGTGCCACCGGCAGGACGTCACACAGCGGACGGTGAGAGTGAGAGCGCACGGGGTTGGCAGCATGGCGGGCCGCACTACCACCGCGGGGTGCGCGCGCGGTCAGTGGCGCGGCGCGCCCTCAAGCCGTCTCTCAGCAGTCCTGTGGGCGGCCCCCTCCCCATGTCTCCCAAAAATCCAGTCGCCGAAGCCACTTGAAAGAGTCCTGACCCCCGTTGCGCTTCGCGACACATGCCCGTCGGCCAGGCATCCGGCGGCAGGCATCGCACTGGCTTCCTTGTGGTTCACACGTTAATGCCAGGCTATCACAATTATTGATCCGATCCAATCAAGGCTTACGTCCTTCTGGGAGCAGCCCTCGATGGGCTTCTCCGGCACCTTGACGACGCCCTCCACGTCCACGATTGACTCCTTCGGGATCTGGGTCGCGTACTTGACCATGCCTTTGCTCACGATCTGGTCGTCGGCAAACAGGATGGCCTGCGCGGGATCGATGAGGGTCGCGGCCACGTGTGTCAGTTGTCAGGACACAGTCAACGGGCCAATCATGGCCCGGGATACGACGTCTTGCAGTGCCCCAGGCGGCACACGTCGGTGGGTGGTGGGGCTGCCAATGACACGTGCGTCGAACCCCGCGGCGGTGTTGAGAGGCGCGGTGCGTTGGGGGCACCTTGGGCGCGGCCCGCTGTCATTGCACGCCGTGCAGGCGACGTGTGTTGTTTAGAGGAAAGACCCGCGACATGTGTTGTATCCAAACATGGTCGGAAAGCTCTAGGCCCGGCGGACTCAAGATGGCTCGTTTCCTAAGCGCCCTCTCGGATGCAAAGATGCAAATGTGGGAAACACTACACGCATGGCAATACAACCCGGTCGCTGGCCCCCCTAACGTGCACATGTGCAGGGTCCGGTACAGCTCCTGCCGGCCAACTCAGCACGCCTCGAGAGTACTGCACGCTGATTTCAGGAGCTCCGCACCCGTGATGGCCAGTCTGTGCCGCCTCTGCCGCCAAGCTGGCCCCCTTTGAAGGCACCTCGGGGAGCCGAGCAACCCGACGCCAGTGGACATCGCATGCCGCAGCTCCATGTACGCATCGCACCAGGGAGCCCTACAGGCTGCAAGCCTGCGGACCTGCCCTGCAGTGCCTCCTTACCTGCACCGTCGCAGTCCGCTGCCGCAGGACCAGGAACGCGGACTTGCCCTTCCCACGAGTGGTGTGGATACGCGCGCGGACCAGGACCTGCAGGGGGGGAGTGTGTGACGGGCCACGCTGACCTGATGTCCCCGGCATGGAGGTCGGCACTGCTCTACCAGGTGCGCCTGGGAAAGAAAGAAACAGCCCAGACACAACCAGTCCGGCGACGCAACCAGTCCGGTCCATCCATACAGCCACGCCTGGGTGTATGGATCTCTGCATCGGTGACTGCGCCGGAGGTCCTTCAGGGCGCCGCGACGTGGCGGGAATATGGAGGTGGAGGCGGGGGACCGTGTGGCGCCACCCCAAATGCAAAGCATAAACGGCGCCTTCAATGGCATCTGTTATTGCAGCGCTGTGGACTTCCCACACAGTTTTTCCTTACGCCCGTCTCCTCCACGTCCCCCGTTTTGGGAGAGTGTGCTTCGGGGGCCCATCCGTTAGGGGTAAGGGTAGCAGCCAGTGTCAGACCCAATTCGACAGGCAACGATTCGAAGACTGCAGATGCTCGGACTAGATGAAGAGGGGTCTCAGCCCCGGCGCACCTTCTGATCTTTCAGGTCCGGGTTCAGGTTCTCCACTTTGGTCCAAACGCGCCCGCTCTGCGCCTGGCTCTGGACCATGCCGTAATCACCGTAGTGTTCCTTCAGCGGGTCCTCCGGGTCCGGCTGGGTCATGACCGCTGCCTTGACGCCACGTTGTTGCGCCTGCGCGGGTCCGCCAAAACACGACACCACCAGCCGCACCTCATCCCGTTCCCAGGAACCCTCAGTGCAAGTCTGACTGTTACCGACGGCCAAGAAGTCGCTGGTGGGGTGGTGGCGGATGCAACACCCATCCGTTCATGTGTTGTGTGGATAATGAACTTACGCGCTCTGCCTTGGCTGCTTCCTTCGCGGCCTTCGCGGCCTCCTTGGCCGCCTTCTTGGCCTCGGCGCTCGTAGCGGAAGCCAAGCTCGACTGCGAGTCCTGTCGAGCGCAGAAAGTCATGCCACACTCATGTTTTGGGTGACCCTTAAATAACAAATATCCCTGTGCCACAAACTTTACGCACAGTCTTCGCGATCGCAAGGACCAAATTCAGGTTGCCGCCGGCAACGCGACGATCGGAGTCTTACCTCGACAGTCAAGGCCGCGACTCCAGCCTCCACAACAGTCGGATCAGACATTGTGCTGAACGAGATGCGATTGGCGAAAGCACGCGCCGCTCTAATCTGGAACAGCCACCGTGCAGAAGCTGCAAAGGGCTGAATCTTGACAAATCAAGTGCGCTCACTTGTGATATGCATAATCCAAGTACGCACCATATAAAGTCCTAGGCAATGCCGATGAGAAAGCGCCCAACTGTTTCTCATTTCGTGCCGTACACCGCTCGTTCGGGTTTAGTCCACGTTGCTTGCTATGAGTCTCAAAACGTATCTGAATTGATGAGTGATATACTTTTTTAAGGGGTACGCGTTGACGTCTTTCTGTTTCCACCGCATTCGAAGTAGTGCCTGTATCCTGTTTCACAAAGACTCTTTAAGTGCACGTGCATACCGATGGCTGATGGTAAGCGTTACAGTATGGCGAAGCAAAGCGTTTTGGAAGGCCCTTGACCCTTCTGCGCGCGAAAATTGTGCAGCGGCACCGACGGATAGTGGAGCGCAGGCAGCCGCGTCGCTTCCTGCAGTAGCGGCCACAACACCTGAAGCGGTGAGGCAGCATCATAGGCTAGACTCGCGGCGAGTGCACCTCCCCGGACATTGGGTTTCGATAGCTCCCCTTTTCGGTTCTGCTACAGGTCAAGGCAGCTGAGAAAGCAGCCGTTGGAGTTCACAAGAAAATCAATATCGCGGCAGCCCCCATCAGGCAGTACCTGGTAAGTGCACGCGGGTGGCGCGGGTAACGTGCTCGTGTTTCCCGCGACGAGTTACCACCTGAGACCGGAATTCTTAGGGCGGTACCCTTTGTTCGCAGCTGACTCTGCAAGGCTGTATTTTGCTGTGCAGGAGGCCACGGTTGTGCCATTGCTGATGCAAGGGATGCAAGCGTTGTGCAAGGAGCGGCCCGATAACCCAGTCGAGTTCCTCGCCTACTACCTCTTATCCCACAATCCGCAGCCCAGTACGAAACCACCGCCTCAAGCTGGGGCCGCAGCAGCCGACGGGGATGCAAAACCTGAGACGCAAACGCAATGATTGAAGGGACGTGTCGGAACAGATGGCCGGGGCCTGCCGGCGTTTCTCTGTTGGAATCATTGACGGTTGTGCCGTGGTTGCTGTCGGGCAGTGGAGGAGGGGGACATGTTAAGTAACAAAAGCTGGACCTGAATGCGCAAAATTTGCACTTTTCGGGTTGGGTTGGGGATGCCTGTGGGAAGCCTCTGTTGGTAGAAGGACACAAACACACTGTCCTTCCAAATCGGCATATGCTCGGGGTGTTGTCCTTGGTGACCCTCTTGACACCAGTGATGTGATGCACCTCATGGACGTTTGATTCGGGGCCGAAACGCATCATATGCCCATTGACTAACCCGCTTGGACAAACGCCGATGAACGCTTCTTCGTGTGTAAACTTGCCACCGAGCAACGCATTCCTACAATAATGCCATGCCTTCACTGACAGCGCCGCCAAGACCAACAATTGCAGAAACCCTGACGCGCAAATCGCGCCGACCGCGACACATACTCACTCCTTGGTACTCCCCCATGCAATATGACAGCAAGCCGCCTGAAAAACTCGCGTTCCCCGCCGCACGCGGACGACACGCGGTTTCGCCAATTCTACCGAGACGGGCGATGATCTTCAAGTTCCAACTCATGACGCGCGCAGGCAGCCAAACTACGCGATCGCGCGCTCCCGGGGCAGCTCGCCGTACGTGGCCGGTATCTGGCTCCCCTCGATGAACTGTCGCTTCACGCCGGCTGCCGTGATGGTCACAGTCCGGATGCAGCCGCCCGAGCTGGCGTCCCACGTCATGGCGTACTTGAGCGCGCGAGTAACGAAGTCCATGGCCTCCGCCTCGCTCATACCCTCGCGCCAGTTCTTGTCGCAGAACCCGTTGATGTAGGTGGACCCGGACCCGCTCATTGCGATGGGCGTCGCAGTCATGGTGCCGCCAAGCGATATCGAGAAGACCTGCACGGGAGGGAGGGGAGCGGAAGTGGCGGGCGCTGGTCACCACGCAGAGACCCCGGGAAGCGCACCACCCGGGATGAAGCCAGCCCGCTCAGAGCAGGGCGCCGCTATTAGCGAACCCCCACCCCAACCAAGGCTGGCTCACATCTCCCCTGCACAAAGACGTGTCCGTGAGGCGTGCGGTTCACTCAGGATCGCGTGCACCCTGTACCCTGCCTGTACCGCAATGCTTCCCCGCGTCATTCCTCGCCAACCATCATGCATGTATTTGCAGCCTAGACGCGTGGCTCAAACCCGACCCGCAGCTTGGTTTTGCAGCGCCGCATTTGCTGTACGGCACTTCTCCCTAGGTATGAAGTTGAACAGGCGCCGCAATGTGAATTCCGGACAGGCAACCGCATCACCCACGCCTTGTGTCCGTGCCAAGGCGCTGTTTCATACACGGTTTCCATCATTCCATGACTGCAGTTCATCGACACCATCAGGCAGCACCCGGCACACCTGGCCACCGCCGTGCTTGTCAAACCCGGCCACGATCATGCCTGCGGATAAGAAGTCCTTGTTGTTGTAGGCCATTGTCTTTACGAGGTTGGCTGCAGTCTTGACCGTTATTTGGTCCCCCTGGCATGGGCACATTGTTGATGTTCGTGTCAAGGTATGTGTCGAGTGGTTTGTCGAAATCCGGCCCCTCCATTCACCAGGGAACGAGAATACCCAACCAAGGCTCACGCTCGTCCCTTCCAAGGTCAGCAGCATCCGCTGCAATTTAGTCCGGGACCGCACCTCCTCCGCCTGGTGCTGCGCAATGAAATGCTGTACATAGCCCGCAATCGCCTGCGTGTCCGCTGCCGAGCCCGATCGTAACGTGTACACATTGTCGCATAACGGCGTAATCTTATCGGTCACGCGGTTTGCAATGTAATTGCCTGTTGACGTCCGGCTGTCCGCCCCTAGTATGACGCCTTCATTAAAAGTTACCGCCATAATGGACGTGCCCATTGATACAGGCGCAGACGTCGAGGGGGCCATCATATCCATCTTTGCACGCGAAACACGATACAGATCCGCGCTATTCAACACCAAATCTTACGGAGCGCTTGTTTTGTATGTGTCCTGTACAAGCTTGATAAATATCAAAGTAAATGCACATCCAAAACTCCTGCAGAAGGGTTCCTCACCTAAGGGCAAACCAATGTGCCGTACTCTCGTCCCTTTCGTGCTTCCTTGTCAATTAGCGCTCTCAGACCTTACTAGCAATCCGTGGCATCATGGATCTGTTATCTGCTCATCTGTATGCATACTAAGATGCAGACGTAGCAAGTTTGTGTAACGCGAGCGTGAAGCAGAATGAAGAAGACGTCATACCATGTGAACCCGGCAGTGAATAAATGGTGATTGAATGTGTTCCTACCTCGCACGGGTGTGGGGCGGACCTCTTCAACTGGCTACATCCATTACCCGTTTGCAGGGAGGAGGAGCAACGGCGGGCCAGAATGGAGAAGATGATTCAGCGTGCAAAATCGACCTTACCGCCAGAGGCTCGAGGTCAGTCCGTGGAGTAGGGGCGCGTTCCGTTCAGTCCGTCTTCACGTTCCGCGGGGACGCTTGCTCACAAAGCACCGGACCTGCAGGTGGAGCTAAAGGCAGTGGTGCCAAGAAACCATCACCTTACACTGCGGAGAACAATGCCAGCAAGCTTGTGCGAAAGCGGTCCACCACGGGAGGTCAGGGAACGCCTTCGGGAGCCATCGCGGTGGATGCTCAGGAGCTTGACAGTAAGTGCAGCGGCAGTCTTGTCTCGTCTTGCCCCTCGGGTGCACCTCGTGCCTTTCCCGTGCCACATCAAATTATTCTGCCGTACAGGCCCTCACTGCTGCCTCCAATTCCCCAGCGCACAGCCACGACTCGCCGTAACTTTGAACTCCACGCTGTTCCTGCTCCTGCAGGTCTCATTTACAACCGTGTTCAGGAGATCCTGCACATGCCCCTGATGCGACGGGCTGCAGCTGCCAAGGCCGCCCTGAAAGGCGGCGCCCCGCAGCGGACGCCGCCTTCCGCCCGGGGCGCGCGGCGGCCCGCATGGAACAATGACTGGAATGCCCAGACAGCCAGTGCGCCCGGCGGCCAGGAGGAGCGGCCGATCCGGGGGGCACAGCCGCCAAGGAGCGGCGCGGCAACCACGGCGCACGGTGCGTTACGACGATGCTGCCTGGCGGAGGGCTCCGTGCAAGGGCTAGGTTGTGACGGTCCTCGTGACATGCACATTGCTGAGACTGCGTGATTTAGCGCCTGGTATCAACAGGGTTATATATGGGGCCGGCACGCGCGTGAAGGACTCACCGGCTTTCCTATCCCTGCAGAGCGCAGCCCCACCAAGGCGGCCAGCGCAAATGCGCGGATGTACGCGGCACAAGGCCAGACGGCATCGCCCTCGAAAGCAACGCCCACCAAGACGACGGGCAGCCCGGGGGCACCCAAGCGCCTGGACATCCCGGGGTCGAGGACTGGCGGGGGCGCACTGCAGCGGCAGCCCAGCGGCCGCACCCAGGGTCCCGGTGAGTGCGTCATGTCTTGACCTGCGGCGGGATCAGCTCTAACGTGAGGCGAATGTGTATCTCTGCATGTCTCTGCATGTCTGCGTGTCCAAATATCTGTGCATACCGTATCTCTGCATGTCTCTGCATATCTGTATACCTTTGCGTACCGTATCTCGGACGCAAGCTTACTGCGGCGTGGGCCATGAGCCGGGAGGATGATTACGGGTCCTGCCCCGGGTTGCCCCACTGCAGGGTACCCGGAGGAGCGTGTCGTGCTGCTGCCGTCACCATCGGGACCTATCCCTGCCAACCGCTCCGGGATACCGCGACCGTCGTCGAGCCGTTACGGCAGCAGCGCGGGTGCGGTGGGGTCGAACGGGGCAGAGGCGCAGTCGGGTCACCTCCTGGAGCACTCGGTCGTTGCTGCGATAGAGGCGCTCAATCCTCAGGCCGGGGCAGCGAGGGAGGCGGCGGGCCGCATTGCGCACCACCAGCAAACCCAGCGCGGGCAGCGAACGGGACCCTCTCCTTCCGGTTCGCCCTCCTCCGGCCATGTGCCAGGCGGCGCAGCCGGCGTGCCTGCCTCGGGCAGCTTCCGCGGCTCCAGTGACGGCGGCGCCGCGACGCGGCTGGGAGGCAGCACGACCTCTGGCGGCGGCGCGGGGCAGTCCCTCATGGCGACGTCGCAGGGCGGCTCGCCGGGGATGACCAGCAGCAGCATTGCTGGCGGCCCCGGACGACCTCCGCTGGCGCCGGGAGTGCGGGCGTCCGGGCGGGACGGTCCGCACGAGGACCATCACCGGGGCTCGGAGGCGAAGCCGCACGGGAGCGAGGATGAGTACGAGGACGACGATTTCGAGGAGTACGACGGTACGGACGACGAGGGCGGTGGGGCGAAGGAGGCGGGGCGGCACGCGGAAGCTGATGAGGACGGCGACGGCGGAGACGGGGAGGCTCCAGCTGTCGTTGGTCAAGCGGCGGCTTTGCTGCGCGAGTCCGTGAACGCGCTGAACGGGCTGGTGCAATTGAAGATTCAGGTAGGGCACGGTTGCCTGGTGACAGGCAACGATGGGGCGACGCACCGGGCGCGGAAGTGCTGGGTGTTTGATCCCTGTGCGCCCAGGGAATGGCTGCTTATGGCATGGCATTGCGCCGGTGCGGGATGTCAACGTGCTTCATGCCTTGGGTACAGAACACCACCGACGCCGCGCGGATGTCAAATAGCAGTGAGATGCAGCTGCCTGGCCCATCCTCATGGTGCACATCGATAACCTCGTGGTTTCTGTCACCCACCTCGAACCGCCGCCGGGCTTCTCCCTTCTTGCCCCTTGACAGCAAGAGTTGGCGCGGAGCCATCAGTCGGGCCAGCAGGATCCAGCCGAGTATTCTCGGCGCTCGCAGGCCGACGGCGCGTCCGCCGGACCTGGCAGCGGCCGGTCGGGGCCGCCGGCCCACTTGCTGGCGTCACTGGCGCTGGTGGGTTCTGAGGATCCGGATGCGCGCCACGGCCACAGGAGGGGTGACCCGGCCAACTCCAGCCTCGGTGACGGCCTCCGACAGAGCGACCTGGACTACCTGGCACGGCTGGGGGCCGGTGAGCCCCACGAGGGTGACGTGGCCAGCAGCACGGACGAGCGGTTCGTGATTGAGCCGGGCGCGCCGGCGGGCACAGCCAAGGCATGGGGAGACCGCCATCCATGGTCGACCGAGAAGACTGGGGCCGGGGCGACTGGTCTCGAGAAGCTCCGGGCGCGGCAGGACCAGGAGAAGGCAGGCCGGCAGCAGCAAGGGGGTCCAGCGGAGTCGGCAGGCGGTGGGCAGCGGCGGAGCCAGGCAGGCGCGGCCGACGAGCGGGTGTCGCGGCAACAGGCGGCGAGCCGGCAGGAGGGTGGTGGCGGGACCGGGTGGGGTGCCGCTGCGGGAGACGAGGAGGATTCCGTGCTGCTGGGCGAGACCTTCACGCCACGTGAGTGTTGGGTGGCTGCTGCAGCAATTTTATTTCTTGTTGCTGATCCAAGGGAGGTACGGTACTTTGGCACGAAGTAGGTTGGACTGCAGGTACTGCCCAGACCTCAAAGTACGGGATTCTGCAGGATCAGTAACGACTAACGAGCCATGCAAACAGTCTTGTGGCGAAAGCCCCTGGTGCTGGCGCCTACCGGCGGATGTGACCCGCGATTACTTCGTCGCGTCCGGCCTGCCACCGCTCTCCAGGTCGTGACGCACGCCCCACCACCGTGCCCCTGCGACGGCTTGTGCTGCAGGTCACCGCACGGGCGCCGTGGCGCAGATGGCGGCGGTGGGCGACGCCCTGACGGCGTTGGCCTCTTCGGGACAGCTGGACGTCAGGGACGCCAAGGACCTGCGCGCCCAGACGGACGCTCTGTTCGGCAGCCTGGTGCAGCTGCACAACCTCATGACGGGGCCGCGGGGCGCGGAGCTGTGCTCGTCGTCACCCAAGACCGCCCGCAGCGGCGGCGGCGGCGGCGGTGCGGAGGGCTTCTCGCCCATGATCCTGTCGCCCATCGACTCCCCCGACCAGTCCCTGAAGCGACCGGTGGAAGACGGGTCGCCGGAAATCTACGGCGCGGCGGACGGCGCCGGGAGGTGCAGGCCCAAGCGGATGGATGTCGCGCGAGCTGGTGAGCCAGAGGATGTCGGTGGAGCGGAGCGACAGCCGGTGGATGGCGCGCTGCCGGGCCCGCGCGCAGGGACGCATCTGCAGCTGACGCCGAAGCACCGGCTGGTGGCGGAGGACGTGGCCTGGATGGCGGGGCTGGTGCACAGCCTGAGCAAGAGCTTGCATGTGGAGAATGGGGAGGTGGAGCTGCCCGGCGTGTGATCTGCGCGGCGCGTGCGAATGAGGACGTGTCCATGTAGCCGGGTAGGCTGGTGAGAATCTTGTCAGGAGATGCATCTGTACAGGTGTTGGGTGAGGGTTTCAGCCGGTAGTGGCTGTAGGGCTAACAGCTGCCGAGATGGTGCGCGTGGATCCGGTACAGTGCTAGCAACAGGTTACACAGGGAATGTGACTACTGGTATCATGATCTGTAGGACTTGGCTGGGTAGGAATGGCTGCAGCGAGTTGTAGATACAACAAGGAGGGCAGAACCGACATGTGTGTTCAGAGAAAGAACACCCGCCCAACTCTTTCTCAAACGTGTGTCTCTGCACGTAGGTCACCGGCGCGCAGCCGAGAGACGATTTGTGCTGTATGCTGTTTGTGCGTCAACACAGGAAGGCCCTGATCCGTAGCTCGTCTGCAGTGTATTATAGCAGCGACGGGTGCACCTTGTTGCAAGGTGCTCGTCACAGCTCGCGGCGAATTGGTTTCCTTCGGGGCAAGTCAAGCCATGGGGAAGGCAGTCCGAAGGCTGTTGTGTTCCATTTCGAAATTTGAATAATCTCTGTAGGTTTTGCCCTACCGAGTCCGAGCACGGAAAACGTCAACCGGCATGACGCCCCTATTCTTTCGGCAATGGCACTTCCGGATGCCGTTGTTCTTCATTCCTTGTAATTTCAGATGCTCTGTGTAAGCGTCCAGAAGTTGAGAGCACGTCCAGCCATTCGCCGCAAACGCCCCGCAACCCTCCGACAACACCAACTGTCAGCACCATCGGAGCGGCCAAGACGAGACGACCGGCCCCAGCATCCGCCCAATGGTTTACGCAACTTTGGGGCTAAGCCCCACCCCCAAGCCCATGGCTCCGGGCGTACCGAAGCCCGTCCCGCGGCCGCCTGCAGCGGACAGCGCGGCACTGCCTAATCCCCGGTCCAGCTGCTCCGCAGTCTGCTCGGCGGCCGCTGCCGTCACCAGCCGCTCCAGGGCGGCTAATGCTGTGCGCGCTGCGGAGAGGCCGCTGTACTGCTGCATCACCGCGCCTTGCACCTGCGCGACCGAGGGGCGACCCGTGGGGGCATGCACAAACCGGTCAGAGCATGGGTCATGTTGTGTGCATACGGGAACAGGCGCTGATATCCGGCTCGAGAGGTTCGACAGTTACGCCAGCCTGGCACCCTGTTGGATTTCCCGCAATTTGCACACCGCTGTGAAGACCAGATTATTGAAAGAGCAACGAATGGCAGCCTGGCACACTTGTTCATCAGCATCCACCCACCCGTGCTTAGAAATGTGCAAGCTACCATCCCAATGAAAACTCGAGGGCGGGCGCGTGACTCATGTAGGCGCACGTCACAGGCAGATACAAAAACAAGGCAACCCCGCAGGGCAGAGCAGCACAGATCAGTGCCCCGAAATGCCCCTCACCTTGTCGAGCTGCGTCTCCGGGATGCTGCCCACACGAACGGCCGTCGCGGCCGCAGCGCCGCCGGTGCGTCTCTGTTCACACATGCGGCGCGCCCGTGCAGAGATGCCCGCCCACTGACTCTGCAGGGAGCTGACGCGCGCCTCCGCCGCGGACAGCTCGTCGCTGGCGGCCACCTCCGCCCTGGACAGCGCCCTTGGCAGCGACCAATGCAGGCTGGCCAGCATGCCTAGCACGGGCACGACGCGGTGACAGCGGCCGGACACGTATTCGTGGTACTTGGATGCCCGCAACCGTAAAGTAGATATTAGATAATTGGGACAACGACCGGTTCACGCGTCCCCTAGCTGCTGCGGCTGTAACAATCCAGATCCTCCCTTTCCACGTACACCGATACCCGTACATTACCACCACTCCTAGCACCATACGGCATTGACGGATCGAAGAGGTCTGTCTGTCTGTCTGTCTGTCCATTGGCGTTACTTCATTGGTCTGTCGGCATCCGTGCCACCATCGGCATGTGCTCAAGCACACCCTACCTGCTCGTTCAACCAGGTTATCGTGTAGCAGCTGGACTCGGCTAAGCCGGGCCTCCAGCGACTCCTGCCGCCCCTCCAGCCCCGCTGCCATGTCGGCCAACTCCGCGACCGCCGCCGCGTGTTTCCCCGCCTCCCCGCGGAGCACGTCAGCGCGGCTCCGCAAGTCGACCGCCGCTCCGTGGAGGAAGGCCATTTGCTTCCCTCTGAGCGCGGCTATGCAGTCGGTCAGGTAGCGCAGGCCCTCCGGCGTGGCCGCCGTGAGCGGCTTGGGCGCCCCTGCAAGGAACGCGCCGGGTTTGGACTTCGGTGTGAGAACCTGGCAGAGCTCAACTACCCACAGCACCTGCGGGGCGAACCCCCCGACCCGCCCGTGACTTTGCCTCTGCGAGTGCAACGCGCAATGCACGCGGTACATCTGGGGGTTACGAGCATCCCCGTGGGACAGCAGGCGTCAGCCCTCGACGTCTCTTACTGGAAAACCACCAGTTAAAACCATCGACTCTAGATGTCCCCTCCCTGTACCGGTAGTTGCAGTGCGTCTTGGCAACGCACGAGAACGGTTACGACGTTGGTATCACTTTTACGAGCGCCCGTCCCGGCCGCGAGTTTCGATGGTGACGCTTCCTACACCGGACGTGTGCCCACATCCCCCCCCAATCATCCGCCCCTCAGGAACCGATCCCACCTGCGGGCGGCGCGGGGAGCTTCCGGTCGGCAGGCGGGACGATGAGACTGCCGTACACGGACTTGATGTGCGCCTCCACCTGGACCTTGCGCTGCTCGGGGCTCGCCGCCGGCACCCGCGCCGGTGTGCCCCGCTGCTGCTGCTGGTCGCCTTGGGTGGGCGTCCGTGCCTGCTGTCGCTGGTCGATCCGCAGTGAGGCCGCCCCCGCCGGCTGGAAGTAGTGGAGGGCGCCTGAATCCATGGAACAAGCAGAACACACAGAAGCGCTTGGAACAGGGAATATAGGGTTTATCATGCGTCCCTGGAGTGCAGACCATGGTTCCGCGCTGGCTGGGGCAGGCCGAACTTGATTCCCATCAGTCTCCGACCCGGCGGACCCCGTCCCATTACCTAAACATTGACCGGATGGCAAATAGTGCAGCGTCCCAATCAGGTCGTTTGCTGTTAGCGCTCGCCAGCGACACCCCTGCACTCGTGCACCTTACCTTCCGCCGTCAGCATCACCAGGCCCCCTCCCAGGAGCGGGTTCAGCAACAGGCAGCTGCCGACGACGGCCGCGCCGCGCGCCGCAGCGCTGATCGCTGCCGCCGGCGTCGCGCCGCCGCCACCGTGCGCGGTCGCGTCGTGCACGCACGTCACGACCGGTGCGGGCAGCTCCGCCGGCAGCGCGTCGCCGCCAGGCGTCAGCCTGCCCTGCGCTTGCCCTACTGCCCCCGCCGCAAGCCACTGCCCAAGCATCCCGCTCCACGGCAGCGTGACGCGCCAGCACCCGCCCGACCTCTGGCAGACCCACACCGTGGCTGTCGAGCTGGTCCCCGTGACAGTCGTTGCGCTGCCGGCGACACCTGTCTGAATACGAACCGACATCGCCCGCCGAGCCAAGGCCACGGACGTCGCGGACATGCCCAGGCCATCGTCAAACGCGTCGTCCTCATCAGCTTCCTCCGCATCGCTTGCGGACGCGAAGCCGTCGCCTCTGCCAGCCCCGCGGCGCGGCAGTGCGGGCGGCAACTCCACGACATCCAGCAGCGCCATGCCCGGCGTCATCCCTGCGCTCGCCGGCAGCGAGCCCGTCGAGCCCGACGGCCCCGGCCCATTGCCGACGACCCGCAGCGTGCACTTGTACCGCACGGCGCTGGGAGCCGCCTTCTCTGTGCCCGTGACCGACAGGTACTGCGGCGCGGAATCGCACCACGCGGGGGCCCAGGGGCCCGCCAGGGCGTAGGCGAGCAGCCGGCCCTCTGCGGAGCCCACGACGGCAGTGCTGACGCAGGTAGGGGCCTCCGCGCTGCCCGACGAGGCGGTGAGCGTGTGGGAGACAGCCAGCGCAGATGCGTGCGCCACAAGGGGCGGCTCAAGTCGCGTGCGCGGGTTCAGGGGCCCCACGACCGCGGGTGACACGCCCTCCACGACGTGGGGCAGCACTGCGCAGGCGAAAGCGGGACACGCAAAAAGACGGTTAGCAGGCGACAAGAAGAGAACATAGTTTATGCAGCTGCACCTTTATATTCCATTAATATTCCATTTAATTCTCTGGAGAGGAATCGTTCCGCCTAGACTGCCGCAAGGAAAGGACGAGTCGGCGCGCTCACCCGGCCAGCGGTTCTTGGTGGACGGGTTCTGCATGGCTTCAGGCCCGAAGACCGCCTCCAGCCACTCGGACGCCGCCTCCTCCTCCTGCCCCAGCCGCTCCAGCAGCCCAGAGGCGCACCGCATCCCAAAGGGTGCAACCGGCCCCAGGCTGTACATGTGGCCGTCCGCCGCCAGGAGAAGCAAGGAAAACAGCCCCCAGCCGAGCGCCGGCCCGAACGCAAACGCCACCACGTCCGCGGAAGCCGGCAGCTCCCCGGCGGCGCTGCCGCTCCCGGCGAGCCCCGGCGGCCCCGGTGAGGCCGCGGACCCGCCAGCCCCCAGGCCGAGGCCGTACCGCTGAGGTCCCTTCCCCGTGCCCAGCACCACCTGCAGCGTCTGCTCTGCCACCGCTAGGCTGTGCGTCACACGGTAGAGCCGGAGGCGGTTATCCGAGGTGAGGAACACCAGATGCTCCTCGCTGTGAGGGTGCCAGGCAGCCTGGGGGAATCGGGAGGGAGGAAGGGATAGGAACCCCGGCCAAGGAGTCCAGCATGACACCACCGTTGAGCTTGCGGTGCTCGATGACGGATAAGCCGTGTCAAGCGTGTAAGCGGCAGCGCGTGTGGGAGCGGTGGCGCAAAGAGAGGAAAGAGGGCGCGCTTCCGTCTGGGAGGTCACGGGCTAACGGGGGGCCGCGGAAGTGCGGCAGGCTGCGGAAGGGGTGGCACGTTGCCACGTGTTAAGACGCGCTTATACTTGCGAGATGGGGTGTCGTAAAATTCTGTCTTCAGTGAAAACAAACCATGCATGACCCGCGCCCAGTAGCTGTTATGGGCCGGTGTCAGGGAGTTGCACACAAAGAGGCAGAGGTGGGCTGCTTGGACATCCGCCCGCTGAGCAGCCCTGTCCCTTAACATTCGCTTTGGCATACTCCAGCTTTGGTGCATTTTAGGTTTGGACAACGTTTGCATGCCACGACCACGTGATCAAGAACGCTCGCGCTTCACCGTATAACAAGTACGGCCTTGATGGCCATGTAGCCAGGTTCCCACACATCGGAACGGTTGGCCCGATGACTTGGCGGTTGGTCACTGTGTTGACACTCAGCGAAACCTGCGAACCCTCGGGAACGCTCCGCCGAGTGACCGCCCCGCCACGGAGAGCTCACCTGGTACAGGACCAACCCGGGCCGACTGCCAAACAGGACTGGATCCACATGATGGAGCCTGCAGCTTTTGATGCGCGCAGCTGTACCCGCACCGCCCCGGCCGTGTGAGCTGACGGGCATGGGCTGGCCCCCGTGCAGGTCCACCACCGCGATAGCCAGGACAGATGGGTCCTGAAAATGTGAACAGAATAAAAAGCCTGTGGAATCCGAAGTGGAAGTGGGCAGACGGGACATGCGACAATGTGTACCTGGTAGGAATTTCCGTGGAGGAGCACATAGCGACCGTTGGGGGCTACCTGCAAGCCCCGTACGTCGAAGTCGACCGCCGGCTGAGTGCGCACCGACTGCGTCACGACGGGCGACCTGATGCGCACGGGTTCTTGCAAAGAACCCTGCCAGATGGTTGGGTACCAAATAATGTCAGCCAACGGCGAACCCAGTGAGCGAGTCTTCCGCCGAATACTAAATACCTGTCGCTGCTGAGCTTCCAGCACCTCCTGTCGCCCATCTATTACAACAATACCGACTTGGCCATCCTCTTGCCGCTGAACTGCGTAACTACAGGCCCGAGAAGGATCGCTTAGCAGCAATTCTTGGAACCAAACCCGGCAGGTTGGCGTCCTTGCTTACATGTTTCCAGCAGCATCAGCGTCCAAGTCAATGACATCCCTCAGGTCAAGGATATGTTCTGTGTCGCGACTCATTCCTTTGTGCAAGTCAGTCAGCTCCACACCCAACGGCTGTATTACACAATTTCATAGTTCTGCTGTCAGCCTTTACTAAGTCTCAGGTAACCTGCTTATCCGCTTCCGAAGACAGGTGTACGACAAGGAAGTCGGTACGCGGGAAAGAACGTGGGGAAAGAAATTTCCAGCATCTCCTCTGTGTCAACATCGCAGCGTCGACGTCAATTCTATCACGTAGGCTGCATTCAATTTGCAGTTTTGCGCAGACAACGGAAGGATGCCACCGAAGAAGGGCCTTTCCGCGGCTGACAAACGGGACCGGATGCTCGAGATTTTTCACGATTCTGCGGACGTCTTTGTGATTAAAGATGTGGAAAAGTAAGCTCTTAGGTATTTGGTAAGACAAGACGACCTTCCGTCTCGGCAACTCGTCTCAAAACCCTGCGCTGCCCACGCAGGCTGTCCGTAAAGAAAGGGATCATTGCACAAGCCGTCAAGGACGTGCTTCAGGTACGGCTTATCAATATCATTTTGTTTGAGGACCTCTTTTGATTGCAGTCGATGTCTACCGGACCTCCTGGGGTGGACACGGCGCCCACTTCTCAACACCACAACACATCCATACACTTCCCCTGCCCCCATCCCTTGACACCGTTTGCATACAGTCCCTCATCGATGATGACCTAGTTCACTGCGAAAAAATTGGCATCAGGTCAGTCCTCTCTACGGCGCAGTGTCGCCGCCTCCTGCTGTCCAGCCTGTTCACCTAGCTACACGACTGCTGACGCCCCATCCCGTTCTCCACGGTCCGACAGCAACTACTATTGGGCCTTTCCATCTGAGGCTAGTGTCAAGGTGGGTGAACCTGACGGCAATGTAATGTAACCGTTACAAGGTGGACCCGTATCCCGACCGGGTGTTCCAACGGGCCCAGATAGCTCGTAGGTAGCTCGACGGCAATGTCCGTCAGCAGGACGCTCGTACGCACGTTGGCCTGGATGCCTGGTTTCATAAGAATGACATGTGCCGGTTCCTTTCGGGCGCGCAGCGGCGCACGGAAGGAAGGCGGCGTGCAGAGCCTTCGCAGCCTCGTACGCGCGCGCCCGTTAACACTGCCGCAGATAGAGACGGAGGCCAAGAAGTACGAAACGGAACTCGCCAGCACCAAGCGCCGTCGTTTGGAGGTGGAGGCGGCGATCGCGCAGCACAAGGCGGCGAACCCGAACACGGTGGGAGCAGGCGGGGCCGTCAAGCACGTGCGCATGGCTGGAGACTGGTGGAGGATGCATATACGCGATTGAGCCTTGCTGGCTCGGCATGAGGACGACGGTGGAGATCCACGTTAAGCTGACGGCGGATATGCGTGTCTGACTGTGAATTGGCTGTACAAGGGTAATAACGCGTCCGCCCTGTGATACACTTGTCATCTAGCGCCTCACCTCAAGCTTTACAGCAAATTCCTGAGCCTATTTGGCGGTCGTCACTTTCAGCGACCCGCAGCCAGATTTCGGTCGATCGGCCCTTGTTTGCGTGACGGCACAGCGAAAGCGCGAAACCCAGATCACACACCAACCCTGGCGGGTCTCTTCTCTATACACACCAACCCTGCAGGAGCGTCGCGCGGAGTCCCTTGCCGCGTTGAACGCGCTGAAGGCGCGCATGGCCGCCGTGCAGAGCGAGCTGACGGCGTACCGCGACAGTGACCCAGAGACCGTCGAGGCCATGAGTGAGTGTCACATACAGCCGGCAGGTTTGTTTGGGAACGTGCATTCATGATGTTAGCTGCCGTGGATTACAGGCAAGTGATACGCGACATGCACTGCACTCACTGCAATAGCACCGGTGGTATTGAGTGATTGCGTACTGAAGTGCGCCAATGACACCCGGTCGGGATACGGGTCCACCTTGTAACGGTTAATTATACGGCATCACTGCATAGGGCAGTTGCATTTGGTTGCAACCTCGGCGAGGGGCGCCGGAGCCGTCCGTACTGTTGGCATGACGGGCCGATGCGCGTGTTTGGGTGTGGATCGTTCGCGGCAACGCAGGGAATGCGGCGGAGGGCGCAAAGCTCGCAGCGAACCGGTGGCTGGGTGAGTTCACCGCTATCCTATATGTGCATGGTGGATGAGGGCCGGGGCATCACAGTTACATGTCGATAAAAGGGTAAGACGATGCCCAGTCGAGATGTCATGGTGAACGAACACCCTGAACTCCACGGGTCCACACTCTGGGACTGGGCGTTTCCGGGCGTAGCTATGCCCCTTGCATGTCACGCACTCCTGCTCTGCCTGCCTACGGACACACTGGGGACTGGGCGGTTCGGTCCTGTTTCTCGCTCAACACATACAGCGACACGAGATTCACCCTCATGCCGCTCAATGCCGCAGACAACACGTACGGCCTCCTCTCCTGGTGCAAGAAGAAGTTCGTCGGCCGCGAAGCGGAGCTCGCAAAGTTCTTCGAAGAGGTACGGGAACGTCACGTGTGCGACCGCGCTTCCCTGTAATTCCGCCCCCAAAAATACGTCGCGTGTTCAACTGTTCTTTGCCTTTCAATACCATGCCATCTCGGCCGGTCGCTCGAACACCACCACCACCTGCAATCGTCATCCGGGGTCATCACGGAACTGCAGTCCTCGCTCATGGCACGCCCAGAATACGGTGACGTGGAAACACAACACAGCAACACAACAGCCCTAACCCGCTTACGCCACGCTCGCTCCCAAATTTTCCGCAGAACGGTTTGGACGAGAAAGCGGAGTACATCGAGTGAGCCCTCGAGGCGGGCTGGAAGGTGGAATACTGTACAGTGGGTACCGTGACGCCTGGAAGTAAGGCTTGACACAAGGGGAACACCGCGGCCGTCATATGATTCCTGGCACGACATGAGCCTCCTCGATGGCGGCCCTCGCATCAGCGGCACGAACGGAAGCCTGGAACCCAAACCTGGTACCCTACTTGGCCAGACAATGTCTGCGGCCAGACAACATCATCGTCGTGTGCATTTTGCATGGTGCTACAAGCTGGTGGCTTTCGTGGGGCGACGGCGCCCCGGCTCGGGCAAGGACAGAGCGCGAGGGACGCTGTGCGCTCGTCGTCGTGTGCTGTCCACGACAGGCAACAGCCTCTTGCGTGACAGGCAGGCGCAGTCTGTGGCTGGGAAGCCGCTTACTGCTTGACAGGCTGCGGCTGGACAACGGCCTTATGGCTCTGAAAGGACATGTAGGTGTTCCACACAAGCGCCACCACGTTGGCTACCAGAACCTGTCAGCGGCAACCGGATGGGATGACGGAGAGCGGTTAGAGCGACCGTTGCACTATCAGGACAACAACCAATTCATGCATGGTGTCCATGGTTCGGAAACCTATTTGTGGACGTTTAGCGCGCTGCGCACAGGTTGGGTTGTTAAACAAGGCGCCATCGGGCTCGGCACATCTGGGCGTTTTGCGGAACCCCAATCTCCGCAAAGTGACACGGTCGCCTCTCGCGACGCGTTCCTGTGCACATGTACAACACCGGACTCCTCGTGTTCCGTCGCATGCTCGGCCATGCGGCCTTCAGGGCATACCGCCTGCCGTGGGAACCACGTAACCTCCAGCCCGCGCATCAAGTGTTCAATGTCCGCGAAAGGAGGCTTGCGCCATTCCCGAGGACCGTCAGTGACCTTTGGCCGCTCCGCCTCGTCACACCCCTCGTCACCTGTAAGTTCGGCGGCACGAACCGGAAGTTGAAGTACTGAGCGGGGATCCACAACACCCAGTTGACCTTGACAGTCTCCAGCAGGTCCTGCTCCAATTTGGCCCGGATGAGGTGCGGCTTGCCCTGCGCCGTGGGAGACGAGGGCGGGAAGGTCACGCGCGCTGATCTGTTGGTGACAGTCAGGGACGACTTGCTTCCCGAGGAGGCCGCAGCGAGCTGGGGCCCGACAACCTGCCAACCTCCACCCACCTCAATGGTGAACAGCACCGAGATGAAGGTGGCTAGGAACGCGGGCGCGAAGACGCCCTGGTCCAACAGCAGCTGCAGCAGGGCCCCTGTCGGCACACGGGACCACCACGAAGAGCCCCGTCAGCGCCTTGGCAGACATTCGCTCATGACCCCCTGTCTCTCACGTGCCATCTCCCTCGGGAACTTCACGGGCCCAGCGGGAAATGGAAACCATGAAAGCCGTTGGCCCCGTGGCTCAATCCCCCAAAGTGGCGCTCAGGACGGGGCTGCGTTGGCTTTCCGGGTCTTGCAGACTGTTCGTGATTGCCCTGCACCTTGCCGCGATGATCAGACCACGCCACACATCACAAGCCACCCCCCGCCTCGCCGACAGAACAAGCTGGGCCGGCCCAACTATTACCTGTTGTGCCACGCGCGGGCAGAATCGTGTTGAGCAGCGAGTACCAGTAATGCAGCGTGGGCCCGACCAGGGCCAAACCCTGTGCCATGTCACGGAAGGCACGTTGGTGGGGCTGTCAGCGATCAGCTCTGTTTGACGAATGCGAAACACGTCGACAGTGGTGCTGACGGCGCAACGCATATTGAATGATGCTGACTCCCCCGTACTGAGCTTGGCGCTCGATGTTGGTGCCCCAAGGAGAAAAGCGGCCCGAAGCGAGCGCAAGGTCCTGCCACCATTTCTTCCCGGGGTCCATCGGGTTCTTTCGTCTTGGCAATTAACTTGGTCTGCCAGCCCCCGTACTGGCAGTCAATGGGCTCAAGTGGCAGCGCCGCTCCTCCCTGCAAACGTCTCTGTGCTCGGCTCACCAGGAACGTAAAGGTGCCTGTGCGCTTCGGGTCCCACTGCCCGCCTTCGATGAAGAACTGGCAGAAGATATCTCCCAGCGCATTCAACAGCGCGCAGGTGAGCGCCTTGGTGATCAACTGCGGTGCGGGGGCCCGATGCAGGAGAGCGAGCAGATATACCTGAAACTATACCCTGGTCGGTGATTCGATATACCAAGGACCATGAACCGCAAATACAACTTACCGGGTTGGAGTTCAAGCAGCTCATGTACCACTCCCAAAGCCCACCCGATAGGTTGGACTTGTGGGGATCGCCGCTCCCGCTACCACCCGTCCCGGCAGGCCTCCCCGAGCCGCCGCTTCCGCCTCCGGAACCCTCGGTTGCGCGGCAAAGCATCCGGCGTTGCACTCGACCAGCTGAAGGCCAAAGATGGCAACCGCATACCAGCCATGTTAATGTGTTTGTTACATGTAACCATCAAGCCAGTGCCGCGCGCGAAACCAGTCACCTGGTGTCGGCGCGACGAAGTTTCCGACAGGTGAGCAACGGGGCCTCGCAAACACGGCAACTGAGTTGCAGTTTCGAGCGCCAGAGCGGCAGTAAGTCCGAAACAGGGCCCGCGTAACTTGGTGCGTAGCCATGTTTCGTGGCAAAGGTCGAAACGATCACGCGATACCAGTCATGCAAAAGATTGGCAATTATTAGATACTATTCTGAACGTCAAGGGTACGTGTCAAAGTCAGCAAAGATTCCGGTCGATGCAAGCGCGCCCGGACGCTTTCTCTGACTGCGTTGTCGTACACACGGTGTGAGCAGAGTCTATAGGTTGAAGCCCTCGTAAGACATATGGGCCTTCCCCATTTACGTTAACTTGGGATTTTCTTGGCCGTGAAAAATGGTGGCTAGTTCAGGGAAAACTCTCCCGTTTCCCCAAATGTTTGCGTCCAGCGCAATAGCAGCTTGCACTGCTGAGGTAAACTGTTATTGTGTATACACATTAAATGTAACTTCATGATGATCACTGGATTGTAGATCTCAGCGGTTGGCGAAAATCGCAGGCGCTGACGCTGCCGCTCGATACGGCCAAGGTCAGGCTGCAGCTGCAGGCAGGCGGCAACAAGTACAAGTAAGAATGAGACGATCTCAATTGGTTATCCTGAAAGACGCCAAAGTATTGATGTCCTTTTTCGGGCGAGGCATCTTGCAGGGGTTTGCTCGGCACGGTGCTTACCATCGCGCGTGAAGAGGGGCCTGCCTCCCTTTGGAAGGGGCTTGAGCCAGGTGGGTGCGGGTCTTGTGCCATGGGGGGGTGCAGATCCTTTGGCCCCTGCGTGCATATGAACGGGGTGTGCGCTGTTGCGATGCAGGCTTGCACCGTCAGTGCTTGTTCGGCGGCCTGCGCATTGGCCTCTACGAGCCGGTAAGAGCTGATGTGGCGTCCATTGGGCGTGCATGGGCATCTTGTCATTTCAGTGTCGATCGGCTGGGAACCGGAATGGCGAGGCGACACCCGTGACCAAGTTCTGCAGGGACGATGGGTAGTACAGCAGCCTGCGTGTTCGTCAGCTGTTCGTCAGCTGCCCATGCTTGATGGCGTGGAAACGTTTGGCATCTGGTCTTATCCAACAGGTCCGAAACCTGTACGTGGGCAAGGACTTCAAGGGTGACCCGCCGCTGCACCTGAAGATTGCTGCCGGCCTCACCACCGGCGCGTTGGGCATCTCGGTGGCCAGCCCAACCGATTTGGTCAAGGTATGTGCGGGGCAGTTGCTTGATCCGTACGGACAACGACGTCACGCTGTGGCTCACAACGTGAAGGGCAGTGCTGACGTTCGTTGTTCGTTAGTACCGTACTGCACAACACACGCCTGGAGCCCGGGACACACATACCGTACTCCGTGCTGGGCGGGCAGGCCGTGCGCGGGCATTCCATCGCTCCAGTGAAACGGCGCCATGTGCCGCGCATCACGGCCTCCCAACTCTCAGCAGCCGACACTGAAAGGCACGTCGAGCATGCTGGACGGCTTTCAGATGCGGTGTTTCTCGACGATAGAGGTTGCTGCCGCGTCCTTCGCACATGCCCCGTATACGCGCAGGTGCGCATGCAGTCGGAGGGCAAGCTGCCCGCTGGGACACCCAAGAAGTACCCCAGCGCCTTCGCCGCGTATGGAATCATCGCCAGGTCAATCAAAGGGCGCTGGGCGGGTTCCCTTGCAGGGGGTTTGTACCTTGCCTCAGCACGGCGGTCGCTGACGCGTGCACCCCTGGCCCTGCAGGGAGGAGGGTGTGCTGGGGCTGTGGAAGGGCCTCGGTCCCAACATCGCGCGTAACGCCATCATCAACGCCGCGGAGCTTGCCAGCTACGACCAGGTCGGTCGATGCGCTGCACAGCAAGTCAGCAACCCTCCACGAACAGGCACGCGTGCCTCAGCTGTCCAGAGGACGGGGGGACGGCAATTACTTAACTGTGGGAGCGCTTGAATCCTTTAATCTTTGTGCCCACGTGTGCCTTCAAATGTGGCGGGGGCACGTGATCTTGGGTTCCTTGGCACAGCAATGTGTTTTTGCGCCATCGGAGGCGGGAATGTTCGGAGCAGGCGCAGTACCTCGAAGTGGGTCGGGCTTGGTTGCGCGCCTGCGAGTTGGCCGCTGACAGCGTGACTGGCGGGCGCTTCCGCGTGGCCGTTCCCTCCTGCAGATCAAGCAGAGCTTGTTGCAAATGGGTCTCAAGGACAATGTGGGGACCCATCTCCTGTCGGGTGAGTGCCTACCACCCATCGTGTGTAAGACATGTTTCGACAGAATCCGAGCATCGCAGCACGAGGATTGCCATGGCTTTCGTGGTGGGCATTGGCGCTGAGACCTCGGAGTGCGGTGTCTACGTTGCCACACGCCTGTGTGCGGTACCTGTTTCCACCCGGTCAGGTCTTGGCGCGGGCTTCTTCGCCGTGTGCATCGGATCGCCGGTGGACGTTGTCAAGTCACGGATCATGGGTGAGTCCTGTGGGGCGCAACCGGCTCTTGGCTCCCGTCCCGATTGGCTCCTGGCGCAAGCCCTGGGCCCGCGGTTGGGATCATGACGCCCCGAGTTGCGCTGGTTGCAACCTGGAAAGGAGCTAACCGTAATGCGTCAATCGCGCAATCCTCAGTTGCTATGCGCGGGCTGATGGAATGACGTGACAGTGATGCGTTGAGACGGTGCCATGGGCCTTTCCTGCGTGTCAGCACCCGCACGTGTCAGCACCCGCACGTGTCAGCACCCGCACGTGTCAGCACCCGCACGTGTCAGCACCCGCACGTGTCAGCACCCGCACGTGTCAGCACCCGCACGTGTCAGCACCTGCGCGTGTCAGCACCCGCACGTGTCAGCACCCGCATGTGTCAGCACCCGCACGTGTCAGCACGCCAAGGCCGTCGATTCCGGTAACGCGACCTCAGGCGACCGAGCGGGACGGTTCAAGGGCGTCCTTGACTGCTTCGTGAAGACCGCGAGCGAGGAGGGGCTGCTGGCGTTCTACAAGGGTTTCGTTCCCAACTTCGGCCGGTTGGGTGCCTGGAACGTAGCCATGTTCCTGACCCTGGAGCAGGTGGGTTGTGGTCTCGTACCGGGGGTGGGTTCTTGCAAACCAAAGGCCATCCACGTCGAGGAGTTCATGGTCAGTTCAGAGCGGTGGATTGTAATGCCGACGGTAACACTCCTACACTCGGGCCCCTTCTTCTGCCATGCGTGTCGTTTGCTTTGGTGTGAGTGGGTGGTGCACTTCTCGAATGACGGCGCAAGACAGCTGTCTGTCCTGGAGGTGGGCCATTCCACGCCGCCATGGTGCCACTGTCGACCCTTCTGCGCTGCAGGTGAAGAAGCTGTTCATGCCGAAGGACTGAGCGGGGCGTGGAATGAAAGGGACCTGCCGGAAAGGCACGTGGCGCTGCTCGCTGTTGGCCGTGGCGGAATAGTGCATGGTCTGTGTGTGAAAGCAGCAAATCGGAGCCCTGGCCACTTCACTTGGGCGCAGATACCGCGTTCCCCCAAGTGAACATGTCGTCCAGAGCGCATGGTGTGTCTCATGTGTCGTTTCGCTCCGCATAACGGTTTTTGGGGACGGTGTGTTGTCAGTTGTGGATGCGCTATCCTGTCTATCCGCAGTAGGATTGATGTGAGCACTGGGCTGTCTCAACATAATTCCGGAACGTTTGAACATATAATATATGTATTGGAACCACGCCGGTTATTGCGTGGACACCAGGGCTAGGGACACCGTGTTGGCGCTGCCAACAAAACGCCCCTGCGCGTCGTCGATGCCACCGAGCATGGAACGCCGGGGACCGCTTAAGATCGTCCTGATGACAACTATGCTTTTTGTGTGTGTCCTCGTTGGAAGGCAATCCACATGGCTCTCACATGGCACACATGGTGAGCTAGTCAGCTTGCCCTCGGTCCAAAGTGGGATAGTCTGAAGACTTGATCTCGTCGCATCTTTCGTTTGGCGGATTACAACACGTAGCTAGTGCTCCAGGAGACACTTGGCCTTGAGGTTTATGTAAGCCCGATTAGCAGCGCATCAATGGCAAGACTGCAGGTCCCGTCCCGGCTGGCACCTGAGCTCGTTCACAAGGAGCACGGTGGGGACGGTGGGCTGTGGGGGGTTTAAATTGAGAAAAGAAGACACCCGATGGGGGGGCGCGGGGTTCGCGATTGGAGCAGGCGCTGTGGGCAGCAGGCTGACCATCCCCGTCGCCGCCCTTCACTGCTGCCGCGGCCGTCACCACCGGTGTACCTCGACCGCAGCCTGTCCCTGCATATTCCTGCCTGCATCGCGAACCCCGCGGCCCCACACCGCCCGTAGTCCCCAGCACTATGCAGCCTCTAATTTTCCCACACACCCCTCCCGCTCTCCCACTGACTCATGCGTTGTTTCCATAGACTCGGCCGCGGCAACGGCGCGGGTTGAGGCATCCGTTGCGGGTCCTGCCGCCATCGCCTCCTAGCCCGCCCCTTGACCATCACCCCCTTGGCCTGGTTCCCGAGATGTACAATGTTTGGACAGGGGTCTAGACCCAGCTTTGGACGATGTGGCCTTCCGCGACTGATAGGAAGGCGTGAGGAGCCCCGCTTGCGCAACCCTTCTCTCTCCTGCCCCGTCCATTGTAGTTGTCATTGCTACTGGTACGGCTGTCGCTGCTGCGTAAATCAATGGACGAGTGCAGCTGTCGTGGCTGCTGTCCTTGTCTGGAAAGGATGAACGTGTGGACGAAGACACGGATGTTTAAGGCTGCTGCTGCCTGGATCATCTTTGCTGTTGCTGCTGCTAATCAACCGCCATCACTCTTCGCAGCTCAAATTGGCAGTGGGCCGCATTGTACAAAACACAGCGGGACATTGCCGTCACATGCAAGGTCCACTCCAGTGTCTGAGGCCACAGCGTCACCGATCACCGATGTCGCCAATGTCCGGTGTGCAGAGATGGATGTGACAAAAGAGGGTGTGTTTTTGTCATCGTGTCAGGTTGACATTTTGCAATGTGCAGTATGACCTGCGAACTTCTAGCACACAACCGTAGAATCAACCCAAACAAAAACACCCAGCAGGCAGGCCGCAGGTGGGACAGTGATATAACATCTAATGCCGTCTGACCTCAAAGCCAGTACCGTGAGGCATTCTCCTTCCGGCCCATCTACAAGTTCCCTTCTTATCCCCCGGCATCCCCCTCAACTCGACCCGAAGAAAACCTCAAGCAAACGTCTGGGCACGCGCGCTGCGCGCGCGCTGTGTGGCGCCTCTCCCACACAGCGCGCGCGCAGCGCCGTGCCCAGACGTCCACGGCGCTAATGCCAGGTGTGCTGAGCTCCACGACGCAGGTGCCACACGCCAAAGGTGTACAGAGTTTGTATTAGTTGAGCTCCAAGATTGTCGGCTGAGATACTCAGACTAATCTGCACCGACGACTAGTAGTGTCAAGTCACTCGGTACTTAAGACTCAGTACCGACAAGGCAAAAGGGTGAGTGACAAGGGCAACAGGGTAACTCACCCCGGAGCATGTACCTTCTTGAGACCCTCAAGCTCAGCGTCCGACAGCTCCTTGACAAGGCTGAAGTCAACGGGAACCTTGACCATCTCCCACCAAACCTCGTGGATGAATTTGCCGGCGTCCTCATCAACCATGGCGCGTGCCTTCTTGGTCGCCAAAGCCTTGTCGCTGGGTTGCGGACGGTCCTCTGGCGAGAGTCGCCTCAGCTGGGAGCTGAGGAGGTATCTAGGAATGCCTCTGCCCAGCTCGGCCCAGCTCCGTGCGCATCCTCCACGTCCGGAACAATAATCCCGTAGAAGCCCTCGCGGTAGCGTTGTAGACAACCCCAGTACGACAAAGGAGCTGAGGATTCGAACACGTGCGACCGCGCCAGACTCATATAAAGGGCAGACGCGCTCACTACGTTCCCTGCCATTTGGTACGATTTACCTCGATAGCCCAACAACCGAAAGCGAATCAAACTTCTATGGTGCGTGGACGGGATGTAACCCCTCAAGTGCTCTGGGTCCCCCATCCAATGCTCGTATCTGCACATCTTACCCCCCGGCTGCCGATTGCCAGACACCAAATTTCCGAGGTTATCCATCCCACCATCCGGACTAAATTCTTTGCCGTACTGCTCGCGGCCTATGCACCTAGTTGCCGTACCTGTTGCGGCCAATGCATCGCTCTGCTGCTTTATCGCTGTAAACCAAAAGATGCCATGGGGTCAATCAAAAGATGCGATGTGACCTCGACAATGTTCAGTTCGCACAACGACGTCGTATAATGAACCGTTACAAGATGGACCCTTAGTCCCGATTGGGCGATCCAACGGGCCGAAATGGCTCGTAGGCGCCTCATATCATCAACCCCTACCAAGAACTGCGCAACGCCTCCTCCGCCCGGGGGGGTCCATGCGGACGTAGTAAGGTAGTCCGGCCCGCGTGGCTTAGACCTAGTAGGCTAGTGCACTCATTCGTGGTTGCCATGAGGTAGAACCCCTTAAGGGAGTGCGTGGCCGGTAACCGGCATCGGTGATAAAAAGCATGGCAACGTACATCGGGGTCATCATAACGATCTAGACTCCAGTGCCCCAGGCTCATCAGCCCGAGTGGGAAAAGTAAAAGTCGATTGACCATGTGAAGCGCGCACAGCCATGCCGTCTCGCTCTAATGCATGGTATGCCAACGCGACTGATTACCAGCTCTGCAACAGTTGACACGTTGACACGTGCTCCGCCACACCTCGGCCGAACTTTGGCCTCACTTGTGTCAAGCAAACCAGGGATGGGCGCCGCCAAACCGTGAAGCCCAGACTAGTACTTCCACAGATGATACCCCCAGTTTTGCCTGGCCGCCGATGACCCATTGC
Source organism: Eudorina sp. 2006-703-Eu-15 (assembly GCA_003117195.1). Taxonomy (NCBI): domain Eukaryota; kingdom Viridiplantae; phylum Chlorophyta; class Chlorophyceae; order Chlamydomonadales; family Volvocaceae; genus Eudorina; species Eudorina sp. 2006-703-Eu-15. Next base: position 828,413 of record BDSI01000039.1, read on the forward strand.
ATGGATGTTCGTCAGTTGTCGCCCTCCGGCAGCAGCACTTGGCGAATTGTCATGATGGTATCGTTGGCTGACACAGCAGGACACAGGATTCGTGTTTCCAGTGTGTGGTGCGGAGGCTACGGCTGTCGCCGATGACCCACGGGGTCCACATCATTGATGAGGTCACAACGACCAGCCACATTGATTAGCCCTCGAAAGCCCGTGCCTCGGGGGCTGGTGGCCGATGGCGTGCAGAGTCCTCTCGTGGAAGGGGGCCGCAGTGAAACCTGGCATGTGCGTGGACGTTGGGTGCCTGTGGGCATCGTACTGGGGTTTTAATCCCGAAAGGCCATGCACCCACCCAGGGTTAATTTGGCGCCGTTTTGAACGCCCGATCACCCGGGCTTACCACGCCTGTCAATCAAGCACTCTGTGCAATGGTCGCTGGCTCCCGCGTGCCATGCGACGCCGCGACAGACCGCATGTGCACCTTACTTGCGCTTCGTGACATGCAGGGGGTTGAATGATCCTTGCTGTCAGTCTGATATCGTTTTTCCACCCGAATAGGCCCTCTATGCAGGTCGTGTGGGCCGTGCTGTCCAGGTCGAGGCCGGGCCTATCTGGTCTCCTCACCCAGAGGGGGGGAATGAGAGGGCAACCGTGCACCGCCACCCCTGCTGCCACACGTTACTATTGGGCCTGCTGGTTGATGGCGAGGGGAGCGTTGCAGTCCCTCCAGCATGATTCAGGGTGCACGGTGCAGGTCCTTTCCACGACTGGACGTCCTGATAAAGAATTAAAGATCCTTCTTTATCCAGCGATACTATCGCGGTTGGATGCTGACAGTCAGTGACACACGACAGGCGTGCAAGAGGGGTGGCAGCAACCTCCGTGGTCGGCAGCTCGGCACCCCGTGTGCCGGCATCCAGTGCACGGCGATCGATGCAGAGGCCCAAGGGTCAGGACGAGTTGACTTTCGGGGGGTTGGCGGGAGTTGCTAGGGTGTGCTGTGATGTGCTCTGACTGGTGTGTCGTCAAGTGGGGTACATTGCAACCCACCTCTCGTCCGGGCCCCCCGGGAGCATATGTACCATACTGGACCACTTAGAAAAGATGAGGTGCCGCGGGACGGTGGCAGGAAGCAGGATGTCGTATAGCACTCCACAGAGGCTCATACTATATTGGGGACGCGGTAGACATTCACTGCTGGTTTCATTCATCTTTTCACTGCTGAGATTGACACGGTTGATCCTTTGTAGGGGTCTTCTGAAGCTTTCATTCATTCACGACCACCACAGGGCATCCAGCCAACATACCGTTACCTTGGGAAAGTATCGGCCACCTCACAATCCCGAAGCCAGTAGGTCAAACCCGCGCCCGCCTGTTCCGCTCACCCGAAGAGTTGTTCCAGCAGTGATTCACCCATCCGTGCTGTGCCTGGGCTCCCCTCCTTAAATTTTGTTCCACTTATCTGATCTGCACATATGGCATGCCCGTCTGCTGTACTACCTGCTACCCAGCATTATGTGTACCAACTGCTCAACCATTTGAACCAATTTAGCATTTTCATGCGTGATCACGTGGGAGCTAGGAGAGCGGCTGGGTGTGCTAGCAAACGATATCTCGGTGCCGTCGCTGATCCGTGTGCCGTACAGCTGGCCGTCCTCGTCGCCGCCCTTGACTGCTGCCGCGGCCGTCTCCACCATTGTACCTCGACCGCAGCCTGTCCCTGCATCCTCCTGCCTGCTGCCCACAGCCCCGGTTCCAACCGCGAACCCCGCGCCCCCGCACCGCCCACAGTTCCCACCTCTAATTCGCCCACACAACCCTCCCGCTCTCCCACTGACTCATGCGTTGTTTCCATTGACTCGGCCGCGGTAACGGCCCCCTGGGCACTCTGCCGTGCGCTTCCACTACTTCACCGCAGGCAGGCGCGGGTTTAGGCATCCGTTGAAGGTCAAAGGCGCCGCCGTCGCCTCCTAGCCCGCCCCTGGACCATCAACCCCTTGGCCTGGTTCCCACGATATATAATGTTTGGACAGGGGTCTAGGCCCGGATTTGGACAATGTGGCCTACGGGGTCCGTAGGGTCTATCTTGCTTCACGGCAATGCATGTTAAAATACGCAACAACTTATGACATTCAGTCATGTCCTTAGGTGTGAAGAGTAGGCAGCATTTGTTGATGCAGCTGCTCGCCCTGCGCGTTGACGACTGTACTTGGAACGAACATTATGGGTGGGAAGCCTGTTCAGTTGTGATGTTCGAATATGACGTGGTCAACGTCAGTTGCTTCCAAATCAAGTGTACGTGGTTCGCGGGTACGTCAGGTTCGGAGAAGGCTCCGTTCCCCGATTGTGAGAAGATTTCCCGTACGGGGACAGTCCGCTGCATTCGCGACTCTTCCCGTTATCCTGCTTGTTTGCTTACCTTAAAAACAAGTTTGTAAAAGATGCACTTCTATGTCACTCAAAACGCATTGCGTCAGGTGGAAATGCGCTAAACCGGAACTGGGAACGCGCCAAGTCAGCAACTCGCCCTTGTCCTAAACGGAATGAAACGAAAATCTCAGGCTGCCAAATTGGACGGGGATGCTGCCAAATGCGAGGTCTGCGCGACAAAGGAGGCCACGGTGCTCTGCGACGAGGACAATGTTAGATTGTGCTCCGACTGCGACATGACGGTATGTGGTAGAATACAATTATGTCTTTTTCCGTGTGTCGAAGTGCTTGACGCCTTGGACAATTGTCCGATATACCCGTATGTGTACCCGCTGCCTTGAACAGGTGCACTCCGCCAACAAGGTTGCGCAGAGACATACGAGGTGGCCTTTGTGCAGTGTTTGCCACCGCCTTAAGGCAACGGTACGAAGCACTTCTGAGCTTCTCAAAGACCTGCCTAAAACTGGACGCGACAGCTTAAGCACAATATTCACTTAATATGTGTGCTGTTTGCAATAACTGTAGAAAACCAGTACCACTTTACAAGAGCAGGGTATTGACGTCTGCACGGCCTGTGCAAGCACCGTCCCGAAAGGGAAACTACACAGGACGGGTGCTCTGGCTGCACCAGCGCTCCATATCCCGCAGGTGAGAGAACATGATAACTGTACAGCGCTTCGACGTAGAACTGTTGGCGTTAACCTCCCCCACATGCAGGAAAAAACGCAGGCGGCCAACGGCGGTCCGCCTGAAGGGTTCGAAGGCTTTGCAGACCTCCAACACGCTGTCAATCAGGTGCCAGCCGGACAACAGGTACGCTACGTCCTCCCCTTCACTGTGGTGTAGGGCCTGCTGATAGTAGCGCAAGGTGCTGCTAGTAATTTCTTGCAGGATGACTTCAGAGACGTCAGGTACTCGCCGTGGGAAGTATGGGTGCAGGCTGCCTGTTGCGCTCATACATGTGCCTGCCCTGCTCCCTTTCTCCTCGCCAGGTTTGGGTGCGGGATGGAACGCTCGTGCTTGGGTCTGGCATTGGTCCGCCGGGCGGTGGGCCCCTGACCCCGCCTGAAGTCCAGACGCAGCAGACCACCGGCGATGCTGTTGCTGTACGACCCAGTTCGCAGGGTAAGCGGGGTCCGACTAGCTTAACAACGTGCGGCATGTGTTTGTATCGCTGTCCAGGGCCACGAAGGGAATCCATGGCGCAAGGGAATGTTTCCTGGGAACTGCAGATCTTGCCCCTGTATCACCACGGCCGTGCCCACCTAAGCTACAATGCAGCCTGGGTTTTCTTTTTGGTCGGTGCGCTCAGAGGTAAGCAACCGCTGTCATCCCCGGCGAGCTCTGACAATGGCGCGCGCCTTCCTGCTCCGTATACATTCCGACTTAAATGGCCAAACAGAGCTGCAAGCGGACTTTGCTGGGTCCATGGCTCTGTTAGCTGGAGGGTGCGGTGAGGGCAGCCTGGGCCGCATGGACCTGGCACTGGAGGGCGCGCAGTGTCGCCGAGGTGGCTCTGCGAATGGCCATGGCGGCATGGGCGGCGCGGAGACGCCTGACGTCTTGGACGCGTTGTTCACCAGCTGGGGCGAGGAGGTTGGAACGAGATTAGAGGTGGGTCCGGCAAATTGATGTCCCCATGTGTTGGTATGAACGAAGGGTTTGTAACCCCGCCCTGCCGCAAACCAACCAGGGTATAATCAAGAGCCGGTGAACACACCGTACAGTGGTGAAGGATGGGTTATCCAACCCAGCCCAACCGATCCCAGCCAAGGAAAACGCTGATCTCTTGTCATTGCAGGAGCCGGAACCGGACAATACTGCGGCCGCAGCCGGAGACCTGGATTTGTCACTCTGGGCTGATTCGCCCGCGGAGATGCTGGTGGGCCCGAGCCAGCCAGGACAGGCCTCGTACGCCGACGCGGCCACCCACGGTCCATCGCCTTTCCCGGCAGCGAAAACAGAGGGGGACTTGCTAGGAATGGACGTCGGTCCGCCAGACGAGGCGGCCGGGACTGCAGCGGCCGGAGTGTCCGGCACAATCACGTTGGAGCGGGCAGACCAATCGGAGCCCGCGCAGTCGCCTGTCATGCAGCTACGGGAAAACGGCCAGCAGCGGAGTCTGCAGCAGCTGGGGCGCCAACAGCAGCAGCAGCAGCAACAACAACAACATGAAGGGATCTTGCGTTTTGAAGCACTGCGAGGAGAGCAAGCTAGGCTCGCTCGCCAAGACCTGCTTTCCCAAATGACGTTGTCGCCGCAGATAGAGGTGCCTTCGGCCCAGGTCAGTCCGCAGCTTCAGCTGGAGTACAGAGCACAGCAGATGCTGCTACAACAGAGCCCACTTGAGCAGCAGCAACAGCAGCCGACGGCTGCTAGCCCTTCACAGTTGGCTGCTGCAGAAACGGCTGAGCAGCTGGGCGTCGTTGGTGCCTTCCACTTGGATGGCCACCGCACCAGTCCGGCATCTCCGCAGCGATGCAGCAATGCATCCCACGCTATGGACTGCTCCCAATCGGCGACACAGAAGTCGCTTGAAGATGTCCAGCAACCGGCAGCCCAAGACTGCAGCTCCTACCTGGGGCAGGTCCAGTACTTCACAGCGGCCGCTCAGGGGCCGGCTTTTGGACAAGGCTTGCCTTCAAAGGTGCGGGGGCTTCCTTTTCTGCTAGTATGGCAGGAGCCGTTACACAATAACATTTAGGAACGTCGTGTATCTGTAACAGCTGTGCGAGCACGCCCGGCAAAGAGTATGTCGAGCCACCACGGTCGATGGTGCCTACGCGGCGACTCGACCAACCTTCAGGATGTCTGTGAGACTTGCTGATGTGCGTCTCGTGAGCCAGTCGCGGACACACAACATCGGTTGCTGGGCGCTCTCTTGCTACGTGCGTGCAGCCGGACAACCTCGGGCCTCTGCCGCGGACCGCCGACGGAATGCAGTCGACATCCACCGCCGCCCCCGTGATGCCGTGGCTAGGTGGCATCCTGAGTACACATTATCCAGGTGAGCCTGCGCAAGGCGACCTACCGTATGCGCGGACTGACAATCTCACCGTCGAATCGTGAGGGCTAGGCGTTCAGGTATCGAAAGTCGCGTGCAGCTGCTCTTACTTTCACCTCGCTTGCCTGGACTTTCTGATTCTGCATCCCTACCGGACCGACAGGCCTCCTTTCGGAGCAGCAGGTAGCAGTCAACAGCTTTCTCGCCAAGCAGGATCCGGTGCGTCGTCGTGGTCCTTTTTGCATTCAGTAACGAACGCTCGTCGTGCCTTCGTTACTCGATGAATGTTTGGGTGGTGGGGTAATTGTCGGTTTGACGCATCCACATCTTCCCTGACTGTCCAAAGGCACCGTAAAGCTCGCGCGTCTTGTGGTCCATTTGTCCACTCATCACATATGCCATATTGCCATTACGTCGGACCACCGACCTGGCAACCAGTAACAGCGAACCAGCACCTGTTGAGCGTTATCCCCATCCGCCGGCCAGGCTCCATATTGCCGTAAGTGCGCAAGCTTCGAGTTCATATCACTCTGTTGTTGTTAATGCGACAGGCTGGCATGCAACATGCGGCCCTTCTGGGTGGCCTTGGTGGCGCCGGGAGCGTTCTGTTGCCTGCCGCTGGCCTGCTGGCGCCCTCGCCCCGGCAAAGCTGCGATGGCGCGTCGTTCCCAGCGCTCTCTGCAGCTGGATCGCAGCAGCCGCAGTCCTTCCAGGGCCCGGCGTCGGCAGCCGCGTCCAGCTTGGCAACTCCTGGTGGCAACTCCTACTCGCAGCCCTTCGGCGGCCTGATGAACTTCATGCAGGGCATACGCGCTGAGAAGGGCCTCACGGTGAGAACGTGGCAAGCAGCCGAACTGGTTCGTCACCTGCACGTACACACGCACGTTGGCGTCTTGATGCAACGCACAAAGGACTGATCGGCGATGGCAATGAAATATGTACCTCGAAGTGCCCGCCGCCATCATCGAATCCCTTCACACATTATCTCCTATAAGTTAATGCCATCCCCGCCCCTCAGTCGAACCCGCCGCACTTCTCCCGCTTTGCGCTTCGAATCCTCCTCCCCTCGTGTGTTTTTCCAGAACCCGCTGTACGAGGCCGCTCTCCTGTCCGCGGCTGGTATCGTGGGCCCATGGCGGCCGGGCATGCTGCCCGGTAGCCTTGCTGTCGGCACGGGAGCCTTGCAGCTGCCAGCAGGGCTTTTGGCGGCCGCCGCTGCTGGGCCGCTGCCGCTGCTGGGGCCAATGCAGTCGCTGGCCAGCGCAGCGGCGTGGGCTCAGGCAGCGGCGCAAGCTCCGGGCACGGCTTCTGGCGGCGGACGTGCTTCCGGTGGTGGGCAGGCACAGCCGCCACCGCAGCAACAGCAGCAACAGCAGCAGCAGCAAGCAACACGGCAAAGCGAGGCGGGCGGCCACCAGGGCAACGGCTGCAGCGAGGGTGGGGCCGGACAGGCCATGGGCTCTCTGGGTGGAGCTGGGCCTATGTTTGGATCATTTGGTCCCTCACAGCAGCAGCAGCAGCAGCAGCACTGCCAATCCCAGCAGGCACCGGGATTACCTCTGCAACCGAAGTCCAGCTGTCCCAGCGCAAATCAGCAGTCGCCGCTGGTTACCAAGCCACAGGTAGGGACGGTAGCCGCATGGCCGGAAGCAAGGGCCCACCGCCCCATGAACCGCATCGCAATGCATCGCGGGCTTTCTTTGCTCTCGGTGACGATAACAGACTGGTTAGCTGCACCAGTGCGCGGGCCAGGTTGCTGGAGCCAGGGGAGTAGGGCAGCCAGGGGAGTCGGGCAGCCAGGGGAGTGTCGAGGCACCGTCGGAAGCTTTGTTTCATGGCTCATGCGCTCATCCAGTTGTGCCTTGCGATGAAGTCCTTTTATTTTTGTCCTCGGAACATGCACAGGAAACGTCGACATCCATCGCTCAAGGTCAGGGCTCCCATCATGGCCCTTCTTCGGTCGCTGGGCCTTCGCATCAGCACGGTCAGTACGCCCAGCCGTACCCGGTGAACCGTGCAAGTACGAACGGCCGCGCCCTCGCGACACATGCGGTGCCTGCTTCTGCGGTTTCGGGGCAGGGGTCTGGCTACACCCAAGCAGCCCCACAGCACCCGACGAACGGGGATTGTGCCAACAACACCACCGGGGGCAACGTTGCTGCAGCACCGAGCCCGCACCAGCAGGGCATCTTAACACCGACCGCGCAGCCACAGCAGCAGCAGCAGCAGCAGCAGCAACAACAGCTTGCATCCATTGCATCTCGTTCGCAGCACCTTCCCCAGACCCAGCAAACAGCAGGGCAGCAGCCGGCGAGCCAGCAGGCTGTGGGATCTGCTTCGAATTTGTCACAGCAGCAGATGCAACACCAGTGCCACCCGCCGCAGCAACAGCAGCAACAGCAGCAGCAACACCAAATGCTACAGCAGCAGCAGTTGTTCGCGAATGGTACCGGCCTGGCCGCTTCATTGCAGGCCTTGCAGCAACAAAACTTGCAGCAGCTGCTGCTGCAGCAGCAGCAGCAGCAACAGCAGCAGCAGCAACAACAACAACAACAGCAGCAACAGCAACAGCAGCAGCAGCAGTCGGCGCACAGCGGGCCAGGGTGTAACGGCCTCAGCCTGCATGGAAACAACAGCAGCGGCAACACCACCACCACAAACAACAACAACGGCAGCAACACATCAGCGCTGCTTCTTTTCAACCAACAACAGCAACAGCAGCTACAACAGTTGCAGCAGTTGCTGCTACAGAGTGCCGGGCAGGGACCCAGGAATCAGCAGCAGCTGCTCATGCAGCTGGCGCAGCAGCAGCAACAGCACCTGTTGCCGCAGTCTGCGGTGCTGCCGCCTTCAGGCGGCTTGAATGTGCCACAGGACGCGTTCGGTGGCCTGCTCATGAGCCCTATGGTGAGTGGCTTCCAAGGCCAGGCTGCCTGTACCACGGCTTTCATGCGGTTCGTGGCTTGGAACCAGCAGGCTGCAAGGCACGCGTGCTAAATAGCACGTGCTTAGGACTAGCCGCCCAATCTTGTGGCATGTGTATCCCCTTACAGTGCCGTAGAAACCCGCTACCTTACCCCACTGAACCCTAGACCTACCCGCGCACTCGTTCGCTTTTGGTTAACCCTCGGTTTGATGTCCCAGGCCCAGTGGCTGATGATGAACGTCAGCCACGCCGCGTCGGCTTCCAATGGACAACAGGGCACTGCTGTCGCGACGAACTCCGTCGGGAACGGCAGCCTGCCCCCGGGGTTGCAACTCCCACCGGGCGCTGCAGCGGCGTTCAGCAGCGCCAGCGCGGCAGCCGCCGCAGCAGCGGCGGCGGCAGTGGCGGCGGGACTGACCAGCATGCCGGCGGGCTCGGTGCTGGCGGGGTCTCAGGGTGGCGCGCCGGGATCTGCTCCAGGGACGGCGGCGGCTGCGACGAGTGCGGTGATGCCGGGACCGGCAGCCGAGGCCAGCAAGGTCAGCCGCGAGCGCGACCCACGGGACCGTGAGCCGCGGGATCACGCGGAGCGCGATGAGGCGCTGACTCGGTACCGCCAGAAGCGTAAGACGCGCCATTTCGAGAAGACGATCCGCTACGCATCTCGGCAGGTATGGCATGTCGCATGTGTGGTGACGACCGGGGCCACGCTATGCGGCCCCAACGCAGATTGATGTGCTTGGCGGGTGCGTTCCTCACGCGGCCGCAGGACTCCGTGATGCTTCCGTGATACATCCTTGGCTGTGCCGACTTGTCCATGTGCTCGCTCGCGCCGCCATTTGCATGACGCTGCGCAGATCCTTTCCCACAAGCGGCCCCGCATCAAGGGCCGCTTCGTGAAGACGCAGCCCTGCCAGGCCGCCATCATCGGCATGTCGCCCGCCAGCACCCACGAGCCACACACCAGTGAGGATGCGGAGGCGGGCGATGAGGCGGACGATGAGCAGGAGGCGGAGCTGGAGGAGGTAAAGGAGGAGAACGACCCGCTTGGCGGCGGCCCAAATCCGCCGAACAGTCAGGCGGAAGGGGCGCTAATGGACGTGGACGGGCCCGCCGCGGGAGAACGGCCGCAGGAAGCGGTTGCGGAGGGCGGCCTGGGCCTGCGTCCGGGCATGGGCGGCTCTCTGGGGCTGCACAAGGACGGCCCCGAGTGCGGGAACAGCTGTGATGCTATGGAGGTGGAGTTATCCGGCGGGGAGGACGCCTGCGGTGCGGCGGCGCATGGTGGCGGCAGCGGCGGCACGGGGCGAAATGGCGGCGGGGCCGGCGGCGCGGGGGGAACTGGAGGCGGGTCAGCGGCGGTAGGCGCGGGCGCCGGCAGCGGCGCGGGTGGGCTGTGCGCTGCGAACACCATGGCAGCGGTGCGCGGCGCGTCCATGGGTGGCAGTAATGAGAAGGCGTCCTCCCAGCACGCCGCGATCGGCGGTCTTGCCGGTGCTGGCGACCTGTCCGCAGCCGCGGGTGCCAACGGCTACGGCCACCCGCCGCACCACCACCTGCACCACCATCACCACGGCGGCGGCCGCCACCACGTCCATCACCACATGAGCGGGGGTCATCTGGCGGCGCTTGGGGGACAGATGGGGCCGCCGCCGCTGGGCATGATGGGCGGCGGAGCGGCGGATCGACCGGCGGCGGCCGCGGCGGCGGCGGCTGCGGGAACAAATGGCGTCCAGGCGCCCGGCAGCGGCGGTGCCGGCGGCGGCGGCGGCGAGGGGCTGCGGCGCTTCGACGCGGAGATGGACGTGCAGCTCAGCGGCCCCACGCCCGCACACGCGCAGGCGGCGCTCTCCGGCAGCGCGCATGCCCAGGTCAATGATGGGTCCGTGGGGGCGGCAGCGCGGGGGAGGGCATCTGGGTCCGTTGTGGGTCGTTTCGTGCGGGGCAGCCGTGTCGGCAGCTGTGGCTCCGCGCCACCGTGAACTTCGTTTCGCTTCTCCGCCCCTGTCGTCGCGCAGGTGGTTCCCTCCGGTGCGTGTTTCCTGCCTCGGTGACCCTGTGTTGGGCGCGGGCACGTGGACCGTGCAGTTGCCGGAAGCACCGTGGCCCCGTGTGTGATGTGCGTCTCCCCTCCCTCGTCCCAGTGCTATAGCCGCGGCGGGGCCTCGCTAGCGCCGCAGGCATTGCCGCAGCAAGCGCCTCTGGCTGCTCCAGGACGCCCGCAGAGCCACCTCGCGTGGCCAGCCACCGGGGGCTGTAATCAATAACCGATCTCGTATGACCCCAAGGGTGGTTTGTGGTGTCGAGCGGGGAGGGCGCGATGTTCGATGGGGGCGAGGTAGCACGCCTGCGGTGGCGGACGCCGCGCGGTGCAAGGAACCCGGTAAGGCATCGCCGTGACGCATTGACTGCAACCCTCAGCCCTAGCCAACTCTAGCCAACCCTACCCTGTCGAGGTGCGGGGCCCCCGGCGGCTGTTGCCATTGACGCCCCTTGTAGCATCGACGGCATCCATGCACGCCCCGCCACGCAGACCTGGGGCACCCACACCGCGCGGGTCCCCGCTCCTCGACCACCAACGGCGCAACAATGGCGCTGGGCGATCGAAGCGGGTTGTGAACCCGTCACACGCGGCGTTGCGTGTTGACGTTCGGTGACGGGGTGGCAGGGTCAGGTCCTCACGCGGTAGCCCCGCCTGCTCCATGCCCCCATCCTCTCCCGCTTGTGCACCGGTTGCCCCACCCTCCCCCCGCAGGCCCAGCGCGGCATCAGCGCCGTCACCCACGGAGGCGGTGCGGAGGAGGAGGAGGAGGAGGAGGCCGTGGGCCCCAGCCACTCTGTCAACAGCCGGCCGAGCGCCGGCAGCGTTCACACGCCGGGGCGGTGGCGGGCGCTGGGCGGCGCCGGCAGCACGCCCGCGGCCGCGGCCTACGAGGAGGTCGGGCCCCGGGGTGGCGCCCACGCGCACCCCCATCAGCACACGCACCCGCCCGCGCACGGCCACCCGCATTCACACGCACACGATGGAGGTGCGTACTGGGGCACCGCGACGCCGGGCAACGGCCTGGGTACCAGCAGCGCCACCGGCAGGCAGATCGGCAGCGGCGCAACGGGGCGCGGTAACGGCGGCGCGGGCCAGGGCGCGGCCGAGCTGGACGGCAACGTGAGCTGGACCAACGGCGCGGTGAAGGCGGGCGGTACTCCGGCCGGGAAGGCCAATGTGAAGATTTCCTCGCGAAACTGCAGCACGGCGGTCGCGGCGAGCGGAGCCGTCAATACGGCGGTCGGACTGCACGCATCCAAGGTGGCCGTCGCGGCGGTCGGTCCCGTGCCGGTCGGCTCGGGCGGCGTCGTGTCCGGCACGCTGCTGCCGCTGGCCGCGCCGTTGCCGCAGCCCGCGCCGACGGATGTCCTTCAGGGAGGGTCGGTGCCGTCTCCCATGGACACGGACCGGCAGGCGCAAGCCTCGCAGGCTGCCGTGCACCTCATGCAGCGCCATGCGCTTCAGCAGCAACAGCTGCAGCAGGCGCAGCACGTGGGATATCAGCTGCACAACACATTGATTCCTGGTGGGGTCCCCGTCGCCGGGGGCCCAGCGGTGACAACCGCGGCGGCGGCGGCCGCCGCCGCCGCGGCGGGTGGTTGCAGCGGCGGCGCCGGGGGCCCTGGCGGCTGTGGCGGCGGCGCCGCCGGCGCCCGCCACTCGCCCAAGCGCCAGCAGGCGGCAGCATTCGACATGCCGCCGTGTCTGCCCATGCCGTCCACGGCGTCGTGCGGGGGAGTGAGCCCGCTGGGCGGCGCCGGTGCGGGCGTCGGCGTTCAGGTTGCGGCGGGCTGTCGGGGCACGCCGGCCCCATGCGGTCCGGTGCCCGATTGCGCGACGGACGCGGCGGCGCCTTGCTGCATGTCCGGCGGCGGCACCACGGAGCAGGGCAGCTGCATGGAGGACAACCACACGCTGGTGGATGCGGAGACGGCGGGGGGCGGCGCGGGTGATGGTGAGGGCGATAGCGAGTGCTGCAGCGCGGAGCCCCTGGTGAGCGGCGCGAGCAACACGGTGCCCTCCGTGGAGGCATCGACGCACGGACAGGGTCAGCAGCGCCTGCGGTGCCGCAGGAGCTCGCCGCAGCTGTCGGTCCGTATGTAGGTGGGTTGTGGTGCGGGGCCCACCGGCCGGTGTGGTGGCCCGTTGCGAGACCCTGTTCCGGACAACAAGGCACAAACCCGCTCGTGCGGGATGTCGTGTGAGGTCATCGTCATGGAGACGAGCAACAACGTCTAGGGGTAAGGACATTGGCTGTCTTTGAGGCGAATTCCACTTGGCGATGTGTATTTGGCAGTGGCAGTGCCCGAGCGGAATCGAACTGCAGGGTATTTGTTATGACTGCGATTGCGGGCTGGTTTCCTCGTGCGCTGCTCTGTGTTTTTGTTTTTCCTGTTTGCGTTGTCTGGTAGGTTTGGTTTAGAAGTTGTTGAGCTTTCCAGCACTGTCGCGTGCCGTATTTGGCACGAGTAGATATGAGAATGATCAACTGACGGCGGCCCGCGAAGCTGAGTGCGCCGTCCACGGGAGTGCTGGCTTATGCAGCCGTCTGGAGGCGCCTGGTCGACGGCACGTGTGGGGAGCTGGTCACCGCGCGTCCATCTGTCTACAGACACTGAGACCTTTGCGTAGGTGTGCCGCAGCATGCACCCCCATCTGCCGCACGTCTCCTGCCATTTGGATTCGTGCTCTGCTGGCGTGCGCTGAGCTGTTTTATTTTGTCGCCGTATTTATCTCGTTCTGTTGTTGTTGGTGGTGGTCTTTTGGTGGTCAAGCTTGACGTGACTGACGGTTCTTGCGCATGGTTGGTGTTTCGTAGGTGGTGGTTGTCGACGTTTTGTCTGTTATGGTGGTCAGTATGGTGGTACGATGTTGTTCGAGTCATCCGCTCCTTGGTTTACAAAGGAATCCAGGTGGACTCGGGAAGAGCCGCATGGTGTGTGAGAAACCCAATGAACAGCATTCTTATTGTTGTGGTGACCGCGCTCAAAAAAAGCGCCTGGTGGTGTTGAAATCGACGAGGCTTGATGCAGGTGGTGCGGCATTTAAATCAACCAAGTCACGGCGTCAGTGAGCCTCGGCTGCTATGCCGGTTCTTTGGCAGCCTGGTAGCCATGTTGTCGTAGTGTCATTAGGCGCGTGCACGTAACGTGCGATGGTGTCACCCTACTGGTGTGCCCGGGCGCTATAACGGTCCTGCGCTGGTCGCGCGCAGAGGCGTTGCCCAATCAGGTCGTGGGCTTGCTGTGCCATTGCAGAGCCGTGCTGCCCACGAGCCGTCATCTCGCCTCTGTGGACGCCGCAGTGGGGACAGCGCTTCCGGGCGCCAGCTGCTGGGAAGCGGTTTTAAGCCGCTCGTTGTTTATTTCTTGAGTCTGAGCCGGATGGGTCCGCGGAAGGGGCCCGAATAATCGATCACCTGTCGTGCGAAAAGTGTTTCGTCACCAAGGGCTGTTGCGGCGAATAATGGTTTGGGACTCTGGGTGACGTGCTGTCGGGAGATGTGCTAAAGCGCGTCACCAGCGTCACTCGCCTGGCCCTTCTGTAAAATCTCTATGAGCCCCTCGCCTGCCATCTCACGGGCGACAGCGCGCGTGTCCTCCATTAGGCTTCGCCAGTCTGAAGGCCGAAGACGTCGAGGGGCTTCACTGGGTCATGCGGTGCTGCCGTTCTTTGCACGAGCTGACAAAAGGGACAAGATTTCGCTTCGAAGCTGCTCGCGGAGGCCGGCAGACGTTTCTTGTTCTGTTGGCACCTCGCCCGCCCGTTGCTTAGCTGCATGATCGTCGTCCATTACCTCGTCACGTTTACGTTTCATTTTGAGGGTCCCAACAACATGGTGGTTTCGTAGATGAATTAACTAGCGTCATGGCCATCAGGGAAGTACGGAAGCGCCGTATTTCGATCCAGAACTCGCCATTTTCCTGTGCTGCTCCAGTAATGAGCATATTGCATGCTGCGAATGTATAATTGCATATGCTTTCAATCCATTGGATGCGGTCTACGTCTCAGGAAATCTAATTCAATCTGCCCATTAACACCCAATGTCAGGTTTACAAATGTATTTTGGTAGAAAATTGGTAGCAAGAGATGTGACTCCGATGAGGTCTTCGGTAGGGCTCTGCCGGCCGGTTCGGAGCGCGTCCCGTCATCCCCACAGGACATGTGCTCTTGCATCTGGCGCTTCGTCACCTGAAACTCCATGGGTATTTGGCTTCCAGGTGAGTGGGCAACGGGGTAACCACGGGTCCAACGGCTAGAGCTGTAACCTTGCAACACCAACAGTTGCTGGTCGCATGACTGAATACTGAAAATGCGATGTGCCTCCGTGTCCAAATGATGTGATTGCGACGCTCGCGTTGTGGCGCAGTGCAACGAACGGTACCTGTCGTGGGACCAAAGCGCACAGCTGCAGCTTCTCAAAATTGTGCTGAGCGACCGCCTCGGGTGAGACTGATATAACCTCGATACCGTCTGGGGCTTGTGCGGAGCGACGTCAATCGTGCAGAGTAAGCGCGACGAAGGTTGGGGATAAAACACGGGGGCAAAGCGGGCAGGTCATTTCTTTCCACCTACGTTGTATATTGTGTCTCAATCGATTTCCCACCGGCAGCTGACTCGCCCCCATGCAGATGTACGTCGGCAGAGGTGGAGGATCGAGCGGAGCAGCTGGCTCGCTTGCTCCCTGACTTGCTGACCCGAATCGAGTACACTCGTGTGGATATCCTGGAGCCATTGATGGCGGACTTGCCGGGCCTCACCACTCAGCTCATTGGGCTCAGGGAGTGCTTGCCAGGCGTCAACCTTAGCCGGTAGGGCAAATACTATGCTCATGCTTTGGTTCCCTGCCGCATTCCGAGTACTGCATGGTCATGCACAGGTGCACGTGCACTTTGTCCAATGCAGTGTTGTGGTTTGTGGAAGGGCCCCCTTCTTTAGTCGGACATGCACACGAGGCCGATATGCGCCCGGAGGCGTGTAGCGTATACGACATCAGCCTCTGCACGCGTCCAAGTGTGACTCATTCAAGGCTCGTTCGACAACGGCTCATTGCATTATGGCAGGAAACGTTATCAACCGTTCCTTGATGACATGTGTTCCCATCTCTTGACATCTGGCGGCTGTTTCGTGCGTGTTTTAGCTGTTTACCCAAAGGCGGGGTGCAGCCACAAGGGGCCAACATTCGATGGCTTCGGGCCGTTCCAGCCATTAACAGCCCATCATAGGACCGGGTCCTGAAGTCGTGTATCATGTCAATGTTTACTCTTGACCTGCCCGCCCCGTATGGTTGCCAACTATGATTGATCGTCATTGCTGGCTTAATATCTTGCTTCGTGCAGGTTGGTCGCCAAGCACCCCCGGCTTTTGCAAGACTTTAAGGACCCGGCTGCGCTGGCCACCCGGCTGGACGAACTGCGCACCGCCCTGCCGGGCGTCAACGTGCCGCTGCTGGTGGACGAGGAACCGCATCTGCTGTACTGTGATATCAGCAGTGTGCTGAAGAATTGCAAGCGACTCCTGCCCGGCTGCGATCCCGTCAAGGTCCTGGTCTCTCAGCCCCAGGTATGCTCGGGCACTGTTTAGGCAGGTGCAAATTGCTGACACGATTGCGCCATGAAGTCCTCGAGACCTTCAGGCTTCTACCATTGTTTAAGGCATTGCGGTATTGCCACGTGCGTGGGCGCTGACTTTTGAGTGTGCTCCATGGTACGGTGCCCTGCTGCGCAGATGGTGCTTTCCGCGGTGGAGGCGGGATTGTCGTCGGCTATGGACGTCGAGGGAGGGGCGCCTGTGACTGCGCATTAGGTAAAGAGGTGGGTTGGTAATAAGCAGGCTGCGAATAATTTCGGCGAGCTAGTAAGCTGAGACAAAGCATACACAGCCAGATGCACGGCATCAACATTATCGCGTGTTAAGCGGTGTAGAGGGTTGCATGTGTCAGGTGGTGCTCCGTACTTGCAGTCGAGTAGCTGCCAAGCATGCGGAGGGACATTCGCGATTGACAACTGTTTACACAGATACTTCGTCGTGAGGGCGAGTGGCGGTAGTTGAAGATGGCAGGGGCACTATCCGAAATTGCCGACAGAGTTTGTTCTACAAAGATTGCCACCCTTTGCGTGTGTGTATGCCTGTTGCATTCACTGAGGAGACGAGGGAGATGTTTGTACGGACTTATGCAGACCGTTGCTGCGGATCTTGCCGACGAGAGCTTGCAAAGCTGTACGATTGGCGTGAGCGCACTTGATGACGTCATTATGATGGATTTTCTGTTGCTGTCATGCACCGGTGACGGCACGGCAATTCTGTGACGCCGTGGACCGACAGCTGGAGGACGCCTCAGCCCAGACCAACCCGAACCGCTCCACGCCGGGGAAGACGTGCGGGATTGATATCGCCGTGTGAGATTCAACACAACTCCACTGGTTCGTAAATCTTGCGAACCGCACCTCACAGCCGCAGCCATGCAATCGCTGCTCGGCTTGCGGAACCCTGTGCCGCCTGTCTGCTTAGGCCCCCTCCCATCCGACCCCAGTGCTCATCAACATCCGCATGGGGTTAGTACACCACGAATCTGCCATCGTCGCAGTCCATGTGCGACCCGCTCATCATCATATCCGCCGCGCCATCGTCCAGCTCGCTATTGATCTTATTGAAGTTCTCCAGCATGTACTGCGCGTCCAGCAGCCGCCGCTGCACGTCGCGGAACTGCGCCAGTTGCTCGTGGAACGCCGAGCCCAGGCCACGGAACACGGCCAACGCCTTCTGCTCCTGTGGGGCCAGAGACACGCGACCACACATGGCAATCATGTGGTTCACAGTAACACGCCCCATTCAGATGCAGCTCCTTACTCCAGTTCGTTATTGGGGACGCGATAAAAAGCGGCCCTAGCTTTGGCGCAATCAAGCTCAAAATTCGTGCGGGTAGCTCCCAACAGGCCCTTGGTCCCAATTAGCGAACCTCTTGCAGCTGGCTCTTGAGATGCTCGATGCGGGTGGTGAGCTCCTCGTAGATTTTGTTCAGCGCCACCACGTCCTCCGCCCGATACGTGGCGGTCATAAAGTGGTATTCCAGGGACTGCAGCTTGAGGATGGCAGCCTTGGCGCGCGTGATGGCGAGCTTGAACTCCGTCTGTAGGGAGGTTGTGAAGGTTCGCATGGCGTTATGGGTCGCATCCGACAGTGCTAGCAGGCGATGGGCCCGGAGATTAGTCGCATGCAAGCAACCGTCCTGGCCTTACACGCAAACATCTTGGTGCTGTTGCCTTGGCAACGCCTGACTGGGCCGTCCCTGACGTGGGCACCGCTCAAGTCCGCCGTGCGTGCATGCGGAGTTACACCCGAACCTTACCTCATCGAGCTTGTCCTGCTTCTGTAGCATGCCCTCCTCTACAGCGCTCTTCATTCGAGCAATTATGGCCAGGTGCGCCTGAGTGCCTTGCAGTGTTGCAGTGAGCGCATCCGCCTCGGCAGCAAGCGGAACAGTAGGCTTTTGCCCGCTCCCCAATGCAGGGCCGGCACCTGTAGTCAAGATGGCGAACTGCCGCTTGGGAATCATGGGAATCACTTGGGATTCAGCTACCGCCCCAGCTCCCACGAGAAGTACGTTGACATCTCCAAGTCCTGTGTATGAGACTTTAGGACGGTAAAGCTACGGTCGCTACGCCCAAGTGGGTTGGACCTGCCCACCTGGCAATTGCGGAATCCGCTCCTGCCACCGCTTGCTACGTGCGATCAGCGCGTTGGACATCTCCATCGCCAGACCCTGCAGATGCCGCAAACGTGTTCCTTACTTTTCCCTGAGAGCTCGGTTGCTCGGTTGAGAGGTGAAAGCGACGGACATGATCCCGGAAGGGAGACCCAGAAATTTTACCAGGAACCGCCCTGCAACACTCATGTTCAACCCGAGTGAAGACCTGTACATGCAGATAAGCTAACCCAATACTCCAGCATATCTAAGTGTCGAAGACATTCCAATGGGCGCGAACTCACCTCGGTTAGTGATCGATCTTGATCGGATACGCTGCAAGCGTCGTCTGCGCACCAATCAGCCGTACGGTTTAAGTCCCAACACTCCGCACCCAAGACCACCGCATCTTACCACGGATAAATGCGATTGCTAGATCAGTCTCACCCGGGCCGAGGATGCCGTCCGAGCGAAAGGCCGCATCTGAGTCGTTTTCTTTGGTGAGGTTCTGCAAAGTGGTAACGGTTAGTATGAGTTTGCAACGCAGCGACAGCCAGGTGCGGCGTACCTCAGGCAGGGACAGCTCCCTGTTTAACGCAACGTATGAGCATTCATCTAAGATAGTCTGCTGCACGAGGAAATTCGATCGCGCCTCGGAAGTTTCGGCCCAACAGCACTCAGCACGCGCAGCTGCGAAGGATAGAGCCAATGAATACTGAAACGATAACCAGTCTTTAACTGTCTGCAACAATGCTCACAATCTTGCCTTCATGGCTTTGGAGGGCAGACAGCTCGCGTCGCAGAAACTCAGCTGCCATTCCTAGCGGTTGAAACCGATGCGCTGGTATAATTACTCGTTATTTCGGTATGTCATGCAAACGTGCTACGCGTTGACCTGTGTGGACACAACATCGTGATAAGGTATTTTGAAATCACGACGGGTAAGACCTGCATCGAAAAATAAATTTGGTGGAGGTTCCAATCACAGAGCTTTTAAGAGCAACGAGCTTAGGTGATAGTTCCCCAATAGGAAGGGAATTGACGTCCCTATTTTTCCGTTGCTCCGTTGATTCCGTTGTTCCGTTATGCTGCGCAAGAAGTGCGGCAGTCGTGGAGTCGTAACGGAAGTCTTACATACCGCTTCGCACTAGTATGTTGTATTGACAACGCTTACCAGGTCGCGAATTAGGCTTCTCCGTAAATGATGTCAGAGCAACAAAATGGGCAAGCTGCTGCCCAAGAAATCAGGTCCTTCATCAAAATTTCCATTATTCGAAGCAGACGTACACAAAATCATCGACAAGTTTGTACTAAAGGTGCAGGGCATACGTCGCCCGAAATTGTCATGATTGCGGCTAACGCGGAGTTCCCATGGGTGTAGGTGCAAGCGGGAGCTGCTTTGAAGCTGGCGACCTTTAAGGACATATGGCGAAGTGGAAACTTTTCGTTCATCCACCAGGTGGGACGCACTACCATTCTGGTCTCGACAGTGGCCCCATCTTGACCACTTGACGCCGCCTGCAGGCTGTTCCCCTGAACATCTCAGCAAGAGAGTTTTTGCAACTATTGTATTCGGTGACGCTGAACCGTTTGGCGGATCCAAGTCCGTACCTGAGCTACCGGGCGGACCCCAGCGAGTCGGGTACGGCAACCGCAGCCGGCACGTCCGCAGATGCGAAGGCAAAGCGTGCAGCCAGGGCAAGGAACCTCCTGAGGTCGCGCCTCGGGGCCTCGAAAGGCCCTGCGGGCGAAGGTAGTACAACAGCTGCACAGCAACCCGGCCCACACACCAACCTTGCTGGCACGAACGCCGCCGCCACAGCCGCGACCAACCCATCAGGCGGTCTCGCAAGCGTCGGTCATCCGGATGC
Organism: Eudorina sp. 2006-703-Eu-15; assembly: GCA_003117195.1. Taxonomy (NCBI): domain Eukaryota; kingdom Viridiplantae; phylum Chlorophyta; class Chlorophyceae; order Chlamydomonadales; family Volvocaceae; genus Eudorina; species Eudorina sp. 2006-703-Eu-15. Next base: position 848,360 of record BDSI01000039.1, read on the forward strand.
CGTCGATCCAGCCGCGGAAGATGATCCCTTGGGGCAGGAGTACGACCTGCTTGCACACTTGGACGAGCTGATTGGCGGGGACCTGCCCCTGGAACCGCACCCTCAGCACCTGCTCCAAAACCCTGACCTAACGAGCGTCGCCCATCATCCACATGGGCTCCACCCCGAGCCAAACGGTGTACCCTACACCTGGGCAGCTCAGCAGCCACCTATTGCACCGCCAGCGGACAGCGCGGGCGCAGCTGACGCAGCCACCCCAGGCCTCCAAGCGGCAGGCGCGGCTACGCAATACCTGATGCAGCCGCAAGGCGAGGTTGCCTTCAGCAGCTGCCAGGGCGACACCGACCTCGTTGCGGCCCCGGTTCTGGTGAAGCAGCAAACTAACGACGTCCCCGTCAGCCACCAGGGCGACGGTCAGCTGCAGGCCTGCACGCACCGGCCAACCGCCGCACTGCTGCCCCAAGCGGGACCCCAAGGGCTCGAGCCCAGGCCTCTGGGCTGGGGTTCTGGCCCTGGCCTCGCAGCGGAGGACGACTACGATACCGACCCCACGTCCGCAGCGCCCGGCGCCTCGGGTCATGTGGGTGCTCCCTTCGGCGGGGTGGGGCCAATGTCCGTCTGGGCGTCGCTGGCTGGGCCCACTTTATCGGGCCAGCATTCGCTGGTATGCGGCATGAATGACGGTCAGCATGTCGGGCAGGGTGGCCACCCACATGCGGCGCTGCCGAACGGTCCAGGGCAACGTCCGGGTCTACAAGCATCGTGCACTGATGGCATTCAGTTGCCTGGCACTGCCGACACGTGCGGAGAAGGTGCGGCGGCGGCGGCGGCGGTGGGGCCGGTGACCGCAATTGCAGCGGCGGAGGTGACAGGGACGGCATGGCAACAGCCAAATGCGGCCTTGGGGTCATCGATTAGAGCACTGGAGGCGCCGCAGGGCTCCTCGCTCCCGGGGCACGGCGAGGATGGCATGTTGCCGTGCGGGCACGCATTCGTCGCCGCCGCGGCGACTGGCGGGATTCCCGGGACGCCGGCGGAGAGCGGCGCACTCGAGCAGCTGTTCGGGAGCATGTCGCCCAGCCACAGCGCGGGCTTCTCGCCGTTGCGGTCGCTCCTGACTCAATCCCCGCTCAAGGGCTTCGCCTCACCGCTCTCTAAGCAGCAGCAGCAGCCGCAGCAGCAGCACTACGCGCTGCCGCCTCTGCCAGCGGTACCGCCACTCCCAGAGTCGCTCCTTGCGCGTCCGGAGGTTGCTCCGGCGCCACTTCAGTCGCTCCCGCTTCCGCAGCTTCTGTTTGCACGTCCGGGCCCCGGACTGCCACCGCTGGGGCTCCCGATGCAGCCCCACCCGCTGAGCTCCGCGCTCGTGATCCAGGAGGGGCTGCCCGACCCAGGGACCGGTGGGGAGCACCCGGGAGCTTTGGCGGGGGTCTACGCCGCGCTGGACCGGGGGGCCATGCTCTCCGGTGCCAATGGTGGCGCTGGGAGCGGTGATGCGCATGGGCTCTACGCGCAGGTCCCTTCTGACGGCATCCTGGGCGACCAGCAGCCGGGCGGCCCGACGGACGCGGCAGGTCCGCAGGCCGAGGCTACCATTGGTTCGCGCCGAGAGCCTTGGGACATGCCCACTCTGCTGCAGCCGTTGCCGCCTATGCCACCGCCGGCGGAACAACAGGGAGAGCACCCGCAACAGCGGCAGGGGCAGCCGTCAATCGGGATTACGCTGGCCTGGGCCGGCAGCGCTGCGTGGCCGCCCGCGCCGGCCGGTGCGGCGGGTATGGCGACGGAATCTGCCGCGCTTGCGCCATCCTCCCTGTCAATGCAGCCCAGGGCGCTGATGACGACAGTGGCTGCAGTACCCGACATGGCGCCAGCCCCGGCGATGGTTACCCCGGGGGTTGAAGATGATGGGTCCGGATCGGGTGGGCAGAGCGGCGCGCCTGCTGCCGTGGACCCAACGCCCAGCCAGGCCGAGACTGCGGCTGCGTCCGGCCCCGCACTGGACGTGGCGCATCCGCAGCCGGTATCCAAGCTGCTGGCCGCGCTGCCGCCGCCGGGCCCCGACGTGCCGCTGTCTGCGCGCGTCGGGGCCATCTTCGCCCTGTACTGCCTGTACGGCACGCAGCTGTGCCAGCCTGCGGTGCGGGTCTACGTGCCGCTGCCTTTGCTGTCGTCACTCGCGGCGACGGTCCAGGAGGCGGCGGCTGCGGGGCTCACGGACGTGGTGGCCGTCGTGCGGGTGAGGGGCGCGTCGGGGGGGAGGTGGGGCGCACTGCGCAGGGCGCTGTGGCCGCGGCAACGGGGGATCGGTGTTCGCCGGGTACACGCGCGGAGTGGAGCGGGGCACAGATCGAGTCGCATGGCATGGCTGGTGGGTGGTGGCACAGGTAGGATGCGTCCATTGCGCTTCCTGTTGTCTGAGCGATTGAGGGCGATTCAGTGGATCGTTGGGATGGAGTATTGGAGGTGCGAGGCTCGGGTTCAGCGGCCAGTGAACGTGCGACGGCGTTCCTCCGCGTCGCCCTGACCACTGACGGACAGCCTGGCCCTTGGCCCCGCCCCGCCCCGCCCCGCCCTCAGGCCATGTGGCGGCAGGGCGCTCTGGCACCCGGCGGGGTGGCTCGGTTCCCGGGGGCGAACACCCCTCGCATGCCGGGGATCCGCGGCAGGCCCCGTCTCAACGGCCCCGGCGGCACGGCTCCTGCCGCAGCGGGTGCGGCCGGCGCCTCCGCACGTATCATGTCCGTGGATATCCACGCGCGCCGCCGCGGCGCCGCCTTCAACGAGATCCTTGTATCCAACCCGGTGCTGCGGCAGGCGCTGCTGCACCTCCGCACGGCGCTGCCCATGCTGGCGGACTTGGAGGGCTTCCAGCGCGTGTGCGAGGAGTACGGCGAGCGGCGCGCGGCCATCTTCAGGGGCGGCTCAGCCGCCGCCGCGGCAGCAGCTGATGGCGACGGGGTCACGCCGGACGGGTTGTTCGAGCCGCGGGTGGGCGGCGATGTGCGGCGCGCGGTGCGGGGGATGTTTGCTGAGGTGCTGCAGGCGCTGAGGCGGGCGCCGGCGCACAGGGTTCGCGCGCTGGAGCGGCGCAGGCAGAGGGAGCTGCAGGCGGAGCGGGAGGCGGAAGAGGCGGCGCGCGAGGCGGCGGATGCGGCGGCGGCGCCGCGCACGGTCGCGGAGGCGCTGGCGGAGGTGGCGGTGAAGCCGCTGGCGGCGCCCCGGCGACACGTGGCAGGAGAGCTGGGGGCGCTCATGCGGAGGCGTGCGAACCAGGCGGCGGCGGGGCCCCCGGGAGCGGCGGGCAAGGGCGCCGGCGGCGTCCCCGGCTGGGGCCCGATCAGCACCGGCAGCAGGCACCGCGTCGTGGTCATCCGCCACAAGTGGGTCCGGGGAGGGGGCCGGAGCAGGGAGGGGGCCGCGCGCTGGCTTGTGTGCGGACACGGGCGTTTCCACCGCGGCGCCATGTATGTCGCTTGGGCGGGGGGCCGCTATGTGTAGCGTGGTACGAAGCGATGCAGCGATTTACCATTGATGGCGGTAAGCGTGAGTGCGTTTCCGCTGGTCGTTTACGTTGCGGCGTCGCGATCCGACGGCACGGCCCGACGGAGGACCAGCGTCATGTGTGAGGTCCTTGGCAGCTCGCAGCACTTTCGCTGACGCCGCGCCACCGCACAAACAGACCGTGAGCTGCCGTCATGATAGCTGCATGACCAGAATGGACTTGCTCCTTGCTGTATGCTTCCCACTGTGGTTCCAACGTCGTCGAGCCAAGGCCGGCTACATCTCCCTGCCTGGGCCTGCCCCCGCCGCTGCTGCTGCTGCCGTCTTCAGGAGCGAGCTGGTATCCGCGGGCCTTATGGGCGAGGAGGGCTCCAAGGCCCAGGCCCTGCCTGGAGTGCCATCCAGGGTGCTCCAGGCGGAGGAGGCCCGCAGGCAGCGCGTGCAGAGCGTGGCGGACACCTGGCTCACCCGCCACGACCAGCTGATGCGAAAGGAGCAGCAGCAGCAGCCGCAGCCAGGCCCGCAGGCGGTCTCCCGGGCGGACCACGCGGCGGGTAAGCCGGAAAGGCCCGCTGTGGCCAGGGCCGCGGGGGACCGGGGTGCGCGGCCGTCGGCGCGCGCGGTGTCTGGCAGCCGGCAGCAGCAGGAGCCGCAGCGGCAGGACGGGAAGCGTACCGGGCGGGAGAAGCAGGAGCCGGAGCCGCAGGTACAAGCGCAGGGCCCGCCGGATGGGGAGGAGGACCTGGATGACGACTTCGATGTGGACGCGGAGCTGGAGGCGGCGTTTGAGGAGATGGAGGCGGCCGCCGATGTGCCTGCGGTCTTTAAGCCCAGCGTGCCAGCGGCTGTGGCAGCGCAGGATGGCAAAAGTGCCGTCACGGGGCGCGGGCGGGGCGCGGGGGCGCGGGGGCGACGCGGCGGCGCCGCTGGCGCGGGTCGCCACGCGGGCGGGAGGGCAGAGCGGGAGGAGGAGCCGGGCGCTGGGCGGGGCGCGGGCGGCAGTGGGGCACGTGGCCCTGCACTGCCCTCCCTAGCAGATGTGCACCCAGCTCTCAGCGTGATGTGCGCCGGAATCAGCGGCACCATGGACTGCCGCACCCGGACGATCACGTGCGACTGTCAGGCCTGCGCCACGGCCGCGGCCTTTGCCGCCGCCGCTGCAATACGGCGTGGCGGCAGCGCTGGCGGTGGTACCGCCAGTGGCGTGCCCACAGGGCAGGAAGCCCCGCCAGCCCCCATTGCAGCGGCGGACTGGCCGGACCACTGCGGACTTCCGGGGGGCAAGAAGAAGTGGCAGACGCTGGTGCAGGTGGTGGTACCCGATGAGGGGACTGGCCTTGATTCAGACGCGGTGCGACGGCCATCCCTGGAATCGTTTCTGCGCCGCAGCGGATTGTCGCTCGGCCGCGCGTCAGCGGCCACCAGGCCTCCCGCAGCGTCCGCCAGCACCGCCGGCGGCAGCGGCGGGGGGAGAGGCCGCGGACGGGGACGCGGAGGGACCGAGCCAGGCACGGCTGGCAGGACCCGTGGCCAGGGCCGCGGCCGCGGACGTGGTCGGGGCGGCCGCGTTGGCAAACGCGCGCGCGAAGCAGATGATATGGCGGCGGATACTTCTGAGGATGAGGAGGATGAGGCCGCAGTCAACAGTGACCTGAGCAGCGACGGCGGCGTTGATGACGGCATCGCGGATGGCCATGGCGACAGCGGCGGCGAGGGCGATGGTCAGGAGCTGGTCAAGGCTGGAGGACGGGGGAGTCGGGGAGGGAGAGGCAGGGGGAGAAGAGGAAGTGCCGCACCACGGGGGGCCAGTGCAACTGCGCCGGGACCAGATTCGGGTCCACAAGGGGAGCCTGGGGCAGAGGCATCCAAGCGCCGCCGCATTGCCTCACCAGTCAAATCTGAGCCGCTGGGTTTCGATGCGGAGGAGCTGCTGGAGGAGCTCGGGGAGGCGGATGCGGAGCTGATCCGGCAGACGCGGCTGGCGCTGCAAGCACAACGGGAGGCCATGGAAGCGCTGCAGCAGGTGCGACCGATGCAGCAGCAAGAGGGTGCCAAGGCGCAGGTCCTCGTTGCGCAAACCAGATCGCCGCCAGGCGGCATCTGGGTGCCGCCGCCTGCGCAAAACGCGTCGCACCCACAGCGTGACGCAGCTGTGCGGCCAGGCACCGCTTCCGACGGTGCTGCTGGACCGAAGCCAGCTGTGGCGGCATCACTGCCGCGGCCCAAATTGGACTCGCAGGGGCAGCAGCGGCGGCACCAGGCGGAGGGTGTTGCCGCGGATACGGATTTAGGTGGACGGCAGCGGCAACAGCGGCGAGCCATGCCCGGTGCGGGCGCGGGGGGCCAAGACGCACATCCGCCGCCGCCGCCGCCAACTCGTAAGCGGGCCGCCTCACGGCAACCTGGCAAAGCCGCTCCCGCTGAGGGCTCTCAAGCTGGGCCGGACGCGGCACAGCAGCCTGGAATACGCAAGCGCGGGCGGCGCCAGCAGCAGCCGTCAGCAGGTGTTGCAGCTGACGATGTGGAAGTGGTCAAGCCGGCTGCAGTATCTGAACCAGGAGCGAGGATAGAGACAGCAGCCGCTTTGACGGGCACCATGAAGGCCGAAGCCGGAGGTTCCGAGGCAGCGGGAGGCTGCGGCCAGAGGACGGGGCCGGCAGGGGACGAGTGTGAGGGGACGGCCGCAGTCCACCCTGGCGGCAGCGATGAGAAACCGGGCTCGGGTGCGGATGACGAGGACGACTTGGGCGACTTCGATGCCATGTTTGCAGCGCTTAAAACGCTGAACGGCATCTGACAAGGGGCGTCGTCATGAAGGATGGGTCGCGCTTATTGGCTTAGCGACGACGATCGATAGATGGATAGTTAGTGACGCTGTCATCTAATCCCACTCATTTATGACAGATTGACCTGGTGTGGTCGCCTGGCGTTGCCTGCGTCAAGTGCGACCAACTGCGGTGTTTTGACGCCTGGTTGTAATCTCCTGCTAGGCATGGAATACCACAGCCCTGCTGCTCGCGTTGTTGAAGTTACAGCCGTGGCCCTGTAGATGGTATTTAGGGTTTCACCGTATCGTGTCATGTCGTGGAATGATATGGAAGCAAGCAACAAGGGGCGTTGTAGGGCAGTTCGGACTAGCTTGTGTTATATCATGCCGAAACCAGTGGTGGTGGTGGTGGTCAGGGTTGCCCTGGGCACCGACAGCGGAAGGATGAAGGTGGGCATTGGGAGCACGTGGGGGGTGGGGCCCACTCGTGGGCAAGGCTGAAATCAGCGCGCTGTAAGGGTTTCAGCCCCAGCTGCTCCAAGTTTGCCAGTGATACATCATCTCATGTGAACGTCTTTGCCTGTAAGAGGGCACGCCGTTTGCATGTACGGTACCTGCAACAGGACCGAACAAGCCTCAAAATTACAGGACCTGATTGCATTAAGAGCTCGCCAGGCTGGTCGGTCGGTTGGCCGCATTGACAACGCAGCCCCTCCAGAGCTGTACGGTAGCGCTGCATCCTTCCATGTTTTGGAGGGGCAACATTGCCCTCTGTGTGTGAGGGGGAGGCCCTCCTCACATAACACACCACGCGCAACATTTTCAATTCCCATTGAAAGGGCCAGAACCACGAGACGTCCAACACAGCGACACACACCAGCAAATAAACGGACAAAGAGATGGGTACCGTCGGAATTGAAAAATCCCTTGATGGCTTCGCTGCGTTGGTCCGTTACCGCCACGCCTGCGCACGTCGCGGACACCTCGAGCCCCGCTCCCTCGTGCAACTAGATCACTCAGTAGTTCGAGAAGGGTAGTCGACGTCCCCCTTCGCATCCATCCCTGCAAACGTAAACAGTGTTTGTGCTACCTCGTATGCTCCACCGTCCACCCATTGCTGTGCACAACCAGCGGCGCCCAGCAGCGACGCTTCTTATGTTCCGTCATCTACATGTGTACAGACGTCAGATCTCGGCGGATGCACAAGACCACTGCACATGATAGTCGCATAAAAAAAGCGGTCGACGCAAGCGAGAAACAGCTCGTCAGCCATCACAGCCTCGTGCAAACAAACGGGCAGATGAAGAATGCCGTACACGCGAGCTCGGGGGCCCCCAGACGAATGACGCAATCCATGCGGATTTGTGCGAAGCGTTGCACAGGGAAATGGCTCCCATGCAGCACTGTTAGTCTGTTACCTTCCACAGCAGGAGTTTTGCGGTACACAGAAAGCGACACGACAACAAAAACATGGCACGGAACCAACCAACTTTGTAAAAACTTAGCCATTATTTTCATGAAGGGTCCCTCGGTAGGTTTCCCATCCGGATGCAGCACCTTCATCAACGTCTTACGGTGTTCGACATCGGCACACGCACGCACGAGGAGAGCGCTCTGCGCATGCGACACCTTATATCAAATACAGACCGCAGTTACCGTGCTCGCCAGGCGATGGGATCGTCACCTGCAGTCATAGGTCGCACTGCGGTAAAGTTTGAATAGGAAGAAGGGTATCGCAAGCGCCGTCGCTTGCCCGACTCGCCGCCCATGAGCCGGTGCGCCGCCAACACTCAGGATCGCTGCAGTGCGCGCAGCAGCTCGGTACCGCTGTCGAGCGACCGCGTCTTGGCAGCAGCATCCACATCGTTATTCACTCCGCTCCCTTGCAGCTTGCGCAGAAGAGCTGCCCCGGGGTTTGGCGGTGGTGGTGGCATGGCCACCGGGTTTGCAGCGGTCGTGCCCACGCTGCCACCCTCCGCCACGGCCGTAGCGCCTGTGGGCCGCCAGCCCGGTGCACAGTCCAACGAATGCCGTGCGGCCGGCGGCTGCTCGACTTGCATCTGTGACGCAGGTAGACCAGCCGCAGAGCTCTGGCTACCGGGGGCAATCGGCTCCGACATCCCCGCCGCTGGAACTGGCCTGCCTCGCCCGCGGAACCCGCGCCCTGACGCGTCCGGCACACGTGCGCTCTTTCCAAACGCAGCTCCCACGGGCCCGTGGCGAACGTCTTCATCCGGCGCAACTCCCCCCCCTCGCGATGAGCTCGTATGGTTGGAACCCGCACCGCCGGCCGAACTCCGACCTGCCGGAGCACTTGACTGGGGAGGGGACTGCGAGGCTGACGTTTCATCAGTGGCTGTGCGCTTCGGCAAGGCCGCGTCCGCGTCACTGTCGTCCATGCTTTGCAGTGCCCCCATGTCAAGAGGGTGTGACCGGGGCACCGGCGCTGCCGATTTTCCCGCCGATCCCGGGGCGGCAGCCCCACCGGCACTGCTGCTCCCCACCTGAGACTGCGCTGGCCTACCGCCCCTGACGGGGCCCTTGCCCTGCGACTGACCACCTGCCAGCTGCGGCTGCTTGGCGACTCCATTCCTGTTCTGGCCACGACCCTGTCCAGGCACTGCCCCTGCCAGGCCCGCTCCGTTGTACTGTTGCTGCAAAAGCGCTGGCTGCGGGGGTGGTGGGACTTGCATGGGCCCCGGCAGCTGCCCTGGACCCATGACACCCATCGGCGGCACTGGCCCCGGACCTGCGTAAGCGACAGGCCCCGGCATGCCCATCTGCGCCTGGTGGCCCGCGTGTGGGTGAAAGCCCATCGGTTGCTGTGGTGCTGGCGTGCCCGCGACATAAGGTGCACGCGCCGGGAACATGCCCGGAGGCCCTTGCATCATAGGCCCTGGTGCCGTTCCCCCACCATGCAGGACTACCGGCTGCGGCGGGTACGGCGCATGCGGCATCGGTGGTGGAGTGAACTGCGGAAACATCTGCTGCGGAACTGGCGGTGGCGGCGCTGTCGCCGGCGCCGGCTGCTGGGCCGGCCCTACAGCCCCCACTCGCGCGCCCGGCACCAGCTTCTGTAGCTGCGCCAGAGAGCCTGCCGGGGCTTGTGGAACAGTCGGGCCAGCCGCACATGCGGCGGCCGCCACCGCCGCCGCCGCGGCCGCTGCAGCACGTACGCCCGCGTCGTCTGGCTGCTGCTGCGGTTTGCCCTGGCTGCAAGCTCCCGAAGTAAGCTTTTCCAGCAAGGCAGCCCCCGCTCCCGCACCACGTGGGGGCTCAGGCTGCGGCGCCAACTGCCGCGCCGCATCCGATTGGATGACACCGGCAGCGCGCATTGCCGCGCCCAGCAGTTTGGTCGACGGCACGGGCGGGGAGATGGGCGCCGTCACAGCAACTGAAGCTGGCACGCAGGGCGCAGCCATCCCAGCTGGCTGCTGTAGCGCCTTCTGCGCTGCGCGCGACGCCGCCTCAGCGCCTTGCTTCGTTGCAGCTGCGCCTGGCCCGGTCCGAGCCTCCGGGGCAGCTGCGGCCCCCGCGGCTCCGTGCGCCGCCGTGGCCTGCTTGCTCTGACGCGGCACCTGGTGTTTAGCGAGGGACATCTCGACGGGCTTGTTGACGCACAGTAACAGATCTGACGGCACGTTTGCCCCGCACTTGCCGTTGACCCGGCCGTTGAGGTCGCTGCCGCCTCCAAACTCCTCGTCGAAGAGCACTTCGCATGCATCCAGATAAGCACCTGTAATTAATACATGTAAGATTGGTGCGTTGAGGCAACAGCGAGCATGACCACGGATCCAACAGCCGGAAAGGTACATGCTTACCGATGATGGTGCCACGCAGACCGTACGGGGGCGTGCCCTTGCCGCTGACGCACACCACCCGGTCGCCCAGCTGGAATGGGCCTCCCTGGACGGCAAGCTTGACCTGCACGGACAAATAACCATGTCGGTGCCCTGAATAAAACATTTTATTGGCCAGCGCATCGAGCCGTTCGAACTCAGTGGTCTGTTTCCGCACCTGGTCTGCGCCAGGGGTGTAAGGAGGAAGCAGTAACAACGGCGGCACGTTCTCGTACTCCGCTGACGGAGGCGGATGAGCCGGGAGCGGCGTGACAACCGCTTGCAGCGCCTTGACGCCCTCGTCCGAGAGCACCTGCGTGCCGAGCTTAACCAGCGGCCGCTTCGCCAGCGGGGTGGATTTGATCCAGTCTGTCAGCCCCCGAACCTTCTCCTTGCGTTCCAAGGGCGACAGGCCTGGAAGGAGCTGGTCCAGGCGAAGGTCACCTGCAGCACCCAGTATTAATGCGTGTGGGTCAAGGGACCATTCACGAGTACCATCAAAGCGCCATCGCTTCTGTCTTTGCCAAGGTCTGGCGAACCCGCCCCGCATGCGTGGCGGCACTCGCTACCATGTCTTTGACGCCTGGAGGGATTGGAGTCGTGCCCCATGTGACTCGAGGACGATGCGCACCTGGGCCGTCGCCTTCCGCCTTGAGGAGGTACGTCCAGAGCCACGGGAAAGTCCTGCGGTACTCCTGCAGGATGTTGATGACGGCAGCCGAATACGTCCAGCCATTGCCGTCCTCCGTCGGCTGACTGAAGCCCGGCACGCACACGTCCTTCGCAGCCGTCTTGATGGCCAGGCCCAGGTCGTAACGGTCGTCGCCTGCAAAATTGCCAAAATGGTGCCACGCCATTTATGAGTAATAGCGGCGTCAGCTCGGCATTAGAAGGTGCATGGGCAAGCTTCGCGACGACTTACCGTCTCGCGCCCACATGTTGCCCGTCACTCGGCCGAGAAGGCGCGGGGTGATGCCCACTTTGTTGGCGACCTCGCCGCTGTTGTAGTACTTGACCGCAAAGCGTTCCACAACGCGCTTGGCGGACCGTAACGCTTGCTGGCCGACCTACAGATGGTCGTCCCACACGTCAGTCAAAACACATCGCACACAGCACGTGCAAGTTCATACCCCAGGGTTGACATCAACATGAAGCACCATCACGGCCTGGACTCTCAACGGCCTGGATTTTCAACGGCCTGAACTCTACGGCCAATGGCGCCCCAGGAGCCTTACAAGCTCCCTGAACCGAAACCAAAGACCGGCCCTCGAGCACGATTTGTATCACCGGAGAGACGCCGCCGGAAACGAGACCGCCACCCTGACCTGGTCCGAAACAGGATGCACCAGGATGCGGTAGTGACCGTTGGCGGCTGCAGCTCCCTGCTTCGACGGCTTGGCTTGCTTCGCGAGGCCCTTCCCCAGGTCCGGGAGTACCGTGGCCATGCATCCGTAGTAATGCTTCCCCAAGAAGACGACCTGCGGACATTCATTCAGATCACACGTATACCTAACGACTCCACCCGTTGGAGGGTCCTTTTACTCCGGCGAAGATTTACATCCAGTCCTTGCAGCAGCGCTAGATTTGCAACACCAAATACAACGTGCACCGCTCCGTATCACGTCGATTCAAATGGCGAATGGTTGCAATCCAAACGGATTACTCACCTGCATGCCGTCGTACAGCTTCGGATAACCTGGCACGTCCTCCGCCGCCGCACCGCCCGTTGAAAGCTGCTGGGGCCTCTGCCGGATGACAGCCTGCAGCAAGATGTTTGACACGTGGTGTCAACAGACGGCCTCCATGATGCCTGTCACGGCCCAAATATGCGAAGGGGCCTTGCACCTTCCCCTTACCTGCAGGGGCACCTGCACTTCGTCCTTGGAGTACGTCTTCTCAATCGTACCGTCGCTATGACGGATGTACCCCAGGCAGACTTTCACTCCCACCTACGGCAATTGAATCACGGCAGCGACATACACAAACAGCATAAGACCGGTCAAAACCAGCCTTCAACGCGACGCAAGGACACGCGCTGTCATGTCCGCACCTACTTGTCTCGGTCTTACTACCCCATAGGACTCACCACGAGGTCTACTTTGCCCACATCGATGCCAGACTTCGTCAGAAACGTAGAGGCCAGATGTGCTGCGTCCATCTCCCATCGCTGCGACTCCTGCGGCTGCCAGCGCTGAACCTGTCCATGGGAACAGCACGCACGGAAACCATCACGAAAAATCAGGGTTGGGCTTGAGGCACGAGCAATTAATGCAGCAAACGTTGGGCGCCGCGTTGCTTACCATCGCGCCGCGACGCTCACCTTCATAGCGCCCTTGCTGTCGTACGAGACCTGGGCATTGCGGTCCGAGACGCGGACCACCCGCGCTTCTTGCAGGTAAGGCCAGTTGATGTAGGCGCGAGAACCCAGCAAGCCCGACGTGGCAACCTGCTCCGCGCTCAGAACCGCTCCATTCAGCGCCTCACGCAGGTCCTTCAGAGCGAGCACCAGGCTCTCCTTTCGGCTAGGCGTGCCAAGCACGTTAACGCCGACGTTCCGCAGCGAGGGGCGAACCTGCAAACAGAATAACGTCGCAGTCCCGCAGTCAGCCATCTGGAATGCCACTAAGGCAGCGATAAGAGGCCATCGTCGCAAAAACCATGCCGCCGAGGATGTCGAAGGCTCCGCGAAGGGTCGTAAAAATCGTCTTTCAAGAGCCCTACCCCGGCCATTCACCAAAGCCGTTCGTCGCCGAATTGATTGCAGCGTTGGGGGTTCAGCAGCATGGCGCCGCGCGGTGCGCCCGCGGGCTGCGCCATGCACCAGACATACGCTAGTCTGAGGTATGCGAGGCGGCGGTAATCTGCCAGTTGCAAATAGTAATAATCATTGCATGAAACCCAGACACACCCAAGACAGTACGACATTGCTGGGCTCCAGTTTGTGTCGGATGGGTTTGGACATCAGAGGGGCCAAAGCCGAATTTCGACACCCGTCTTTTTATGATGCACACATCAAGGGGATGTCCTGTCGTTGGATTGTTGGCCATCTACTTGTTAGCAAGTTGAACCCAGGGAACACGGTTTCAGTGTTATGGCCTGTACTCTGTCGATCAGGGCTGAGAATTACGAGTACGATGTTTACGCTGTTACGGTAACTACATAGTATGAGCTTACGGTCAGAATGGGAGATACGGGGTAATTCCCACCCCTACTGTCGATGTTATCACCGCGGTTCTGCCAAGGACCAGTTGCCTAGTGAACTCGGGTATCCTTGCATGCTACGGCCTTGCCCGCTCATATGCGGCATGCAACAAAGCGGTATCCAAGGCTGCCAGCGGAAAATTCGCTGGCATCTTGGAAACGCGTGCAGTTAGACCTGTCACCCCGTCACCACTGTTGGTGTCTCCTTTGCCAGGCACCTTATAATTGACTGCCCTTTGTCTGCATTTACGGATCTTCGCTTGTCCAAAGCCCTACATGGTCTGTTTGGTGCCTTCGGAGAAGGCTGTCACCATGTATAAAATTGCCACGGCCATCCCTCGCATACCTGCAGGGACTTCAGGGTGGGCATCCCTGGCGGTGTCGCCAGCCCCACGCGCGTGCCAGGCACCAGCTCCGGTACAAAACCTTTGCCACCCGCCGGCAAAGGTGGCGGAGGCGGTCTCTCCAAGCAACGACTGTGGCAAACCTGCTTCACGCGGGATGTATGAAGCAGGTGCACCTCATACAACATAGACCGCAGAGCGTGACAGAAAGCGTCGCCACAGATATACTTTGTAACCATGGGCAAAACGATCTCTTGCCCATTGTACGCTATACAATTCCCACCTTGAGGTCTCGAAATTGCTTCGGCATGGTAGAGAGACAGTAGGCAGCCTCCGACGAGTTCCGATTGAACTGAAATATCTGTTAAGCGATCAAGCAACGGCACGGATGCTTGGCAATCAGGATAAGAGCACACACATAGACCTAGCTGGCAAGCGCACACGCGCGACACCAAATGTTGACAACTGGCAAGTCATGGGTCTGCTCCGAGACCACAATTACCAACCTGAATCTGGCCCATCTGGTTCCGTGCTAACTCCTCGGCGGAGAGCATCGCTGACCGGACAGATTTGGCTGCGGCCAGGAGTCGCACCTGTCGCAACAGGAGAATTGTGCAGGTTCTTCGTGCACATCCAGAGCTGAAAAAGGTCTCTACGGTACATATGTACTTCATCTTTCGGTCTGCGACCCAGGCAATCTTCCCAGCGGCAGAAGGTCTGATGCAAGGGTCGGAGAATAACAGGCAGACGACCCCACTTACCTCGTCCACGAACGGCACCAGCACCACGCCCTCCCAGTCGGCACGCTTGCCCTCCATATCCACCTGGCAAACATAAATTTATTGCGTGGGTGTCACTTATTCGTGCGGCAAAATCTCCTTGGCCCTGAATAGTCGCAATATGCCATAATGCCATAATACTGCTGCTCCCATCAGCTTGCCCATGTCGCAAACCACTCACCTGGAAGCTGCCCGGATAAAAATCGAGGATGGGGGACTCCGGGTCCGTCATGAGCACTCGGAACGGCGGCGGCAGGAGCTTGCTGCTTGCCGCTGGCAAGACCGCGAGCAGCTGCTCGAACGGCCTGAAGGGGGTGCCCTGTGCAAACGTGACCTGCACGACACAGCCCACAGAAATCAAGACGTTGACACACCAGCCGTGAGCCGTTTGAGACAGCTGCCTATCCGCAGTCCCTGCCGCACCTGGATGCGGTCGAGGTTCACGCAGTCCGAAGCCATTGGGGCGTAATGATACGGGTAGTACCAGTCCCACGAGGCCACCCCGCGATAGTAGTACTCCAGCACCCAATGTAAGCCCGCGATGTAATGCTCAACGACCTCGCGGCGCTCCTCGGGACTGTAGGCGTGCAGCTTCTCGTTGTAGTACCGGTCCTGAATCATTATGACACGGATGGTCAGCGTTCTTGTGTAAGATCCTTTGCGAAGACGTCGCAGGTTTACAAGTCGCGCTCCCCACGTAGGCTTTCATTTTACCCCCCATTCAAGGTGCACCGGCGTCGTGGTAAGGGGCACGGTTCCGCAGCCATTCATCCTCCCCCGACTCTTGAAATCATCGACGCCAACCCACCTTCCACCACTGCAAGCCCTGCTCGCCAAGCCCGGCCATCATCATTTGCCGAGCCTCACGGCTCATCATGGTGGGACCCTGCTGTTGCTGAGCCCCCGGCCCTGGACCTGCTGCTGCGTCCGGCTCTAGCGCCTCGTTTAGGTTGACATGCGAACCGGCTGCTGGGGAAGCTCCGGACATCGCAGAAACGCCGAGCGACCTCATGCCCGCGTCGATATCATCCAGCTGCGTGCGCGCACCGCCCATGCGAGCCGCGCGCTTGGCCCGCTTGGACTCCATGAACTCGGCGTCCTGCAAGATGTCGTCATGGAAACGCACAAGCAGATGCAGTGATGAAATAAATCTAGTGGTTCCACCCGCACCTACGCAACATGCCGCCAGAATATCAGCAGACATTCAACAACAGCCGCCTGCTATAGGCGCAATGCCAACTACGTGAGTTCGGAGCGCCCATTACGTTCACTCTCGCAGTTCGCCAGCCCATGATCGCACCTGTGCGCGCTCCTCCAGCGTCTGCAGCTCCATCTGTCCGATCCGCTCCAACAGGACCTCCAACCGGCGCCGATCAAGGTCACCGGCGTACGTCAGATAGCCGCCGAGGGTGGGCAGAAGCTCCTTGTACATCTCCATGAGCTTATTGAGCGCGCCCTCGGCGATGTCCAGCGTCGGCAACGCTGCAGCACCATAGCACACCCGGACGCAGTACAGCAAAGTCAGAAAGTCCAGCTAGGCACGAGTTGCCACGGCCAAGTGGTCGCGCCGTCCAAGGGCCGCTTCAGGGGCTTACCGGGCAAAAAATCGTTTCCGACCAGCATGCACATCAGCACGTAGTCGTCTACGATGCGCTCCAAGTCGAAAGGAAAGGGAAGCTTGAGGGTCCCGAACTCGAGCTCAAAATACTCGCGCAGGAGCCTGCGCAAGACGATGCCGTGATGTCATCAACGGACAACTGCGCAGGCTGTGCACCAGTCGAAACCACACAATGCGTACCCAATCTGGAACAGGATGAAGTTCTCCGCGCATGGGTTCTCCAGCACCTCGCGTGCCGGCTGCCCACGGCTCTGGCCCGTGTACGACACCACCTCGCGCAGAAGGCAGAAGTGTGGTTCGTGCGAGACCAGCGACAGCATAACAAGGTCCGCGTCCAGACCGTACATGCAGTGCCGCTGATTGGGCTGATAGCTCGGCTGGCGCTTCTCCCACCGAATGTATTCCATGATCTTGTGCTCGCCCTCGCCAGGTACCTCGTGGCCTTCAGAGCACATCAGCCGCAGGCATATCAACCAAAAAACGCGACAAAGGCTCAATTATTACACGAATAACTACTAAAAAGGGATTTGGGCATCGTACACTGCATAGAGCCCACGGGAGCTGCCCTCAATTCCTCAGGCTTACCTGAGAACACGACTGTCGGCTTCTGCCAGAGAGGATCCTCCGCCATCTTCCGGCGGATGAAGAAGCGGAGGTGCTTGCCCAGTCGGGCCATGAACTCAGTGCCAGGAGTGATGCAGTTCGAATCAAAGGGATCATCCGGGACCTTCTCTCCCTTGCGCCGCTGCTCCTCTTCGTTCTGGTGTGTGCACGGGGGCATAACACCACTCCCGTCAGCGCACAAATTTAGAATTTGTCGGGGTTGTCCCATCGAGTGTATGCTTGCGTGTGCCCTGCCATAGAGTGGGCATACCTTCAGTCGCTCCAAGGCGGACTTGAAGCGTCGAGACCGTTGCTGGTTCATTTTTGCACGCGGCGCCACCCCTTCAGATAAAGCGTGCACACTCAGTCGGCGAGAGCAGCTCAGCATGCTCACCAACATGCGTCACACACTGTCTTAGCTCGGTGCATTTAGTCGGGTCGGCGTGAAGCTTGCTCTAGCAAGTCTGAACGAGCACACGCGACCCGGGGACCACCCACCGTCGATGGCCATGAACAGCAGCTTTTGAGGGCGGACGATCTGAATGAGTTTCTCCAGGTAGTCAAACACCTTCAGCATCATGTCCTCTTCAGTAACGCTGCCAATATCCTTCCGGTTGGCGTGCGTGCAGTTATGAATGATACCATTCATATCCAAATATAAGTTATCAATGTCCGGTGGTCCCTCGGTCAGTGTCAGCTTCTGGTTCAGTAAAGGATACCGCTCTGAGAGCCAGCGGTAAAATTTGGGAATACCTGTGCCAAGGGTAAATGTTTTGCGTTGGCCCCGAGGCGAGAAGGACATGTCCGCCAAATCCCTATGTACGTTATTTCCACCCAGCGGACGCCAGAATCGACAACTGTCGGAAAAGGAGGCCTTACCCATCTCTCCAAATCTATGAGGTCAACCCAACACGTCTGAACTGGCTGAAGGATGAGTAAGAATACTCTGCAATACACCACACAAAACGCTGGAAACTAACGAGAACTCTCTCAACAAGTCAGCGTTGTCCGGACTGAGAACAACTCGGTGTCCTCCCTCCCGTAAGGTAATTCTCCATTGACTAATTTCCCTAATGACTTGCCCCTAACCTGAAGGAGGAATGCGGAGAAGAGGGCGAAAACAATGCATTTAAGAGCCGATAGTACGGCGCAGGGGGACGATTGCCACGACTCCCCGAGAGCAACTCAATTAAAGCTTTGCACTAATTGCATCTGTTGAAATTTACGATATACGATACGCATAGCATGCGTTGACGTGCATACTATTACTTAAGGCAACATCAACCCTGGGCAAATGATTTAGATTCCCTACAGAATCATCGTTGCATTGTGGAAAGAACCTGAAGGTTCCGACACGCGATCAGCCGCAACCTGGTTCCGGAACACGGCGAGGGGACCATGTACGCATCAACTTCCACGTCCGCCATGTCCCCGGCGAGGCCACCCCAGCGCATCAACAACCGTCTAACTTTGGCACTACACGGCACTGTGGCATGCGTGGCGCTGAGCATTGCATTTGTACTGTTTGACAACACTCTTTTCGCGTGGCATCCTGCCTTCATGGTACGTGCTGGGTGTGAGTCCCAGTGGAAGCGGGAGGTAGCCGGTCGCTGACTGCTGCTAACCTAGGCGGCGTGCATGGGCGTTAAGTGAAGGCCCCGTATGGAAAACCCCCGTGGGGTAGGGGAACGTGGTGAACGTGCTTTGCGGAATTCATGGATAGCCTCACTGAGCCAGCGTCACTCGTCACTCCGCAGAGCATTGGCTACATCGTGTTCATGACCGAGGGACTGATTGCAGCAATTCAGTTCAGGCATCTGGATGGGCATGAGCGCGTGAAGGCCATCTGGAGCCATGCGCTCCTGCAGCTGCGCGCTTTAATTTGCGTCCTCATAGGCTTCGGGGTTATTTATCGCAACAAGGTAACGCCAAATGTGTCTTTTCACCCAAGAAAGCCGCAGAAACAAGGCCCCTTGCTGTGCTTTGCCATTGCAACAAATTGCTCGAAATTACTTGGACTGAGAGCTCGCTGAAATGCTCCTGCAGATTGTACTAGGCAAGCCGCACTTCATGTCGCTTCATGCTAAGGTGGGCTTGCACGGCAGCCGTACGTTTTACATATCGCGGGTCCTCGCGTAACTCTGTGATGAAATGTACTCACAATGGTGTGCGCCTGCGCACAAGTTACTATCGTTCCAGCACAGCTCCTGGCAATGCTCCGTCTCTTGCTGATCACAGGACTGACTTGATATGCTCCTTCCGCATGCAGTTCGGGCTGGCGACACTCTTCCTGAGCATCTTGATGCCTCTGTGGGGGCTGGTGAGCTTTCGGCGCATGAACATTATCCAGCGCTTCCCAGAGAGGTGGCAGCCGCGCATTAAAGCCGCACACCGCCAACTGGGACTGTGGACATGGATCCTTGCGCTTATCACGATCGAGCTGGCGCTTCCGCACCCAGCAGTTAACAAGGGGCGACTCACACTGGTCTGGCAGGCGGGGGTGGGGCTGATTGGTGTTCTTTTAGGCGTGCTGTCATTCAAGGGTGCGTTGGCACCGAAGCAACTCGGTGGACCGGGCGAGACCTTGTGCAAGACTGTTTAGCAACTTTTGGATACGGACGGGTATAATACGCTTTCATCCTACTGGTAGCCGGTGTCAGTTCATGCATTTGTGTAGATAACTTACCGTTTGGAGACTGTCTGGTGCATACACGGTACGGCAAGTCGTGCACCACAGAGTACGGTGTGATTATAGCAGGAATGGCATCTATAAGCTTGGAGTTTGCGGTTATCAGTATCTAATAACACGATTTGGTTTGTTTTCTGTAAGGATTTTGCAATCGATTTTTCGCGAGTACCATAGTCCAGCACCAAACGTCTTTGCAATTAGGCAGGCGTAACATTGCCCTATCATCTCTCAACATTTCACAGCATACAATGCAGTCTTCCGTAAAAGTTTCGCTGAATCACTGCAGAATCACCTCCTTGCGCACGGATGGCTGCAAGCATAAGTGTGTTGCTGCAGCAATTCAGCCGTGTCGCGCTGCGGAGAGCAGTCAAGGGAAGCCGGAATGCACGCGACGGAATCTGATGCTGGGCTCGGTACTTCTTGCGCCTGCGATTATCTTATCCGGACAACGGGCAGCGTTCGCTGCAGCTAACAATGAGGTTGGGAGCTACCTCCCTCCATATGGAAGCGATGGATTTGTGAGTATGGTGAAAAGGTGGTGTGCGGTCTTGACACGCGCAGCGAATACTCGTAGACAGCTGGTCACCTGTTGTAACTCGCGGCCTTGAATTGTGCAGGTTCTCTTCGTGCCTTCCAAGTCGAAAACCCCGGCCTTGCGGGCGGGTACTGTGGACAACACGTCCCCGTATCAGTTTGCCTTGCCTCCTAACTTCGTCGAACAGAAGGTCGCCAACATCCAAAGTGGCAACTATTGCCAGCCACGTTGCGACGAGCCATGGACAGGTACGTGCGTGACGAATTGACGGTGAGCGTAGGCGAGCACGGGCGTACGAGTGCAGATTCTGTACGGCGGTACGGCGCATTCCGTTATGTATGCCTGCAGCAACGCTCAACACCGACCTCCTTAACCTTGCCCAAGCCGCGGATTACGTCGGAGTAGCGTCCACTTATGTGATGTGCCTTCTTTCTCTCTCAACCAACATCCCTCCTTTGTTCACTCACCCGTGTAGAGGTAATCTTCGAAGGCACCCAGGGCGGCCGCGTTGAGCTGATCGTGTCACCGCTTCAAAAGCTGACCCCCCGAAAGAACGTGAAGGTACGTGAGCCTTGTGGCCACTTGTTTGCAAACCGAGCCTTGTGTGTAGCTGGAGGACAGTGTCGAACATGTTTGCTTGCAACAGACGAATGTCTCTAACTGAGTTTGATTGTTGTACTACAGGTGGAGGACCTGGGGAGTCCCGAGCAGGTGCTGGAGCGCATCGGAAATTACATCACGGGTGAGATTGCGGGCATCGGGTTAGGGGCTCGATGGTTGTGCTAGCGAATCATCACCACTGCGGTGACCAACAGCTTTTGTGTTGGACAACGAACGTCGTGAAATGCTTGGCCACTCAAGACCGGCAACAGAAGATTATTAGCGCACGTTCCCGTCGGGCGGTCTGCATACGGCACTCAGCTCGCCCTCTCGTCCGCGTAGGAACCTACCTGGACGAAGATGCGCTCGTGGCCAGCAGCAGCCAGGTGCAGGACGGCCGAACCTAGTAAGTACGGCAACACGTACACTTGGCAATCATTTTGGTTTCCTTCCGCCGTGGCTATCTTCTGCCGTGGCTATCTCCGGCCGTTTCGAGCCTACCCGTTCGCTTGGCATAGCTGGCACTGGCTCTGTCAGGGCGCCTTCGTTCGCCCCGTGTTGCGATGTCCTTGGCTTCATTAAGCACCTGGCCGGTCCCATGCCGGTTCGCGACCCCATGCAGCTACTTCTACGAGCTCAACGCGCCGTACGCAAAGGTTGGCGCGCACTCGTATACGTCCTGCACTGTCAAGGTGCGCAGGGTTCTGAACCAAGCATGCCTCCTAGCGGCTGAAGAGCACTGCCCGGGGTGCGGGGCATACACGACATGGCGAGCGGATAAGGGTTTACGCGCAAGTGCCGGGCAAAGCAAACGTTTAGGGGGCAGCCTACGGGTGGCAGAAGTAAGAAAAAGTCCTAGCCAAATGGTTTAACGTGTGGGGCCGGTCGTGTTCTGTCGTCAGCCTTCGAAACAGTCCAGACATCACAGACCAGAGCAGCCTTGGCGTCACTTGTCTGATGCCTGACACTGATGAGATGTTTACCCCCAAATTGCAGGGTGATCTGGCTTTCCTGTTCGTGGCCAGTGCAACAGAGAAGCAGTGGAGCAAGCTGGAGAAGAGCATGCGCAGCGTCGTGGAGAGCTTTCGGGCATAGTGTTATTGACTGAGCGTAACAGTTGTCGTCAACGTAGGGCATGCACAGTGCTGGGCTTGGGCTGCTAGGGTATATCAGGCGCTCTTATTCAGTGCTGGGAAGCGCAGTCGCTGCCGTGCAGGGAGGCTGTAGAGCGTGAATGAACAATGCGGTGGGGCGTTCTTGGCGCGTACGCATCAGGACACATCAGGAGTGCTTGGGGTCCACTGTGACGTCTTCAATAGTAATATACACATCAGGAGTGCTTGGCCTGCATTGCGACGTAGCGTCATTTTCCGGTATCCTCGATGGTCCTGACTGTTTGTTGGCTGATGTTGTATCCCGACGCTCGTTTTGCAGTGGCGACAGATAGGGATGCGAGAGGGTAGCAACAGGGACACTTGCGCACAGGTCAAGTGCGTACCAAGTCCTGGTTGCAAGTTCGCACAGACCTCCAATGAACGGACACCCATGGACGAAACTGTGGACACAGTAAGATTTGGCGCCTTACAACCGCCGTCAACCAAAAGATTCTGCTTCATCCGCTTCACTCGATCCCGTGCAAACGCAACGACCTCAGACTTCAACAGATTCGCATTTCGCAACAGCGTTGCCCTGCGTTGCGGAACGAGAACGTCACGTACCAAGCGTTGCGGATACCCACACATCCCCCTGGGATGGGTGCTTGTTAAAAGGACGTTCTCAAACCAGTCCCGTGGGGTCAAGGAGCCGACACGGTTTCACCCCAAATCTTTGTTGCAATCCAGCGCACATACGGCCGTAACCTGTCCCGACCCTTCCTGACCCATAGCGCCTCACGACACGCTGGTGTCAGACTATGAATGGCAGACGATCTGTAGTTCTCTTCAGCACCTATGATCAGCACCTATGTGCGCCTGCTTCCGTACTCGGGCACACTGCACGTCCTGACCTGCCAGAACGGTGCCTACACACACACGCCCCTCACGGGCAAAGCAGCAACCCCTTGCCATGATGCGATGTCGTATATTGTTGTAACCAGAGCCCTGTACCAGTCCTGGACTTCGCAGCATCATGGATCATACAGCAGCTAAAGCACTGGCGGATTGTTGATGAGCATTACCCCCCATCAACGTCCGTAATATTGACGTTGGTATAATGAATTTTAGCTGCACAACTGCCCTGCTGTCTTCATGTATGGTGAGCGCAAGCCCATGCCACTGCCTCAACACATAACAACGGCCTAATTATAAGATATGGCAAGGCAGCAACGACATCTTTCCATTGACGACTGTGGAAACACATCAAACGCCACGTAGGACGTACCGTAGCCCGTCCGCCAGAAGCACCACACGTCCAACATGGAAATAAACACACGCAGCCCGGCCCGCAGTCCTCAGAAACACCGCGTTCAATCTGTAACGCGGCTACAAGGCGCAAAGCTTAAGGTCTGCAGGGATCGACCGGCACATGGCATTAGAGCATCGAGACTACATTTGGTCCCCGACATGCATCATGACCTGACATTGCACCACCCTGGCGTGCGATTGTGCACACACTCCTGAAAACGGTGTCGACAACTCGGCACAACTGCCGAACCCTCACCTCCGACAAACAAAATGCAGCACCCATGACGAGATGTCCCCCTACAAGTGCTAATGGCCATACGTGTCCTGGGTCTTGCTCAACTAACGAACCGCGGTCATCCTAGGTTGCCCACGAAGAGACGCGCCTACACTTGAAACCACTTCTTCTTCCGTCGCTACTGCTGCCGCTGTTGTCATTACGCCGCATGACCCCTTCCGGATCCTGATAGGTCCTGCTGCCAGATTTCAAATCGACATCGCCATCGCTACTCCACTAAGGCTGCCGTGGCCCAGCCTAGCTCTCGGCGCCATCGCTAGACTGCCTAGTCACCAAGAACCGGAATCCCTCCGTTTGTGCTGCAGTTCAAGTATTGTAACTGAAACGCTGCTGCTGTCTATCCATCCTACATCCTGCACCCACGATGCGGGGATGTTACCGAGGGATCACCCGGATGCGCGCGGGCTGCCATTCATAGATCGTCCGAAGGTCGGGCGGACAAGGGCGCAGGCGATGGCGATGAAGTCCCTGCCCTGCCCGCCTTGACCGCCGGCCGCGGAGGCGTCACGCTCGCCGTTGAGGTCTGGCCCGTCACCGGCCGGACCGTTGGCACGGCGAATTTGCTCTGCCCGGGTGGGGCCGTGGGCGCCGCCTGGCGCGGGAACATAACCCGCGGATCCGGGCGGGAGGGCCCCGCCCCGCCGCCGCCCCCTTGCCCCGTCGCCGCCATTTTCCCGGGCGACTGCGCCGCCACTGGTGGCGCGTCCGCAGGCCGTTTACCTGAAGCGCTTCCAGTGTTGCCGGTGCGCGAGGCCCCAGCTGCCCCGGCAGTACGGCCGCCAGAGGACGTGCCCGCCTCCGCTGCACGAGCCGCAGCCACAGCCGCGGCGCGCGCCGCTACAAGTGGCGGTTGCGCCGCCACATGCATACCCCTGTGGCTCCCCACGTTTGTGCTCCCAAGCTGGCCGCCGGTCGCCTTCGACAGCAGCTGTGCACCAGCCAGGCTGCTGCTGTGTCCCACCGCGGCGCTGGGCACGGGCGACGGCTTGATCACCCGCACTGAGGTTGTGGAGCGCGGGGCCGCCTTCTTGACCAGTCCCAGCTCGCTCAGCAGTTTGAGCTGGGCACCAGGCTTACTCATGAGGGAGCTCCTCGAGTCTGAGCGGGGCTTGTGCATGTATGCGGAGGTGAGTGAGGAAGCCCCGCCGCGCGACCCGCTGTTGACGCAGCGTGCCCGTTTGGCAGGCACCAGCTTGTCTATCATCTGAAGGGGCATCAAGAAGCAGTGGCAGGGAGCTGAGGTGTTACGTCGCCAAAACTGGGCGGGCCTAGCTGAAAAAGTCAATCATTGGGGCTGGGCGAAAAGGGCTGACCGAGTGGCACCTGTTGAGCCAATGATACACGGAATGGGCGAGCGCACCTGGATATGAGCGCTCGGTAAGATTCGTCCAGGAGAGTTTTTACCGCACACCGAGCATATTCCCCTCACCACTGCCACCGCAAAGGTGAAGTGTGCACACACGCGACCTGGACAGCCATGCAGACGGGCTTGTGGGCCCATGGCTCGTACAGCCGCCCCGGTGCGCACCTTGGCCTTGCGGCTCTCCATCGCTTCCTGCACCTGCTGCTGCGCCGCTGCGATGCGCTCTTTGGCTGCTGCGGTGCGCTCCTCGATCTCCGACTTGCGGTGCATGTATAGCGTGCGGTAGTCAGCTGCGCCGGGCAGGGCAGCACAGCGCATCCGCACGTGGGGGCGGTGTGTGCGGTGCCACATTGCGGAAAGCGGCATGGCCCTCCCACCCGCGCGCGATCCGACATGTGAGCCCTCGCACCGAGGACAGCCCGGCACACACGCATGCGGCTTCGTAGCGTGCGCCTGTATTGCTGCTGCCTCAACTATCAGCTTTTCCCGGGTTTAGAACCGTTCCGGGATCCCTTTCGTTTTCGTTCCTCAACTCCCACAGGGGCGTCGTGCCTATGTTCCTGACACAATACAAGTGGGCTTGTTTGCTTGCCATCTACGAAAGCGCATGCAAGTACGTCGTGGCGAACACGTGGGTGCAGCCTGCCCGCAAAGGATGCTTCTGGGCGGGCGGCGCACTCGACCTCACCGCGGTCACACATACAGCCGAGGCAAAACACACGAGTACAACCTTGTATAATGGTCTACCACCGGCAAGGACACGTCACCTTCAAAGCTGGCCACAACAGCTCAGCTGCGCTCACCGGGCTCATCCGCGATGCCCCGGGGCGGTACATAGTCCACTGGCTTCTCGCTCTCCAGGTCGGGGGCCTGTCCGGCGCAAGGGGTCGTGTGCTTGCAAGTCCAAGCGGCAACCCTGCGGAGTCCGAACAACCTTGCCACACACTGCTACCCTTTCGACCTGGTTGCAGGCGGCAACCCGGATGAGGAATTCCACTCCAGCCCAGTTCAGCTGCCATGTATCCTGCCAGGCAGCCTTGCAGAGCCCTACCTGAAGGCCTCCGTCGCCTAGGTCTGTCTTCAGGTGCCGCTTCCATAGGTGCCAGGTGTACCACTCTAGGTTCCTATCGCTGCCCACCCTGCAGAGGAACCAACGCGCCGCCCTGAGGGGAAATGTGCTGAACGGGCATAACTGTTGTACTGCCAGGCACGTCCGACGCAGGTGAAACTATTTCAGCTGCGCGCGCTCCTTTCGACATCACAAACTGCGTTCTCTGGCCGCACACGACTCACAGTGTTTCGTCTTCAATGTGTGCCAGCTGCTCAGGGCTACAGTGCCAGGCGATGGACCGAAGAGACTCGGAATCCATGAAACCCACATCGCCTGAAGAGATTATATTAACCGTTCAAACTAATTGGGTCTGTTGAGATACCGCGTTGAGGTATCACCCCGACAACCTGAGCACAGCCTTAACAATTTATGCTGGCGTAATCTCACCTAGATATTGCTTATACTTTATGAGGTTGCTTACGCAGCACTCCCTCAGTGAAGGAAAATGCCTTGCTCTTGGAGGAGGTTGTGGCGCTTCGTTTGCATCCATGTTACAAAATTATTTCAACCAGGATCGTGATATCTGATAACCACCAACTTATAGAAGTCCTGCGTGTGCAGATGATGATGCAGGTTGCTGCAAAGAAGGTTGCGGTGGGCCTATTACCGCGATGCTTATTTTAGCGGCTTGCCAGTGTTACAGGCAGTGCAGAGAATATACACAACCAGGGTACTTGTGTCTCCGTAACATAACAAAAGTTTGTGTGCTCCAGAACCAACCGTCGCACAATAACGTATGTCATGGCATTATTACCCCCGAGAACGGTCATGATAAAGACCAAAATCTGAATCAGGCGTTGTGTGAAATGATGAGCGCAGCGTATAACACACATGCAGGTTTTAACTCGTGAGGTTTCGGACTGAGCACGCACCACATTTTCGCATGGCTTCCAACTCGAACAGGAAAGCGCATCATCAAGGGGTGTGCACCGAAACCAGTTCTAGCGCGCTCAAGAAGGCTTTCAGTCATATTAGTGCCTGGGACACAGTCCAACAGCGGCCCCGGTGGAGCCCCGAAGTGCAGAAAGCGCTGCTCAATCAATAAACACTCAGTATACCTCCACTTACACCCCACAATGAGCTTACACTGCATCCTGGAACAATAAGCTACAGTATCCATTACGTAGACACGCGTAGGTACGTGCATGTGTGTACATACGCATTATCGGACGTCATTGACGTCGTTCCATACGAGGAGAAATACCCCAAAATCGTACTTTGCACATAAGGATTGAGATGGTTGTAGCAAGACCCCAAGTTCCACGTCAAGGCCACAATAACCACCCTTAAATACGTGGCCTTAGCACACACAAGCGCAGATACAGGCCTCCTCAAGATGGAGGAGTTGGCTCCGGATCCCCGAAGCGTTCGAACACGCACAAACTTTGCGCACACACACACACACACACACACAAGTTTTTGCATTATCACAATGCAACCGTCACAGCCTGTCACATTGCCCCCCGCGGGTCACAGGCAGTGTTCAGCTGAGTTTAGATGCTGCAACCGCCGTTCAGTTCACAGCTGTTGGCCCCACATCTCTGGACCAGTTGGGCCCTTGGACTGCAGATGCAAACTAGCTCACCTAGTAGTATGCCTGTAAGGCACCCATCCGTATCTGATTGCGATCCATGGTCGCATACTTAGACAAAAGACTCCTAGGCAATGCCGGCGTGGGCTGGCATTGTAGGCAAAACCGGCTCGTCCTGCTCATCATCCTTGGGTTTCACATCGCAGCCCTGCTGGGGTTCTGTGCTGCCACTGGCTGCAACATCCGATTCCCGTTGCTTGACGGTCCGCTTCGGTGCTCCACTTGTGGTGCTGCCTTTCTCACCGCCACTTTCAGGACCATTCCAATCGGCATCCGCTCCGGAGTTGCCGCTCTCGGACTTCACAATGCTGGCTTGCCCTGAGGCCTCACCGCCTGGAAGTGCAGTGCTGGGGGCATCATTGCTTGTGAAGCCGCCGTTGTCCACATCAAAACCGGCCGCAGCGCTGGCTCCCGCTGAGTCAGGTGTCGGGTTCTCTGGCTTGGCCGGAACAGTGCCGCTGCTGGAATTGCTATTTTGGCGAGATAACCGACGAGACAAGAAGCGTTGAACTGCACTCTTTTGTAACTCTGGCGCTGGGATATCGTCGTCGTCGCTGCACGATGCCAACAGGTCACTCTGGGAACGCAAAAGCTCTGAAGCGTAGTTAAGAACCTGAATTGCTGCGCGACTTCTATTGATAGATGCCTGCTTTGCAAGCACCCTGGACAGGTCCGCAGGCCGAGGCGCGAGCGAGTCCTCCATGATGCTGTGGCGCCGGCACTGCTGGCGTTTATTAACAGGTCATCAATACGTTGCTGTGACTTGAGCAAGTTGTAATGGCTTTTAAGGCCCCCGTTTTACTTGTTACGGCAACCTGCACGGCATCCCATACTGCATAATAAGTCTAGAAGTCCATGCGCAACTGCACTGTACATAAAAATAGTCAGAGGATAAATTTTGGTTGTTGTTCAGGATATGCGCTGAATGGGTTGTTGTTTTCAATACGGCCCACCATACGGTTTCCAACCATGTTTCATTGCCCAGTTCGAAATCCAAATGTACAGGAAACGCTAAGCACGAAATGGTGCTCGTCCTCCACTGTCTGTCAGTCGCCGTGTACCCGTCAACACCTTGCACAAGCCGTCATCGCCTTTGGCATGAGGTTGATTTACACCTGCTTGAATTTCATCCTTAATGCATGTGGCGCAATTGTGCGAAAGACTGTATTAGTAACGTTTTGTCCATGCAGTAACCCATTATGCCGTATACCTGGGGTTCCTCGCCGGCGTGAGCTGGTAACGCATTCTGCCAATGAACGCCACCTCACAGCAAGACGCGCAATACGTTTGGTGCGCTGCTCAAACACAAACCCTCCATCAATAAACGCGAACCCTTGCCGCCTCCAAATAAACAACCACAGCGGGCCGCCCGGGCGACCAAGGGAGCGGCTTTGGGGGCGGGAGCCGCAAAGTCGCGCAATATCGGACCAGCCGGATCGCGTTCCCTGTCGAGGCAGCGACGTGTGACCGCTGTTCCACCGTCTGGTTCTCACCAAACAGGCACATTTAGCATTCTGAGATGTTCTGCTCAGGTTCCAGGCCTCCTCCCCGCTGGTTGGTAAGCAAGGCGGGTCTATTGCAGGTTCCAAGAGGGGGAATCCTGGGCTCCCGGCGTTTCGGTGGACGTGATGTCGCTGCCTGGTACCAGCAGCTGCGAGCATCCCTTGGAGGTGGATGGGTGCGCGGTCCTCGGTGGGTGCTGTAAAGTTGAAGTTCCCACAAAGCCACCTGGGACCTTCAAACCGCAACCGCCCGGGGGCCCATGCTCCAGGGTCCACCTCTGTAACGCTTCAGCAAGTCACTCAGCGTCGCTCAAGGCCGCCTAGGCCCGGATATGGCGGACACATTTCGGATTCCTCGCTCCTGTGCACCTCAGGGTTCGGCCTCAAGCATTGCCGAAGCTCGGCCCATCCCCTCCCTGCCCATACTCCATTACTCCTGGGATGCGGAGGATCCGTATTATTACACGGCGCACAGCACGGGATCACCGGCCCATGTGGAACCGAATCCCGGGCTTTACAGGCTGGGCTACTCCTCCCTTTTTGAGCACAGCATGACGCGGCTCGGTGGGAGCTGGGTAGTAGCGTGTCCTTGGCAGCCGGCATTCCACCTCTGCCGGCCCCTCGCAACGCCACCATGAAATGCGGCTGCAGCTGCGGCTGTCGCCGGTGACCCAAGCGTTGTCCACTGTAACATCATTAATAATCAAACGCGACTGCAGTTCACAGCACCGTCGTTCTACTGTTCGACCTCCCCGCACCTCACCGGTCATCGCACAGCCCTACCAGAGGATGACGAACTTCGGCGGTACATTGATGGCGGACTCCCGGACTAGTGACCAGCCCGATAGCAGGCATCCGGCGAGAACGGTCTGACACATTACAGTGACCCACGGGTCCGCAGTGATACCCACTCATTCGACATCGCAAGGCTGCCCACAGGAAGGACCACATCTCTCGCGCTGCGCACGCATATCTGGGGTCCCGCCCTGTCCCGCCCTGCTGCAGTAGCGTATACGGTAACCAGGCCGCCGTCGGGCAGGACGCGGGCTTCAGGCGCGCTGTTTGGTTTGGGTCATTCAAACTTACACTCAAAGGAAAAGACCCGGACGCCGCTTGCCCAGGGCTACCGACGGGTTATTAATGCATGCGCGCCCGTAACGACATTCCTAACCGTCGTACCCCAACCGGGGCTCAGAACTGGAAGCGCACGTAACCCCCTTATTGCCCTCCTCGGCACATTAACTGCCCTCGTGTCTTCGTGTGTCATTTCCGCTGCCCGGACGTTGATCCCCCGCTGCCGGCTGTCGACTTGCCCTGTACGGCGGCCACGTCGGCACTCGATACGGAGCCGCTGATCGCCACCGGGCCGTACACACGCTCCAGGGTGGCGGGCAGGCGGCCCAGGGAGTTGAGGGAGGGGTTGTCCACAATGTACATACCCCCTGAGCCTGAGGGCACAAGGCAGCAAGACCAAGCAGGACCAAGAGAAGAAATGTGTACACCGTCGAATGTGGACTCCAAGGAGAGAGGAGTGGGCGCATGGACATTAAATTAAATTCTGGGGGGTGGTAGAGGCGCACGTGTGCCAACAGCGCGCGGCAGACTTTCGGTAATTAGGACCAAGCGACCAACCCGCGGCAAGCACCTTGCAGTGTGGCATGTTTGCATGCAGCCTGGCCGTTACGTTTTCTACACTGCTTGCAGGTAAGGCTGGCTTGGCTTAGCGCGCTAGAGAACGTGAATCAAGGTAAGGGCATCGGCCCACAGGCCCAGCCCCCGCCTGGCTTCAGGCCGCGTCAGGGCAGAACACCCAGCATTCCTTCCGCCACGATCGTGGACTGGACGATAGGACGTTAGGACGTCAGTCCTAACCGGTCAAACCCTGACCCAGATCCGGACCTTCTCCTCCCACCCACCGACTCGCTGCAGGCTGCCATCCAGGTCGGCCAGCGAGTAGAGCAGCTGGTTGCCGCTGATGTAGACCTTGTCGCCCACGTCGGTGAGCTTGGACAGGCCGGCCAGGGTCTTGAGGTTGGGGTTGTCGCTGATGGCCAGCAGGGAGCCCACCTTGCGGATAGCACCTGGCGGAAGGGTCCGGGGAGCGGAAGGGCGCGCGAGAGAGAGGGAGGGTGAGAGGGAGGGAGGGCGAGAGGGAGGGAGGGTGAGAGGAAGGGAGGGCGAGAGGAAGGGAGGGCGAGAGGGAGGGAGGGCGAGAGGGAGGGAGGGCGAGAGGAAGGGAGGGCGAGAGGGAGGGAGGGCGAGAGGGAGGGAGGGTGAGAGGGAGGGAGGGCGAGAGGGAGGGAGGGCAAGAGGGAGCGCGCAGGGAAGGGCGGTAGCCGCACCGCGGGCACAGTTGGATCAGGAGGTTAAGAAGACAAGGAAAACCATACCATGGGGTGTCACGCCGTGCGACGTGGAGAGAGAGCGTTGCCAAGCGCGTGGCCGCCGTAATGCACTTGCCATGGCTGGCTCGAGCAACGTGTTATTGCCCTCAGGGTCGGAGGGGCCGCGGATCGGACGTCAAACCCCTAGACGCGACTCACCCGACCCGGCGGCGCCAGCTTGAAACTCGTCCGATCCCCTCCGCCCATATAACCCATTTCTTCCCCCGGGTCCTCGCTCGTCGGGCCCATGCCCTCCCGCCTCACCCAGGCCTGTCAGGTCCGTGAGTCCATTGCAGTTCGACACCACCAGGTTGATTCCCACGGAGGCGATGTTGGCCAGGGGCGCCAGGGAGGTCAGCGAGGGGTTCCCGCTGATCTGGAGGTCCGAGCGCACGTCGGTCAGGCGGGACAGGCATGACACGTCGGACAGCGCGTCGTTCCAGGAGATCGCCACCGACACACCTGCACCAGGCGCGGGGGGGTGGGGTTTGAGAAGGAAAGAGAAAACCGCGGGGGAGAGGGGTGCTCGTAAGCTTCGGGGGACCTCCGGGGTCCACCAGGAGGGCCTTCCGGGGGACGCGGTGGGAGTGATATGAGGTCTAGCGGAGACGGCGCGACGAGCCGTTGGCTTTGCGCGTGCTCCAGGCAGTCTGCGAGGATCGGTTGCCAATGTGAAAGTATCACAAAGGGGCAAGTGGCAGGAGCTACAGCTGGTTGCGCAGCAGCTGCAGCCAGCACGGTCCATCTGGATAGGCGGTGCGGCCGCTGGCTCACCGACTCACCGACGGTCACCAGGGACGCGAGGGCCTTGGTGGACGACAGCCGTGCGCAGTTCTTTATGACAACCTCGCCGTACACTGTCTGTACGGCTGACAGTCCTTCAAGGGACTGCAGGGAGGGCAGCTCCTCCAGGTGCAGCGACCAGCCCACGGTGCGGATGGTCTGCGGAGGGTCGCGAGAGGTTCGGCGGCTTGCGATCGGGACAGGACACGGGCCACGCACCGGGATCTGTAACGGTTACTACTACTTCTACTAATACTACTCTCAGGACCTGTCTCTCCGGGCCGGTGCAGGCCCGAACGCATCACTCCAAGGGCGACCTCCTGCCGGGGTGATGCCTCTCACACCGGTACCGCTCACCAGCAGTACACTGCTGCAAAGCCCCGGCGATGCCGTCCGTGTCAGTGGAGGAGGGCAATGAAGTGAGCAGAGGCACACACACACACACGTGAGGGTCCTTCAACGCCGTGCTCGGGACAACGCCGTGCCCCTGCAGCCCACCTTGAACCCCGTCAGGTCCCACAGCGACGGGTTGCCTCGCAGGAAGAGGTCGGTGTAGACGCCGGTCACGGGCCCAAGGCCCACGGTGGACTTGAGGGAGCGGCAGAAGAGGATGTTGAGGTCTCCCCGCACCACCGCCAGGCTGCCCAAGCCCCGCAGGTCCTTCAGCTGGTGCAGGTACAGCAGGTGCAGGCCGCCGACGTACTGGGGGATAGCGTGGGGTAGGGGTGGGGTGGGGCGGGGTGGCATGGGCGGGATGGGACGGGGAAAGCGCGAGACGGGGTCCACAGCGCCGGAGCCTTGGGCGGACAGTGCAGGTGGTCTGTAGGTGCAGCTGCGCATGTGGCCCGGTGCACCGACAGCTGATGACTGGCGTGCCGCAGGGATGAAGGACTGCATCACCCCACTGCACAATCCCGCTTACGGTATCCGTCCACATGCAATCCGTACCATTGCGACCGTCCTGATACCCGAAGCACTCCTCTAAACCATGGGCAAGCCCTCCTGTTACACCCCTGCTGTTGTATTCTCTTTTCTAACCCCTGCTGTCCTTTTTCTTACTTCAATTTAACCCCTGCTGTTACGCCCTTCGGGTCACGCGCTCGGGCTGCCCGTTGTGCTGCACCCCTACCGCACCTTGAGGTTGTCCAGGCCCTCCAGAGTCTCCAGGCTGGCACTGCCGTCCCATGCCCCCAGGACCAGCAGCTGGCCGTACACTGCCGTCAGCCCTGCTAGGGGCCACAGCCCGGTGCCGATCCCGCCATCGGCCCAGATGACCAGGGAGCCGCTGGGGAGGGGGAGCGCGGTAGGGCATTGCGGGGGTTTCAGCTCCATCGCGAGTTCGGGAGTTCGGGAGGCAGCGAGCCGCCTCAGTTTCAGCCGTGTCACGGGGTACGTTGTACGGCTGTGAGGGGCCGTGGTACGGCCATGCGACATGGCACCCGCGACAGAGTAGCATGTCTAGTTGTCTTCTCGCTCAAGTAGCAAAGCCGGGCTGTGTCTTGCGGCGGAACACGCGTTGCCCTGTCTGCAATTTTAAGCATTTCTTGTCGCCCATGCAAGGTAGAAACACTCCCTAATTTTACTTTCAGTATAAAATCAGCGGACACTGGCCGACCAAACCATCGCACGTTGAAAAGCACGAGGGGGAAGGGTTACCTGATGACAGACAGCTGTTTGGCCTCCCCCGTGCTGCCGTACATGTCGACGAGGCGGGTGTTGTACTCGCGGATATCGAAACGCTCCAGGGGAGGATCGAACTGGTCGACCCAACCGCTGAGTTCATCACTGCAGGGGCCAGGCCAGGCGCCAGGGGACCACCCCCACCCAGATGGGGACAACCCGCCAATTATTTGAGCCGGCCTGGTGCAGCAGATGCAATGGCCGAGCTCTGGAATTTGGCAGTATCGATGGCTGGCCTAGCTGCGCGACCACCTCTCCTTGCGGGCGGAGAAGGTTGGATGTGCAGTGGGCTGGAACCTGGAAGGGATCTGACAGTCTACTCGGGTGGGCTATCGCGGCAATGGGAACGCCCGGACGGGGGCAAGAGTTCACCACTCGTGAAGAATCCCTAGTATATTACAAAACGTACTACGTGTGTGAGGGGGGGTGGAAAATATTACTTGCGAGTAATGCAGATGTAACAGTGGTGCCCGGCCCAGCTCTCCGAACGCCAGCGCAGCCCTCTTCGCCACCTACAGATCCGGCGGTGAGCCGCTGTACAGCAACACCACGGACGTGTCCGCCTTGGGGAACTGCCCCGCGGGGAGGGTCGCAGCGGCGTCGGACGACGGATCCGTGGCCACGGCACCCGCGGGCGCTCCCGCCGCCGCAGACCCCGCCGCTGCTGCCCCCGCGGCTGGCCCCGCGGCGGCCGCTGACCCAATCGTGACCGAGTCCGGCAGCTCCAGTCTCACGTCCCCGTTGTTGGTTTCCTTGAGCGAGCCCAGGCGGGTGAGGGAGGTGAGGGCCAGCAGGTCGGTCAGCTTGCCGTTGCCGATGGCCACCAGCTGCCCGCCGACGGACTGAAGGTTCTGCGGCCACGTCGGAGGACGGAGGAGGTGTGCTCAGGTGGAAAAGCCGAGGATGGACGAGGGAGGACTAGGGATGGCGGGGAGCTGTGCGACAGGCAGCGCAGCGGAGAGATGGAGGTGCGCCGTGGAGGCGACGGCGAAAGGAAGGTGCGCAGAGACAACCCAAAGAAGCATAGAACGGCAGAACGCCCCTTTCCAAGGGGCAGGTTCGGAGACAGGACCAGCCCGGGCGGCATCTCCGACAGGCCGGCTGGGGAGCCCCAACCCTCAACCGCAAGGGACCCGGCTGTCGTATCCGCCGTACACGTGCAGCCCCACATAGCACGTCAACGGGGCCCCACCTGCAGCCCCTGCACCGAGGACAGCGCCATGTTGCTGAGCAGCGCCAGATCGCCTCCCACACTCCGCAGCCCGTCCAGCCCCGCCAGGGTCCGCAGGCGGCCGTTGTCCGCCAGGTAGAGGTCCCCGGGTAGAGCGGCCAGGCCCTCCAGACCGCGGAGGTCGGACAGCGCATCCAGGTTGTACAGCAGCAGGTTGGTCGCGCTCTGGGGATGGGGCCGCCCGGCGGGAGCAAGTCGGGGCAAGCCGGGGGCCGAGGCAGCAGACGGGTTGTGGAAAGGAACACGACAAGGAAGGAGGCGTGATGGGGACTGGGTTCGCGGCTTTGTCACCTCGTTGGGATGACGTGGGGCACCATACAGCAAGATCGCATGTTAACCCGATGACCCGCGGGGTCCGCTGTAACATCCTTAATAATGACGATGTCCCTTGGTCCCTTTGAGGTCCGCTGTAACGTTCATTCATTCATTCATGATGTCTGCGAGCTGCCCTACCCGCAAGCTGCCGAGTGCCTGCAGGCTGCGAATACCCGCCGTGTCCAGACCCGCGTGGCCGTACACCATCAGCGTGCCGCCAACGGTCGCCAGGGTGGAGATGGCCGGCATTGCTCTTGTAAGGTTGCCGTTGTCGTACAACAGCAAGTTGCCGGGCACTGAATTCACCTGGGGAAGGCGGATGAGGGCGCGGGGGCGCGGGGGCGGGAGGGTGCAGGCGGCTGGGCAGGTGCAACGCGGTCGGAGGGTCCAGGGCTAACCTCCACCGTTGCGTGCAACGGGCCAGCCGTGTGACGCGAAGTCAACCGCATTTGATAGCAGTCGGCGCGGTGAGCACTGAGCAGGCGCCCGTGCGGCAGCGAGCGAAGTGAGGCGCGGCCACCCCAAACACCTGCACACGCTGCCCCGCCGCCAGCCTGTCCCCGGACCCTCATCAGGCTGCCCCTGTCCCCGGCCCGGCCCTCGGCCCCCCTCCAGCGCGCAAGCCCTCACCCCGGCCAGGCTGCACGTGGGCGCATCCACGTCCAGC
This sequence comes from Eudorina sp. 2006-703-Eu-15, assembly GCA_003117195.1. Classification (NCBI taxonomy): domain Eukaryota; kingdom Viridiplantae; phylum Chlorophyta; class Chlorophyceae; order Chlamydomonadales; family Volvocaceae; genus Eudorina; species Eudorina sp. 2006-703-Eu-15. The sequence continues at coordinate 884,163 of BDSI01000039.1, forward strand.
ATCGCCACCTGCCCCTGGGCCAGCGGCAGCAGCCCCTTCTTGTCCAGGGGCAGCTCGTTGTAGACCTCCGTCAAGTCGGGGAGGCCCCCCCAACCGCTGAACAGCACCAGGGTCGTGACGGGGGCGCCTGCGGGACATCCGGGCGCCAGGCAGGATTGGGTAACGGGCGTTCGGCGGGGGCCAGGCTGGTACGGCGCGACTCGTCCTCCCTACGGTGCCCGTCGCCGGAGAGCAGGTGTTACGTCCCCAGGCGCTCGCTGCGTGCTGCTCGCCTACTGATTGTCTCGGAGCATGTCACGATTCCTTCTTCAGTGGACCGCGCTAGGGCCATCGGTGACCGCCGAAGCCTCCTCACCCCACACAGCGAATGGAACACCGCGTGATACGGAGAGGCACGTTATGGTGACTGGTATTGTAAGCGTTTCACGGTGGACCCTGGTCACCATCCGGGCGGCTTATGGTGCAAGGCTGCTGTCACCCGCGGCAACCGCCTGGGAGTGGTAAGGACGGCGTGCTCAGCCACGCGCGGTGGGGTCGGGCGACAGAGGGCCGATTGCGCCGAGGGCACAAGGCGACAGTTCCGCTGCGTCAGGCCACCCGCACCCGGCTGCTTGCCGTGCTGACAAGACGCGCTTACAAGGTGGTAGCTGCGCCTGGCCGGCGATGCCCTCCGCCAGAGCCGTCAGGGCCAGCAGCACAACGGCGGCCGCTGGGCCCCTCAGCCGAAGTCGCATTCTTTGCTCTCCGCCGCCCCAATCAGGTACAGGTCCGGGATGGATGATAGGTTGAGCAGCCCCGACGCGACGGGGGGTTCTCTCGTCGCGCCTGCTGTCCTCTCCTGGCCCCTCCAGGTGTTTTATAGTGATGTTTCAATGAAACACCGCCCGTGAACAGCACAGCCTCGAGTGCCGAACGCGAGTCGTGATAAGCAGCGGGCGGGGTCCCGCGTCCCGTGGGTCGCTCGCGCTCTGCCTGACAGCACCACTGCTTCCACAGCACGAGCAATGTCTAGCATGACATAGACGCTGCGCTCAACAATGAAACCAGGAGAACTGACGCCAGGGTGAAGTTTTTAGGAACGGGGGCTCATCACGCCCCCTCGTTATTGATGGGTCGGGCCGTACCTCGGACCCGGTTTTGAGAGGTCCCATCCATCTGCCATCAGCCCCCCAGCTTCAGGCGTGTGATGCATGTACGAAACCACACTGACCTCCCCAACGGCAAGCAGCGTCGTCATTAGTCACCAGTTGCTGTGGAGTTGCCGTGGCCGCCGCAGCTGTCACACCAACCAGCGTATTGAGCTCATGTGCATCATGTGCACCGCGGCCCACTGCACGTGTCCATGCTCCCCACCCCACACAAGAACAAACCATGCGTTCGCGCGAACGCGCTGCGCGCCCGCCCGGGAGCATGGGCGCCGCGGAGTGGCGGTACGTCACCTTGGGCCGCCCGGCCCTGTCCGCTGCCCGCCTGGGTGGCTCCCCGGAAACACCCGACCGCGCAGCGGTCGCTTCCGTGTCACGCGGCCATCAAAGCCGCGCCAGAAGTTCTTCAATCCAAAATGCTCATCCTTTAGAGTAAGGAATTACTTGCTGGACTGATAATTGGCGTACCTCATCCTCAACGAAGGCTTAGGAGGCCCCTAACCCGCAAACACGGACATTGTCGGCCTGATGAATGACAGTGATGCGCACCCAGTGCGGAACCCATCAGCGCAGTCCTACAACAACCCATCAGCGCAGTCCTACAACAACCCTGCATGAGCAGCACCCGACACACAAACGGTGCGTGCTCGGCGGCCGCTCCGCCCATACACCATGGGTGATTTTATCCTCGTGGCGGCGGACGCCGTCTAGCGCGTCCAGACGTCGTCGCCCAAGAACCCGTTCGGCATAAGTGGCTCCCTACACCTATGATGGGACTGTCCCCTCCACCAGTCGACAGCGTCAGCTCAGCTCCGGGCCCGGATGCACAGCCGGCCCCGACCGCGCACCCGCAGGAGGGGCCTCTCAGCTGAGGTCGAAGCCCGCCCCCGAGTTAATGGCGTACAGCAGCTTCTCCCGCATGGCCTCCAGCGTCCGGTACGGCGGCAGCTTGAGCAGGTTCATGCAGGTGGAGGCGGTGGGCAGCCGCTGCGGGGCCGCGGGGTCCAGCATGGCGCCGCTCATCTGGATGCACAGCTTGGGCTCCAGGAACCTGCGGGCACCGGCCCCCACGGCGACGCCCAGGACCCCTCAGGACAGAGACGCGGAGCTGCCGTACAGAGAGCCGCAGCACACCCGCACCCGCACACACGGTGCATACTGGCACCCGGTGCAGGAGGGGATCCACATTCCACAAGATCGGCCGGCAGGGGCGACAGGCTCAGGAGGAGGCAGGCAAGCGCCCCGTCAACACCACCGCCCTGTGCAGGACAGACGCATCCGCGCCCGTCCCCCTGTTTCTTCAATGCTGCCCCGGTGATGCACCCCCGCCCCCGACAGTACCCACTTGAAGCCCAGCAGCGGCGCCCGGCTGCACGAGGTGACGAACTTGAGGAACCTGCCCTGCTCGTCCGGGGTGAAGGAAGCCAGGGCCTCCCAGAACAGGATCACCACCGGGTGCTCTGAGGGGGTAGGGAGGGAGGGAAGGCGGGGGGCAGCGCGGGTCGCAGCAGGAATCAGGCCGGGTGCTTGAGGCACAGTGGAACATGACGCGGACTGGGTCACGAGGCGTCGCGAGATTGCCAACGGGCATATGGCGCTTTCGGGCTATCAGAGCCTCCCTCCCCAGTCCCCCAAACTCCAGAATATTTGCCTTACCCCCGCCTCAACCCGCCTGTGCAGGCCCGGCCCCCCACTGCGCTCACCCTCGTGGTAGCCTCCCGCGTACACCACATTCGCGGCCATGTCCTCCAGGTCCAGGCTCTGCTCCGCCCCGCTGATCAGCGTCTGCAGCTCCTCGCCGCTGAACATGGACACCCAGGAGCGGGGAATCAGCTCGTAGAAGCCCGAGAGGAAGGCGGACACGGCGGGGCGGGGGGAGATGTTGAGCCTGGGGGACCGGGCAGGAGCGGCCGGTGGGGAGCACGAGCGAGACGGCGCCCCGGGGTGGGGCAGGCAGGTCAGCAAGGAGCATAGGTAAGCAGGAGGGGCAGAAGAACAAGGGGCTGGGAGGTAGGCAGGTTTGGGTCCAAGGCCGCGGACTCGACTGCTTGCCTCGTCCAGGCGGTGCACCTCGCTTGGACGTGAACGATTTGGCAAGCTTGGCGTGAGGTGGGTTGGCACCAGTGACCTCCCGACAGGCACATCATTGTATTCCCAGCACACGGCGGGAGGCGGGCGGCGTTTCTACACACGGCGTCGATACATGGGGACCACAACCCGACGGCCCGGTCGGTGCCGTGGTTCGAGCGGTCTCAGGCCGGCCGTCTCAGGTGCTGGACCAACCCCGCGCAGTCAGCGCAGTCCCTTCCCGCGCAGCCAGCGCAGGTTCTTTCCGCCTGCGAGGTCGTTACACCGTCCCCAAACTGCCGCATCTGCCGCCGCTTCCGGGGCATCCCAATCCCACGCACTTGTAGTGCGCCACCCGGTGGATGTACTCATTCACGTTGTCCGCTGTGACCGGGATGTTGCGGCCCCCGGGCTTGAGCTCCACCTCCACGGAGGGGTCGCCCAGGGCGGCCGCCGCGTCGTCCGCCACCACGAAGGTCAGGCCCAGGTCCATGGCCGCCGCGGCCGCCGCGCCGCCGTGCTGGCTGCCGTCCGGCGTGGCGGGGCCAGCGGAGGACGCCGCCGCAAAGTGCTCCCGCAGGCGCAGCAGGCTGCGGTAGAGCTCCGGGTCCAGGGTGGGCAGGTCGTTCAGGTCGCAGTGGGCGCCGCGGAACTTCTTCAGGAAGAAACCTGTGCAGGCGGGAGCGGGTATAGGAAATTGGTAGACATCATCAAACTGCGCTGCTGCCAGAGCAAAAAGGCGGGGGCGGGTGGCCGGGGGTAGGGCAGGCGGCGGCTCATGAGCAGGGGAAAGGGGGCGCACGGCTCACGGCGTCTGCCGCGGCGCGTCCGTCCACCAAACCTTTCCTCCATGGCCCCGAGCGCGGCGGTTCCGGAAGCGCGAGGGCGCGTTAAAGACATCGGGTCACACACGTTGCAGCGAGTCGGCAGAGGAGTGTGGACGAAGTATCGGGAGTGGATGGTAAGTGAATAGCAGGTTGAATGCAGGCTTGCAGCGTCGTGACAGCGGGGACAGCAGCAGGACCGCCGCGCCGCGCCGTTCTACCCTGTCTCACCCGCAAGCGGCAGCTCCAGCAGTATGTTTTCGTACATGGCCTTGCCCAGCATGCGACCCAGGAAGGCCAGCAGCCGGGCCGCATCCTCCACCACCCGCATGGCCGCCGGGTTGGGGTACAGCTGGTGCCCCGAATTGGAGGCGAACAGGCCGTACTCGGCGGACAGCCCCGCGCGCATCAGCTCCTCCATGAAGTCCTTGAACAGACCGCCGCCGTCCTGCGTGTAGGACGCGGTTCGCGAGGAAGGCGTGCGGTCGGGCGCGATTGCCGGGGATTGCGGCGCCGCCTCAGGATTAGGGCTTCAGGACGATTCAGACAGTGCCGGCGCAACTGCCAGCCTGCCGGGAAGTGACACCAAGCCGCCCAACCAGCTACGTTGAAAAAACGACCATGTGTGGATGCTGGTGACGCCGACGGGCTATGGGATCCATCCCCGGGTTCACCCAACGCGCGCAGGCACAGTGCGTTCTGCATGCGCGAGGGGGCCATATCCTACCCCGCACATGCGCCGGCCCATCCGCAGTTCCGCACCCGTATGGCCCCCTGCCCCTCGGGCCCCCGGCCTCACCACTCCCGCCTCCGGCGCTCCGTGCGCGTCGATGAACGTGATGCGCACCCGGCCCCGCAGCCTGTCCCCCAGCGAGTTGAGGTTGTCAAACCCATCAAACAGCAGCCTGTCGCGGTGGATCCTCACGAAGCGGTTTCCCCCGGCGTCCAGTCCTCCCAGGTCCATAAACCGGCTGTCCTCCTGGGCCCGGTACTCCTGAGGAAGGACCAACATAGCACACAGACTCAGAGAGAGGGGAAAAATAAAAATGGACCCAAAGGCAACCGTCGTCACGGGCGCGTCGCCAGAGGCCTCCGCGGCCATGCGAACGCCGCGTGAGATGCCAGGGACTGGAGTCCCCCGGGTGCAATGCGAGGTCTCCATCCCAGCCGCAACGACCCCCGGGTCCCTGCCCCGTGCCGCGCACATTACGCCCTCTGCCCTGGCTCCGGGGCCCCACCTGCCGCTCCTTGCCGACCATCTGCTGGAAGAGTCGCGCCCGGTCCGCGAAGGGTACCAGGTATGGCGCGTGGCGGAGGACCTGCGGCATCGCATAGTGACAGGTGTGTGGGTCAGGGGCCCGGCCATCGGCGCGCCGGCGAGTTTCAAGTAGGGTACTAGAAAATACAGCTTAGGGGCAACATGAAAGTTCGAGGCAACAAGGAGAACCCGAACACACGGCCTCCCGGCACACGTGCGCTCCCTTGGCCCCCGCCTCACCTGCCACACCCGGGTGCTGCCATCCTCCTTCCCCGCGTGGCTCCGACTGGAGTTGGCCTCCGTGAAGAACCTGGTGGCGCAGTGCGGTACAGAGCGGCCGGAGCGCAGCGCGGCGGGCTATTGGAGCGGAACAGCAGGGTGCGGAGGGCGCATGCGCGGCCTAACCCAGCAGGCGGCCCCGGTTGTGAACAGCTATGCCGCCCCTCCCTGGAGCCGGGTTCACCCGCAACAGTCTCGATCCAACGACTTGGTACCTCCATCAGAGCACACCACCTGAGCCTTGTGGGGACAAGGGACGTATAGGGGCCCCGCAAGCAGCCTTGTGACGAACTGGCAATGCACAGCCCGTCGGTCTCCTTGAGGTCGGCATTCTGGAGGCGCGTCGAGGACCGCTCGGCACTCACCAGTCGGGTGCGAGCGCCGTGGCGTGGAAGGTCTCAGTGGGGCAGAACGCCCGCCGGCAATTCCGCTCGTACAAGATGCCGTAGAGCAGACCGCCTGTCCGCGCCAGCACAGCGTAGAGCGCGTCGCCGGCGGGTGAGCGGTCCGTCTCCCCATCCGACCACAGCACCTGCCACAGCGCGTCCCGCAGCATGGCCAAGAAGCCTGCGGGCGTTGTTTTGGGCCCAGCGGCGGCAGGCAGACCAAAAAGCCGAGCAGTTGATCAGAGCTTGCGGCCAGCAATCTGGTTTCATTGCTTGCCCGCTGCCGAGGGGAGCCAGGCACCCTCGGCGGCTTGCCACAGGGCCTGGCCCAGACTACTAATTACCCAGCCCTCCGCGGACGTCCGCTCAATTAAAGCCGAACACACCCAAAGACGGGATCCCCCAGCGCATCCCCCCGAGGTAGCCTGCCACCCGGTGAGCACGGACGGACGCACCCGCCTCCGGCGCCGCCGGGTCATAGAGCTGCAATAGCGGCAGCGGCCGCTGCGCTCCCCCGTAGAACTCCTCCAATGTCGATGTGGCGAGGTGCGCAGAGAACGCGCTGCACGTCACCGCCAGCGGCAGCAGCCACCCCGGATCCTCCGGCAGCCGCGGCCGCCACGCGGCCGCACCCGTGCTCCCCGTCGCACCACCCTCGCCGCCAGCGCTGCCACCCATGCTAGCACTGCCGCTCAGCACGCCCCAGCTGCCAGCCCCGTCCAGCGCCGCGCAGCCGCTGGCCGTCCTTGAGCCTCCCGCTCCCGCGGGCGCACCGGCACACAGCAGGCCCGGCACCTCGACCTCCATGGGCGCTGGACCGTTGCAGGTGTAGCTGGAGGAGGCGTTGCAGGTGCCGCGGGTGCTGCCGCCGGGGTTCCCGCCGGCGCGGCCCAGACCTGCCAGCTCGGGCAGCCAGGCCACACCGCACAGGTCCGCCTGACGGGCGGGCCGCAGGAAAGACCACCACATCCGCTCCACCAGGTCGCACGACACGGCAGCGCTCAGCAGCACCCGTTGGCGCTGACCCGGCAGCTGCGCCAGCTGCCACAGGAACTCGCACACCGCGTGCGCGGATTCGGCGGCTTCAAGCAGCGCAGCGCTGGATGGCAGCGAGGGTGACGGACCGGGGATGTGGATGGATTGCAAACCTGGCGAGGAGAAACGGTGCGGCGCGGCCGCGGCGGCCGCGCCGCCGGTTGACGCCAACGTGGGACCTGGGTACAGCGCTGGCGGTGAGCTGCTCCGGATAAAGCTGCCGGCCTGGGTCGGCGGTGACATACTCATGGCCGCGGAAAATCCCAGAGTAGCGGCAGGGATGGGGATGCCGCTCGAGGCTGCACTCTGCAGCGACGAGGGAGCCGACTGCGGCAGCAGTATCAGCACCAGTTGCTTAACTAGCTGTCTTCCGGCTGACCCAGTGAGGCCATGGACTGCGTCTACTAGACCCGGCGGCAGGTACGCCGCGCTGCCCGGCGGTAACGACAGCCGCGCCACACCCAACGAGCCGCAGGCTGCCTCGTCCACCTCGTCCTCGCTGTCGTCAGCGCCACCGGTGGGGTCAGGGAAGAAGGGCTCCAACGGCAGCAATGACACAATGGCGTGCATCAACCGCGCAACGGCCAGCGCCAGTGCCCGCTGCGTCCCAGGCGCCGCGGGCGTCTTATCCGCCTCCAGCAGCCGTGGCCCCACAGCGAGGATGTTGGCCAACAGCACCGCCACCGCGGCGCCGCTGCCGCCCGGCAGCGCATCCGCCGGCGGCAGCAATGCACCGAGGCGCTGCGGCCCCGCCGCCGCCAGCCACGTCAGCGACACGCGGCACAGCCGCGCGGCGACGGGTTGCAGCGAGGCGCAGCGGCGCCACAGGTCCGGAACGAAGAGCAGCATGTGCGGGGAGTCGTCTGACGTGATGGGGGTAAAGGACTTGAGGGCCAGCAGCCGCACCGCTAGCTGAGTGGTGAGCGTCTCCACGTACGGCTTCGCAGCGACGGCGTGAACTTGCGGCGCTGGCAGTGGTACTGTCGCTCCGACCATGCGGCTCCCACGAGAGGCCGCCAGCGCGTGCTGCTGCTGCTGTTGTTGTTGGTGGCGGTGCTGCGGCAGCAGCGTGGCGATGAGGATGAGGAAGAGGTGGCCGCACATGGCGTTGGCTGCTAGGTGACCCAGTACCGCCGCCGCCAGGCTGTTCGCCTGCGGCTTACCAAGCACTGCAGCATAGGCGTCCGGGCAGACCAACAGCAGCACGCACTCCAGCAGGGCGCCGGCCACGCCGCCCACGGCAGGGTCTAGAGGGTTGCTGGGTCGCGCCGCCGCCAGCGCAGGCGCTAACTCGTGCCTGGTGCACAGCACGCGGATCAAGAACGGGACGGCGGACGGCCACACACAAGATCTATGTAGGGCTGCTGTGCTTCGACTCGAGTCAAAGAAAGAGAACCAAGAGTGCCGCAGGTAGGCAAGGTCGAAAAGGGAAGGCGGTTGGGTGGACAAGGGGACAGCAAGCCGAGCCTTGCGGGGGTTGCCTGCTCACCTGCGCTGTGACAGTGTCAGCAGGCATCGCAGCGCCAGGGCCTTCAGCTGGAACAGAAGCGGCGCCCGTGTCTCCGCCGCGTTGTAGGATGCCACGAACGCTGCGAAGGCGTCTGCGACGCCGGGTGCGTGGCGGGGCGCAGATGGGTTGCAGGGCCAGCAAGTGACGCGCTTTGGCGGGAAGACTGCACCGTGTTGAGCGGCAGGCCCGCTGATATTACCCGCGCGCGCCCGAAAACCAGAGCGTGTATGTCTGTGCGACTAACGCAAACTCCTTCCTATCCGCGACTCTTTGCAGGCCCAGATGCATTCCCACCTGTCTTGGACGCGGCCGCTACCACGCGGGAAATACTTGCGAGCCGTTGCCAGTCTGCCTCCGGTGTGTAGAAACACAAGAGGCGACCCAAGGCCCCACCCGCACTACCCGTCAGACAATCTCTGCATGGAACATTACGGTCATGGTCAGCGAAGAAGGTCACGGTCGTGCCCCAGAACTGTACTTCGCCGCACTAGGGTTCTGAGACTTACGCAGGCTGCAGTTTCTCGCCATCCGTGCCATATCGATCGATCCATGCATTCCTTGCCGCCCTCCTGGTTGCGCAGCGAGAAGACCAGCCACGCCAAGCAGCCTGACCAAACGGAAATTGACATATCGTGACAGGAGTAATGACGGATAACCAAATTCACGTCAAACTAGCAACATTCGAATGAAAAGACCCTCGTTTACGTGAAATCGTTCAACCACGTTAACAGATGAATCTGGACGCAAGTGTCGAGGGATATGTACAAAGCACCAGTGCAGCCCACCTGAATGATCACAGCTGACTTCTGCTCAAGTTTCTGGCGTTTCCTACGTTCACGCTCTTCCCTCGCCTTCGCCAACTCCTCCTCCCTGGTCAGCTCTCCTTTACTCTTGCCACCTCGACCTCCATGAGCCTTACCACGAAAATCATTCCGGCTAGGAGGGAAGAACATTCTCGTGAGGTTTTACCATCACGTGTAGGAAGGTCTTTCCGGTGCAACACTCAAGTCAAGGAAGGTTATATGAATACACGTACTACGCCCAATCAGTTAGCAAAGGATAACGCAATGCGTTTATCATAATGGGCTGGCAGTCACAATACGCAGTCCGGGACCGGTTTGTGCCGTATACAGTAAAATTCGGTTGAATATGCAGTCCACGAACACAAATGTTTTGGTGGAAATAATTAATTAGCATCTATGTATCTCGTCTACCTTGTTGGGGCCGTAAATTAAAGATATCTTCAGGGCTTCCAATAGGGCACCTCCATGAATTGTTGACTGATCAATCTACAGCGTCAATGTAGATATAGCAGTACATGTACGTCGCGCTTCAGTTCCTGCATGCACTAGGGACATGTGAAGGACGAGCCATCTCCTACCTGGACAGGGAAGGCACGAAACGCTCGAAACATGTATAGCGACGATGAGGATGCTGAAATCGCTGTGGAAATTCGCTGCCTGTAAGTCTGGCATGCACTTGGACCCACCCCGACCTGCACACAACATTTGTCTCATCGCTCCCCAACGCCCGAGCCCCGCTTTGCCCGCCCCAACCTTCCCGCACGCCATTTAGATGGAGCTCACACGTCCCGGCCACCAGCATGGGTCAGAAGGAGCCCATCAAACCCGCGCTCTCGTCCACGCGGAACAAGGACCCCTCCGTCGTCGCAACGCACTACGACCCGCACCGTCGGCGCTTGTATTACGGCTTGGACGACGGCGCCGTGTGCTTCTGGAACATGACGGAGTCTACCCCCAACAGCAGCGCCAGCCGCTTTGTGGGCGCGCACAAGGGCCCCGTGTCGGCCATCGTGACTCCCCGCCCCTCGGACGGCGACCTGGGCAAGGGCGGCCTCATCGTCACAGGCTCCGTGGACTCCAGCATCAAGATCTGGGACTACCAGGGCAAAGTCATGCTGGACCCCACGGTGTGTGTGCAGACGCTGTACGGTCACAGCGGCACAGTGACCAGCCTGGTGATCCTGGGGGACTACATCATCAGTAGCAGCACCGACGGATGCATCAAGATGTGGCGCCAGGAGGAGGGCCGGCGGCAGCTGGTGTACCCCTGGTTCGAGCTGCAGGTCCGTGAAGAGCGTCGGGGAATGGGATGGCGGATGGGGTGATGGGTATTGTGAGGGGGGAGCCTTTGGGAGGCTGGGGAATACGGGTGGGGCAAAACATGCTGCCACCTGGTTTGGGAACCGTACCGAGTGTCGAAGTGGTGACTCGAAGTTCTGAAGGTGACAACACGATTGATCCCCACGGTACCGTTTGATGCCGCCGTACCTTCCCACGCTCAGGCGACGGTGAGCGGCATGGAGGGCTGGGTGCGGTGTATGTCGTACGACAGCAGCGGTGACGTGGGCGACTTGGGCGCCCTCTACGCCGCGGACGAGTCGGGCGGCATCACCAGGATAGTGCCCGAGGCGCTGTGGGACGACAGCATCCAGCGGTAGGTGCCAGCGGGTGAGCGAGCCACCGGCGCGGGATGGCGCCCGTGCACCCGTACAACCTGCTTGTTTGTAAGCGTCAACGTACACATCTGGGGATGGATGAAGTCGTCTTCATTACCTCCGCTGGCGCCCGGCCGCGAACCCCGGGGGCCCCCTGGGGCCTACCTCCCGTGCAGGCTGTCCACCCGCATGGTGTTCCGAGTGGACAGACGCGTGGAGCACTTGCACGACCGGACCATCTCCAACATCCGCTACGTGGCAAAGTGAGGCCCGCAACCAGCGGGGGTGGTGGCACGTCGTGCAGCGTTGCACTTGAAATGATCTTAATGCGGTGATACGGTATTGCGGGGTGCGCGTACTGTTAGCAGCGGCTCTGCCATTTGCACGTGTGCGTGTGGAGATTGTGGGTGGCGCTTGCTGGGCTGCTTTGAAACGCCCCGAAATGTGGACGCAGGTGGGACCTGGTGCTGACGGTTGCGTACGATCAATGCATCCGAGCGTACGACATCAAATCGGAGTCGGTGAAGTATTGCTGGGCCAACGAGCGGCAGTGCCAATTCACCACTCTGGAGGTCAACCTGGAGTTCGACGAGGTGCGGGCCGGGCCTGCCGGTGCAGGGCACGAGGGGGGAACATGGCGCGCAACCTGGAGCCCCCGTACAGCCCTCTTGATGGCCTGATCGTCCGGGGCTCTTCCCCTGGCTCTTCCCCTGGCTCGGACTTCCGCAGCACGATAGCGCGCAGATGGTGCAACCTGTGCTTCTCAGAGCATCGAGCGAAGCGTGGACTGCCTGATCGGTTTCTTCCGACGCTGCTCCAAACCACGCATGCCGCGGCAAACCCTGTCTGGACGGTTCCCAGGTCCTGGCGGGCGACACGACGGGCGTGCTCTCCATCTTCTCCATCAAGACGGGCCGACTCATGGTCACCAAGCTCATGGGGCCGTCGGCTGGGGCGGGCGGCAGTAGGCGGGCGGCGGGTGGCGGCGGCAGCACCTCCATCCAGTCGGTTGTGGCGGTGCTGGGCAGGCAGCTGTACGCGATCACCACAGCGCGCGAGCTGGGACTGTGGATCATAGAGCACGAGCTGGACTACAACGTGGCTCGCGGCGGGCATGAGAAGTCCGTCATCAGCTTGTATACCTGCTCGGGCGGTGTGGTGAGTGCGCATGGTCGTGGTCCGGGGCCCGAGGCAGGAGTTGCCTCTGTTTATGACCGTCAGCAAAGGCCTTGGCACACTTGGTACAGGCGCCGGGGGGTTAAATTGAAAAAAGAAATAAACCCGAAGAACGAACCCGGGCACACCCAGGCGCCGGGGGGCAGCGGCGGCAACCAAAGCGTGGCTTTCAGAAGCATGGAGTCAGGGGTACCGCCATGGGTCCCTGAATAGCCCCAAAGCTCTGCCACTGCCCGCTGTCGTCTGTAGCCAGCCCGTCCTCCTCCGCGCCCTCCATGCCACCAGGCCGGTCCGGGCGCCGACCTGGACTACCGCGTTTTCAGCGCCAGCCTGGACAACACCGTCCGGCTGTGGGACCCATACGACATGGCCTGCATCCGCGTGATGGAGGAGATGAACTCGGAGATCAGCGCCATGACGTTCTTCGAGGGCTGGAACCTTCTGGTGACAGGTGAGACGAGCCCGTGAGGCAGCTCGGGTGGGATTAGGGTTTAGGGTTTCTACCACTACCACAGCCAGTACCTGGTACAGCCGGTACCTGCGGGGTTAAGGTCGTGGGGTCGCGGACTACTGCTTGCCATGTTCAGTGGATGCTCACAAGGATGTGCATCGCAGTCAGCTCGCCGTCACCGATAAGGGTGCGTCGTCCAGCCGGATGTCCGTCTTCAGGGGCGAGAGAGATGTCTTGGACGCAAGGTGTTGGTCGCCAATCCACTTTCGTGTCTGCGGTGGTTTACTGGTTCACGGCGGACGTCGTATGTTGCTGCAGGTCACGACAGCGGTGACATCCGGCTGTGGAACCTGGACACGGGCCACTCCACAACCCTCAAGCGCGTGCACACCAACGCCGTGACCGCGCTTGTGCTGGCGCTTGTACACCGGAACGAGGAGCTGCTTATATCCGCCTCGTATGATGGCTGGGTAGTGCTTTGGGACATCCGCAGCCTGCGTGGGGAGCCGCCGCACATGGTGGCGAAGTTCAGGGCGCACGGACCTGAGGCGCCCAGCGGCAGCCGTGTCCCAGGCAGCGGCACCGGCGAGGGCGGCAGCCACACCCCGCCACGGGGCTCATTGACGGGAGGCGCCAGCGGCTCGTCGGCATCGGGGTCGGAGCTTCTCCGGTTGGTGTTGGAGTCCCCCGAGCCCGAGATTCTGGCGCTCAAATACGACCCGCTGAAGAAGGCGATCGTCACGGCGGGGACGGAGAAGATTATCAAGGTGCGCCTCCGTCTGTCACTGCCCCGTTCCTCCCGGACTCATGAGGGATTCGTAGGCGTAGGGTTTTCCCGTGCTCCGCGTCTGTTCCATAGTGCCTTGTGAGGGGCCGCGACATGGGCACATGGCCCACGCGGTCGCGTTGAACCGAGCAACGTTCCGAGCGAGGAAGGGAAATTTACAGCGCTGCTGCTCGCATACTACTCATCGTTGACCTGCAAGTTGGTGTAATCTGGGTGGCGGTTTTGAAGGTTGTCTTTCTACACCTGCAGGTGTGGGCTGCCACCGGTTACGACTACCTGGGCTGCCATCGCGGCCACAAGAATGCCGTGACCTGCCTGGCTCTGGACGCCAACTTCCTGTTCTCGGGCTCCGACGACTGCACGATCTGCCTATGGGACACGGTCCCGGCAGTAGGGAACAAGTCGCATTTCCCAGGTGGGTGAGCATGGGTGCATTCCTTAATACCGGTGCAGACGTGTGTCGAGTCTCTTGCAAGCCAGACGTCTTCTAATCTCTGGGTTGCGTTGCCAAATGGTCGATAGCGCGGAGGTAGTGACAGTGAACTCACGCATGCCTTGCCCTGCACCTCCACGTTTCTCGGTACTGCAACCTCTGTTGGTGCGGTGTGCAGGCTCGCGACTACCGGGTGGCCACGGAGCTCAGGCAGGCGGGGCGGGCCAGCCCGTGGCCGCGGTGATCGCGTTGAAGGCACCCTTCAGCACGCGGCCGCTCAAGGAGCTCAAGGCCCACAAGCGGAGCGTCACGGGGCTGGATGTGCTGCCTGCCAGCGGAAACCTAGTCAGCTGCTCGCTGGACGGGCAGCTGTTGGTGTGGGACTACGTGGCAGGGCAGGTGCTGCACAGGTGCGAGCGCATTGGTCAAAGAGGATGAATTCCAAGTCAACCTGTCCAAAGCCGGTTCCTGGCACGGACTCCACACATCCGAAGTCAGCACGCATCCGGCTGACCGCCGATATGCCATATACTGAATTCGTTGAAGAGCAAGCTACCAGTGACGGTCAACTTCCTCACCCTTGACCGCCATACGGTAACGTATTTGCCGGTTTCTGCAGGTTCGCCCACGACACCGAGGAGTTCCGCTGCCTCGCCCTGCGGTACGATCGACCGGAGGTGCTCGTGGGCACCGTACAAGCAAACGTGCTGCGGTACACCATACATGAGCAGGCTGTGGCGGCACCAGGACTAGCCCGGGGGCCAAGCAAGGTGCACGGGCGGCCCATGGCTGATGACGCAGCGCTGGGTCTGCACGGCGCTTTGGACGGACTTGCTATCGCAAACGACAATGGTGCAGGGTAGCTTGGGGTTGACGTGGTGTTGGATGGAAAGTGGTGTGCTCTGTGGATTCACGGCTCGGAATGACCATGACGCCACGGTCGGAAAGCCTCGGACGCGACACCTCATCACAGCGCACGCACGACGGTTTGGTTGAGTTCGCCACACTTGCCGTCCTAATCGATTGTTACCACCTCCAAACGACATGATATGCATACCTGGTGATGCCAAAACCCCATAAGATCGCCTTGATCACCGGTCACAGTAAAGCCGCGGTGGCCACACCTTCCCGAAGGACTCCTTGGCGGAGCCCCAAAACGAGAAGACCTCACCGCCCCAACTCGAATCCACCATCGACCATATTCCACATCTCTCGGGATGGCTGTTGGCATCCCAGACGGTCAAGACTGCAACAGTGTTCAGTACAGCACCCTACGCCTGTGCGGTCGTGGTCGTGCTTGTGCTCGTTGACTTTGCCATTCGCAAAAAGCTCTGCAGCGCGTGCAGACGCGAGTCGATATCTGCGATTTCCGCGCTCGCGTCCTCAAAGACCTGAGATTTCGACGACTGGCTGACATGGTCCCCTTGGGCACTGCTGGCATCGTCTGCGTGAGGGCAAAGCACAGCACGGCGGTGTCAGGGTACCATGTAAGCTTGTGGCCCGCAGTCCCGAAACCGCGCGCTCAGGAAGAAGAGCAGAACACGGTTGCACAATGTCCATCTCGAACAGCGCATCCATGGCCCATTGCCGAGAACAGCACGCTTACCATTCGCGGGCCCACCGCTTCGCCCGGACACGAAGCTGCTCAGCTTCTGTTTGACCTCCATCAGCGCGCGGCCTGGCGACATGGAGCGTGGCGAGCTCCCCGAGAACCGGTTGCCACCGCCAGCAGTGGCCCCGGCGGCCGGGAACTTTGACCAGGCTCCATTGTCAGTGCTCCCGCCTGGCTCGCCCCAAGCCGTCATGCGCCCGCCCGGGGACGCCCCGCGTGACCGCGGCGCACCGTAGGTGTCGCCGCCCCGGGCGTTCGACCTGTCGGCAGCGCCGCGTCCTGCGCTGTTGCGGCCCGGAGGGGCCCCACCCCCGCCTCTAAAGCGCTCGCTGCTGTTGGGTCTCCTGGAACCTGGCGAGGCAGCGCGGATCGCCGGCAGCCTTTCGGCGCTCTCCGGTCGACTTCCTGCAGGGTCAACGGCAGCCATCCAGGCAGTCGTAGATCATAGGCGTCCTGCTAGGAAAGCTTGTTCGATTCATTTTTACGGCACGAACGCTGAGAACGCAGAGGTTATTGCAGCCCAACAGTGCAGTTTCAGGGATTCAGAATCACACGCCTGTCTCAAGTCCATACCTGCAACTGATGGCGCGCGCGAAGACTGTCCCGACCGCGGCGGCGTGGGCGCATTGCTGCGGCGCCCACCGTACGCGGCCTCCCGCTCTTTCCGCTGCCGCACATACTCGGTAGGGTCAAACCTGCAGAAATGGCCGTTGGCGCAGTGTTACCGATCCCCCACAGTATGTGCAACGTGAGCTGGGCATCTCACCTCGGTCGCGTCACAACGGGCGCCGAGTTTGGCCGAGAGCGTTCTGTACTGGATGTCTGTCGGCCACGGCTGTGACTTCGGCTGTCCGCGCCACGCGTTGGCGCAGCGTAATTTGGGCTTGTCCTGGGATCAACACAAGGCATGCATTGTGACGTCAGCACAGCAGTGGCCGCTTGGGACTGTCCTGCCGGCTTCCGGTGCTTTCATTCTCACGACCATTCCCCATAGTATCGTGTGCCACACGGCACTGCCCTGACGTACCCGCGGCCTGCAGAGCTGGTCCGGCTTCCCGGTCGCGCGCCACCCACCGACTCTCCAGCTGCGCGCGTGTAGACTGATCTGTTACACGGGGAGACAGGGCGGCCCGTGCAAACAAGTCGCCAAAGCCGCATGGGTTTTACATGGGTTGCAGCGCATACCGCCTGCCTTCCGTGTCGTGTCACCAGGAAACGCCTACAGAAACTTGAGATCCATCAGACCGATGCGAGGTCATCATCAAGCGACGTGGCAGCTGTTGTATTTCCCTCCTCACCTCACACGCTCAACTGAAGCTGTGCGGCGGTCCCGCCCCTCCAGGTCCTCCGTTAGCTGCCGAACTCGCATCTTCAACTCCCGGATCACCTCCTTGCACCGTGCAAGCTCCTCGACGAGCTGTGGTTGGGGACCCAAAGTTGACAACAAGCAGTCAGTCATTCCGTCCGTGCAGCATTGCTGTCGTTCCTCGAACACCCACAAGACCGCCAAAAAACAGCGCCGTGCCATTGCACCCACCTCCTGCTGTTCCTTGGCTCGCCTCCGTAGCTCGCGTCGATGTACCCCGCGCTCCCGTTCCAGTTCGGCCTCGGATGCCTCCAATCGGGCCTGCAGCAAGTCCCGGTCTTTGCGCACCTGCGTTGCAAGATGTTCCCCCTGGTTTGCATAAGCTGTCTCAATGATGCAAGCCTAAGTGCAACAGGGGCTGCTGATATCGCCTCTCCTCATCGTGTCCCGTGGGTACGCAGCTGCTCTCGTGCATACGAAGCCCTCCGAAACCCACCGATTTGAGCTCCCGGGAAATTTCCCGCGCCTCAGTCGGCTGGTCCATAACAGCAGCGCCCGACGCTCCTGCGCGCTCCATCTGCTTCAGCTGATGCTTCAACGCTGTGTTTTCCTCCCGGAGCCTCCGCAGCTCGGCGGATGCCTCCCCGCCACGCCGGCTCCCGGCCTCCGCCTGCAGCGCCTCTACCTCAGACCGCAGCTGGCTAATGATTCGCTTGAGGTGTTGAGGGTCGGGATTCTCCTCGTACAGAAGTGGCAGGGGATAATGCACCCGGTCGAACTCCGCGGCGTACGTCATAATCAGGTACCGTTTGTTGTTCGGTGGATAGGTACGCTGCGGGGGCGCCTGGCTACCAGCTTTCCGACTTTTTAGGACCTCCAGGTCTTGATACGTCAGCAGGTCCACGAACACGCTGTCCGAGGCCTGCTTCAGAGCCGAGAGGAGCATCTTTACAAATACCGGGAACTTTTTGAAGTTGCCAGTCTTCGCCGTAATATCTTCGATATCTGTTCACCAAGGGTGCATTAAGTCTCATACGTCAAGCTGTTCGACACAGGGGTAGCGTGTTGCAACTGAATTCTGCCTCCCCGCAGCAGCTTACAGCGAGATGTGAAGTCCCCGCGCCATCGCGAGCAGTCTGATTTCTGTTCCACCTCCAGGCATAATGTTTCACCCTCGATGGTTGACACCGTGAGCAGATAGGCAACTCCATGGAACGTCACCTCCACCTGCGCCGCTTAAAACCCATGCGTCACTAATAAGTAGGACGAGGTAATGTGCGCCAGATGCTTTGGTTGTGGTCATGTCATTAATCTCACCGTTTCGCATATATCCATATTTCTTCAATCTTCTACCTGCAAGCCTGCATGTTATGCGCCTACTAAACCTAAAATATTCTCATACTGAATTTATATTGCACGTGTACAAGCACGCTTGGCCTAAGATAAAGCTATCTAAATTGACCGAGTCAAAAGCCGTGAAAACGTCCGCTATTGTGAAGGAAAGCAGCTTATCGTTTGCTCAATATGCCAGTTAAGCAGACGGACTGACAAAGTATTTGCTTGCGCACCGAGTCCATCCATCAGCCCTCAACCGTCTACGGTAGTACTGCAACCACCTCGGAGTAGCTCAGCTATTCGGAAGCCTTGGCCTGAAGTCACACGTCCAAGGAATCTGTGCGTATCATTATCATCACGAGCAAATGTTAGCCGCAGAGGTTGCCCGCAAGGGCGCATTCCGTCCTTTCCATCATGTTGCAAAGTCTCTGCCCACAGTCCCAGCTGTACGAAGGCGTGTAGTTGTAATGGCCGAAGCCAAGATCAAGGTATTAGGGTACTTCAACACTCGAAACTGTGTCTACTGCGGAGGCAGCTACGCGTTTCTGATTGTGTTGTGTCGAACGCAGGTAGCTGTGACGGGAGCCGCTGGACGAACTGGCTCGCTTGTTGTCAAGAAGCTGTTGGAGCGCACAGGAGACTTCGAGACGCGCGCTGTAGTCCGAAACGCGTCGGTGCGTTCTGGCGTGTTCGGAAACGCGTGGTTGAGGCGTGATGAAGGAAGCACCCACCTCACTGAGTCCATGAAAGGCATCATTCTGTGGATTAAACGCACGCCGACGATGTCTCAGCCACACCGTCCAGCCTGCGGGCACGGCCGCACGACCTGGTCGCCCATCCCGCGAACTGCCGGCCGAATGTCAGTCTGTACCTAAGTCGGTGTGGTCCTGTGTGGTACGCCCTGGACATGTGGTGGCCCATTGCAGTCCAAGGCAAAGCTCGTCCAGTTGGGCATGCCAGAGTCGTCCATTTTTGAAGCTGATCTTTCACGTGGTGATCAAGGGGCATTCGGAACGGCGTTCGCTGGCTGCGACGCTGTCGTAATTGCGACGTCCGGAGTACCGGTGCTGAAGCCGCTCAGCCTGATCCCCGTCTTTTGGGCGAAGCTCACCGGCGCTCAAGGTGTCATGCCGCAGTTCGGCTGGAAGGAGGGCCAGAGGCCGGAGCAGGTCCGTTCTGTTTTGCGCCTGTCACGCCTGCAGTACTCATTTATAGGCACCTTTTCCTTATGACCTCCGAATCATGAAGTCATGGACCCGCGGGCCTGTCGTAGCGACCAAGTGTTGGTACGGCCGCGCACGGGCCTGAATGAAGGCAAAGGGCAGGGCACATTCTACGAGTGAACGTTGCGGCCCAGTCTATGGATCTCAGGTTCATGATGTCCTGGGTAGTGGGGTGGGTGACCTGGGTGCATTCCTTTCCGGATCTCTGCATTCCGCCAGGTCGACTGGCTGGGCCAGAAGGCGCAAATCGATGCTGCGAAGGTGGCAGGCGTCAAGAAGGTGGTGTTGGTCAGCAGCATGGGCGGGACGCAGCCGGACAACAACCTGAATAAGCTTGGCGATGGTGAGTGGGGTTTGCGCAGATCCAAGTGGTAGCCTGGCTTCTAAGCAGGGACCAGTAAACCGGTTTGGTGTAGTCCCTGGTGTAGTCCCTGGTGTAGTCCCTGTCGCCATTTTTCCCATGTTGCGTTCCTGGTACCTAATGCGATGTGTGCAACTTTTGGCAACATGCTCAACGGCCCAACTGCTAGCAACTGCACCCGCGGATGCGCTTCCACAGGAAACATCCTGCAGTGGAAGCGCAAGGCCGAGCAGTACCTGATTGCCTCGGGCCTGACGTACACTATCATCCACCCGGGAGGTCAGTAACGAGAGCTCGGATAACCGTGGGTGGGCCTCTTGACATGCATTTTCCACGGCCGGCAGCCTGGCCCAGTAGCGCACGGCTGACACCAGCTGCCGAATTCGGTGTGATCTACCGTATCGGGCTGACGGCCCTCGAGTCTCATAATGCAGTTTGCATTATGAACCGTAATATGGGTAACGTTAAGGAATCGCTGGCCGTGCATTGACCTTGCCCTTCCCGTTCGGACTGGGAACAGGCCTAATCGACCAACCAGACGGCGAGCGGCAGCTGGTGTTGGGTGTGGACGACACCCTGCTCAAGGAGACCGTGCGCAGCATACCGCGTGGCGATGTTGCGGAGCTGAGCGTGCAGTGCCTGAAGCTGAAGGCCGCGGAGAACAGGTGGGGTGTCGTTACCCGCAGCGTAATGCTGGTTCGTTTCGGGGGGGCCAAGAGTTCGATGTTGCTGTATGTGTGGTTCCACAGGTCGATCGACGTCATCTCCCGTCCTACCGGAGAGGGTGAACCCACAAAGGACTTCGAGGCGCTCCTCACGAAAATGGGGGCCAACTGTGACTACTCCATCAACAGCCAGTATCCCTGAGCAGTATCCCGCTGGTTCATCGTCTCGCAAGGTCTGGAATGTTGAGAAATCGTGCGGAGCCCCCTTCAGCACGATTTGCTAGCCAAGGAGAAATGTCTCTTGCGGAGGGAAGATGCGGGAGTACATGCGTCTGTGCAGAGGGCACCAATTTTGTTTCGGGAAGGTTAATTATTGCCGTCGCGGAAGTACCTATTCAGCCGGCGCATGAGTAGAGCGTGTACGATTTTCCCGTTTGCGCACAGCGCACATATACCGCGTAAGGACATGCGTGGGCATGACACCTCGAGTACCGTTGTGTAGTAGCTTACAGCTGCAACCATTCTTTCGATCGTGAAAATTTTGCGTTGGCCTTCAACAACATGTTATCTGGTGCGAACGGAAGAGCGCCGCATGTCGCTATTTTGTCACTACTTTTCATAGTTTCATGCGAGGGATTTCGGTCACGATGTACGGTAGATGTGGTTCCGGGTGTGTCGTAGTGCCCAAATGGTCACCGTATTTGCCGTACTCTGGGAAGCGTTATGGCACTGCGCCGCTTATGCCGCAATCGTGCTGAGACCTGCTTGGATGTGATGCTGCGACCATGTGAAGACAGCTTCAGTGTTACAGGAACGGCGACAGACATCGGGGTCATCATTACAACGATCCAGATTCCGTTGAGCGGAAGGAGTCGATTAATCATGTGAATTGCGCAACACTTAAGATCTCGAATGCATGGCATTCCAATCTGATTGGTTACGTGCTCTGCAACAAGTGACACGTACACTGTCATACCTCGACCGCTCACAGCCCTCGATTTCGTCTAGGTAAACCACGATTGGACGCTGCCAGCCGGTGAAAGCCCAGACCACTACTTCAAGAGATGACATCCCCAGTTTTGCCTGCCCCTGGATGTTCGTCTGTTGTCAGACCCGGGCAGCAGCACATGGCGAACACCCGCAATGGTGTCGCTGGCCGATACAGCAGGACGTGCTGAACAGTCACGTTGATTGGCCCTCGTAAATCCGTTCCGCCATTACTGTCGCCCTGATTCGCTCGCTGTTGGCTGCGTTCCCTAGGCCGTACAACCTTCAGGCGTCAACTCTCCACAGACGTCACACGTAGAGGGCCGTTCCCAAGTGCGATGCGCCCGGTCCCAAACCACCCTTCGTCCCGACACATCCCGACACACCCGCTACCATCCACGGTACAGAAACCCCTTAGCGCTCAGGCATGTCATCAGACTCAATCCATCGCATCCTCTCCTCTCGTGCCTTCTGCTTTTGAATCATATAGACGTCTGGCTGCTTCGTGCTGGTTTCCTTGGTCGACGACATCCACACCACTGGAATCGCGCTGAGCCCACACAAGAAAAGCACCTGAAGCGCCACACGTTTGCCGCTGACGCCAGGCGGTAGGCGCCAATCGGGCTTCCACGTCGGCTTGTAGCTGACACCCTTATTACCCTCGCCCTTCAGGAAGACGTACTCGAACATTAGGATGCCAAAAGACAACCCTAGAAGCTTTACTCAATTTTTCACTGGACTACTATCCTGCCATGCGCTTTGGTGTTGCGTGTAAGTGTGGGCTTCGGTAAGCCACAACCACGTAGCCCCTATCTATCAGTGTAATATTATGTCCTGCGCATCTGCATTATGGATCAGGTGTGCTCGCCGTTTAGGATAACAGTCATGCCTGGCTTAAAGAATGGATGCCGTAACTGCTTACGGCAGTTCAACGGTTTAACAGGATGTTGCTTTGCCCGATGCGCATGTTTGCACTGACAAGGCAATCTTGTGCAAGATTTCCAGCGCACTTCATCAACACGATGAACCGTAGGTAACATTCTCGAAAATATTCAAAGGCAACTTGTACAACCCAGCAGCACTGCCAGGTCTGGCATGACTTGGCGATCCCGATAAGCATATAATTAAAATACCCACGATGGAGTCGCTCATGCTCCCTTGCGCACGGTGCGAGTCGGCGGCCGTCGGTGCACGCAGATATCAATGCTGCCTTCCTTTCTTTGTATGGGGATTATACAAGCATGACATGGCGACTGCAGATGCCAAGCTCCCGCAAAGCTGCAGTGTCCGAACTGCGTCAAATTGGGGCTATCAAAGGAGGCCAGCGTCTTCTGCTCTCAGGAATGCTTCAAGGTACGACGGCAAGAGTGCGCGGCGGGGGGCAACATATGTTGGCTGCCGGGGCAATATGGGGCCAGGCAGGTGGCTGTGCGCGTGCGGGAGTGTCACGTGGCCCTTACCCTCCACTATCCAGCTGGCCTGGCCGGAGCACAAGAAGGTACACTCGCCGCCAGCGGACGCCTGGCTGTACTGCATCAAGCGAGGGAAGGCGCGCAGCGATCTCATGCCGGAGTTTGACTGGACAGGGCCGCTTCGGCCGTACCGGATCAGTCCGCGGAGAGAGGTGTGTGTACGGTGTGCAGGGGCCACGGGGTATGCGAGGGCCTGCAGGGGCGGCTTGTCTGGTCCCGGGGGCATGGGTCGGCGGCTGACCTACATGGAACCAATCGCGAGCGCGCTGGAGTTGCCGAGTGACTTCCTCCAGAGATGCCTTTTGACTGAACACCGGGTTGTTTATCGTTCCACGCGCCGTCCCAAGGATTGGAACATGTGCACTTGGGACGGCTGGCTGCACGGGCGCATCGAGGGATGTGCGCCTCGTCTCCTCTCTCCCAGCACTGACTCGGGAAACCTCGGCGACAGGTTCCTGACAGCATTCCCAAGCCGGACTACTTCAAAGACGGCTTCCCCTACAAGGAGCAGGAGAGCCGCCAGCAGCAAATAGGTGGGTGGGCTGCACGGGGGATGCGCCGGGGGCAAGCGGTGGTTCGTGGGGAATTGAGGCGGCTGCAGGGCGCCAGATAAGGTCGCCGCCGATAGATTGGGGGGCTTGATGGCGTTGCCCGGAGGGGCGGCCTGAGTTCAGATCGGAACAACAGCGCGAGGACCCACGGCGACGTGGGGCCATGGGCTCCGTACCCTAGGGCTGCGATTGGCTCCCCCGCCTCTGCTGCTGCTGCTGGTGGTGGGATGGCGGCGGTGGGCTGACGCGCTGTCACGGCCCGCGAAGCAGCGGAGAGGGTGTGGCAAAGGGCGGGCTGCGGGCGGGGCGCCGGCATATGCGATGCACGTCGTGGTTGGTGCCGCAGCATGGGGTGTGGGGTCTGCGGCACCCCTGCTGCGATCCCCAAAGAGCGTGGCAGATCCCCCGCTCCCCGCTCCCGGGGGGACCAACTGCCCAGAGGACGCGGGCGAGTTCAGGGAGCCACCTTGGTTCGGAGGGTCCAGCGTCAGGGTCACCCGGGTAGACCCGCCGGCCAGCCGGCCAGGCCCTTCGCTGCGCGACGATATCGCTGGCGGGAGCACACTCAGCGGCGCCCATAGGCGCGGTGTCCACAATCCCACGTGGTGCTTGCTGTGACCCCTTGGGGCTCCCGTTCCGCTCCAATCCATCCGCAGTTCCCATCCGCGGGCCTGACGACACGGCGGGCATCAGGGCCGCCTGCCGCATCGGGAGGGAGGTCCTGGATCTGGCAGCGGCAGCGGCCAAGCCGGGTGAGGGAAATGAGCCGGGTGTGAGATTGTTGTTTGGTGGGTAGGAACGTGTGCGTCCTAACAAGGGTGGGGCGGTGATGGTGGCGTGATGAGGGCGGGGTGATGAGGGAGGATGGGGCGCGGGTGGGCCCGGAAAGGGCGATGACCCCACCATCCCCGCTCCTCAACGCCAAGCACGCAACCTCGGACCCGGCTCCCCGCACCGGGATTGCCTCCAGGGGTGACCACGGACGAGCTGGACCGGATCGTGCACGAAGCCATGGTGGAGCGGGGCGCCTATCCCTCGCCCCTGAACTACTTCAACTTCCCCAAGTCCGTCTGCACCTCCATCAACGAGGTGGGTAGTTGGTCTTGCCGGAACGGTAGGCCTTGGTGGCTGACCGCTCTCCGGGTCCACCGGCAAGTCACCGTGGCCACCATGACGGCGTTGGGCCGATCGCCGCCGGACGCCTCTCGCTTGAATACCGAATTTGCCAAGCGCGCGCCGAGCGGCCCGTGTGTCAGGCCTTGCGACTGTGTGCGCAACCATTCTTGCAGCAGCATCCGCCCACGTTTGCCCATCAAAGCATTCACATACCGGTAGGCCTAAACTGAGGCCGACGCCGTCCCCGCAAGGTGCCGATTGTGCCGTTTCTGCTGGGCCCAGCCATGTGTGGTACTGTTGGTCGGGGCCCCCGCCCCCTTACGCACCGGCCGCACCGCACGCACAGCCGTCCCGTTCCCGACCCCGGTGCCACAGGTGATCTGCCACGGGATACCTGACGCGCGGGAGCTGCAGGACGGCGACATTCTCAACATCGACGTCACTGCCTACTTCCAGGGGTGGGTGGGTGGATGGGTGGAGATGTAGTACGGTGGGCCTGGGACTGGGACTGGCAACACTGTCCCCGCGCTTTCCAGGCACTCTGAAGGACCAGGGGTTTTCCCCCTCCTGTTTTCCTCGCCTCCACGCTGTGCACTCGTGTCCCAATGCGGCGCTGCTATGTGCCAGGCGTGAATGCGTGGCGGGTGCCGCCCTCTTGACCCCATCCAGCTGCGCTGCGCTGCGCTGCACTGCCTGGTGAAGGTTGCCCCACGGCTCACTCTTCGACGTCCCCAATCGCTCCCCAAACGCTCCCCACTGCCCGTTTCGCCCGGGCACAGCTTCCACGGTGATCTGAACGAGACCATCTGTGTGGGTAACGTGGACGAGGAGGGCAAGAAGCTGATCAAGGTTACCCACGACGCTCTGATGAAGGCCATCGCCGCCTGCCGGCCGGGAGTCAGGTACCGGGATGTGGGAGACATCATCACCAAGCACGCGGCGGCGCACGGGTAGGTGCCGTGGGCGCGCGGGTGGTGGCGGGTACCGGGCACGGCCGCAACGGGCTCTGACGGCGAGAGTGGCCGCCGTAGCGTACTGAGTAGTAAGGGACGTCCAAGTGCAGACTGCCGAGGGTGGCGTCGGCGGGTTTCAACAACTGCGAAGCTCTGCCAGACCTCAAGCAGCCACCTTGTCCGCGGCGTTCCCGTGTGCCCGGCCGCCTGCGGTGTTAGATGCAGCGTTGCCAGCCATATATGATCCCACCGGGCCCCAGCACTGAATCTTTCCCTTCTCCCCCGCTGGCGGTGCCGCAGTTTTCAGGTGGTCAAGTCGTACTGCGGGCACGGCATCGGCGACCTGTTCCATTGCGCCCCCAACGTGCCCCATTACGCGCACAATAAGGCGGTGGGGGTCATGAAGGAGGGCCACGTGTTCACCATCGAGCCCATGATCAACGCCGGGTCCTGGCGGGATCGCACCTGGCCTGACGGCTGGACGGCGGTCACCGAGGATGGCAAGCGCTCGGCTCAGTTCGAGCACACGCTGATCATTACGCGTGACGGCTGTGAGGTGCTCACGCGTCGGCTGGAGAGCTCGCCACCGTTGTGGTGGGAGGTGCCGGGAGCATGAGGTGCAGCAGCGCCGGGAGAAAGGATGGGAGGGGAGGAAAAGCTGGGAATGGGGATGGCGTGGGTACGGGATGCAGGTGCGGGATGCAGGTGCGGGATGCAGGAGGGTTGGGAGAAAGGCAAGCCGGGGCTTCGGGGCAACGAGTGAGGGTTCAGGTCGGGAGGGTTGGGGCATGCACGACAAGCACCCGCAATCGCAATCGCGGGGTCCTGTTTCCGGACAGTCAGCTCACCTACCTCGGTGTGCAGGCCATGAGCGGCCGCGCGGGTGGACGCGACTGACGGGGGGGTAGATGGTTGGAGCGTACGACGATGCCCTGCGTGCCTGAGGGGCGGCGTGGGCTGCTACGCCGCACGGCAGCGGAGAACGGGTGGAGGCGTCGCAGCAGTTGGCTTCGTCGCACCGAATGCCGCATTAAGGGCAGCCGCTGCTTGGGTAGGTGTGCCGTAGGAGAAGGACGAAGCGCTGCGGAGGAGCACGGCAAGGGCCATGGTAGCGGGGCACCTCAACAACTGTGTGTCGCACTGTAATGCTGTGCGCGGTGCTCCACGCCGACGGCTGAATAGCGGGCGATAGGAGCACCCGGGAGAGCGAGCTGTTTCCTGGGCCCTGTGGACAAAAGCTCTGGAACCGGCCCCAGTGACGTGTTATGCCCTCGGTGGTCCTGGACTGGCGTGATGGTTGTTTGACGAAGATAGAAAGGATACTTGGAAAGGACCCACTTAACCCCAGAGGTGGGAATGTGTTCACCCGGGGAATGATGTTGAGGCATTCTCTTGGTCCAGGAAGCCCAAGGCGCGAGGTCGGACATGGGGCTTGACTACGTGGGAAGGTGGCGCTGCTGACAAGCTGGGAAGGGCCTGGGTGGTTGCGCACTCGTCCATCGGGCGTGCATTGCGGCGGCAAGGTACTGCGGGCTCTCTGTCAAGTAGCGGGACGCCGGGTCACGGTCGCAGTGCGGCATCAGGCTGCTGTATGCGCCGCGGTACGTGGGTAACCATGAACCTCGTGTGCGTAAGGCCCCCAAGTAGATGGGTGAGTTTGGAACCAGTCGAGAGCTCCACCGCGGGGAGGTCTGCAGGCCGAGCCCGCT
This sequence comes from Eudorina sp. 2006-703-Eu-15, assembly GCA_003117195.1. Taxonomy (NCBI): domain Eukaryota; kingdom Viridiplantae; phylum Chlorophyta; class Chlorophyceae; order Chlamydomonadales; family Volvocaceae; genus Eudorina; species Eudorina sp. 2006-703-Eu-15. The sequence continues at coordinate 911,262 of BDSI01000039.1, forward strand.
TACTACGCCGCCAAGCAGGTTGATAGGCACACAAATGCCAGGGGCGCAAAATGTGAGACCAGGCCCAGATTTCAACAGCGCGTATACAGCCCATCTGCGCTATTTGGTATCGCAAACCTCCTGCTGGCGGCTGCTCACGCGGACAACTGACCGTAAGAGCCCTGGCATTGCGCCTGCATCGAGCCGATGCGGCAGTCACCGCCGGTCATCAACAATCATTGATCCCGTTGATCCCTTTTCGGGGTCCGCTGTAACATCATAGCACCTGTGCCTGCCTGACAACCGGCCTGATGAGACGATGCAACCCAAGGAGCTAAGGCACAGCCCAGAAACGTGGACAGATTCAGTTGCTTGCGTTGTCTAGAATGTTGAAAACCCAGGCGCCGCGCAATCGGTGCAGGCATGATACGGGGGCTACGTATGCAGCATCGCTGAGGATCTTGGGCCGCAGGGGCCACATTCCACTCCAAGATGGCGACAAGCGGCGCACAGCCAGCGAGACAGTCGCTGAGACAGTGCCGAGGACCCAGAAGCAGGAACCGGACACCACAGCGACCCCACCCACGGGCCCGCTTGGGCGGACAGCTCCCCCCGCCACGCGCTGGATCCCGTCACCGTCAGGCCCACAGGCGTGCCCGTGCGCTGTGAACCGTAGTCTTATGGTGCCCCGCAACCCACACGTCCACACACCACAACGGCCTTGCTTTGCTGCCAGGCCATATGGTCACAACTGACGTTCCCATAATCAGCGGACATCAAGTGAGGAACAGACTGCCACGCTGTCCCCGGACTGATCTCAAAGCAAGGTGTGTGGGCCCTTGAAGGTCTCAGCGCCCATAACCCGTCGCTACTACCCCATCATACGTCCTTATAAGGCGTGACCCCCAACTGCGTTTTCGCGACATCGCCGCACGCCCAAACTGCTTTCTCAACAACAGCGCACGCCTCAACTGCAGGCGGTAACGCGCTATCAGTGCTGCGACGGCATTCCCGCGCGCTGCGGAAAAGCGCGCATAAAGCAACCGCATGCAACTGCAACTACACCCGGCACAGACAATCGCCGGTACAGTGCATGGTTACGACGTTCAACAACGAACCTGCAGCTACAAATGCACTCAGTTGATGAACAAAGAATACCACTCCTCAGAAGGCCTGAGGTCGTGCAACTCGAAAGATAAAGGCGGCTCACTTGCCGGCTTTTCCTGTACGGCACCATCACATCCGGACCCGGGTCACATGCATGCTCGAAACCGCGCAAAGTGCGAAAACAACCTCCAACAAATTATTGAGATCTAAGCACACGCTATGTAGATGTAAGCACATGCCGCGCAGTATTTAGTCAAACACAGAAGACAGTGCATGTCCAAAGCCATGTACATGAGAAGCTGCTTCCTGTGGAACCAAGCGTGCGCTTCCGCCAACAAGCAACAAGTCTCGAACACCTCTTCTATTGTCTCCCACACTGAAAGCGCCAATATGGGTCCCCGAGTACAGCCCCACTCCCTGCATCATCCAGACATCAGCACCTGCTTTTAAGTCGCCCGCTGGACGCCAGCTGTGGAACCGCTGCCGTGGAAGCAAGCTAAATCGGCACCGGTAGCTGTGTGCATCATCCTATCCTACCCTGACTTATCCTATCTACAGCTCAAGAGAGATTGTACAGTTGCAATGAAAGCCATGCAAATGAGATGATGAACAGCTTGTATTGGCATGATGACTAAACAATGGGGTGGAGAGGCACGCGTGGCTTTACCAGCAAGCAGCAACCCTTCGTCAATTGAAGCCCCGATGATTTGAACTCCGAAGGACTTTCCCTAATACGGTACACCGCAAGGACAGTGGGCGCGACACGTTCAGCCGCAGCCCGCTGGCGCTTACACGGATACCCAGGTGCGCAATCCACCTGGGTATCCACTGATTTGCTTCCTGTGCCGCCATGTGCAGCTCGGCGAGGGACGCAGGGACCTGCTCCGGGTCGCTCAGCACGTGACCGCCGCTCAGCGCCGCTTGCCGGTCTGGGCCCCACCCTCGGAAGGCGGCGGCGAGTGCAGAGGTAGCGGCTGCCCAGCATGGCGCCGCGAGCTCCCTGCTGGGCCGCCGACCAGCCCCGCAGCCTGTTCCACCACCGACTGCCACGAAGCACATGTCGGGCAGCCCGCACAGGGCCCCACGGTCCCGCAGCGGCTTGACGCAGGAACCGATTGGGTGTAGGCTCCAACTCCGAAACCTGCTACCGGCATCGATGTCCTGGGAGGTCCTGCCGCCGCCGCTGCGTCAGCACCCTCCTCGTCGAAGGGATCACCCACCGAGGACTCCGAGGGGTCACCGGGCGTCAGGGAGTGCATGTACGACAGCAGATTGCCGGTGCGACGTTGCAGCAGGACGCACTTCTGCTGCAGCCTCGCCAACAGCTGCCCCTGCCGCTGTATCACCTCCTCCCGTTGCGCCAGCTCCGCAGAAAATGCGCCCCTCAACCGCTCGTGGCGCCGTCGCAGCCTGCTGTACTCGGCCAGCAGGACCTGTATCTGCTCCTGCAGCTCTTTCTGCTCCGTCTCATGCTGCTGCCCCTGCTGTTGCTCCTGCTGCTGTTCCTCCTGCTGCTCCTGCTGCTGCCCCTGCCGTTGCTGTTGTTGCAGTTGTTGCTGGTGCTCCTGCTCCTCCGGCGACTGCCACGGCGGCTGTGCAGCGACATCCGGAGCCCCGGCACCCTGCTCGTCAGGGCCATGGTGTCCGAGCCCCTGCTCTTGCTCCGAACCCGCCAGGATACCAGGTGCCTGTCCGCCGTCAGCGCTACACCAGTCCAATGTGCCATCGTCCCGCTGGCGTCGCTCCGAAGGTGTGCCCAAGACGCCAGCCGCAGGTCCTGGTGCTGCTATGGTGCTGCTGCTGCTGCTGCCGTGCATCGGACCATCGAGGGGGACCGACGCGGCCCCGCTGCGGTGCATCTCCCCCTCACCCGGGACAGGGCCCGATATGCCCGCTGCACCCGTACCACTGCCAGCTGCCTCACTCGTACGGCTCCCGTAGTTGCCGTAATCCTGCGCCAGGCTGCTGCTGTTCGGGAGGCCGTCCCCCGCCCCTGCCTGCTCCAGGTGCACAGAGAGGCGCTGCGCGCCCCGACGCCGACCGGTTCGATGGGCTTCCTTGCAGGGCGGCGCGCGCACGCTGTAATCCGGCGTGGCGGGCGCTGGCGTGGAGATCGGGTTGGGCTTGCTGGAAGCAGGTTCCTGGTTCGAACCGTGCAGCGTGGGGCCATCCGTCCCAGCGGCCTCCTGCTCCATTGACGTGCCGACATCAGTCACCGCTGCAGCTTTACGCCTTCCGTCAAACACAGTAGGCTCGCTTTGCCGGGCCAGGATTTCCGAGGCCACGGGTGCACCAGACGTAGATGAATGGACGGACAGGCCGGCGGTTGGACCAGTTGCATGAAGGTGGTGGCCTCCATGGCTATGGCGACCAAGTCCTGAGAGAGGAAACGAGTGTGTTGTTAATGAGGCTGCATAGGCGCGTGTGGAGAAGGTATTGCAACAGTCACCAGCAACATGGCCCGCTCACTTTGGGAAGCCACTGACTATGCCTCAGCGGAAATATGTAAAGCTAACTGGGCCTACCTTCAAGCCGCGGGTCAGCTCGTTTATCACGGCATAGGTATGAGCTGCAATTTGCGGGTGTCGATGGCAGGAACCATGAATGTAACAACGCGAAGACGCTGTTCGTTTCATTTGTGTCCACGCCCAAATTGAAATGGCCAAGCTCACTGCCGTCAGCCATGTTGACGGAAGGTGTTGCAGGCTCGGAACACACGCGACAGCCACGCCTCATTAACCTTGTGCTGGAGGAGGAATAATGACCATACTCACAGTCAGGACGAAATACTCTAATCGTTTCCCTGAAATGCTACGGGACTCATGCTCCTTCAACATGGCGAAACTGAACGACACCAAGCGGTTACACAGAGAAAGGGGTTCAGAAACAACAACAGGTGATCCTCCGTTCCTTCCCAATACTTAACAGAGGTGGTCGCCCATGAGAGACGCAAGTCGCTACGTACGAATGACTACGGCAATGACGATTGCATCCCGACCAAGGAACCCCTGACGCTTGTAATATCTATCTATCCATCCAAGGATCCGCTGGCATAACCTAACGAAGCGTAGCTTATCGTTATCAGTAGACTACGCCTTTGCGTGATGATGAAGTTGACATATCTTTAGCCCGTCGTCCAAACTTGATATGTCTCCTTCACTAACACATATAATAATTTGATCTGAAGCGACTGATTATCTTGACGCAGTACGGATGGAATGTATGGAAGTTGGCAATCAGTCCTAATCCACCCTCCTCGCGGGAATGATGTTGGCGCTGGTCATAAAGTGCATAAGATCCATTACGAGCCCTCAGGCTGTGACACCGCTTATATGTGTAGCCAGGGCGGCTCTGCAGCCCCGGCGGGCCTACCGTTCCGGTGGGGGGGACGTGCCAACCCCGTACGTGTACTCGTTGACAGGTGCGCCCACGCAAAATTGGGCTCCTGTTGCTGCAGTCCACCATATATTTTGCTACATTTTGCTGAAGCGCTGAACTGCAGCGTTCATGGCGCCAGCTGTCATGAAACCTGCCTCCCAGCCCCTCAACACACCGGAAGCGGCTGCCGCCCCTGCATTGCCCCTCAATGCAGCGCTTCTGGATCGCGGCGTTCAGGTCTCAGTCCTTGACTTTGAAGTCTCCGCCTCCGAAGCCGTACGGAGGTTTGAGGACTATCAGCGCAAGTCATGCATGTACCTGCACGCACACAGCCTGATCAAACCTCAGACCGCACCTCCCGAAAGGGGCCGGCTCTCCGATGACGGTCGCGCGTCGAACGACCGTTGGGACGGAGGTGCAGCAGCGGGTGCGGGCGGCGCTGCCAGCGCCAGCAGCGGCACAAGCGGCAGCGCCACCGTGGCAAGCAGCTTGACGCCAGCGTACCTTCCGTTCTGGTGCTTTGACGCCACCTTCAACAGCACGGCGTTCGCCAAGCTGGGGTTCAAAGATGACAAGTGAGGGCAGGCAGGGGTGGGCAGGGCCAGGGCATCACCAGCAACGCGCCAACGTGGGCTCGACCGTCGGGGGCGGAACGGGCCCGGCGCCCGGGCCCGGCGGGTTGCCAAGCTGCCACGGATTTCCTTCATTCCTTCAGGTACCGAAACCCTAGAGCCTCACCAATACACGCCGTCCCAATGGAACGTGTGTACGACCCCTAGCTCCAGCAGTCCGCGAACGCCCCAGCACGGGCTCCCCCAGCATGTGTCTGGGCTGTTTCTTGTTAACTCCCAGCATGTATCAACTGGAACCTTCCCCCTGTTTGTCTTTATTTAACACGCACGTTGCACACACTCCAGGACGGGTGAGATTGTCTGGAAGGACATGTCGGATCCACTGACTCTCAGCAGCCGGGCAGTGGCGTCCTTCTCCGAGTCGGCGGAGATGCAGGTGTACGGCTCGTACAAGCTCGTGCGGGACGTGGGCGGCGGCGCCGCCGGGCCGGGGCTGCCCGGCCGCGCCCGTGCGCTGACGCGCGCCGAGGCGGAGGCGGGCTCCGTGGGCGGCGTGGCCCTGCAGCCGGCGGACATGCGGCAGGGGGTGGCCTGGGCGCTGGCGACGAGGGCGCTGACGCACCAACAGCTGGCGGCGGCGGAGGCGGGGGTGCGGGCGGCGACACGGGCGACAGACCTGAAGGACCTGCGCGTGTCGCTGCAGGTGGGGCCACGGTTGTGGAGAAAGGCCGGCGAGAGAGCCAAACTCGGGAGGAGGGTTGCTGCTTGGAACGGGGAACTGTGAGGAAGACGTAGCCCGGGGATCGGGCCCTGGGCAGCAGAGGCGGCGCAGACCCTGGCTGGCTGGCTGGCTGGGTGGATGGGTGGGTGGGTAGGTGGGGCAAATGTACCTTGTTGCGGCCCTCGGTTGCTGCAGGGGCTCAAACCTGCCGTAAGCCACAAACGCCACACATATCGTTAACCTTCTTCCTCTTAACCCAACGCCGGTGTGCCGTCAACCCTCCCGAACGGTGCGCCGCTACCAGGTCCTCAGCCGACACTGTCGACTGGTTTTCCTGCCCGCCTACATCGCCGTGTACCAGTACGGCACCCGTTACAAGCAGGGCACCAGCGGCGTCATTGTGCCGCAAGTGTTCACCGCGCTGATCGGGGGCACGCTGGATGGTAGGTGACGGTCTCGGAGCAGGGGCGGCCACGGGCTGGGCTTGTTTACGGGTGACTCCAGAACGTCCAGCTGGATGACACGGGTGCACTCCGGCGCTGCGGGAAGAGGTGGCCAGGTGCGGCCGCCGCCACGGATCCTGCGGCTGTCCTGTCGGTCTTGGCTGCTTTGCGGGCCTTCCAATTTCACGGCAGGTGTACGGCTTCAAAACCCGAACCACCCTGGCAAGCGCGCGCTCTTACGGAACTGGCGTTCACTCGCAGGCCGGGTGACGGCGCCGCCGCACCTCTCGCCCGCAAAAGCCTCCCTGACCTCGGGTGGTCTGGTGGGGGGCCTGGGGTTGCTGGCTGGCGAGCTGCCCTCCTGGGCCCCGTCGCTGCTGGGTCTGGACGCCTTCTTGCCGCAGCTGGGGGCGGTGGAGGCGATCACCTTGGCGGCACTGGCGGCCAGTGGGGCAGGTGGGAAGGATGGATGAGAGGAGGGACTGGGCGGGCGGATTGTGGGACGGCGCGTGGGACCGCTGAAGGCGGTGTTTGTGTCACAGGGGCCAAGTCGCAAAGCGCGGTTGGGATGGATTGGTCTGAGGCTGTCGGTGAGCGCTGAACCAATGCGGGCTTGAGCCGGCGGCCCTGGGGGCTCAGGGACAATGTCCTCCGGGCCCCCCCGAGTCGTCCTCACCTCCTAGCCTGGACGTTTCGGTCGCGCAGGCTTGTGGGCTCACCAGCGGCCGCAGAAACTTCGAGCGCACCATGCCGCCAAGCAGGTGCGCGCGGATTTCGAGTTTTACAAAAAGTACGACATCCATGAAACGTACGGCAGCGGGGCGGCCGCCGAGGCACGTCGCGCGGACGAGTCGTCGTCGTCGTCATCGCCGGGCGGTGGCGGCAACGAGGAGTACGTGCTGTGGCTGTGGGCGGACGCGGACTGGCGGCGATGGGAGCACGACGAGCCCTGGAACTGGGATGCGGAGGAGCGGCGCAAGTGGTGGGTCGGCGAGGCTGGGTGACGTCGAGATGGGGCAGGGAGGGCCGCTCCGGTCCTGATCTCTGATAATGCCTGAGGTCACGGCGAGATCCGCGTCTCCTCCTCCGTCTCTTCTACCCCGTGCTGTTTACGTACCAGGCTACGCACCCTGATAACGTAAATTGGGTGCTATACTGTGCCGTGCTTGCTGCTGTCGACAAAAAGTTTCCGATACCGCACGTCAGGGCGGAGGACCTGTGGCGCAAGCAAGCCAGCCGGCGCTTGGAGCGGCAGCGCTACATGGAGCGAATGGCGATGGAGGCGCAGCGGCGGGCAGCCGAGGAGGAGGCGGAGGCGCGACGGGAGCAGCGGTACGGCGGCAGCGCGAGGAGCAGCCACCGGCCCCGCGACCACGGCATGGGCACCGATGACGGGTCCGACCCGGACGCGAGCCAGGGCCACGGGCGGCGGCGACGACGGTCCGACTTCCTGGGGTACTACCGGCTTCTGGGGCTGCAGGATGCGGGTAGGCGGACGGGGAGCTGTGCGGGTGGGAAGGTTTGCTGCGGTAGCTGCAAGGCGATCATTCCGGTTGTCGGTTGTCGCTCCGCTTGGCCACGTCGGCATATGACTCACGTGACTCCCCGTCAACTGTATGGCTGCGACCCTTTGGTGGTCTGTTCACACCCGGAAATAACCCTGCAGAGGCGGTGTCTTCGGATGACATCAAGGCGGCTTTCAAGGTGCAGGCGCTGCTGCTGCACCCGGACAAACACGTGGGCGCCGACGTGGACACGCAGCGGGCGGCGCTGGTCAAGTTCCAGAAGCTGCAGATCGCGTACGACATACTTAAAGATGCGGATAAACGGCGGTTGTACGACAGGGGACAGTTGGTTCAGTAGCGTCTGTTCCTAGCGTGTTGGAGAAGGCGTGTGCTCGAGTTGGAAGATGATGTTTTTAACGTTGGAGGGTCGGACGGCCAGGGACGGCCTTGTGTGCCACTGTTGCAAGTGCGAGCGGAGCGGTGTTTTCAGCGGAGCGGTGTTTTCAGCGAGTGAGCAGTGCGATTAGGTCTGGCCTTGTCTGTTCGAAACTTCGGAAACTCAGCACACGAGGAGTGTGTTCCAGCTTTGCGCCTAGAACCCAATTGGTTGCCGACATCGACAAATTTGCGACCGTTTTTGTTGTTACCCATAGAGTAGTCGTTGAAACCTTCTTACAGTCTTGCAGCCACAAGGACATTGTCAGACATTGAAACCTCTCCTATTTTGAACATGGGGGGGAGGCGGCAACGGCGACGGAGTAGGTGGAGTGTGCCAAAATCGTTTGCAGTGGTCAGTCGCTGCCGTGCAACCCGAAACGAGTCCGTCGTCGGTTATTGTTGGTTGTATGTGTTTGTCGCCGGGGACGGTGTGTCTGTTTCGTCCCGCAGTGAGTCTCTCGAAGGAGGATTGTACGTGTGGGTCGGCCAACGGGAAGGTATGCGCGCTGCCCGGCAGACTGTCCTGGAAAGTGATGATTAAAAACGCGATGGCGCTGGGTGTGCCATCGATGAGATATGGTGGTCAAGAGGTCATCATCCGGAAGTGCTACAGGCAGCCATGTCGGCCATGATGTATTCGCGTGTAGTGAAATTTGTCAGAGGGGTCAAGTAGTTGGGATAAGGAAAGGAAACTAGCAATGGGTTTTGCTGTCTGTGTTCGGCGCTTCATTCGCTTCGCAACGCTGGCGTCAGTGGCAGGCAACCTAGCGACGCTCCGTTGGCGTAGTAACTGTCAAAACCGCCACAACTGAAGACCGAATTTAAATCGACGATGGGGAATCCGGAGCTTGGGGCTCCGTGTCTGCTTTCTATTATATCACTGACGCTGTGTTCACTAAGCTGTAACTCGTTCCTGTGCGAGTTCCGGGCACCCTATTCGATGTTAGTCGATCAAGGATGTCCAAGACCGCGATATATGGCTAAAATGTAACTGAGGACAACAGAAATATATGCGACGGGTCAAGATGACATCCGCAAGTTTGACGAACCCTAGTTGCCCCGGCCTAGCAGAGGTGTCGCGATCTTTCAGAAGAACGTACTTGCAGCGGAAATTGTTCGGTTTCAAGGTAACGCTAAGCGAGCCGTTCTGCGATGGCCAGACGCACTTTACAGTTGCGAGATGGCTCATATGCCAACGGCCGATCTTCGCACATCGTGCAGGGTCCTCATCCTGCTTCGTCACTATACCAAGCTTTTCGGGTACAAGCGGTACCTTCGCAGTCGGAACTGGCACCCTCGCAAGGCGCCTCCGTGCGCATCAGCCATGCGACCAACTTCCACTTGGTACTTCATGCTGTGTACAAGAATCCTCCCGAGGCCAAGGTCGAACAATTACAGCTTCTGGAGGTAGGTGGGGCTAACTTCGATAAGGGGACATGTACTGCAGGCGCGAGTGTTTCTGAACCTTCCGAGTTTCTACACCTACCACCCGCCTGTCGCACTTATGTAACGCCTTTTTGCCAACCTATGAAGGCGGTGCCAGCGGCGGTCACGGCAGTGCAGTCAGTACGACACCAGAGCGCACAAGCCAGGCTGCCCTCGATAGGTGACCACGTGCAGATACCAATCAACTACCGGTAACCTGCTTTTTCATCAGTATTTCCCTTGATTATCTGCCCTGGTCGAAATCTTACCTGCGCACCGCACGGGTACGCCACCGCCCCGTCGTTTTGCTCGTTGCCCTCCTGGCCACCTCCCCGTGCCCACCGCAGGAGCTGACCCTGCAGCGACTGGACGACCTGAATGTGGACAGCCTCATCACGGTCATGTTCGCCTTCGCGCGCTCCCAGTACTCGCCCCACCCCCTGATCCAGCAGCGCATGGCGGCCGCCACAGAGGCTGACATGGCGTCCTTCACCCCGCGCCAGCTGGAGCACACGGCCACGTCGCTGGCGGCTGTGGGCTTCCGGCCGTCAGAGGGCTGGCTCAACAATTTCGCGTATGCGCTGCAGGTGCGTCGAGAGGGAGATGCTGGCTGCCGATGGAATCATTTTGAGAATGCGTACCAGTCGCTCTCAGACCACGACGGCGGCGGTTGCCGGTTGGCTGCATGTTTTCGGTGTATTGGGCATATCGCATGTGGTTGGCTTGCATGCGACAGGGCGAAGCTATCCGAGCTTCCAAGGCTGTGGAAGGGACCCTTGGCATGTTGTATGCATGCGGTACTTGTTCACACAGCTGCGACGCGCCCTGCCGTGCGCAAAATAGCATTGCGTCGATGTCTGAACTCGCGCTCATGCCAGGGCAGGCGCCTTGTTCCATCAGACCATCACCTGCGCCGCGACACCGACTCCACTGGTACCTCTACAGGTGAACTGGGAAGCTTTCCGCCCGTCCCAGCTGGCTGTCACGCTGGTGCAGGCCGCAGCCTGCGGCCTCAACCGCCTGCCGGACAGGACGCTGGCCGATCAGATGCCCGCGCTGCTGCGACGGCTCACCAGCTCCGGCATGGAGCCTGGCACCCTGGCCAAGCTGGTCTGGAGCGCCGCCCATTTTGAGCCCTTCACCACGCGGACCCACAGTCGAGCAGTGGCGGGGGCCCCGGCCGCAACCCCGGCCCGGGTACCAGGGGCGGGTGGGCAGGCGGCTGATGGTTCCCGGGCTCCTGACGCCGCTGGCTCAGAGGACGGTTGGGCCTCCAGCGCACCGGCGTCCGTGCTTCCCGAGCGCGAATTGCTGGGCTGGTGGGAGGGCGAAGGCACAGTGGAGGCCGCCGAGCCGGGCGACCTGGTGCTGCTGCTCAACGGCCTGGCGCGGCTGGGTGTGAGGCCGGGACGACGCCTGACGCGGCGGCTGTTGGCAGCGGTGATGGGGTCACACAGCGTGCTGGCACAACTTCCGCCGGCCCAGCTGGCGCTCCTGGCCTGGTCGACCCTGAAATTGACGGAGGAGCCGCCACGCCGGGAGTGGCTGGATGGGCTGTTGTCTGCACTGCGCTGCCGTGTCAGGGAGCCGAACCCGGGCAGCGGAGGTGGGGCTGAGGCGACCGGCCCTGGGACGGCACGGGGCCTGGCGGCCCACAGCGAAGGAAGCGGTGTCGGCGGCATCTGCGTCTCCAGCGGGCCGGTGGAGAGGGATGGGGGACCGCGGACTGACGTGTCGGGCGGTTGTTCGGCCAGGCCATCGGACGTGGCGCTGGTGCTGAGCAGCCTGGTAGGGCTGGGGGCCCACATGTCCGCGGGGGCCCGCGGCGAGTTCGGGGCATACTGGCGCAACGGCAGTCACTGGGCGGAGTTGTCCACGGAAGACCGTGAGGTGATGTCGCTGCTTGGGTTCGGTCCCGTGGCGGCATAGCAATGGGCGTGGAGAAAAGGAGTATGCGCCAGGGAATGGGTTGCGAGCATGGGTAACTGGTGGGGGCCGGGCTGCCTGTCGCGGGCAGTACTTACTTGTTGTCCTTACAACGCGGATAACCGATCTTTACAATCGCATCGCGCATGTGTTCCCGAGGGCACTCCAAGGCCTAGACACTCGTACCCTTACCTTCGGCAAACGTCCGTGGAGGTGACGAGAAGCTGCTATGCAACTGGCAGGTGACACAGTAGAGTAGTGGTACCCATGGCCATTCATGGCACGGTCGAGTCCAGGACTCGAATGTGTCCGAACGCAGCACTTCCCATGTGGCCAGTCCATGTACCCGGGTGCTGCAACGTTCTGCATTGACTGACTGCAATCGAGCAGGGGCGCCAGGATGAGCGCCTGAATCACATGTGCGGCTGTATAGTGCAACGGAGTCTGCTCATTAATTCATTTCTTTGGGAGGTGTATGCTCGAGTAGGCCATCTGCCACGTGGCTCACGTGTTTCGTTCGCCAAGCGGTGCTGCAGTTATGATGCTCGTAGCCGCACGGGCGCTGGGGTGCAGAACCGGAGATCATGTGCACAGGCCAATGAATGAGGCACGCCGCGCGGGCAGGCGTGGGTATGTGCGCCGAGGCCCAAAAGCACATGATCCGACACAGCCTGGTGAGGATTCGTGAGGTACGAGTTCCGGGAGCTGCCATACGAATGACGGATTTCCCATGTTGCAACTAGTTACTGGGGTAAGAAATGCACCTGTTGTCCAGCTACCCCATGCTGTAACCCAGGCACAGAACCCATATCCCCAGGTGCATTCGTTTTTTGAGGGGAAAAGGACGTGCGGCCGTCGCTTAATCCACAAGGGCCCAGGCTGGGCATGCCGAGTTGTGGAACTAGAGCCGTACAAGGGTTCAGAGTTCCGTGTCCAGCAAGTATGCAGCAGTGACCCGACACTAGCACGCAGCGCGGTGTTCCACAGCAGAGCACGTAGTTAAGAGCTATTTCATCCTCAAAACACATGCACCTTGTCAAGTCCATGCAATGAGCTCCGCAGTAACCATGGCGACTCACAATCCGCAGCAAATTCGCCTATATTGCCAGCCGCCGCGAGCCCACATCAGCCTCGCAACAGCACGTGTATACATGCATTCAGTTGTAACCCACGCCGACCAGCCGCAAAGAAGTGCCATTTGGCAGTTCCACCTAGCAATTCAATCCGACAGTGGCATGCACCGATAGGTCCCAATCCTTACGCGTGCGAGGCATCGCCGATGGTAGACGTAGCCGCCGACCCACATAACACGCAGAGCAATGCACCAAGCGCCTTATCGGCCTGCCGGCTTTGATATGAGCGCCCGCGGCCGCGTTTTAAACAGGTACTGATTTCGAATGATGCCCACGACCTGCAAGCGGCGAGCATTGTATGAAGGGGAGTGAGACGGAAGCCACTGCGCTTGGCACGGAACGCGCCGCCGATGGTTACCTCGTAAGAGACGTTGGTTGTCCCGTCCTGCGACGTGTCTCCGCATTTGTTTAGAATCGCCAGAGGCTTCTTCAACGCCACTTTCTTGCCCTCCAGTTGGTGGTACCCGATCGTCAACTGGAGCGCCTTGCCATCCTGTCGTGGGGCGAGGTTGCTTCGTGTGCGACAAAGCGCCCATTAACGGGCACGCCATAAGTGGGCTACACGCGCGTTGTGGGGTCGACATGCGCTCATGCTACGTGGTACAACTACGACGCGCATGAACTCGGGTTTCCCCTCGATCGCCGTCATGACCTGACGTTTTTGAGGGAACCATGTTACCCCACCAGTTTGTGTCTGTCCCAACCATGTTCCGGAAGGTCTGGGGACATCAATTGAAAGCATTTCTTCTTACCGGGTCCTTGGAAAGCAACACGCCTATCTCTGATGTCTCTTCTTCAGTAAGATTCTCTAATTTGCCCTGGAGTTCTACCAAAACCCATTCGACGGCTTTGCCATCAGGGCACAAAACTGGAATGATCATCGTGATTCGAACGGCCAAAGACGGACAAAGTTTCGTCTATATTAAAATGTAAACTATCCTGCGAGATGCGTCCAGGCAAGTAACGAGCACGGATTGGTATTATTCACAGCTTCCCTCCAAAACGTAAATGTGGTACAAACGACCTGTCCGTTATTCAACTGACTCTTCCTGAATTACACGTCTGGCGATTACGATGAAAATATGTAAACGGCAAGAAAGCGGAAACCCCACACGATAAAAATTGAGCAACCCATCATAAGCGGAACACATAGCTGTCTGACTACCATTTGAGCTCAATGCAACGGCCGAGAACGCTACTCTTCTAGCAGTGACGATGCCTCCACTTACTTAACACGGGTATGTTTGGCTGGCACGCGGGCGATGGCTTCCAACTATGTCCAAAACGCGTCAGTCGACGACCTTGCGGTCAGCATTCTCAGCAGCCAGTGCCCGTTCAGGGTGCTTGGACTGCCATCTGAAGCTTCACTTCCTGAGGTTAAGGGAGCTTATCGCCGACTCTCCCTTTTATTCCACCCCGACAAGTCCAGTCTCCCTGCTCAGCTTGCTTCGGAAGTCTTCCAAGCATTACAAAGGGCTTACACTGCAGCGAACGAACAACTACAACCAGCACAGCAACCGGTTGGAGTCCAACAGGACCTCTGGGGACAGTTCTATGCGCACCCTCCGCCAGCCGGAACGCGAGCTTCTGCGCCAGGCACTGCTGCCGGGCCTCGTCCACACCCGGCGACGCGCCAAGTGAGTTTGGCTTTGCCCTGTTGTCCAAAACTTTATGCGCCCATAATGCCTGTCAGCACAACGCCACCCCGCGAACACTTGCAGCTTATCAGGCTGCTACGCGCCGATGGCGATGCAACCTGTGGGTCAGGTCGGGTGGTGGCCGCTATGCGACCAACAGGCTTGAGCCTTCCAGCAGCGATCCCACGCACTTTGAAACCCAAAATAACCTTACTTGCTGCAGCGGCCCCCTTTCCTTTCCTTTGATAGTGTAGCAACGCCCGCAACAGATGCGCTTTTATGTCATCATCTTCCATGGCACTCAGGAAACATGGCGATCTTCCGTAGCGAATGGCCGCCACGCGGGCGTGACCTTCGGTCTTATAGATTCGGCTTGTATGGTGACAATCCCTTTCGCAGGGTGGCTTATGGGGTTCTGCCAGGGGCCCAGTTGCGTCTGCATGGGCCCGGCCGAACGCCGCAACGGGACCTTCAGCGGCGCTAGCTCAGAGTGCCGAGGCTAATGCGCCAACGGACCTTCCAAATGCACCTCAGGATGCCGTGCCCTGCGGAAAACGTTGGGATATGGGCACCACAAAGCCCAAGGAGTCCGGGCGCCGGGCGCGGACCGGTTCTTCCCCCGCCGAGGAGCTCGGCGGGCATGAGGACGCTAAACAGTCCGTTCAGTTACGCGTGTCGCCACCTAAACCGGTCCCCACAACGAGGGCCGATGCCATGCCGCTGGGCAAGCGGCGGCGACTTGGCGCAGATGGCGGCTCAGAGCCGGCAGAGATGCCCGCCGAGATGGTCGAACCTCCGGCCGGTGGCCTTGTCAAAGTCCTGCAGCAAAGGCGCGGTGCGGCCGGGCGGAAGCGCTCCGCGAGCCCTGCGGCAGAGGCAGCTCACCGACCGGCGGTTGTCGCGCCAACACATGGAGGAGACGACGTGGGAACAGATCAGGAGCGGCCCTCGGACCACGCTCCGGCAATCCAGGTGAGACTATTTTGGCTGACACAATGGCGGAGTTCTTGTGGTTGCCCATTCTTCTGTCGGGAGCTCTCGACTAAGCCTCCCGAGAGGGCGGTGCCTGTCTTTGAAGTGCATAAATTTTGATAAAGTACATGACAGCGCCAATCCGGCGGACGGTTGGGCTTGCTGCTGCTGACTCCAGCTGCGCCCGTCTCTGCTCTTTCAGGGACCGCAGTCCGGCAGTGCGTGGACACGGCGGCCCGTGTTCGGTCGGCCGGGCCCGTACCAATCAACGTTCACCGAAGTTCTGCATGCGCCTGGCGATGGTTGTCCGGACTCCGATGATGGGGTAAAGGTCGGGCAGCGGAGCCAGCGGACAGCCTTGGCAGGCGGCCGTGGCGCCAGGCGGGGCAGGGCGGAGTCCTGGTCACATGGCAGCACCAGCGCCGGCAGTGAGGTGTCCGGTCCGGAAGCCTGCTCTCAGGGCGGTTATCCGTCACCCACATCCGCCGGCGCTGGGAGGATGGTGGAAACCCCTGGCAGCGGCTCCGAGGATGTTTATGACGGACAAGAAAACTCCAGGCGTGGCATGGCGCGCAGGCATAGCGGCGGAAGCTGGGGCCCTGAGGCGGCATCCGTGCTGCGAGACTGGTCTGCTCCTGGTATCGGACAGCGCTGGGCGAGCGGTTCCAGAGGCGCAACCGCAGCGCGGTCCAGCCCTGACTTACGATCCGCAACCGCCCGTGACCCAGTGGTGCGCCCGCGTGCTCATCCACTTGAACTGAACCCATCGGATGGGCCTTCGTCATGCCCCGGTAGCAGTACGACAGGCGTACACGGAGATGCCATCGATCGGCAGCTCCAGGGACAGCGGCATCTGGTCCCCGGTGCCCACGCCGCGAAAGCCCGGAAGGGTCAGAACCTGCTGCCGGTGGCGGGGAGCTGTGCCCGGGACTGCCATACGCATGCACCTCCGTCACCGGCTGCTGCGACGCGTGTGACGTCCGCGGCAGCTGCAGGGGCAGGGGTCGCTGTAGCGCATGAGCATGTCGCGCCGAGGCCTGCGAGTGCAGTTCCTGTCTCACGCTTCTATCGATCAGATGGTCGGGGGACATCGGGGACTCCAGGCCTTGCATTCGCCCACTGCTTGCGCAAGCCGTCTCAAATGGAGGTTACAGATGGAGCTATGGCGAGCACTACCGACCCGGTCGGCAAAGCGGATGCTACGACTGGTGTCGCCAGTGGGCGTGAAGCCCAGGAGCGTGCAACTCAGCATGGAGTCGAGGAACGACCACGTAGCTTAGTCGCGGCGCAGGACGGCATGTGCGCCCAACGTGACGACGGGCGCGCCACTGTGGGAGTGCAGGAGCTGCGGCCGGATGACGCCCATGACACCGCCAGTGACCCCGCTGGAGCTGAGGCCGATGGATGCGACGGTTTTGAGGGCGATGGCGGTGTCGACAACGAGGACATTGGTGGCGCTGACCCGGACGATGTCTGGTGGGATGAGCCGCTGGCTGATCGGGGAGGTGAAGGCGAAGAAGGGCCTTGTGCACAAGGGGCTGCGGCGAGAAGCCTACTGCACGTTCAGGAGACAGCCGGGTCGCAGACGCTCGAGATGTTTCTCAAGCAGGTACGTACTGAGTGAAGCAGTGACAGGCTGTGCCCGTTGGTTGTCAGTTGCAGATATCGTCCTTTTCATGCGGAATGTTACGAATGCTGGGGGACAGGATTAAGGTTCTCGTACTCATTTGGCAAACCTCACGATATCCATATCTGGTGTTTTCTTGAGGTGAGAAGGCGCACGAGGTTTACATGCTTAGGATGCGCGACTGTAATGGCTTGCTGCACAGGTGCAACGCGGAGGAGAGCGCCAAGCACAGCGGGCCGGACAAGCGCGCCTGAGCAACTTGCGCCGTAATGCATTGACGGGCCGCCGTAGCAAGGGTCGCGGAAGCCGCAACGCTAGTGTTGCCGCTGTGGGTAAGCAAAAAAGCAGCAAGGTGCCCCCTAACGCTGGGCGCGGACCCAGCAGCGTCGGCAACATTCTGCTGTACAGTCGCCCAATTAAGGGGTGATGTCTGGTACCGTCGCCGTTGCCTGTAACGACAACGCGTGAAACTCCCCGTTAATTACAGGCAGAGCTCAAATGTAACAGGACAGTTGGCAATGATGTCAACCGGCGTTGCGTTTATGGACCGCAGCACAGGAGGGCAGGCTCACCACAACAGACACAAAAACACGACGGCGGCATATCTGCCAATCGTTGACCCCGAGTAGGCCCACGACACATCCTGCAGAGTTATGTAACTTCGCCTCACTAACTCCAGCCTCTTGTACAGTCAGGAGGTAAATCCACCCTGATTAACATAGTGCGCCTCATACTAACAGAGTCCCATGACACATATCAACCGATACCAGGTTGTCCATATGCTGTGTCACGCTCAAAACCCCTAATCACGGATTGTATCCTTTGCCAACAAAACTTATTGCGCGCTGACCTTAACCCAGGTGGAAAACGCGCCACGGTTGTGATCACGCTCTGCAACGAATATCGCTGCCGACCGTTGTGGGTCGACGGATGACCAAAAGGGCTATGTTTTCAGCTTGCACAATGTCACGGAGCACTGAAACCTATTCAAACCAAACATGCGTCTTGACACTCGCACGCATGATAGTCACCGCTCGCACTCAGTTCTCTCATCCATTCCGCTCCCGCTCGTGAGCAATCTCCGACGCACTGGGCAAAACGTGCATCAGACTAACTAACAAGAAAGGGCATCTTGACAATACAGTATGCATTCGCTGGAACACAAATCTACCCTCCAAGTATCTTCACACATTAGCAGTTACGTATGCAATCGGGGATGTTCACACCAAATGTTTTCTTGGCAAGCACAAGCAGCTCTGCAGACGTCCAGCGATCCTTGAGCCTCACTCCACGCGCAGCTTGTCCGTCAGGTCAGCTGGTGTGGTCGCGCGCCCCACCGGAGGCTGCCTATCCGCCGACGTCCTGCTGAAGAGCAGAGCTGCCTTGTGCAGGTTCAGCCAGTTGGTGAAAGCCATGCCCACAAGGCACATGCTGTAGTACAGCGGCGAGCCGAACGCCGCCGGATTCATGACTACGGCGACAGTTACAGCCGCGTGCGGCACCAACCGGCACAGCACGAGCGTGGCCCGCTCAGCGAAACTCGTGAGACGCCGAAGCGACGTCCTGCCCATGCCTGCAGAGCAACCAACCAAGACGTGTAAATCGATCAGTGTACCACGCCCTACACCTTCCTTTGTTGCATTTTGGCAAACCCACCTGCCATTTCTTGAAGCTTGCCCAGCAGGAAAGCGACGCTGAACACCTCAGAGGCGAGGGTGGCGGCAAGGAATGGGACTCCGACGCCCTTGTAAGTGGCCGTACCAAACAGCACCAACAGGACGGTGTACTGGAGGATAGCCAGCATGGTCCGCTCGAACAGACGGGCGCGCACGCACATCCACAGGTTGAAAGCGAAAACACCTGCATATGCACCAGTCCACCAGAGTTCGAGCACGGTTAGAACACTGAAGGTTCGGTCGTTGCATTCTGCACGGAGAACCATGTGTTAGGAGGTTCCAGTCAAGCCATGATCTGCGACCCATGATCTACTACTTGATAAGCTCAGCTAAACAGTTATTTGATGCTCACTGAAGGGAGCCGCGTTTCCCATGACTTGATATCTTACAAACCTGTCGAAACGGCGGTAATGATAGATGGCACGCCAATGTCCTCCGGCATATTGGACAGCTGCAGCGCGCGCGGCTCGCACGCCATGTACAGGAGCGCCGCGGCCGAGACCGTCGCCGAATAGGCAATGTGGGCGATATCGCTGCACCACAATGCCCGCCGCTCGGGGCTGAGTGACCTGCACGGATCCGGGCCATGGTATCAGTTAATTGGGGAGCTGGGATACATGGCACAAGCTCACGACACTGACACTCAGTTGGCGCACCTGTAAGAGGGCACCAAGGCCTGGGACGCGAAGTGTGCGGCGGCGGCGATGAAGGCCATCAAACAGGACGCTGACGGCAGCAGCCACATATACGGGTGGCTGCCAACCAGCAGCCCGGCGAGGAAGAAGTAGAGCGCCATAAGCAGCTGGACAACACGTACCGAGCAGGGACTGGATTAAAGCATACTCGAAGGCGGACCGTCAAGCCGTAAACACCACTTACATGCGACGACAAGTGCTGATCGTTACTGCGTCATGCTTGGGGTGATGGCATAATCCAAACTTTCCGGTTCTACTCCTGTTTTCTTATGAGTACAGTATCTACGCCTCGCGTGCGCAATGCTCACCTGCGTGACAGGGTCCGATGGGAGCTCCTGCACCAGCGCGCTGGTTGGCTTGGCCGAAAAGGTCAGGGAAGAGCTCGCCGCGGCCGTCCCGGACGCCGGCTGGGACGCGGCGTCCTTGACTAGCAGCAGCTGGTAGTTGTGGATGTAGCGGGCATCGAAAGCCGACTCGCAGAAGACGAAGTAGAACCTAGCAGACGCATCACCACCAAAGAGCGAACCGGTACACGGAATTATTGGCTGTGACTGTTGTTCCCTGACGCCTGTTGCATCTGAAAGCTAACTATCGGACTCAAATCCATGGTCGACGAGGCAGATTGCTACCCTGAGTAAGAACGAGCATCCCCTTGCAGAACCGCCTCACCGGTACTTCCGCCAGAAGCGGTCACTGTAGCCCAACGCCAGCACCTCGGCACGCCGCTTCTCCCATGCATCGCGCCAGGAGCGCAAGGTAATGGCGTAGTCGGGCCCGATGTCGTGCGTGTCACGGAGCGACAAGCCGGTCCCGCGGCAGCAATCCGCAATGGCACCCAGGCTAGGCAAGTGACCGCCCGGGAAGATGTGCTCGCGAATGAAGTCCGACGTATTGCAGTACGCGTCGTACCTGTGGCGTGGAAGAAAACAACCATCGTCACTTTGCTCCCCGACGACATGTAATGGTCGTCCACTCGAGAGGACAATCCTGCAAATAGCTCAGGCACATGGGCCGGCAGTATATATAGAACGACGTTTACTCACCTCTCATCTGCACAGCTGATGGCCTGCAGCACGGCCCGCCCGCCTGGCTTGAGCATGGTGCCAATCACCTTGAAGTACGGCTCCAGGTGCTCATGCCCCACCGCCTCAATCATCTCAACACTGACCACGGCATCGAAGGTCCCCGCACCCAGCACCGCGGGCGTGTCGCGGTAGTCGCAGAACATCAGTGTAATGCGGTCCTACATGGCAAATATACATTGCATTCCGTGAGTGAGCCGGTTGCCGCGGACGAGTTGTGCACACCGCGATTTACTGTATTTGGCATGGCAACCTGGCATCAAACGGTGTAGACGGTGAAAGGACCGCGCAGCACCGATTCTTCACCGTGTCGGACTTGGGTCCGGCAGCAGGCCCTTCAGAAGACAGTCATACCTGTAACCCCGCAGCCGCAACGCGCTCGGTCGCCTCCGCCAGCTGCTCCTTGCTGATGGTGATGCCGGTCCATTTGCAGCCCGTAGTTTGTACGGCCCGAATCGCGAAACCGCCCCAGCCGCAACCGATCTCCAGCACGTGATCGTTCGGACCGATGCGCGCCTTTGCAACCAACGCGTCAATTTTGTTCAGTTGGGACTGGTGAAGGCTGTCGGAGGGCTTCAAGTACAATCCCGAGCTGTACGTCAACGTCTCGTCCAGGAACAGCTTGTACATGGCATTGCCCGCGTCGTAGTGCTCCTCGATGTTCTTCCGGCTACCTGCGAGGGCAAGCAACTCCAGGTATATTCACTTATACCAAACCACACGAACACGGCATAAAACCGTCTGCTGAATGCATTCTGACAGCTGAGTCGCCGGGGTGTTTGTGTCCATGATTGAAACACGAAACACTGCACATCCCACACCCAAGCCTGAGCTCACCTCTTAACCAAACCTGAGCTCACCTTTGATGGTGTTAGGCCGTTGCAGGTGCGAGAAGTACAGCAGCCGCTCGCCCAGCCAGTTCAGCAGGCCCAGGTGGCCGCGCTCTTCCTCCGCTGTCACGGCGTTCGCAACGATGACGGCCATGAAGCCACCAAGGTCGTCCGCCTCGAAATCCCCTGTCCGCCGAAACCCAAACATTGGACTTGCATATTATAATGGACACTACACTGCAACATGGATTCAAGTATGGAGTCCTACCTGCCATGTACGCTTCGCCCATGCCCACGTCGTGCCTGAGCACGATTTTGCGGAAGAAGTCCATGTCGAAGACGCGCAGCGTGCAGTGAGGAGCAGGACGACCGCGCCACTCCTCACCTGCAAACTCAAGGCCAAGGGCAAGGCAACCACTGTTACAGGTCTGACCGAGCCATATGGGCCAGCGGATGTCGTTGGGGCGCAGCCGTTGGGGCACAGTCCACGCGCTCACGCATTCCAGCCATCAAGTTATGCCATCAAATTCCAGACATGCAAGGGCAACCCCAGCCCGAGCTGACCAGCGGAAACTAGGGCCTTCGCCGACTCCTCGCTGCCGTAGTTGAGCTCGTAGCCCGTTGGCAGAATGATGCGCATCCGCCCCTGCTTGAAGACCGCTCGCGCATACTTGTCGAAGATCCCCAGGAAGAGCTGCTGCGAAAGCGAGACCTTGGGACTGGTCGCCCTGTGACGAAGCGCAGATTCCATGATGCGAGATTCGGGTTTACAAATCCGCTCCACATCCGAAAGCGCCTAATGCTAGACACGAGCAGTGGTTCAATGTTTGCTACAGGCAAGCCCCGAAACGAATTGGGTTTATCTGACGATCGATTCGCTGCATGGGGTGTTCCGAACGGTGTTGGGACAGAAGCTTCACGTGAGGCCATTCACCAGTTTTGCGCCCAGTCGCTGCCCTACCTTGGAACCCAAGGAAGGGTACCGCCCATTGCTTCCACCACCGCGACGGCCGACCGGATGCCATCCTCATGGAAGCCGTATGACGCCCACGCGCCCGCGTAATACGTGTTGCGGTGGCCCTGCAGCGATGGCAGCTGCGCCTGCGCTGCCACTGACGCTCCACTGCGTTCGTTAAAATGCAGTGGGAATCCATTGTTATGCGAGGTGATTTTAGACGGCACCTCAGGGTCACGCTCACCGGCTTTGATGCAAAACCCGCCTTTCGGTACATGCAGCAGCCATACAGATATAGAGCAGAGGCATGACTTCATTCCTGCTGCTCCTAAACCCGTTTGCCTTGACACCAAGACATGAACTCGGTCACATGTATGAACCCAGCGTAGAGCGCGACAACCGTTCAAAATGCAAACAGCGTGCCCGGATGGCTCATCCCGTACTCTTCGGAACCGCCGAAACGCCTGCGGACTCCTTACCTGAACACGGGGTGCGCGAGCGACAGGCGGCGGATCACATGCTCCGGCGCAGGTGCCCGCGGCGGATTCAGAGTCACGAACAAGTTGGGCGCGCCAGCGGGGAACTCCTGCAACCTGTTTGCCCAGTACGTGACGCACACTGCGGACGTTGCCGACTCGGGGCTACTGCTGCCCAAAAAGTTCCAGGACGACCAAACCTTGCGGTTCTGAGGCATCAGCGTTGCATCTGCAGGACAAGAATTGCATATCAACGTACGGAAGCCCATTGACCCTTATGCCGAATCAGCCTGCCGCAGGTTGCCGTTAACACATGGACCCACGACCCATCGGGGGCCTCACCCGTGTGCAAGTAAACGTCGTTGTCGTTGTACGGAATCGCGCCGAGGACGTCCCGCTCCTGCCTGTCCGCGTCCTCGCCAAGCAGCTGCAGCGTCACATCGCTGTGAGTCGCGAAGACGACGGCGTCGAAGCGCTCTTTGCCACCCGCCGCGGTCTCCACCACCACACCGTCGTCCTTACGTGTGACGTGCATGACCGGGGTGCTTGTGCGCACGTCAGGCAGCTCTGCGGAAAAAGTCAAGCCAAACGAAACGGCAAGGCAGTGTTGTGTTACAACAGGTTTTAGATGCAGCCAGCCAGCCAGGCATGGCCATGCACACCAATATCACAGAGTATTGTAAGCTTGGGGTGAAGCCCCACAGGGCAGGGGCCGTCTCACCATTCGAGGGACATACCTTGGCATACCCGTTTCACATACGTCTCGCTCCGGCCCCGCACAACACGCCACAGAGGCCGCTGGAAGATGTCCAGCAGGTGATGGTTTACCCAGAACCGAATGAGCATGCACACAGGGAACTCCAGCACCTACGCAACAGAAGGCATGTGTGAAGTTAAATCACAATTCACTCGAGGCGGCCAGTCCCCGTTCAATGTTTCGAGCCGCACCTGGGCATTCGGAACGCTCCAGACAGCCGCGCACATCGGCACAACGTAGTTGTTGGTGAAGGATGCGCTGTACTTGTGCTCTTGAAGGTATTGGCCCAGCGTCATGTCGCCGTAGACGTGGGCGACCGATGGGTCCAGAACCTGGCGAGGTGTGAGGCAGGCGTATGGCAGGCCACAAGTGTATCATGCAATCCAATGCGACTTGGGTCCTATTTTGGTTCGGAATGGGTAAACTACACAGCACACATAGCCCATCGGTTCACACGAGCACGTACCTTCGGCGCCTCCCGCCCGAAGCGGACGACGTCTTTGAGCATCGCGAGGAACGAGGGACTTGCCATGTTACGCCGCTGCGCAAAAACTGAGTCGAGGTTGTCACTGCCCCACTCGAGTTTCCCATCGTCCATCGACAGCGAGAAGCTCATGTCGGAAGGCGCTGAATCCACTCCCAGGCACTCCAAAAACCCAACGAAATGGGGATATGTTGTCAAGTTGAACACCTGTCGCACGAATGGTGAGGTTACATTGAGTATTTGCTCAAGGACAACGGCAACCAGACACCACCAACTTACCTGGAAACCCAAATCGACCGGGAACGGGGACGTGTGGTCCGTCAAGGTATGGCCTCCACAGCGTTCTTCCTTCTCCATGAGTGTGACGTGGGCGCCATTCCTGTGTTCGCGTAACATAGGCGATGGTCGTTGGGGTTTTGATGACGCGTTGTGGCTCACTCTCAACAGCACAGTGCATTCTTTATGCAAAATTGGAGCCATCACGAACATCAATCTTGTGATGCATACCTGTGAAGCAACCAGGCCGCTGAGAGACCGCTGATGCCCGAACCTATCACCGCAATTTTCCTCCCGCGTGGGCTCTCCATGCTCACAAAAATCTCACAATCCTATGTCTGTTGAACCAGCCAGCGTTGCGCAGTCAGCCGCACGCCCAGCTACACAGCCAGACAGGACCCGCCTGCCGCGTTCAACAGTGTTTATGGCATACGGATGTACAGCACAGATATGGCCACCCACATTTATTACCCAGGTAGCTAAAACGATGAGGACGGGTTACGCCCAGAATCCAATGTAGTACGCGGTAATTTCTCACTGTCTGCTTTCTGGTCGGAGAATGAAGAAATTTTATCACCAAGCTGTCCGTTCATAACTACTAATACCTGACCTAGCCGTGTGACTCGCAGTGACCATTTGACAGCTCGCAATGCCGTGGGCAAACTGACATGATGACCCCAATACCGCGCAAAGGACAATATTAGATACTGATGGAAAGCCACGTGGACGAAAACGTGCAGGTCATTCAGTCGACATTGCGGCTGCTTGCGTATGGCGGAGAGGTGAGCTTGTATGCTCTGTCTTGTGTTCAAACAATTACTCAGCTTAATGGACAGATCAAACGCTTAAGCTATAAAATGATTCTTTGCAGCGGCCCAGCATCGCATTCGGTAGCTGTCCTGTGGGCTCCAAGAGGCATGCCTTGCTGAAGCTGCTTAACGAGACCGACTTGGACCGCGTAAGCGACTGGTAACTCTTTTGCGAAGTGCCCAATCGTCCAGGTTTATAGCGACGGAGCACCGTCTTTCCCTTGCTCTCAGATTCTCACGTTGGAGAAAGGCCCACCACCGGACATCTCTCTTCTGTACGAAAATGAAACCAATCCGGATTCAATTAGTGTACCTCGGCGCAGCAAGAGGGCCCTGCACATTACGTGGCAACCTTCCGGTGCAGCGGTCCTCCATGACGCTTTGCGGTGGCGGATGTCGGAGGGCGTGCGCCAGGCGCGGCTGGAGGTCAGGATCCAGGGCGTCACTGTCGTAGCTGACGTTGGACCAGTATCGGCGGGAGGCAAACGTGCAGGAGGGCCAACCGCCGTCAAGTCCACAGATGTCCGGGGCTCTGCGAGGAGCTCCGCGGCACCTCCTCCGCGGACCCTCTCACTTGCTCGGCCGCCGTTATCCGCTGCTCTGGCAGTGCAGATGAACACAAACAAAGGCCAAGAGGTGCAGCGGCATGTTACCTTGCCGTCAGCGGCGATGACACCGGTGGCTGCACTTGAAAGTAGCAAGCCTCCATCCACGCCACCTGCAGCTAGCCCACAGGCTTGGAGTAATGGTCCGCGGGTGTGTAGCTCAGGCGCACGCCACGTGGCCATTACACCGCCCCGTGTTAGCAGCACAGCGGACCCTCATTTGGCGCTGGACTTTCGGCGCGTGGGGTGAGGCAAAGTTCCATTGGCACGGTGGCGTTGTCTTCCGTCTATCTTCATAGCCACCTGTTCATGCCATCCTTGTAGGTGCGTGGAAAGCAAACGGGAACATGCTCTCATTTCGTGGATGAACAGCGAAGTAGCGCCGCTGGGTGCAGGAGCGTCCGACGCTGAAAGCAGCGTTGTGGAGGAGCACGCTGTGCGCAGATTGGTGGGAGAAGTGACAGGCAAGGCATGGCTCTATTTCAAGCGCGATGAAGGCTTCGCTGCGACGGCATCCAAAATTGAGTCGAAGATAGCGACAAAGCAGCTCGTTATCCGTGAGCCGGTAGGTCGTCTCTGTGGGTTGCCAAGAAGGCATTTCGCAAGTGCGTGCAATCCTTCCTAACTGCTGTCCTCACAAAACAGGCACACGTGTTCAGCGACGTGCGAATGCGACAGCAAGCTCTGGAGGTTTTGACATCCTACCATCCCTTCTGGCTGGCGATCGGGCTGCAGACGGTGTTGGGACGTGCGCTTGTGTTTTCGCATGGTGAGTGTGGGCAATAATGCGCAGCATACGCCATTTTGCTTTGAAAATGACCTCTCAACTGCTTGAGTTGGCGTGCTGGGACGGCAGGCAACATGATGTCCATGATGAGACCCGGGGGTGAGGTGCCAGCTTTCCTCCGGACACACATCCTGGAGCACCTCCTGGCTGACCCGGACCTGGCGGCGCGTTATCGGCAAGCATCAAGCAAGCATGACTACTGGGTAAGCAGACAGCATACGTTGCTTGATAATAAAAGTTGTGCAGCTGGCCATACGCTTTCTAAGGCTGTTCCGCACAACGGTTTGCAGGACGCCCTCGCGCCACGCGTGCTGGGCCGCGTTCTCCTGTTGGTTTTCTTGCTTGATCGCATGGCGCAACGGAGTGACTTGCCAGCTGGGACGCCGTCGCTGTTCCGTCAAGACGCCGCAATCAAGTCTTCGGAGCAGGTGATGGATGGTGCCTGAAAGAGTTGCGTTGGAGATCACTACAACTCTCTCTAACAAGTACACGGTGGCAGCTATCGAGCGAACACATTTTCCAGTGTGCCGCACCTTCCTATTATGCATGTCAGTGTATGGTGCCATGAACCTTTGTTGACCTACCAGTCCATCGCAAGGGATCGGTAAATCGGATGTTATGGGACTTGCCCACCAGGTCATTCAGGAATTCCTTCGGCCGCGCCTGGCGGGCGCTGGAGACTTGCGGTATTCGTTGCGTATGATGTCGTACAGCACAGAGTACGTACAACACGCCCGGGACGAGGCGGACTTTCTTGTCCGCAAACCTCTGGACTTGCGTGATGGAACAAGGCTAGCCAAGCTCGTTGATAACCTCAAACGTAAGTGTTCCACATGAGCGCTCCAAATTGTCCCCATCAGATGTGAATGACTCTCTAGGAAATTGGGTTTACTGCCTTAGTTTTTACGGATTCTCCCGTCATATACCCGTTCCCGCGTAGGACAAGCTTCTGTGAATGCCAGCAACGGCCCGCAGTCCACACCGGCTGCGCAACCAGGCTCCAGCAGCACGGATGTCTCACGTTCAACGGGTGTACCAACCGCGGCAGGCAGTAGCCGGAATCTGTCGCCCGATGCAGACCTTCTTCCCAGCATGGCCTTTCCGCAGAACACGGGAAAGCCCATGGACGAGTCCCAAATGCGCAACAACTGCCTGCGGCTCGTGCGTGCGCTGCAGCAACGGGGAATCTCTCTTCAGGTACGCTCGCGGCCTCCCTACCACGTCTACGCAGAAGTAAACGCCCAGCGCCTTTCGTTTTGAAAGGCGAGATGATTGGGACCCCTTCCGTGCCCATGCGCAGGGGTTGATTTATGCCGCGCCAGCCGGGCTGATGAGTGCAGATGCAGTCGCAAAGTCCGTTGCCGAGGGTCTGCTCCGTGTGGACCAGAGGGTCGTGCTCGGGCTACTGTGGCAGATCGCTATGCATTACAAGGTGAGACGTGGCGTGTAAACGAAATTCATGGCTGCCGCGAATGAGTAATGACGGCCGAGGCTGGCGGCTTGGTCCCACATGCCTCGGAGGCATGACGGCACCTGTGAAAGCGTCCGTTACCAGCTTGATTTGGGCCGGCGTCTGGGATGTCAACCAGCATGTGCCTGCGGACGGCACAAAGCAAAGTATATCCGGCCCAACCATGTACTGCAGCTCCGGCGCCACGTCGATGTGCGCTCACTGGAGCGTGAGGCCGCAAGACTGCGTCGTGCGGCGGCAGAAACAACACCGTCGGGCCCCGAACAAGCAGCAGCAGAGGCAGGCGTCCCAAACTGCACGCCATCGCTCTACTTGCGAGACCAGCTCAGCGAGGCCCTGTTACAGTGGATGCGGGCAGCGTGCCTGCCGTACGGCATTCACATCAGAGACTTCACGTGGTCGCTATCTGATGGGCGCGCCCTGTGTTACCTGGTGAGCAGGGTTCGGGTTCTCTGTGCGACTGCATTTTTACGAGGACACCAACGTTTATCACGTTTGCAACCCCGCCGTAATTTTTGGAGGAGTGCCGAGCGTCGCTGCACATGGTGCCTACAGATTCACGCATACATGCCGGAAGCGTTACCCCGGGAGACCATACTGTCACCGGAGCCGCCATCCAGCACAGATGCGATGGCAAGGTTAACAGGTGGCACTGAGTACGTCAAGCTGGATGTGCTGAAGGAGAGAGGTGCGTAACTTGTCTTAGCCTGCGGCTACATTCCCGTCATCAGGGAAGTCAGATGAACTTCCGTTCCCAAATGCGATGGAGTTGCCCTGCCGTGGCCTAGGTATGCACCTCACGTGAACTGGGCATTCACTCATGCTGAATGCTTGAGGTGGGCGTTGCGTGTCTTGGGAGTCAGCGGTAAAATTCATAGTTCCGCACGCAAGGCCTCACAAACTCCCATGCCCCGGCATCAGTGGAACTGCATGTCCTGCAAAGGACCGCCATTGAACGCTGCTTAGCCTGGTGCCAACGGTTTTGTAAACTCCGCTTTCAGGCTGGTCTGCTGTCTACGAGATGGGCGGCGCCATCCACGACGACACACTGGCTGCTGCCTTTAAGCGGAGTGTAGAGGCGAATTTTGCTGCTGCACATGCAGCTGGCGAGGCGCTTGGAGTTCCCGCAATGCTTACCGCGGACGACTACACGAACGACGGCCCGGACGAATTGGCAGCCATCTTGTACGTGGGTCTCCTCAGCGAGGCGCTGCTCAAGCTGACAGCTGAGCGTCGGGCAGCTCACGTTATCATGGAGTTTCTTCGCCGGCGGCTCCGCTGGCGCCCTGGTACGTAAGGATTCGTTTCCATGGACGGATTTTATCACGGAAATCAATAACATCAAGGCGTCCGGCACTGTTGTAGGGTACATGCGCGCCGCGCTGCAGCGCTACAGGTTCATAATGCGTCAGAACGACGCAGCCGTTGCGATCCAGGCATTCTGGCGCATGAAGCGACAGCGTTCGCGGTGAGTGTGTGTGGTGACTTTGCCGAATGAGACCAGCAAACGTGCTGACACAGTTCCCATTCACGCACAGGTATCTAGCGCTTCGTCAGGCCGCATGCGTGCTCCAGGCGTTCTCACGCGGGTGGCTTGTAGATATGCGCATACGGCGGCGGACCACCGCCGCAGTGGTTTTGCAGGCAGCATGGCGGGGCCATGCCGTCCGGAAAAAGCTGCAGGAAGAGAGATGCGCAGCTGCGCGTATTGCGGCTGCCTGGCGGGGCTACAACGCGCGCAAGGCCTACCTGCAGCTGCTCAAAGCGACGCGGGTCATTCAGCTGAACTTCCGACGGTATATCTCTTGCACGCGGTGAGTGTGCACGCGAGTCTGTTCGTTGTAGCCTTTAGCTCGCTTACTTTGTTGTTCATCGCAGGCATGCGCACAAACGACAGGCTGCACTAGAGGTTCACGCGGCGGTCCGAATTCAGGCTTGGTGGCGAGGTTTGGTTGCTCGCGGCCGTTTCAATCAGCTGCGTTCTGCGGCAATTGTGTTGCAAGCCGTCGTGCGAGGACACTTAGGGCGGCAGCAGCTCCTTCAGTATCGCAGGGCCGCTATCATCGTGCAAGCGGTAAGTCCAAAACTGCGCAGTTGTTCGTATGGCAACATCAACCGTTAAGAAGGAATTTACATAAAATGCTACTGCAGGCATGGCGTGGCTACGTCGCACGCCGGCAGTGTCTCAGGGTTCGCGGGGCTGTCGCAGTCCTTCACAGGACGCTTGTTCCCATCTTCCGGGCTCGCATGGAGCTGGCGCGGCGACGTGAAGAGCATCAGGCACGGGTGCAAGCGGTCATTGTCGTACAGACATGGGTGCGCACGTGGCTGGCGCGCCGCCGGTTTTATCAGAGTCTGTCCGCAGTCAGGCGGATACAGGTGAGTCACTACCTCGCACGCACGAGGGTTGCCCAAGCTTAAGCAGCCTGCGCATCCAAAATGACCACTACATGCTTTTCAATATTTAGGCATGGTGGCGGATGGCCTTTCTTCGGCGTCAGCACAACATCCTCTGCTCGGCAGCCGTCACGTTCCAGGCTGCATTCAGGTAGGACTTGTTGAGCGCCATCCCAGTGTCCCTGGCCAACTAGTCGAATATTTATTACCTGACTGGGAATCCCGCAGCGGTATCGCCCTTAGCTGTACCATGAATCCGTTTGGGGGATCTGATGTCGCATTTATTCATTCAGCGGTGGTGGTTTGTTTGCCTTGCAGGCGGTGGCAGGTGCAGCACCGGTTGCGCGCGCAACATCACGCGGCCAAAGTGATACAGCGCTTCTGGCGATGGCGTGCGGCTGTGAAGGCGCGCCAGGCGGCACATGAAGCTGCCATGCGCGTGCTGCGCTGGACACGTGCAGCCACTACCATAGCCGCTTTTTGGCGTATGGTGGTCCTCCGCCGTCATTATTTTAGGAGTCGGCATGCGGCGATCACGCTTCAGGCCAGTGTGCGGTGCCTCCTGGCGATGCGCCAGATGGAGCGTACGCGTACCGCTGCCAACATTGTTCAAGGGGTATGGCGATGTGTGGTTGCTAAGAGGGAGATGGCCAAGCGAGCGGAGTTCTTCTACTGTAACCAGTTGCGTCTGCAGGAGGAGCGGCTGCGCCAAACCGTACGGAATTATATGGCCAGGCAAGCAACCGTCCTTCGTATGGATGTGGAAGGCTGTCCCTCTGGTCCTGCGTGGTGTTGCAAGGGCTCAGGTGCATTCTGCGACACCGCAATTGACTGTACAACCTCTTACGCGCAGGTTGGTAGCTGCTAAGCGGATTCAGGCCTGGTGGCGAGGCCACCTGGCACGGAAGGAGGTCATTCCATTGCTGAAGGAGCGAAGGAAATTGGCACGTCAGCAGCGCGCAGCTGTAGTGATCCAGTCGGTGAGTGTGGAAAGCCGCCGCCGCTGCCTGTCCTGAAACAAACAACACACTCTCCCGCCTCACATGGATCGGTTGGCCTTGCAGGCGTGGCGCGGTTACACCACACGGCAGCAATACCTCAGGGTTCGCAGGGCCGTCGAAACGCTTGACAGGACGCTTGTCCCGATCTTTCGGGCGCGCAAGGAGCTCGCCCGGCTGCGAAGCGAGCACATGGCACGGGTGCAGGCGGCCACTACTGTGCAGACATGGGTGCGCATGTGGCTGGCGCGCCGCCGGTTTCTCCAAAGCGTGTCTGCAGCCCGGCGCATGCAGGTGGGTTGCCCCTGCACAGCGCGCGACCTCACAAATCGTTAATGGACCCCAACCATCGCCGTAATAGGAAACAATATGATCTTGCTGACTGGCGCTACACCCTGAGTATACCCCGTAATATTCTGCTCTGACGAAGGCCGCCTGGCGTGGCCATGTCGTGCGGCTTCGGAGCGGGATGGCTGAGCGGATGGCACGGCAGCGGCTTGCTGTAGCTGCCGCAGAGGCACGCACCGCAACCAACCTCCACATTGGAAACCGTACGCGTGCGGCCCTGGAGACCGCGCGACAGCACAAGAATCTGGGCCAGGTGAATTTCGACACGTTCTCCCTGCCAGGGACTTCCATCTTACATTTACCTGGAGCAATATCCTGCACAGGTTCTTGAAGCCGCGAAAGTCATGGAGATGACGACTCGTTACAGCCGCGACTGCTGTCAGCTCATTGTGCAGCAGGGCGGTGTGGGGTTCTTGTTGCGAGTCATCCGGTCATGCAATCGCAGCAAGCCGTACCCCGAGGCTGTCCTCCGCATCCTGGAGGTGCTCAAAAACATCTGCAGGTATGATGTTATAGTGGACCCAGCGGGTCATCGGTGACAGCCGCAGCCTCCTCATCACACACTGGTGTTGTGCTATCACTTGTTCCGGTCACCATTGCTGACGTTCACCATGTCGGCCACCTGAAGGTATGACGTCCTGGTTGGAGCCGTATTCCGCACGGAGGAGTGCTTGGCAATCCTTAGTGACCGGCTACAGCTCGTCAGGGAATCGGAGGTAGGCCGGGCAGTAGCAGTCATGGGCCCCAGGGCTTCGGACAGTAACCAGCCCATTGTTGTGTTGCGCAGGGAGAGTTCATGAACACAACCGACCTGCTGCACCGCTTGATCACATTTGGAGAGCTGTGTGCCGAAATTGAATCCTCGGTACTGAAGCAATGGGAGGGCATTCAGCAAGTGCTGATCCGCAAGGCGGAAATGGAGCGCAAGTACCTTGAGCGGCTTGAGGGTAAGCCCCTTTTCCCCGTGTTCTTCCTTGAAACTGTGCTCAACTTATCCTGCCTGCAGTGTCTCCGTCGGACATAAGACCCTAGCCTGCGCCTCACTTGCCCATGCAGGCCAGAAGGGCAGCGACGTCTCGGCACAGGAATCCGCGCGCAAGCTGGTCATTTTGCAACAACAGGTGCAAGCATTGGAGGTACTTATCAGCCGAGCTCGCGAGGCCCCCAAGGATCACGACGGACCAGCGTCAGATGCTGTGTGTGATCAGGAGAAGTACACGGGACGAAGGGTGGGCAAGGCAGGAATTGTGGGCCCGGTGACGACCACGCAGAACATCCTACCCCAGCTGCCTGGCTTCAAGAACACCCTTGTGAAGGGAGTCGTGTCGCGCATGTCACAGTCGCACACGGGGACCAGGCGCAATGGTGGCTCCGCAACAGCCCCTCGCAAACCGGGCTGACGGCGACTTGAGCACGACACGGCCCCGCAATCAGGCGACGCCAGAGGGAGCCCAACGTTTTGGTTCAAGTTTCAGAGCACAAGAGACGGTCAACCAGCGTGTTGTACGCCGAGTGAACGTGATGTGTTTTTAACCTGTAATATGGCGCCAATAGCGCAAGGGTTGTCCTCATGATGCGTGAGATTTGAATACCGGGGGCTCCGAAATCGGGGGCTCCGATATTTCGTGATGTCGTCAGCTGGAATGGGTGCACAGACCCCCCTGCGGGTGGAGTGGGCGGGTGCGCAGTCTTTGATTGGTGCTCACATTAACGAGGCTATCTGGGCGCATTGGGCCGTCTGGGTGGGGGCCAGGGCCAGGCATGATCCGCTTGATCAACCGCTGCGCCACTACTTGGCACGAACGTCAACGTTTCACGACAGAGACGTACATCACGCCGTACAGATGCGGGTCCTAAGACGTCGACGCATGAGTGCGCGCGCCGACCGGCTACCGAACGCGCTTCCAATACGCATGAAGGTGCCTGAGTCGGACATGTCGGGGGCCGGCCAGACGCATAGGGCATCAGCGCGGACGGACGGTCCACGACGGCAAGACAGCCGGAGACGCGACGCCGCCGACCCCACATAAGCAAACGGCGGGTAGGCCTGCGCGCTGCGCCACCTTGGTGGGTACTTTTGCACGGACAGCAACACAGCTTCACAACGGTTGGCAGCAACGTCGGCAAATTTTGAAAATGCAAAAGTAGATATTCCTAAGAAGATGCATCCCCTCAAACCAAAGTGAGCACAGCGGTGCATCTCTCTGACTTACCACTGTCAAAGTCATTGCGCAATCAACCTAATGTCCGCGGAGCTGTATGACATGCAAATCTGTTGATGTTCCTTGTCATTCGTGACTGAAGATGCGAGTACTTGTCACAACTTTGGGTTACGATTGTGGCCAATGCCGTACGCTGAGTTGGGTCTTGTTGTGAAGGCCATCTCGAAATGGCCACACAAAATGGTTCCTTCTATGCATTTATTTCTCCACTGAGGACCTGCGAATACGCCGTCTCGTGTCTTATTGTTGAGATCTTTTAGGCCGACCAACCTTCCTGAGCAGGCCGAAACCATGAGCGAGCCTGCAGGGCTCAGTATGTCCTTAGATGACTTGATTAAAAAGCGGTCTCAACCTAGTAGAGGAGCCGGCCACGGCAACCGCGGTGGAGGGCGCAGTGGCGCTGGGCTGGGTGTTCGCGGTGGTGGAGCTCAAAAATTTTCAAACCGGAAAGGCAACGGAGCTAAGCCTGCAGGCGATTATTCTGGGCGCCAACAGTCGCAGCAAACTCAGCAGCATCGTCCACAGGGCTTCGGGGGACGCCACAGCGCCCCGAGAGGAGGCTTCCAGCAACGGCGTGGAGGCTTCGGCGGCCGTGCTACGTTTATTGAGCGCCAGCCGTACGCAAGTGCAACGAACAGCGTTCAGACCTTCTTGGACGATAACACGGGCAACGTTGTCGTCAAGCTGAAGGACACGGAAATCGTCACGGTGTCGCCATCGGGGGAAATAATATTAAACACGGGCGGCTGGTTCACCCAGACGACTCTGGAGGCCATGAACAAGGCGCTGGGGGTGAGTTGTTTTGAGTGTCGTACGATGTTGTGCCCACCCAAGGCCGCGGGCGGGGCCGAACGGGGAACCATCCTGCAAGGAACCTGAGCTGACCGATGCACACTAGCCGTGACTGGGCGCCATGCCAGGATGCTTACGAAGGCCTGCGATAGAGATGCATCCAGCTGACGGTCAGATGTTGTGTGCCGCAGGTTCTTCAGATTCGCGTCACAGCAACCGGCGAAGTTCGCGAGGGGGCATGGCAGGTGGCGTACGGGCCGCACCTATTGCGGTTTTACGACGGCATCATCC
The DNA here is from genome assembly GCA_003117195.1 of Eudorina sp. 2006-703-Eu-15. NCBI lineage: Eukaryota > Viridiplantae > Chlorophyta > Chlorophyceae > Chlamydomonadales > Volvocaceae > Eudorina > Eudorina sp. 2006-703-Eu-15. The sequence goes on from BDSI01000039.1 coordinate 946,076, forward strand.
TGCATCCCAAGAACCCGGCGACTGCAGCTCAGCGCGCACCGATGGTGCTGGCGGCCATGACTGGTGTCGCCGCCCCAACCAGAAGCGCTGCTCCAGCCGCGTATGGTGCCGGCATGATATTGCCGGCGTCAGCTGCGGCGCTTGGCGCACTGGGAGTCAATCCACTGGCGGCGTCTGCGTCTGCGGCTTCGACAGCGACGGCGTTGGCGGCAAATTTGATGGCTCGCGCCCGCGCGGCGCTGGGGCTGCCCGCGGCGTCCAGCTTTGGCAGCGGTATTTCTGACGTGGCGCCGACGCAGCAGCAGCAGCAACAACAACAGCAGCAGCTGGCCCTGGCGGCGCTTGCAGCCCAGCAGAACCCCGCATTTTCGTTGGCAGGGTTGTCTGAGCAGGTACCAGCAGATGCTGATGCCATTCGGCGGCTCAAGGCGCAGGGCCGCTTGTGACCTGGCTCCGGACGTGTGTATGTTTGTCGGCCTGTCGATGAAGGACCTGCATGTGTATTCCTTATTGCTTTGCGCGCAGTCACTTGGGACCTTCTAAGGATTTAGGGCCGGACGCTTGAATGGCAGATTGCGGCGCCGCCCTAGGTGCTGGGTAGGAGACGCAATGTTAGGCAGCAGTTGATAAGGATTCGGCTCCATTGGCTTTTTAGCGCGTGTGAACGCGCGCAATGACTTCGCGAGGCAAGCGCACATGACATTCTCGAAAGTGTGTACACAGTGGCTTAGGATACGGTATTAAGATACGGTATCTTAGGAGGCGGCCCACATTGCCTGTGTGACGCGCACCGCAACTGTCAGACGTTGCGTGGTTATTAGTGACGGGACGCGCGGCTGCTGTGTCTGTCTGTTACGTTCAGGCATCCTACTTGAACATGCATCTGCGATCAGTTGGTCCTTATGCAACAGACTGTGGGACAAACATCCATGTTACAAAGAAGAGACGCAGAAGGATGGTCTCTGCGGATCATGCAACATCAAGAAATGCAGGCTGATATAACACGGACAGCGACTGATGTACGATCCGGCTACATTCTGAAGGCCGGGCGATCAAGGTAACACTCTGGGGCGTGAAGACCCCACCCGCGTGAAACACATAGGTCAAGACACGTGTACATACCCCTTCTGTAAAGCCTGACCTGACAAGCTACCGTGCCAGATGACCCTTCGCGCACCTGTACTACTACTACGGCGCCACCGTTCTTCCAATCTGAAGGCGATTGTCAATCTAGAACGTCCATTTGACGTCGACACTCATCTCGCCTCCGTGACTACATAATCTGCCGCCTGTACACACGACAAAAAGGCCAGCACAACGTTCTCTGAACTTTCTGGATACCATGAGCGGCAAGACCATCTCATCCTGAAGCCTACTGCACATCAGTCGGTTTCGGCTATACCCTCATAACGCAGTCGACAGTACCCAGGTCCTGCATACGAAGTCAATCTACCCCTAAAACCCGCCGCAATGTGTAACCCTCGATATCCTACGCTGTACCTGGCCTACTCATCATGCAATAAGAGACGCACCCTGCCAACATTGACCTCTTGTTGAGTGGTGCTTAGCTGTACTATGCTCTGCACTTCTACCTCTCAGTGGGACACATCAGGCCGGTGGCCATGCGACGAATCCGCCACTTGGTAGCAATGGCATGCCAAGCGAGGACGCCGCATGCGGAAATTGCATGCCTTGGTCCAGCTACCTGTAAGCCCGTGCGGAGGCTGCTGGAACGATACACAGCGAGGCCCGAAACCTGATCAGTCCGCTACTCGAACCTTTGACGGACAGCCCTTCTCCGAAAAGCATTGATGAACAAGCTTGCCTAATATACTACGTAGCCTCGCTTGGACATCCATCACAGGCAGGAAAAGGCGCCCCCACCCAACTCCTGTACAAGGATCACACGCTTGGATCTTGTGCGCCCGTACATTGGTACTGCTCAGCTGACCGTCTTCCCGTAGCAAATGGCCGCCAAGAACAGGTTGTCGTCTGCAATGGACACGTGGAATAAGCAAGAAGGCATGATTCAAGTAAGGACAAATGTAGGATGCAACGTCGCAAGTTAAGCCCCTGCGGACGATTACTGCGATCTGTTCGCATCTCTGGGAAGCACCAACCGCAGACGACGAGAGGGAAGCAGGGAAGCGCGGCATCAAGCCTTCACCCAAGCACAGCTCCAACGCACCCCATTTCTCTTTTATGTGCTGAGTTGGGAAGTTGCTGGTGCGCAACGTCTCCTGCGTTTCGTCCAGGTTCGGCTTCCGCAGGTTGGACAGGACGAACGCGGACTGATCGTGCGTGGAGGCTGCGCAGGTGATGCGGTACCCAGCGTCCCAGCGCTTGTGGATGCCTTCCGAAGGGTACTGGAAGTCAACCTCGACCACCTGCAAGAGGACGAGCCGGATCCAGTAAGCAACCAACGTCCATGACCATCGATTCTTCTCAGCGAAATATTTCCGAGTTAAGAGTACATTCCTACTAGTCCCGTACTTCAACATGATTACCTGGTCGATGATGCCCGTGGTCTTCGACATCACGACGGCCCACTGGTTTACGCAGGTGGCCATGGCCGTTACGTAGAACCCCTCCCGCCACTTCTTCTTGATCCACTCAAACGGAAACGACTCGGCCACCTTGTAGGACTGCTGCGTGAACTTAGTCCCCTTCGACATCACCACCAGGCTGCTGTTGTTGTCACTGCCGGACACGGCCGTGATGTAGTAGCCCTCCTCCCACTTCTCCATGATCCACTCCTTGGGCAGAAAGGAGTTGTAGTGGACCTATCCGGGTTGGACCGCGTTCACACCAACAAACTAGTAGTTAGATGCAACAAATATGGGCGCCGCGTCATGGTAAAATGGCATACACGCAATCCTGAAGGTACACAGCATCACCCTCACCTTGTAAATCTGCTGCGTGTAGTCGGTCCCTGCATCCATCACGATGGCCCACAGGTTCTGGCACGACGACACGCAGCTAATGTACAGGCCGTCCTCCCAGCCCTTCTGCACGTGGACGAGCAGCCGGCTGGTGTTGACGTTGTAGTGATACCTGCGCCAATGAAAAATGGGTATCACAGTATTGTGTGAATCACTTATCCCATCATACTTTGTTTTCACGATCTGTCTGTCTTACCGCTGCTTCATTGGAGCGTGCTTGTTGTACACGGTGATCCACTGCCGCGCGCCGTTGCCTGTGCGAACCTTCTTGACCGGCTGGATCTCGACGTCGCCCTCGTACTCAGAGCGGCTGCGCTTGTTGCCCACCACCAACTGTCAGGAACGAGACGGGGACAGATTTAGATCTTAGTTCCGCGGCAGCCGATGCATTTGGACCCCGAATCTTCAGGAATTACCTTAAGCGCGTTCTCCACGACCAAGGGCCGCTCTGGCACGTTGACAAGCGGCTCGAACATAGCAATGTAGCGAGCGTAGTTTGGCTCCTCCTCGAACTTCGCGTTCATGACGCTGTCAGTGAATTCTCGGAAGGCCGGCTGAGTGAGACGACAGAGCATCTCTGCCGACGTCGCCATCTTTTTCCGTGCCACCCAGTAGCCTTTGTTGGCTCCCTGCGCACAAGAGCAGGGTAGGCCACGATGTGCATTTATACTATCGGATGCACACCCCCATGCATGCTGGCAAACGTTTTCGTTCCAGAGCACATGTTCCAGCCCTCACGCACCTGGTACCCCTGCCAAGGAAGACGACCTTTGAGCAGGAAGATGAGCGTGTACGCCAGAGACTCGAGATCATCGCGGCGGCTGCTTGTGCGCCCCAAGTGCGCGTGCACGCTAGCGTAACGGACAGTGCCGCGGAAATCATCTGGCCGCTGGTCGTACTTGACGTGCCCGCCAAACCGGCCGTCGCGGTACTTCATCGCCAGCCCCAAGTCAACCAAATACAACCGTTTCGAGCGATTTGTATCGGGCGGACCAAGCAAGAAGTTCTCCGGTTTGATGTCGCCATGCACGTACCTTCATGGTAAAGGCCGAGGACACCAGGCTCGTCAGTCGAAAGGTTTCATCCATGCGTTGGGGGCCGCTGTGATGCTACTTCGTCAACAACATGCATGTTGCGGGCAAAGCGGCAAGTGGACGGGCTATGGAAATCCATGCGCACAACCTTACCCTCGAGCGTGCAGGGCCTGCAAGATCGTGAGAGCCTCCATGGCGACGCAAGCAACGTAAGCTTCAGAAAGGTGTTGTCCGTGCTGGTTCCATACGTCCCACAGGCTCGGGCCCAGCAGGTCCATGACCATGATGTAGAAATCGTCCTGCTGGCCTTTGTAGTGCACCTTAGGAATGCCGTAAACATCCCCGAGTTGCCTGCCACAATTATATCATACGGGTAGAGAGCAATCGATAAGGATGTGACCACCTGCCAAACCCTTTTCCCAGAGTCCCGGGGGACATCACGCAATAAGCCGTACACACGTAGTTATATTCATGGCGCAACATCGCCGACCCGATGCCAAACTCACGTATAAATTGACCACTCATACGGGGGCCCCGCGGCGCAACCTTTGCTGCTCTTGTGCTCAAACTTGAGCGCAACTTGGTTCTGGGGGGGGAGTTAAAGGAGAGAGGGATAATGCGAGCAAGCACAAAGAGAACATGCCAGATCCCCATGGTTTGCTGGAAAGCCGGTACTGCGCACCCCCGGGAAAGCGGATACTATGCATCCCCACCCTGTTGCCGGCTCACCAGCGCTGACGCGGCATCCGCCTCTTTGACGCCTTTTTTGGCGTTCACTCGGCGACCCAGCCATACTTGGCCAAAGCCTCCCTTACCGAGCTTCCGCTCGGGGATGTACGCTGGTCCTCCCCCAACTGCAACCTGCATACAATGATGATTTCAAAGATCAAATTTGATAGCGCACAGAACAGTCACCAGGGCATCTTACCCGCTTAGGCACCGGAAACTTGTCGGGCCCATCCTCTGCAGGTTCCTCAATTTTAGGCTCCGGGACAAACGCCGGCTGCACTGGCTGTCTTGGCTGCACGTTTGCGGGTGCGGGCGGCGCGGCCAAGGGAGCCTTGATAGCCTTGGGCGCGACGTGCTTCGCCTGTGCGTTCAGCTTTACGTTCTCCTTGTTAGGGTCCGTGGATTGGTTTCTCTGATTTGAAGGAAACAGGTTGCCTGGGCCGTCCGGAGACGGGGACTCTTCAGGATGCACGTCGCGCCCTGAAAATGGTGGAAGGGGGTTACCAATTATGTCACGACTCCCCCCCAGCATCAGATAAACAGCACCAGGTTTGAAACTTATGCGTTAATCAAACACGCAACGCACCCTGAGCTTGGGCAGCAATCCTCTGTTGCGCCTCAAGCTTCGCGGCTCGTTGGGGGCGAGTCCGCGGCTCAGGCATTTCCGGGTACCAGACAAAGGATGGCTCGCATGTGCCGTCTTACCGCCACACAGCCTATTGGAACTTGCCAAGAGTGTCCACCGTGATAATGTCACGCGTTTCAAACGAGAATGGAAAGAAGTAAGGTGAAAACGGCAATGCACGTGGCAGAGAAGACAATAACAACGAAATATACGATTTCCCCTTCTTTGAGTTCTATTCCAGTCGAACCAGTAATGAACTACCGATATTGAGACCTGCAGCAAGCTGTAATACACTTCCTACAACAAAGCTAGTTGCCTAACCTATGCTAATGCAAATTTTCACAGGCCAAGGATTTGACATCGACGCCGAGCTGTCCGGCAAACCGTACAGTATTCAGGTTTTGTTCCTTGCCTTCTTTTGAATAATGACATGAAGTCTCAAACTTTGCTACAATACATCATCATGATGGAACGCTGTTGCGATTGTTCGCTATCCTGTTGCATGCGCAAGGTAAACAACCACGCGGAGTTAATTGCCTTGCAACACATCATATGTTGCAGTTCCCAGATTTGAACAACATAATTTCCTCAGCGCGCCACAACATGCCACAACAGTTGGCAAGCCTCCGCAAGAGCACTTCGTTCAAAACCGTATTGGTGCTTTCGTTGATCGAGCCATGTCAGACCGACCACACTGCTCCATAGCATGTTTTCAACGCCCAGACGTTATCATCCATAATACACATCATACCGCCGCGAAGTGCGGACGCGCCGTGTCCTGCACTAAATGATCCTCTCGACGCCGCGTTTGCCCCAGGCACCCAGCCCCCCTAGCGCTTCATGGTCCACCCACAGCAGCCTGCTGCAAATCCCGCAGAAGCTCGCCCCAGACTTTGGCTTGCTCCGCTGTGTGGTGCGCTTGCGCGAGCGCGAACTCGCGCAGCACCGCCGACACCTCCGCAGACCGCTCCTTCTGAAACCGGTTCAGCTCCTCACGCATTGTGTCCCGGATAGTGTCATACCTGTGGACAATGATACCGCCCAGGATTGCAACTGTTAGTCATATGACCTATACGTAACGCTGGCCCAACATGGCCTTGCAATGCCTGCGCAGTCACCATGTTCGGCAGGCGGTACTGTGCGCGATAACGTTTTGGTAGAACGAGGCGGACAAGAGAGGGCCAGCAAACGGCAGGATTGTCAGGCGTATCCGTGCACTCACGCATCCAAATACTGTGTGCCTACCGCGCGCACACGGTTTTTCACGGCACAGGGATTACCCAAGGATTCGGCCCCAACTCTAGCAGCCTCCTCACCCGAGCTTGGCATTGCGCAGCCTTTGGTCGGCTTCATTCACGTCGCGCTCCGTCTCCGCGAGCTTATCCTCCTTAAGGCCGGGTGTGCCGCGCAGCTTGGCCAGCCGGACCTTCTTGCTGTCCAGGTCGCTCTTCGCCTGCACCCACGCGACATTGTGTTGGCAATGCCCCCCAGGGCACACGGCAGGACATACATGCTGCGCTGCGAGCTGCGGTATTCAAGCATGGAGGCCTTCACTCCAATCTCGCTGGTTGCGCTCTCACTGCTCATCCCGCGATGGTAAGTGGATTCAGGGCTGTTGACCTTGTGTGATTGCAGTCCAAACACACACACGGCGCACCAAAGCCGTTGCAGCCGCGTCAGGGGTCGGTGCGCAACCGCACCCCAAGCTGGTACAACGCATAACCGTACCCGTCCCACCCGTGCAACTTTCATGATTGTCTCGGTCGCCGCGTTCCGCGCCCTTTCACATCCCGCTTCAGCCCGGCACCGGACTACGGGCTGCGGACGGCCATGGGGCACGAGACCCACCTGCGAGTAGGCCGATAGCGCAGCGGCCCGGTCCGCCATGGCCACCTGCACCGACTTGATGGTCCGCGCGAACTCCTTGAAAGGTGCCGCGAACTCAGCGGCGATGGCCTCCGACCTCGCCCGGGACAGCGCCGCCACCTCGTTCGCGCGGGTGAAGAGGCAGCCGAACGCCGCCCGCATGGGCCCCTCGTTGTCCTGCTTGCCCAGAACCTCCGCGGCCGCGGCAAATTCCGCCAGTGCGGTACCCAGGTCCGCTTCCTACGCGCATAACCGCCACCGCATCGCGATCCACATTAACCGAACGCAGATTAGTACTATTTCAGCGGCGTCTGCCGGACGCAGTTGGCAGGCCACGGGTGCGCGAAGCAGCCTCATGCACGCCTCCCCTGGTGTCCACAGGTCGTGGTGACCCGCTGGACATCCAGTTGTTCGCGTCGCGTTCGCCGGCGGACCCAGGGACCTTCACCCAGGGACCTTCCATGTCGCCAAGCGAGCCGCCGCCCAGCGCGGGGCTAGGCACCTCCCAGTCCGTATGTTGCACCCAGCGTGTCACCTAACCCGGCCCCCAACCCTTCCAGCCGGCCCCGCCTGCTGCTGCTCTCTGACCCATACCTTCCGGAGAAGCCTCCCCGCCTGCCGGTGCGCCTCGGTCAGTTGACTCTCTAGACTGTTGATGTAGTCACGGATCTGCAACAACGGCGTAGACATAGCCCAGTTAGCAGGCACGTCCCCGCTGCTGATACAGTCGACGAGCACGGCCGCGCAGCGCTGCCGCCGGTTTCATACCCTTGTCCGCAAACGTAACCGCTCGGCCGCCCATGTCCGATCCGTACTCCTAACACCCGTCGGTTGTACAGGCTGTTAGGTCCCGGTCGAACCCGTCCAATAAGGCGTCGGTTCGGCTTTCATGCCTTGACGTAATGACAGTAGGCCCGTGCCTGTGCTTCTGCATGGATAAACACATTGAAGCAGCCCACCTTGATGTACTCGGGATCCTCCTGCATCTCGTCCCCGCGGCCAGAGACCAGGCTCTGCGCTGAGTGCTGCAAGCTTTTGAACCATTGCGCCGCGGCGGAGACGGGCCTGTGCTGCGCGCTCGTCTCCGCCTGCCATTTCGCGATCTCGAGCATCCACTGCTCATCGGTGGACTGCAGGAAGGTCTGCAGCTCGAGGCTGTCCTTGAGCACTGGATGGCTGGCAACCCGGTTCAGGAACACCTGTGGAGGTCAGAGCGAAGAAAGGTTTTAGCCGCGGCGAAAAACCAACTACAACTCGGTAGTGGTGCCCGCTGGCGTCCTTTCCTCCCCAACAGGTCAGGGTCTCAGGGAGGCGATACCCCAGGACGGCGACGCGGGATTCATGCCGAATCGTTGCCGCGCACGGGTGAGGGATGAGCGGGCCCACAAGCAGGGGGAAGGAAAATTGGAGGGCAGGCCGTCATCAGCTGGGTAGGGTTAATGCATTGCACAGGGCGCCGGCTCAGACGCAAGGGGGTTGAGCGTAAAACAAACCCAGAATGAAATCGGGGGGCATTGAACCGCCCCGCACCAGAACCCAGTTAGCATGAGCCGGCGCGAGAACGCGACGTCCGGTGGGGGTGAACTTCGGGGGGCCGGCGGCTGATGTCGCACTCGCGGGACGTACGGTGGGTTTGGGGGTTAAAGCGAGGCGAGTAGGTAGCGGTGAGCACCGAAAACCCCTGCGCAACGGGGTTTCAGTGCGACCCAGTGCAACCCCCATGATACCCTGTCAGGCCCATTCACCACTCAATCGTGGCGTTGCGCATCGGTGAAGACCCGACCAGCAAGGCGGAACAAAGCCGGGACGCACGTTCACATGCACGCAGCCGGCGTCTGTCTGAGCAACCGACCGTAGCCCCTCCCTTGGCCCTCTGCATGCTGTATGCTCACTGCCTACCTGGAGGGCCCTTCGTCGCTGCTCGATGAAGTCGGTGGCCATTTGATATTTCTGGACAGCTGATTTCTCCGGCAGCGGCGGCACAATGTGCCCCTTGTTCTTCTCCACGAGCTTGTCGTGGAGCCAGGCGAAGTCCCGGAAGCGGCGTGTGACCTCATTGAAGGGAGCGGCATAGGCCGAGTGCGTCGTCTTTGTGCGGACTTTGTACGACACATATGCTGCCACACCCTCGCCCTGCTTGACGGGATCGGCTACCTGCATTCGGCGGAATGGCCACGGTCATCCAGCATCAGGCCTGCCCTGGCCTGCAGCTGCCCGGAAATTGCGGGACAGCTGTGGGTATTGATGTTGCTGTGCCGTTTCACTCTTCATCGTCATAGTCCGAATCCATCTCAGCATACAGGTGGAGGTCTTGTGATGCCCGGAAGCAGGCACGGCACCCGACCCGACCGACCTCAATCTGGAACTCCTTGCTGATAGCTGTCACCGGTGCAAAGAAGTTGTTTGCACCGTGGTCCTGGAGGACGCTCTCGTAAGGCGGAGGGTCCTGCGCAAGGTGGTGCCGACGTGACGCCCAAGACGGTTGTCATCTTAATAGCACCCTAATGCGCCAACATACCATTTCCGAGAGAAAGTTTTTTTGCGCCAGTATGAAAGCACGACACTAAAACCCTTCTCCTTCTGCTTTCGTTACAACGACAACTTGTCTTGTCGGGAACAAACCTATGCAGCAAGCTCTGAACAACGGCTCTCCATTTCCGCTGCTAACAAGACCGAAATGTTTGTGTAGTCAATGCACAAATCATAAGAACCGCTTGGGTATTGGGAGCTACCCGCAATTTCCTAGAAATGATTTATTGACGTGAAACACTACTGCAAGAACATAACTGTACTGGTAATTCTAGATTTCGGGTCAACCTTATGGAAGGCGTTGCGGAGCGGACCCGGGTTGATTTCATGCGCACGGGCAGTAGTAATAGCGAGGGCCTTCCTTGGACTCAACAACGCATTTCGCAGAGACACCTACATTGCGACATGTTTCTTTATTAGGACGTGTATCGCATCGCACGCTATTCGATTGCGGGCATTGCACCACGGGCACTGACATCACACGAATGACAGGCTCGCAAGGCCAAGCCGAACCAGCGCAACCAGATCGACTGGCCCCCAAATTATATTCAATGATATGTGGCTCCTTGGACCATCCCCTTGCCCTTGGAAGTTGCGGGAGAGGGCGGCAGCACCATTTGTGAAAATGCCTTCTGACCCATGGGCCTCGACATGGACTTGTGTGGACGAAAGAGCATGAATTCACTTGGATAAAAACTGCGGACACAATGGCTCTATCCCTGGCTGACGCAACGGGCAAACCGGCAAACCGCTCAACCCCGGAAAAAGGGGTCGGATGTGAGGTGGCGCAACCGGCTCAACGCCTGTGAGCGCAGTAGTGCGCAGTATGCCTGGTAGGCGCCAATGCTCCCTCTATGGGAATCCGCTGTAACATTCATTCATTCATTTAGAGGCCCATCCCTGTCTTTGAAAGGGAGGAGCTTAGCGGCAGTACCGCCCTCCACAAGTCCTTACAACACCCGAGTGAGGACGGGGGGGGACCGCCGCCCGAAGATTACCACCGTACGCGCCAGGCCCACCAGACCGCGCCGTCCCCCCCCACACACAGCGCCGTACAACCGATTGTTTCGCGGCGAGCCACACGTTAAATCAGGCGGTAGGCACGTCCCTGGACCGAAACCGGCTGTGCAGCAACTTGCATGACTTGACCATCCAGCCAGGACGAGGCATAGGCCCGCCGTGCAATCCCACGCACTGCCGCCGCACTGGCTGCGTTTGCATTCCTCGTGGGTGGTGCCGTATGTACGTTCAAGAGAACCTGGACATCCGGTCTGCACGTCTCCCTGTGATCACGTTCCAACGTGTGTAACGGAATATAACGGTATGCACCAATGCAGACGGTGCGGAGTTGCGGGTTGTGTGCTGACGTTGTTAATGCAGGTCACGCGGTTCAACATACGGTTACGGGCCCTAGACAGCGCTGCCGATTTCCGCTGAGCAAGGACGGGTTGCCAACTGCAACCCGATTGTGTGAGTGCATCCCCATGGCGACGCATAGTTGAGCTCGTCAAAGCTGATTGACTACGGGTTCGTGAAAAATCAGGCAACCGTGGAATAGACGTGGTTGTGCAAAGGAGCTCCAAAGCAAGTGGCGTCGTAGCATGGCCATAAACGTCAAAGCAAAACAATTCGGGGCGTGTTGGGTTAGTCGGGCGAGCTAGTGCGGCGGCACGGTACGTGCGCACGTCGAGCTGTGCGTTACGTCCACCCGGCCGCACCCGGTCAAGCACCACCATTCCGTGTGCAAAGCACTCGGCGCGCGCCTCATGGGAGACTGTCAAAGTTAATTGAGGAAACCCGAAGTGTTCCAAATAAGGAAGGAAGCGGCTTGCAGTAAACAGGCCCTCAAGCTTGCGCATGTGTACGGCAAAACCCTTGAGCAAGTTGCATACATCTAGATACATTCGTTTGCCAATCAAATTCTAAAAGTATTAAGGCATGCTTATAACTTGCACTATTCCGATTGTCGCAAAGCGCGCGTGCCGCTGGGTGCATCCGTACGGGCAGACCGCTGCCCTGCCTGTTGATGAAGACGACGAGCTTTGTAAGGGCAGAGAACAAATCATCTTTAAATGTTCGGAATGCATGATGTTTGAACCATGGAAGATTTTCAGGCAAAATATGACCGTACGGTTAGAGTACGGCGCCGTTATCGTGTGCCCTTGACCTCAGTTAACAGTTGCTTAAAACTAGATATTGCGTCTGCGGCATTTAGGTATAATTAAAATACCGGCCGCCGGTGCCCAGTCCCCCTTGGCTTCGCATTCTGCAAGCCAATACTTCCCGGTGCTTGTCCTTTGTCGCCGCAACAAACAGCATCAAACCAGGTCAGAATTTTGAAGCGCGAACGTTTGCCCAATTGTGCGACATAGTGTTCTGGTCGGGGCATCAACATAGCTCAGGCACGTGAGGAAAAAGATACAAAAGCTGTGTAAACGGCACTATGTTTGTTATTTGCCAGCGTGCCGGTGTGTGCGTCATCGGATGCGAGGCAGGCGTTCGTGACGCAGCCGACACCGCATGATGTGCTTGCAGGGTGACCTTAAGGACGCCCGAACAGACGCCATGAAGGCGAAGACACATTTCTTCAAGAATCTTGACCTCAAATCCATCCTCGTACCCGAGGACGACGCAACTTTCACTGGTAGGGCTTGTGATGTCCCGTCGGTCGGTTGCACGGACTTGTTATGGCCCTTGGTCAACTTCGCCGGGAGTACTGTCCGAGTGTAGCTTGGTCCAATGCCTACAAGGGAAAGCTGTTTGCAAGGTAGCCGGCGATTATTATGACCCTCACGTGTTTTTTCAGGCGACAGCGTTGGCGGTAGCACAGGGAAACGCATCTCATCCGTACGTTACGTTCCCTTATCCACGAACCCAGCGCCGCGCCGCCTCGAATCTCATCATACTGTACTGTGAAGCACACAAGCGATTTTCCGCGCATTGTCAATTTTCCTCATCTCTGTGCTGGCCACGCCTGCGCGCGTCCCTTCGCTGGACCAACGCTCCCGCCCTCCTCCTCACGCACCATTGACACCTCGAGGTCCGCTCGTCTCTTGCCCCGCGCCGCAAGTGCTGCCTATCCCATGTGTGCCTTCCTCGAACCTAACCCCCTCCCCCTATCTGCCCCAATCCAACCCAACCCGCACCCAGGCACCAAGGTGGTTGCCACGGTGGGACCCAGCTGCCAGGATGTGGATATGCTGTGTAACATGCTGACAGCGGGAGTGGTGGGCTGCCGAGTGGACCTCACTTGGGGCCCCCTGGACTTCCACCGCAAGTCGCTCCACAACCTGCAGCTGGCGATGCGCAAGAGCAGGCGGCTCTGTTGCACCATGGTGGACACGCTGGGGAGGGAGCTCATGATCCGTCGCCAGGTGCGGCTGGTGTACTGGGGGACCGAAGGGGTAGGTGCATGGGAGTGTTAGGTCCGGGGCGGAGGTCGCGGCTGCTAGCTAGGTGACCGATTCCGCGAGCGTCGCCACGCGTGTATGCCCTGCGGGTTGCCCAGGGCTGGGATTGCGCATTGGAGGTTCAGGGAGGCGGGGCTGTGTGTTTGACGGAGTTCGGCAGGGGTGCCGCTTGTCCCTAGAGGGACGACCTGCCGCCCACTCCCGCCTGCTGCGAGCGCCTCGCACCTCTCGCGCTGCATGGTCTCTGGCTGCCTCGTTGTACGTGTTGGATGTCGGACGCCTAAACCGGAACATGGCGGTGCTGTGTTTAGCGAGAAGCCCGCGCGAAACGCCCAGGCCCATGATACCTACCAAGTGACCTGTGGTGCGGTGTCTCTCAGGCAACACGCCCTGTTTCTCTGACAAGTGGCAAGAAGCCCTGCCGTCCTCCTCATTCAGGTCAAGATTGGCGAGGACGGGTGGCCTATTCACGAGGAGTCCTTCACGGTGACGTCGGGCCAGCAAGTGATCATCACCACGCGCACGGACGTGGACGCCACGGGGGCTGTCCTGCCCATCACCTACAGCAAGTTCACCGAGATGGCGGTCAAGGGGGACACGATCTACATTGGCCGCTACCTGGTGTGCGGGGCGGACTCGGCCTCGCTGTACCTCGAGGTGGTGGACGTGCAGGGTGCGTGCGTGCGTGCGTGCGTGCGGGTCGGCCGGGTCGGTCGGGGGCGGCGATGGCCGGCGAAACAGCAGCCCAGGCGTGCCTGGCGGGTAGCCGCCGACGTCCTCCCAGTGTCAATGGAGCGGATGTGAGTCACGCGCGGTGCATCATTGGGAGCAGTGAGCGCTCTTCGTTCCTGGGGCTGGCGAGGACTCTGCCGAAAGAAAAACGTAAACGTTCTTGGAACGTGTTTGCTCACCTCGCCGTACTCACTTCCACAACTCTGCGTCTCCTTTGGGCTGTTGCACTCTCTGACCCCCGGGTCGCAGGCGACGATGTGATCTGTGTGGCCAAAAACGATGCCGTGCTGGACGGCCTGCTGACTGTGTTCCACGCGGAGCGGTCCTCGGAGGGCCTGGCCAACGTTCAGAACGACCTGCCGCTGCTGTCAGATTACGACAAGGAGTGCCTCCACATCCTGGCGCAGGACTTTGAGGTGCGGGGGGGTGGGGGCCGACAGGATGCGGATGAGGGCACGGACTGTGAGGCGCGAGTGGCGTCGGGACCGTCGCGGGGTAGAATCGGTGGCGTCGACTGCCAGGGCTAGCCGATAAAGGGGGGCGGTGGGCCCAGCGCTCAATCACAGGAAACGGGTGTAACGCGGGGATGAGGTATGTGTGTGGGGCGGGCAAGTATACGAGGGCATGGATACTGGCGGAAGGGCTCGCGGGCGTGAGGAGCCTCAGGTGGCAGGGCTTGAGCAACGAGACAGTATGAAGCGTCCGCGGACGGCACCAGTGCACCAGAAACCAGAGCTTCAACCAACGGACTGAAACGGTCGTCGGGGAAGCGCTGATGGCTGGCGTGTAGTTGCTGCTACGTCTGCACCCTTGGGGTCCTAGACCCTGAGGGACATGCCCCGCAGTGAACTTTGCGCTCTGGCAGTGGGGTGTGAAGGGGAGCAGGGTTCGGTGGACCGCACGGTGCTCTGCCGGGATATACCCGAAGGGTACTGCAGGCCGCCCGAAGGGGACCGCACCGCTATCTAGTGGTAATGATTACACGTGTTGCTCCACTTGTCGTCAGTTCCTGGGAGCTCCCTCCCTCCCTCCGGTCGGATGCCAAATTCCCCTCTGAGGACCGCAGATCGATTTCGTGTCGCTGTCGTACACCCGCTCGGCCGACGACGTGCGTGAAGCGCGGAGGTGCGTTCGGGGACATCGCGACGGCAATGTCTGGGCTCGGGGCTTACAGTCAGCTGTTCGGATTCGGGTCGGGGTTCTGTTTGGCAAACGTTGGCGGAATGGCAATGTGTTGGCGCATCGTTGGGGCGTCGTTGCAATCACCAGGGCTGTGCGATACCCGGGACGGCTTTTTGAAGAGCCGGATTCCTTCAGTAGTTGTCGGTCCTGTTGGCTGGGGTTGCGTTGCGTGAAAGTGCGGATGCGCACCTGCTTGCAGCTTCACACACGGCAGAGGGGATTGGAGAGAGGCACGCCCGGCAGAGGACGTGGACCGGGATAGTGACTGCAGCATCGGAAGGACCGCAGCACGTGGAGCCCTAGGGCCTCTACCACCACTATGATCAGCAGCAGCTGACATCCTGTGGAAATGATGGGGAGGTCTGGTCCGGGTGGCCTGTAGGGTCTTTGGAAGGGGCATTGGCTTTGGGAGGTGTGCATAGCGTCGTACATGCAAACGCGGGAGCTCCCCGGCTCGCCGCCCACCCGCTATCAAGCCGTTGCCGTTGCGCGGCCCGCTCCTCGGGTCAGGTTCCTGGACTCGATCGGTATGTCCAACACCAAGATCCTGGCCAAGCTGGAGTCGCGTCAGTCGCTGCTCAACTTCCAGGTGCGGTGCCCTGCGGTGCCCATGAGGTGGACAGGCAGCTTGGGCAGCTCGGTGGGATCGTGGGAAGCTCCAGCTCGGCTCTTGACCAGCGTGTGAAACATCGTGGAGTGAAACGCCAAGGTCCTTGGAGGGCACGCAAAGGTCGCAGAGGCGGAAGCAGCAGCAGGGATACCGGGATACCGGGCGCAGGAGGGGGTCCACTCAGGCGGAGCATGCCCGAAGGGCGGTGGCCGCAGGGTGTCTGCAGCGGGGGGGCCTGCTGGCTGCGTATCTTGCCGCCTCGATGGGAGGATCTGAGGGGCAGCTCCCTACCCCCGATGGACCGCGTTCATGCGCCGCAGCCACAGCCGCAGCGTTCAGCGCCTCCCTCACTGCTGCTCCTCCCGCCCTCCCTCCCCGTGCAGGGCATCCTGAACGAGGCGGACGGCATCATCATCTCCCGTGGCAACCTGGGCCTGGACTGCGTGCCGGAGAAGATGGCGCTGGTGCAGAAGACGTTGGTGCAGGTGGTGCAGAGGGGGGACGAGAGGGAAACGGCCTGTGGCGCGGGCCACATGATGAGTCCATGACGGGGTCCCTGACACGGCGCATGGCGAGTCCTGTATGTCCCTAGCGCAAGAGCACTTTGTCGGTGCTGCACCGCGTGGGCAACGGAAGCCATCGTGTCCTCGTACGCGACTGGAACAAACTACCTTTCTTCTCTTTCCCTTTCCCTCGTGGCCAGGCGTGCAACCTGGTGGGCAAGCCCGTTTTGATGACCCGTGTGGTGGATACCATGATCAACACGCCCCGCCCCACCCGCGCCGAGGCCACTGACGTGGCCAATGCCGTACTGGACGGCGTGGACGGCATCCTCCTGGGCGCGGAGACCCTGCGGGGCCGCTACCCGGTGGAGACCGTGACCACCATTTGTAACATCAGCCGGGCTGCCGAGAAGGTCTTCGATCACCACTACCACTACGAGCACCTGATGGAGGTGGGCGAGGGTGCACTCTGCGAGGAGTGCCATACATGAGGATGATGATCATCACAGAGCGGATGGGTTTCCTGGGGAGGGCCCTTCGTGAGGAAGGATGTCAAGCCAGAGCCTGACCGACAGAGCCTCTGGATTCTTGTGCGTGCCGTGGGGCACCTTCCACCACGACACCACCACCACAATCACCACCAACAACAAAACAACCAAAGCATTCCTCTGTTGAGGGGTGCACCACTGCATCCTTCACCTCATTCGACTCCTATGACGCTTGTGAGGGTTCCATACTCACCACCAGCCAGCGCCCAGCAGCATCCATCCGCCTCGACGCACAATTGTGTGCGCAAACGTCTTGACCGACCACGTGCCGGACGGTCGGTCCGCGCCATTTGAGGGAATCAGGAGAAGGTACTATTATGTGATGTGAAGTAATCCGATCGGGCGCATTTCGGATGGTCTCTGCAGGTGGCGATCGATGTCGGGGAGTTGGCCGGCGACCGGCAAGGCGTCTCGGGCGAATCGGATGAGGACGGCGGCGCAACTCCATCCGTCGCGGACGCCAACGGCTCGTCCGTACGCGCCACGGGTGTCCGCGGCCGTATCCGGCGGGACGACAGCTGGAACAGCGTCACCAGCGCGGGGGCTCACCACCAGCTGCCGAGCCTGGGGGTGGCAGCCAAGGCCATGGCCAGGTTCTCGCAGGTGGCGTCGACGGGCTCCCTGGCGGGGATGGGTTTCGGCAGGTCGGACCTGACGGGATCGGCGTACCACAGGGCGCCGTACATCAGGTGCGCGACCTAACTGGTTTGTTTGCGCTTGTACGGGGGGTACATGAGTATGTGTCGTACACGGGGTCCCCTGCCTACATCAAATGCATCAGGGCCCCTGGAGTCTGACAACGGGCCATGCCGCTCCGTTGCCGCAACGGACGCTCCGACCGATGCTGACCCCTGTTCCCCTCCCCCATGTGACATGGAACTCTTAGCACGAACGCAGCAGCAGCAGCAGCACGGTCGGCTCCTAATCTTTGGCATTGACCGTGCTTGCACTGCGCTTGCACGGTCCTTGACCCTTGGCTCGTCAGTGCCGTGGACGTTGAGCCCTTCATCATTTCCTACACACCGCCTAACACGCGGTTCCTGAATCCTGCCCCGTCCTTGGCCCCGCAGCAAGCTGGAGTCCATCGCCTCCTCGGCGGTGCGCGCCGCGGACCGCGTGGGCGCGTCCCTCATCGTGGTGTACACCCACACGGGCAAGACCGCCCAGTTGGTGGCCAAGTACCGGCCGCCCATGCCCATCCTGACGCTGGTGGTGCCACACCTTGTGTCGGACCAGCTCAAGTGGAAGCTGGAGGGCAGGTGGGCGCTGGGGAGGCAGCGATTTTTCTCGAAGGGGATTGACGACGACCCTCGGGTCGGTCTGGCGGGCCTGGTGTGATGGATTTCGCCTCGGACGCGTGCGTGGCCGGTGTAGAACTTGGATGACATAGAAGTGAAGGCGGGCACACGGGCATGCAGGGGCCATGGGTTCATATAGGTTTCAGTGGGGGTTGGATATGTGGGGTCACAAGGGGAGCGTGGGCAGCGACCAAGGTGGATCACGGTGTGCCAGTTCCATGAGCTCCATACGGTAAAAGTGGGTGGCGGCGGGCGGGCGGGCTGCGTTGCTATTTTTTGGGGTCACCTCCCAAGCCAACAGCGCTCTGCTGCTTCAGACATTTTTCTACACCAGCCGAGCACCGGGTGCCGACCCGGCCCCTTGCCCTCGCAGGTCGAGCGCGCGGCAGTGCTTGGTGAGCCGCAGCCTGCTTCCGATCCTGGCGGCCCCCAGCCCCAGCGGCGACCAGCTGCTGCAGGAGGCGGTGGTGATGGCGAGCCGCGTGGGGCTGGTCAAGCCGCACGACCACGTGGTGTGCGTGCAGCGCATCCACGACGACTTCTGTGTCAAGATCATATCGGTGGACGAGCTGGGTGCAGGTGGGTCCTGGGCTGGGCTGGCGGCACCCAGCTGTCCTGTGCTGTGGAAAAGTCTCTCGGTGCGTGTCCCTGCGTGTCTCGGCAGGCGGCTGCAGGGTCACCTGCATCCGACAATGTGTTCCGTGCACGTGTGTCACGGCTGTCCCCTCCGCCTGCTGCTTGCTCTTCGTGGTGCTGCAGGCATCAAGCGCGACGACGCGGTGCTCAGCCACAGCGTGTTCGGCACGCCCACCGTGCAGCCACCAGCGACCGCCTACACACCCGGCTACGACTCGCCGCGGGTGCACAACAACCCCATCGGGAACAAGTTCGGGCCCCTTCCGCCGGCCGCGTTGGTGACGCCATCCCAGGGCAGCTTCACCGGGGCATTGGGCGGCGTCCTGACTCCGGCCGGGCTCCGTATCTAACACCGCAACAGCAGGGCGCAGGGCGTCACGCACCTGTCGAAAATTTATTGATCATAAGATGACTCGGAAAGAAAACTTTTACCTTTCGCGATGCTGCAACCCCTACAGGTAGGTTGGACGACCATGGTGTCTGGGAACCTTTGTGAGGGCCCAGATTGCAGGACGGATTGTCGGTTTTGACGTTGGTTCATCCTTGGGCCTTTCGCGATTGCAACGCGCCGATCCGGGCTGTTTGTTTATATCTGTACGCGGTCCCTTGTTCAGCCATGGCTCTTGATTCTCTGCTGTGGGGGCAGTATTCAGCCCCCGACGCCTGGCGCTTGAACTTCTGCGAGAGGACGCGATCTGGTGACTACGATTAATCTTGATTGTGTGAAGGCAATATCGTGCGGCAAGTGAGGGTGCGCCGGCGGGCCGGCGGTCTACGTGCGGAGGCACAGAAGAAGGGAATTGTGTCGAGAGCTGTATCAGCCACCCGTGCCACTGGTTCCTGCTATCGCATGTTGCAGCCCGCACGTCATGCGCACTACAGCTCAGATACCGCGGGTTTGCGGTATGTAAGATCGACCTATCATTTACGCACAAAAGATTGCCAGACAGACGCGCCTGTCCGGATATGGCGCGGTACATCCATGCCCGTGGCAGTTGGAGCCTTATCGAGGAAAACAACACGGACCACGCCCGGCCCTTCACCGCCCCTCTCCATTTTCACAGATAAGGTCTCCACCATGCGTCAAACGCTATGTTTTGTCATAGACGCTATGTTCGTCGTCGGCCGCAACCCGCGCACCACCACATGCGAACAGATTATGCTGGTCTGAACCAGAACTCGAAGCGCGGTCGGGCTGTACCTAATTGTGAGGCCACGGACCAAGGCCATAAGAGCAGCGGTCCCGGCAACACGATTCCTAAATGCAGCCGCCGCTTGGCGGCCGCGTCCAACCTTTAACGAGCACGCATCTGGCGCACGCCTTGTTAGTGCCAGTACGGTACACCACGGACTATCCTCCCGCAGGTTCCAAAGGACATGCCTGCAGCGATGTGGGGAGCATCACTTCGCAAGGACGTAAATGATGGTGAACACAATGCAACACGTGATCACCGCCGCCAGCACCAACGTGTCCTTTGACTTCTTGCGTCGAATTGCGTTCAGCAAACCGTTCAGCACGGGGAACCGGCTGCCGACCTGCACCAGCTTGTCCGTGATCCCCTCGAACACGCGCCGTTGCTGCATGAGGTTACCAGACACGTTGGATGCTTGCGACAAGAGGTCATCGACCTGAGGGTGCGGCGGTCAAATACAGGCGGTTAAGGACGCACTTTTCCATCTAAGGCAGGCGCGAAACGATTGGACCTCAAGTCCTTATGCGGCTTACCATATTGGCGGAGTTTTGGATCGTGCCCCGCTCGCGCAACAGCGCCCCCGACGAGCTTTGCACCTGCAATTATGCAAAAGGAGCGGTGTCAGGTATGCCACTGCGCCAAGCAATACCTTCCACAACCTCATTCATTATGTGTCCAGACCAAGCGCAACATCACCGCAAATGGCGAGCCAACGGCACGCACCTGCACGCTGAGCAAGGGGCTTTCCGTGCTGCCCGCGAGCAGCTTGACCCGATCCAGCGCTGCGCCAAGGGTAGCGTTGACCTTGCGGAACTCCTGTGTGTGCACGGGTCAAGAGTACCAACACCCGTGGGTGGGGGTATTGCGCTGTGTTGAACGGCTTGTTCGGCTATGCCCTGCAATCCCAGCATCTGGCAGCGCTCACCTGTGTGAATTCTTGAAGGATGTCACGGTGCCTGGCAAGCGTGTGTGATCGCGAGTCTGTGCTACCACCAACGGTCGCTGCCATTTCGTCGTTTACGTCCGACAAGCGCTGGAGCAAGTCCTCAACCTCTGCCGCTTTCGTTTGCGCGAGCTGCTGGTAGGTGCGACGCAATACGGCCAGACGTTAGTCGCCGGTGTCTCCTGCCTGGCAGACCAAAACAATTCGCTCACCTGGTCCGCCCCGAGCGCTGCATTATCCGTGCTGTTTAGCTTGTAGCTGGCTTCAAAACTTGAACAAAGCTTTGTAAAGGCTGCAAGTTTCACGTCTAGCTCACCCTCCAGTCTCCGCGCCTGTCGAGGGCGACAACTGCTCAGACGAACATCAGGAGTCCCTTGCGATGTGTGTGCACCTTACCTCCTTGCGCAGGTCTTCCCAAACCCGCGTTTGCCCCGGCGCCCGTGCAGGCGCGGGATTGCTGCAAGGTCCATCGGGAACTTCCAGTCAGCACGGTCATGATTTTCCCAACGCAAGTTCTAACAATCGCCTCGCGCACCGGTAGGCCATATACGCTGTTGCTACGTGTCGACCGGACGGTGCCTCCGAGAGAAACATATCACATCATATCGCTACGCTCTCATGCAAAACCCCGCACAGCAAATTTCACAAGAAAGTTTGTGCATAAAAGGTAGCTGCACTTCCAGGCTGAGTTTATTGATGTTGGTTAGCACTAGCACAGAAAGGCCATAACTAGAAATTGTAGCATGTCCCACAAATGAAGCTTCGTTTTGGTGACAGGCTTTCAGTCACGGCATTGATCTGCGGTATCTCTGCTCAAACACCCAACCCTTCTTTTAGAGCGGGCCATGCCGTACTGGCTTCAGGAGAGGAGGGAGCCATAGGCCTGCAGTGTTCTTGTCACAGATGTTTCACTTCTGTGCCTTCACAACAATTAGTATCTTAATTTACACGAAAGCGGTTTCGATACGCTACGCAGTGTTCCTTACGTAGATCTGCGGAATTTCTGCTTTGGTCACCACTTCCCTGAACCGCAACCATGTTGCCTCGGCCAACCACACACTCCAAGGCTCTAGGTCCCGGAGTCGCTGGGCCGGAGCTGGCCGTGGCGACTTCGGCTGTGCTGGACCGGCCCCCGCAGCCCGCTGCACACCTGCCGCTCTCGGGAGCGCAGCCCTGTGCGGTGGACCCCGCCGTTTTGGGCGACCCGAGGCAGCACACCAAGTACCCGTACGTGACGGGCACGTCCGTGCTTGCCATTAAGTACAAGGACGGCGTCCTGGTTGGTTGCGACATGCTTGGCGCCTACGGCAGCACCAAACGCTACAAGAGCACGCAGCGCGTTGTCCGCGTCAACAGCAAGTGTGTGGTCGCTGCGGGGGGCGAAATCAGTGATTTCCAGTACATTTCCAATCTGCTGGACGAGCTAACGACCGATGACTATCGCACGGACGACGGGATAGAGCTGAGCCCGCAAGAGGTTTACTCTTACCTGTGCCGCGTCATGTACAACCGCCGGAACAAGTTCGATCCCCTGTGGAACACGCTGGTTGTGGGCGGCGTGCAAGATGGAGCACCGTTCCTGGGGATGGTGGGCATGATCGGTACCCACTTCACGGACAGCCACGTGACGACGGGCTTTGCCAATCAGCTGGCGCGGCCTCTTTTCCGTGAGCGGCAGAGCGACGACATGTCGGAGGAGGATGCGCTGAAGCTCATGTACGATGCCCTCAAGGTGAGGTCGGAGGAGGGCTTGCCTGGGGCTGTCGAGGATGGGGTTCGTGAGGACATGTGCCAGTTATGTTGGCAGCCGGACGTTTCGCCGCATTTCTTGCGTGCGGCAACGGTGCCGGCTGGTCAAACAAGAGAACGCCCGATGACGGGCCAGCGTTGCATAGCTGCGACGATGGCGTTGGAGCAATAGGCGAAAGTACCGACGCGCACGGCTAAGGGATCCCGAGCCGCAAGGTGTTGTCTTTTCAGCAACCGAGTGGGCTCTCCATGTAGGGGGGCTTGCACTCAGGGCCACGTAGGGTTAGCCCAGATACATGGTGTCTGGTGCGGGCCAACGGACACTGGGGCTGGCCGAAGGCCTGTGAACGGGCAAATGGCATGTGACATCCGCGTTTGTGAGCCTCAGGACATGGGTAATGCTCAGGTTACACAGGGCATCCTGCGGCAACCCCTTTGTGGCTCTTAACTTATTATGCCTTGCACCGGATTCCTGCCAAGCGACCGTCCGTGCCGCATCATTCATTTCGACGTAGCCGCTCAGCATGGCAGGCTCGCGGGCGGTGCATCTCATGTTCACCGCATGCCTGGATTGCGGTCCTGCTGGCCACGAGCATGCTTCTGATCTGTCTGAGTCGTCTGTGTCAACGAACCACGGCACCCGCTCCAACGCTGCCCTGCAGGTGTGCTACTACCGCGACAAGCAGTCCATCAACAAGTTCCAGGTCGCCAAGGTCAGCAAGGAGGGTGGGGTCAGCATCTCAGAGCCCTTCGCGCTGGACATGCGCTGGGACTACAAGCTGTTCGCGCAGCCGACCAAGTGGGCCGTCGGCGCCTGGTAGGCGGCCGAGCACGGCGACCCGCAGCTGTGGACGCCATGGAGCCGGCGTGCGGTACACTCAAGGCGGCGAGCACGGCACACGGCCCGGCGCCCTTGCGCGAGTCGTTCTGCCCATGCCGACGACTAGGGCGCAAAGGTGTAGGGGTTTGATGGTGAGATAGGGCGATGGCGGGGGGGTCCATGAACGTTTGTGGATCCCATTTGTTCTTCAGTCGCTTGATGGCTGTTGACCGGATTGCGGTAAGGGGTATGAAGGGGCCTGAACCTGCCGCCTCTCGTCAGGCAATTGTGGTGAGAAAGGGGGTCGGGCTGCACTGCCGTGTTTCGTTTGGGTGTGCCACTTGAGGGCTGGCACGTCGAGTCTGGATCACCGCAAAGGGAAGAGGTGTAGCCAACAGCACGGCTTGCACGATGCGATGACGGACACATGACATTGCAGTTGCGGGCGTAGGATCCCGCAAGTTGATTTTGTACGGCCAATCTAGTAGTCTCGGTCGCATGTTGGTTTTGTGATGTGCCACAAGCCAGGAACGCAATCACAGTACAGGAAGGCAGGTTTTGCACGTCCGTAGTTAGTAGCAGCATCTATCTGTCAACCATGCCAACGTGATTCGATAGCTGTCGTTCCGCCAACGTGAGCGCAGCAGCATAGCGTCAGTGGCAACGTAGGGGTGGGGTGTCCGCGGACCAAGGTACGGGGGCTGTAAGGAGTATTTCGTGTGGCGCTTACTTCCGTCTTGCAACATGGTAGGCCGTTTTCGGCTTCAATCGTATTACTCCGGGCGGCATCCGCCGGACGCGTTCCCGTGGCGTTACCTGACTGGGGCCTGGGCCACACCGGTAGCACCGCACCGCTCCAATGTGCGCGTCGGCTTGCACATGGGCACTCCGCCCCCAGCAAAGCGCCCCCACCTCTGACTGCGCCCCAGCGCTGCCCCTAAAACGACTCCTGTACCTGCCCAGCGCCTCATCAGCGTGGCCAGACCTCAGTCACTCCCAAACCTGACTGCGAGGTCGAGAGAACCAGCGCTGAAAAGGATGCTCCACCCGCCCGGGCCCGCCTGGCCACCTCCCATACCCCCCGTCAAGAGCTCAAGACCGTCCCTCACTAACTCCCTCACTAACAAAAGGACAGCACGAGCGGGCCAACATCCTCCTCCATCCGTTAGCCGCGATATCCCTTGGAGTGCCCCACCAAACTTGCAGCAGTGGTTCGGCCAGGGGGGGCAGAGGAGGTTCCTCACCGGTCATCTTGCGCCAAGGGTGGATGATTCAAGGTCCTACACATCCTAACGCTCCACATATGCTTACCGCCGCTGCTGCTCTGGTGCAACACGCAATCCTCGACAGCCACGCCCGACAATTTCAGCACTGTCTCCTTCGGCTCCGTGAAGTACATCGACAGCTGGCATCCATCGGCCCTTCGCCCCAAACCTAGATGCCCAAATCAATAGCCTCAGCGGACCGTCGCGGCCCTCCCCGGCGCACACACACTCACACAGCTTTCTGTCTCTTGTCTCGCGGACACGCAAACCTTCTGGGTCAGTCTACTTCCTTGGCCTGGTCAACGGATGGGACGCATCGTCCCCCTCCTCATCGTCGCTACACAGGGTGAACTGCCCCGCATCCGATGAGGGCTGCACCGCCTGAATCGGGGGCCGTGACCTGGGCTGCGGCCCGCGCCTTGCTCCCCGGGCTGGGGCGGCGGCTGGCCCTGCTGCTGAATCCGCCGCTGAGCCTGCCCCGGGGTGGCTGCTGACCGGTAGCGCCCCGAACTGGTTCCCCGCCGGCAGCGGCAGCACCGCGGGGCCCTGGGGCGCCGACGGGATCTGGCGGTAGCGCTCCGAGTCCACCTGGGCCTTACGAGCTGCACGACTGGGGGCAGGGGAGGAGACCGAGGGACCTGCCGTCCCCCCTGACCCCTGGGTCGACGTCCCCGCGTCCCCAGCTGCCCCGCTGTGTCCGTTCCGCCCCTCTAGGGAATCCATGGCTATGCCGGTGAGTAGGTTGTTGACGCCACGCTCCTCCGCGTCCTCCTCGCTGAACCCGATCATCAGGTAGCTGCTCTCGCCCTGCGGCCTGTGGGGGCAGGTGGGCGTCGCGGCTTCATACGGGGTGTGCTAGTACAGGCTGGGGTGCAACCGCAAGACGCGACAAGCGAGGTTGGTGTGCAACTGTGCATGCGTGTTGGACGGTTGACACCAGGCAAGCAGACCATGGGTTGCTAGTGTGCCGGACATGACGGTTAGGCAGCACAACCATTCCACGGGACTGGAATCACGGAACGCTCTCCCACGCCCGCAGGGCCTCCCGAACAGACACAGAGAGGCGGGTCGCCAGCGGACGCCATGCAGCGGATGATCGCTGCGGAGCCCATTGCGCATTACGGCTCAATGCCCATTACGGCGGAGCTCAAGGACAGGGTCCATCGCAGACTGCCCCCTCGGCCACAGACCGGCCGCACCGCGGCTCCCACGGACACTGCGGCCGGCAGCGCGGAGCCGGGAGGTGCGGTGCTTCCCCCACCTCCCGGGGCGACCCCGCCGTTGCCGCGGCGCGCACATGGCCCCTCACCCCGCGCCGCAAGGTGGGACGACCCTAGGACCCCAAGGGCAAGCAGCACCCTACCTGAAGATGATCAGGAGGAGGATCATAAAGATGAAGTACATGACGAACTGCAACACTGCCACCATGCTCTGCACAACGACGTTGATAAAGAGCGGGAGCAGGATGACGCCTGAGGGGGAAGGAAGGGGGTTGCAGGATGGGGTGCAGGCAGGGGCGCCGGACAGGCGATCAGTGAAACAGCGATACAGTCGGGCAGGATTGCATACCAGCACAACTCCGCGCCCACATCGTGAGCGGCAGCAGTCGCGGAGTGCCCTCGTCGGGGTCCGCACCGACGCGTCCCCTGAAACCCGGAAGCTCTCCCACACGCAAGCCGATGGCCCGGTGGTACACGATGTGGGGTCACGACTCGCGTTGCACCAGGAGGAGAAGCGGAGCGTCTGCGGATCGGCTCATGCAGTGGCAACCCAGCCGTGAGAGAAAGAGCGGTCACCCGGCTCAGAGCCGGGCAGCCGGTTATAGGCTCCCCATCGCAAGCGGTCGCGCGGAACCGCCTGCCGCAGGCCCGCACCACATCACCACATCACCACCACCACCACCACCTCACCCGGCGACCCGCCCGTTCACCCCTTTACTACGGTACCGCAACGTAGGGCCCCGATCTGCGGTTGCCCCCCCTCCGACAGACTTACAGATTTCCGCCGCCAGGTACGAAGAGACGCCCAATGAGAAGCGGGCCAGGAGTTTCTTCTTGGCCGTGTAGGCCAGGTGCTCAGCCACCGTCTGGCCATCGTCACCCTCGGCCGTCTCAAGGTCGAGCGCCGCCGTGCGAGGAGGCGGGACCTTGGCGGGGACCGGCCCCAGCCCGAGCGGCGCATAGGCGTCCGTGAAGGGGTTGTCCGCACCGGGCTCCTCGGACAGCTGGCCGGTGCGGCGCTGCGGTGCCGAGGGCGCCCGGGACCGGACAGCAGAGGAGGGCAAGCCAGATGAGGGGAAAGGACGGCCGCAGCAGGGGAGAGGAGAGCCGCAAGGCCGCAGATGTGCATGTGAACGAATGAATGAATGAATGTTGCCGAGGAGCCTCCCACATGGGACCATCAATAGTTCGGTGCCGACCAGGAGAGACCCCAGCCTAGCTTACCTTGTAGTCCTCCTCCAGGCTGCTGATCTCTCGGCTCAGCGCCTGACAACAGGCCAGACGGGTACAGCGAGTCGGCAATGCCAAGGGAGGACAGGACACCACAGGCGGGCGAGGGGCCCCGTCAGCTCCAGCGCGGGAGGTCAGGGGCCCAGCTCAAACTGACTGAAGCCGAAAGATATTGAAAGCAGGGCGATAAGGCCCACGGAGGCGCCAGTTTCGTCTGGTCGTAAACTCCCGCAGGCCTGCCATTCGTACTGCACCATGCCAGGTTCCTCTGCCGTAACGCCATGCCCAAGGCAATCAAGTGACCCTGGGCAGGTGTGTGTGTTTGACAAGAAGCCCAACCATAACCAGGGCAGGTGTGTGTGTGTGTGACATCGTCAGATGCACCCGACCCAGATCGCAGTAACCCCACTAGACCTCCGGACAGGGCTCTATGCAAAGGTTCGATCCCCTCCGGAACCATAACGACGCAAACCTGCAGTCCAGCCCTTCCCAGTCCCGTCCGTCCGGCCGCTCACTTCGAACATGTACAACCAGGAAAGGATGAGGGCCGCCAGGTTCAGAACCGCACACACGAACCACACGCTGGCCGCCAGCGTGTTCAAATCGTACAGGTCATAATTGTCGGACGAGGGTGAAGATGCCAGAGCGTAAAATGAAAAGTCGGTGATCTGGGGCGGGGACGTGACATGGGGAGAGAGAGGGCCGTGGTTGCTTGGATAGCCAAGAGAAGCAGTAAAAGCAGTAACGGTATCAATGGGCTCCAGACCCGACCGGAAGTGATCGGCGGTGCCCAGTCCATCACAAGCACAAACACGACGTCAACTGCACAATTGCTCCCTGTCCGCACCCGACAGCAAGCGCAGGCCCTGGGCATTGGTGCCAGCCCCGTCGGTGATCTGGCGCGCAGGGGCAGGATAGGGTCATGCTAGGTAACGGACCTGCGCGGTCACACAGCAATCCATGAGCAGCTAAGCTAGGCCGCCACCAGCAGCAAGACCCCGACTGTACACTGCCCCTGCATTGGGGAGCGCACGTAGGTCGCGGGCCTCTGTGCCTTCCGCGCCGTGCGACGACGCGGGGGCCCCTGCAGCCCGCTCACCAGGCCCGTGACGAGGACAACCGTCGGGACGAAGATCACATGCTGCTTGTGTGGACCCAGGTCGCTCCTGGTGATGCAGTAGCCGCTGGCAATTACCAGCAGCACAGCCTGGAAGAGAAAGAAGGGACATGGGTGCCGGGTGACCATCGGATGTAGGCCCGCGCCTGGCTCCCCAAAACCCCTCGGCCGTAGCAACAGAAGCAGCCCATCACGCGCACATCTCACTGGTGAGACATTCTCATTGCAATCCCAGTGCAAGAGTGTAGTTGCGGAACCGGCAACGTGTGCAGCTTCCTTGTACATCGTTCAATTGCGCACTGTTCGCGAATATCTCCCAACCCCGGCTTACCAGGAACATGCTACGTGATACATTGAAGAACAGCAGGTACAGAAGATACGCCACTGTTCCCTCGTGGCCCTTAACTCTATGGGTCGCCCAGCCCAGCGACGCGCTGGATTCGATGCCGTCCGCGCAAATGATAATCACTAACGCCGTGTAGATGAACCATGCCCTGCTTACAACCTTCCGGCGCATCAGCGCGTACGCACAGGCAATGAGCCAAAGGCCCCACCAGGCAATACATTTTGCCAAGCTAAAATACTGCGAGAATTGTGCAGTAATCGAGTGATCTGTCTGGTAATCGTTGAAATCCGGGTTGCTACCCGGCCCAGTGTCAGCCATCTTGCAACTACTACCAATATGGCCTCAACAACTACAAAAACCGGTCTATGATAACATTGAATGTGGACACATGTTCGACTTCTCTTCGGGTTACGACCTGAACGAGATGGTTTCGGGGGAAGCCGAGAGCGCACACCGTAAGCAGCGCACACCATCAGACGCCGTCAGACTAATTTAGACAAATATTAAAAATGAACGGAAATTATTAGGTGCAGCTTATGGTTGTGTTGTGACCCGCGCAATTTTCCGAGGCCCATGCCTCATCGAGCGATGTTGCAGCGTGGGGGCAGACTTGGGCAGAGTGGCATGAGCTTCCACTGAGTATGGCGTTCGTGCTGCTGCACTCTGAAGCGATGGTTCGTTGAGCAATGGTCACTCCTTGGGATACGACGTTCTACCTGGCCCTCGCCGGGTTGAGCGACTTGAGCCGCACGCAGTTGGGCATAGGCGACATCAAACACATGCATACTAATCATTCGGCCCCTTGTACAGGTGAGTACAAAGCATTGTGCAGATGTGGGGTTCTTGGGTTTTCTGTCGGAGTTACATAAAGGCCAGTTTCCGTGTTATCACATGGCAAAACGGTTCAAACACACCTAAACGCATGACCTAGACGGGAGGTAGGACTCTTCTGAGCCTGACACGAGCGGAACGTTGGCTTGAAGGTTGGTCGGCCTCACTGCTACACCTAACCGCGGCGCACTGACACACAGCACCCGCTGCTCTACTTCAGGTGGATCTCGACAGGAGACGCCTACGCCCAGACGTTGCACGGTTGTCAAAGCGCCATCCTCAGGAGAGGATCAAAGTCGCGCCATCGCTTGTAAACGCCCTGCTCTTCGGACTGATATGCAATGTGTGTGCTTGCGGCATAGAGACAACAGCACCCGCGCTGCGACTGATTTTATACCTGTACGGTTACCTCTCCCAGACGCGTCTCGGCCGAAGGCAGTCAGCTGTCGGCAATTACATGCCAACAGGCACACGCCATTTGCCACATTTGAAGCATGCGGAACACCAAGTCCATCCACTGAATCCCCGCTACTGTTTCAATCCTGCTGCAGTCCAGTGCCAGCAATTTCAACCTGCGATGGTGATGCACTCACCATCCGTACACATTCAGTTGAATACCTCAGCCTGTTGTCCCACCAAGCCAGCGCTCTCAAACACGGATCTATCCAGCCTCTGAATACACCATCCCGCGGCATGGGCCATGTGGTCCTTGAGCCGCCGTGAGCTCGTCCGACAATGCCCGATTCAACGATGCCACCGACGCGACATGGTCGGGCTATCTTTTGTGCAACACCGCCCCTGAGCGTACCGCACGAGCCGGTGGCCGCTGCGCCAACCACGTGGCATGGGACCTGGTATACGAATGGCAGCCAGTCCTGCAATCAATTTCGGCAGCTACGAATCTTGCGCGTGCTTTCGTAGCAGCGGTGCTTTACAAAGCAGCAATGCGCCATCAACGAAAATAAGTCATTGTGAGCGCTCATGCCCTCTTGCCTAACGCCGCGCGCCTAGTTGGCCTCAGCTGGAACCGCACCCGCATCTGTTGCAGGTTCCTCGGTCCGCGCCTTCTTCGCCTGCTGGCCCTCTTCGCGAGTCTCCACAACCGCGATCGCCTCAAATCCGGCCGCGGTTTCTCCTCCTGCCGCTGACCCCCCACCCATCAGGTCCTCAAGCGTCCGCTTGGCAGTGGCGGGTGCGATGGGTGGGGCAGCATTGGCGGCGTCGGTAGCGGGTGCCCGCTTGTCTGCCGGTGGCGCCTCGTTGCTTGCGGGCCCCGACGGCTGCAGCGTGATGCGCTTCGTGCCCCGGCCCACGGTGCCCAGAGAGATGGGTCCGGCCGCGGGCTTGGACCCGCCCGACTCCAAGTCCGCCATGGCCTTCTTGAAGCATTGCCTGGGCCGGGTCGAACATTTTGGCACAGGTGTCAAACAGGACGCAATCGCCAGACATCCAGCAGCTGGGCATGACGCTGCCCCGACACTCTGGTTTGCTGGCGGCATGGTTAGAGAAGAGACCCGCGGCATGTCATACCCACTGACACTCAACGCCCACATACGGTATATGCAGCAAGGAAAACTGCAAACGCGACCCCCATTACAACCCAAGAAGAAAACCCCAACCGAGCTCCGCACGGATTGCAGCGGACATGCACCCAGCCACCTTTCACTTCAGGCGCGTGCTTCGCTCTTTCACGCGGCCCTCCTAGATGTCCCAGAGTGCGCACTGCCTGCCGCGCCCTGGGCCCATTCTCACTTGATGCCCTCCTTGATTGTCACTTGGTTGGCGATGGCCTCCTTGAGCCCCTCCGCGTTCTCGTGCAGCTCCGCGATGATGCCGCGAAGGTCGTCTGACAGGCCCTGCAGCCGCCGACCCTCCTCCTCCGCAGCCTCGCCGCCCGAGCCGTCCGTGGGCAGCTCCGCCAGCTTCTCCTCAGTCTCTGCAACGGCCGCCTCCAGGGAGGCCAGCGCCGCGTTGGTGACAGTGAGCGCCTCATCCGGCTTCTCCGCAAAGGTCAGCGCCTTGGACAGCCAGTACTGTGTCTCCGCGACACGGCGATGGTGACGGGGTTGGACGGCCTCCAACTGTTCAAGACCCTGCTTGTAGCACTCCACTGCAGCACAGCAACATGGCGGACGGTTTTATGAGGCCGAGGGTCAAAAGATATGTTGTAGCGGGCGCGGAAGAAACCTGTGCAGTGGCCGAGGGGATGATCAGGCCAAACCATGTTCCACACTCAACTCACCCGCCTCGTCAAACTGCTCCTCCTCCAGCTTGATGTCGCCAAGAGCCTTGTGGACGTCGGCGAGCTTGTCACGGTGCATCTCCGGGGTGTTCTCCTCGTAGATGAGACGCGCCATCTCCAGCATCTCCCAGGCGAGCTTCATGTCGTCATCCTCATCCGCACCCTCGGCCGCCTCGCCGGCCCCAGCACCCTCGCCTGCCTCCTCGCTGCCCGCAGTACCCTTGCCTGCCTCCTCGGCCCCCTTATCACCATCATCCGCGTCCGCCTTCTCCTCATCACCATCATGTTCAATCTCGTCCGCGTTGGCCTTGGCGTCGGTTCCTGCCTGAGCCTCCGTGGCGTCGACGTCAGTTGCTGCTGGGCCCGCCTCGGCGGCCTCCGGCTCCTTCGTCTCCGCAGTGGCATCCTTCATCGACGCGTCGTTGGCCTCTGGAATGAGATGTGGCAAAACACCGTAGGTCGGCTTTAGGTAACACGCCAGGGTGTGAGTTCGCATTTTCATCATGAGCAATGTCCATGCAGATTGCCTTACCGGACGGTGCGGCGTCAGCACCATCCGCGTCCTGCTTGGCGGGACAGGGAGCGGTCTCGGCAGCTTTGGGCACCGCCTGGGCATTTCCGGGCTTCACAGTCGCCTTAGTGGAACCTAGAACTTCCGTGGCGTTGCGTGCGACCTCGAAAACGGCGATGCCGTAGTACAAGTAAACTGGCGCGCTTTCAATTGCACTACCCCCATAATGCTTCTCATAAGCGCGCAACGCCTTGCACAAGAGCTCCATAGCTTTATCAGGATCATCATCAATAAGGTTCTTGCCCTCCTTCACTTTCGCCGCTGCGATCTCAATGTCCCAGACAGCTTCCTCAGCGCCAACATTTGGAGCGTCGTCAGCCATTATATAAAAATGGCAACCAAACGTATGAACTGGGAGGTCCTCGAATTGCACAGAACACTAGCTTATAACAAACAGAAACGTTAGCTTAAACAAATAACACATACACAGTATCCTAAGGCTCTGAGTCAATATTATGCAAGAAATAACCAAAATATTTCTTACCTGTTGTATCAAAATGTCATGTATTCGAACTGGGGCTTGTCGTAAAGCCTGAGGGACGCGCCGTACATTTCTCGCAAATTTCACAGCTCAAGTATGGCAGCTCTAGCCATCATGCCTCCTTTAGTTTTTCAAAAAACGTCACGGGAGAGCCACTGCAACCATGGTAAGTCCACGCGTGTCAACGAAGGCGTAGATGTTAGCCCAAATGAGCGCATGTCCCGCGTTTTAAATTGGGTTAACGAGGCACTGTCAATTATTTGTGCCACTCTGGCACCTCTCTGCCTGTAATGGCGTTTCTATCCGTGGCCGGATGTCATCCCTTCCGTCGCATGGCACAGCCGCCACGGAAGGAGCTCAAGCCACCACAGGAACTGGTTGACGCTATTCAACAGAGCGAGGATATGACGGTATGGTTTGTGATTTCCGGTGGGCGCCGGTGCTACCTGCGTGAGATTTCTGTCCGACCCACGGGTCGCTGCGTTCTGCCTTTAACTTCGCTTATGCGCACAGTTTGATTTAGTGAATTGCAACGCTGTGTTGGCTACGCCAATCAAAATGCATCAAATCTCTGAGAGTATCTGCGGCTGCTGCGGCCCGGCCGTCGGCCGTGCTAATGGCCGACTTCGCGGTTTCCTCAGCCGCCGACTCTCCGCGTCTGCTCTCGCCGCAGGCGCCGTCGGAGTTCTCCAATGATGGCGAGTTCGGCAACGACGTCCCGCGTGCCATCCGCAACCGGCTATCGCACGAGACTCCCCAGAAGCTATCCCACGATGAGGGGCGCGGCCAGCAAACCGAGATGTCCAAACAGGAACTGAAGGTACGGCTGTCGGCGTGTGATGGAATCGTGGGTGCGGAAAAGAGCGATCCTGGAGTGGATCACAACTGTCTGTTAGCAAATCATCGGCGGTTGTAGCACGATGACGTATCGTAAGGTGAGCCCCCGACCGCGCTTGTGAGCGCTTGTGGGCGGCGTGCCAACAAGTGAAAATAAGCGACGGCGTCTGTTGACAGGGCGGCTGATCAATTTTGCCGCGACCGCGCCGTCACACCCGCGCATTTGGACCCACGACCCAGCCAGGGTGTGAGCGGCGAGGCGAAGTTTCCTGTCACGCCCGAACGACCCGGCGCATGTGCGCAGGACCCTCCATTTTTGTAGCACTGGCTTTTACGTGTGAGAAAACGCGCGCTTGCCCAATCATAATGTTGACGGAATCGTGTTGCCGGACTAACGCCTCGCCGCCGTTCCCAATGCCCCGTCGTGGCCGTCGCGCTCCGGAACCTACCGCCCGAAACGCACCGCTGCGACGTCTTCGCCTCGTTGGCATCTGGGTCGCCCTTCTGTCGCGACGCTGTTCCTGACCAGGACCACATGGACGAGGTGCGGCTCCAGGGGTTGAAAAGAAACTGGCTGCAGGGGTGTCCGTGAATGAATGAATGAATGAATGAATGAATGAATGAATGAACGCGGCTCCAGGGGTGGCCATGTGCTTGCACGCTCTGACGTTGATCATCATCAGCCTCCTAACCGCGCGCAATCGCAAAGGGGTTGTACGCCGGAATGGCAACGGGCTGCATCTGCCACGGTTCCTCCTGGCGCGTGTGCTCTGTTGGCCTGGTGGGTCGGATTCGTCCTGACCGGACTTTGGCGCCCTGTCGTGCGCCGCAGGTGCGGATGATGCAGTACGAGAAGACGCGTCATGACCGTTACGACCGCAACCACCCGGGCATCGGCTCCGCGGGCCGCGGCGATGAGGGAGCGCAGTCCTCGGCGCTCAAGCGAGGCGAGGCGGGCGGCCGCATGCGCTACGGACACGACTGAGGGGGAAGGAGAGCCCGGCGGTGCCTGCCGTTCCTGCTGTTGGTCGCGGAATGAGCGAGGCGGGGTTGCAACCCCAAGACTGGAACGCGCGGGGCCGTGCACGAGATCTGACTTATCCGCGGCGATTGTCGTACGGTGGAAGATGCGCGCGTCTGGGGCCGTCGATGGTTGTACACCGCGTAGAGGCGGTTAGGCTTAGTATTAGGTTTAATAAAGGATGGGCTTATTTTGTGTGTATGTGTGTGTTACATGGTTGGGGGTGCATAACCCCATACCTGTACAACTACCCATGCGAGAGGGCTGATGGTTGGTCAGCTGTGACGGCTGACGGGGCGTTGGGAGTTGCGTGCGACGTCAGGGCGTGCCGAGGGCCCTGCGGTGTGCCGTGGTACGGAGGTTCGGACGTACAGTTCGACTGAGAGGTCGCACCAGTTGTTAATACCGCCCCACGCAATCGCGCGTGTATTGTATCTTTCCTTTGTATGCTTCGAGGCCTCCCTTGGGTGCTTTCGCGACCACCAGGCGCTGAGGCCTCAAGCTGTAGGGAAGGCGCGGCAAGGCCCGCCATCGGAACATCTTGGCACAGCAAATCGCCTCGGGCTCGTCTGTCTCTGTAAGGGCTTGCCTACATCCAGACCCAAGGACCAGACGCATGAGTACGGCGCTCGCCCGTCGGTACGCAAACCCTCGGATCACCACGAGCTCATTGGCCAGTCAGCATGAACCTCGAAATGGGTCATGAACCTCGAAATGGGTCATGCGCTGGCCCGGTCGGGCGGGCGGGGGCAGGACGGCGGTGGCCGGTGGGGTGTGGTGTTGAAACGAACCGACTGCCCAGAAACACCCAGCCCGGCGACAACTACTGACGGGGGTGGTGGGGGCGCCAGGCGCGGTGCTGAAGCTGCAGCGTGGCGCACAGTACACCAGCGGGGAGACAGGCCCTTGCGGAAGGCGCTTGCCGAGTCGAAACCGAAACAAGCTGCGCAGACGCTTGGTGCAGTTCCTTGGGGGGAGGGGGCAGGCGCGCCGCCGTTCGAGCGCGTGCGCCCGACACCCCCTACGAACCTACGGGTGTTTGCTGTCAGCTGCCGGGCAGCCGCAGGCATCCATCACGCTCCTGAATGTCCACAGCAGACGGAGACGGCAGCAGCGACCTGCTGCGCCAGCTCGGCGGCCGTGCACGGCAAACTGCGGGCAACTCTGACCGCTGACCCGTGGGACGCTGCCATGTAATCGGTGTACAAGCGGTCACCGAGCCGCAGGTCCGTATTTTCTTCCTGCCCCAAGTTGTTATGGTAGCTTTACATTTCTTGAACCACACGAGACCACAATCTACCCAAGGCCGCAGATCGACAGATTTAGGGCTGTCATATTGTTGTTGATTCGAACGTCTGTTGCAGCCTGTGACGGTCTGCCCCGGTGACTGACTTAGACTTAGGTGACTTGGCCTTGTCGGCTTCATTATCGGAAGCGAGCACCCGGAGCCCCTTCGCAAGCCGGTGCGCTCCGGATGATGATGGTGAGTTCTGCAGCTTGGAGCCGCGGTCGCGGGTCCGTCGCGTCGCAATTGCGCGGCCCGCCCGATTGCGCACCGCGGCATGCGACAAAACTGAACGCGAACACGACCTGACCGCGAACACCTGCGCGGTCGCTCCCCAAGACGGTGAAAGAAATGAATGAATGAATGAACGTTACAGCGGTGAAAGAAATGCGGTTCTGCGGTGCTGCGGAGGCCGGTTCCTTAGTCATCGGCTGCGCGTCCGCGTCGTGACGTTGATTTAAGGTTGCGCCGCTCGCGCATCCAGGCGGAGCCTGAGTCGCCCGCGGACGTGGTTGAGGCCATGAAGCTTGGCGAGGACGCAGCGGTAGGTGCGAGGCCGCGCTCGGCTAGGGAGTAGGGACTCGCGCCGGGGCGTTACGCACCCCAGTGCTTGCAGCATGCCGTGCCGCGAACGTGTGCCGTGCCGTGCAACGTGCCGTGCAACGTGCCATGCAACGTGCCGTGCCACGTGCCGTGCAACGTGCCGTGCACGCGCAGTGCCGTGCCCGCCGCGCGGCGATCGTCGCTCGGTCCCTCACCCAGCGCCCCGGGCCGCGCCCCCACAGACCCCGCCCACGTCCGCCGGTGATGGCGAGCTCGGTACGGACGCCCCTCGCGAGCCCAGCAACCGACTGTCGTCCGAGATGCACCAGAGGCGAGTGCACGAGGTCGCGGGACTGGAGGGGCGGCAGCACGTCCAGGAGCTCTCCAAACTGGAACTCAAGGTGCGGTGGAGGGCTCCTGCGCAGTGGAGGAAGAGGGGGCCTCGGGTTCTGGAGCAGGGATCTGACAGCGCGCAAAGGGCATTAAGGAACGCGTAGCATGGCGGGGCAGAAGTTGCTGAGCATTGCGCCCCGTTGTCAGCACGGTGCGCCCTGACCGAATTTGGATGGAGTGGATCATGTGAAACCCCGGATGGATACAGTAGAAGCACCCTGATTTCATTTGTTCCCCACGTGTTCTTCACCATGAGCTGCTTCTCGTTGTTCGCCCTCCGTCCACATGTGCGGACGTGGGCGTGCAACCCGCGCTCGGCTCGGTGCGGCGTGGTTCCGGTCCCCTCTCCCCTCCGGCCCGTCAACCCGGACGGCGTGCCCGGGGCCTCTCGCGTCGTGTGCCGCCTGCGTCCCTGACCGACCGCCCACCCGCCGTCATTGTACGGCAGGAGCACATGCACGAGGTACGGCAGTGTGGGTGTGGGGTTGTACGATTGTTGCAGCAGCGAAGACGGGCGTAGGCCTCCAGGAGGCCTTAGCGGCACAACTTAGTGCCCCCTGGACGCCGCCATGAATGACTGTGAAAAGGCTTGTATGCGATGGCAGCTCGGGGTAGGCCCTCCGGGTAGGCCCCCCGCTGGCCAGGTGGGGACCGAGGACTCGGGCATTCCATTCGGGGCCGCTGTCTCTGCACCTCAACGGCCCAACCGCTGTGTCGCCTCTTGTCTTGCAGGTACGGGCGATGCAGTACGACAAGGAGCGCCACAACCGGTACGAACGCAGCCACCCGGGCATCGGCAAGGCGGGACGCGGGGACCAGGGCATGAGCTCCGCGGCTCTCATCCTGGGCAACGGAGAGCTGGGCGGCGGACGCATGCGTTACGGACACGATTGAGGGAGCGGATGGAGCTGCACACGAGGCAGGCCCGCTTGCATCCAGAACGGCCCAAGGCGCCGATGTTTGGCCGTAGATGTGACGGCAAGGGCTTAAAGGAGGAGGTGGCTACCGGAGGGGAGGAGGAGCGGCTGGCGCAGCGCGATGCGTCCGTCGTCTTAAGCGGACATGGATTCGTTGAGTTTTAACGTCTAATTGGTTAAGGCGCATAGCTCCTGCTCGGAAGGGTTGAAAAGAGCCCCCTGCGGGATCGAGAGCTTTGCTCGAGTTGCTTTCGGTGCAGCTCCTGTGGTTGATTGATTGCAGTCTGTAGCGCCACAGGCCGGCTGCAGTTGCAAGCGGTTCAGATGCGCACAATCTGCGTGTGCTGAGCTACAGGGTTGGGTGCCGGGATTTACGATATGCGTACAGCACCGTACAGTACGGCATCGGCAGTCTGGGACATCATGCATCGGATGTAAACGTTTTGCTAAGCTGCAATCGTGCAGACCGTTACCGCATTACGTTTTATTGGCTAGGTACCTGTCAGTTGCGCAGCAGAGAACTCAGCGCCCTGGCGGCTTCCATGGACGTAGTGGTACGGCATGGTCCGTTGGCCGTTGACAGTCTCCTCAGTCGAGCGCGTTTCTACAACCCTCGATTTTACACAGATTCATAGTTTTGTCACAGTATGATATCGGGAGTTTAATAAGTGGCGCACACGTTTACGTACCCAAAAGCCCTGCAGCTCAAGGAAGGACCTGACGCCTGGAGTATTTCGCTTGAAAGCTCACAAAATGTAACTCAAAACTACTTTTGGAAGATACAGTTCAAGTGACCGGCGTTGGTTCCACCATGTTTGAAGGAGGCAAATGGACGACCGCCTTCGGCGCTTACAATTAGAAAGTGAAATAGCAACGTACGGCAGTTAAAGAAGCACATCGCAGCGCGTTTTGAAAAATGGAGCATATCTTCGGTCGCGGACCCAAGGGGCCTGCCGCACCTGCGCGCGGCGCCGTTGCCGGTAGGCAAAAGCCCACCCGGCCCACCCCTGCACACGGCCACCATTCCTGGCACTGCCTCTCATCGCTCCAGTTGGTTGGTCTACATACTCCGATGTCATGTGCTTCGTCACGGATGTTCTTTCTTTGACTGCACCCAACCAGCACGCACCGGCCACCGTCGGGGCCCATCGGCCTGCTGTTCCCACGCGGGGTCACATCCCGTGGGACCGCAGATGCAGCCAGCGCCGCGGCTGCGTCGTTGAGTCCTGCACCGCACAGCGCCCGGTACAGGTCCAAGCTGCGGGCTCCGCCTGCGCACCTTCCCGTCCGCTCCCTCCCTGGCCGCCCCTCATACTCAGGTGTCAAGGCGGACCTGGAGAGGGCCAAGGAGGGCTTCGATGCTCGCAACCCAAATGGAGTGGGCATGGCCTGGACTCACAACTTCCTCAACCAAAAGGTCCGGGCTCGAACCCACCCGGAGGCCTGAGTCCCTTGGGTGCCAGCCCGCGGGGCGCCGCACCGCCGGGGGGGTTGAGCTGAAGGGAACGGCCCCAACGCACGCGGCGTTGCTGCCCGCACAGAGTGTCGCAGGGATGTGCGGCCCGGGTCGCGGGCCCTGATGACTCGAACCATCAACGGTCGCGGCAATGCGGGATCGCTCGTGATGGGGCGTTTTTTGGCGGGAGGGCTGCACCTGCGCCGGAGATGGTCCGCGGCCGGGACCGCCAGCGTGGCAGCCCCGGTGCTCCGGTGCGGCACCTGAGCTGCTGCACCGGGCACCACATGCCCTGCGGGCAAGGGCGGGGCTCGATCCGTTATTCCAATGCACGGCACCTGGATACACTCACCGGGTGCGGGGATGGGCCCAGACCACCGACCCGTGGGTCGTTTGGGGTTTGGATGCTTGGCGGCGTCCGAGCTCGATGCTGAGCCCTTGTGGGACAGCCCGACCTTACGACACCGCGGTGTGGGGCCCCTCAACAGCCGCAGGGCTCCAGCCCGGCCAGCCACTTAGCGGCCCCGTCCCCGGCCCGGATGACGGCACCTGCGAGGGTGTGCGGCCATCCATGTCCGGGCACCACATCCAGGCTGCACCCGCCGAGTCCTCTCGCCCTCACCCTCAATTTCCTATATCTCCCCGTCCCCGCCCCCATGTCCCCTTCGCTTGGCGCCTCTCCTGGTGTCCCCAGCCCTGGCACCCCATGAGCTTCAAGTGAGTGGTGGGCCGAGGGGGCGGACGCCGGCCTTGCAGGCGGCCGCCCGTGCCTGCGTGGGGCTGTCTCGACTGTTGCTGCCCTGTCGTGGATTGGCGTGGAGGCTAACAGTGTTTGTGTGCCCCTGGGGGGACCCGACCCCGGCGATGGCCCCCTGGCTATCCCCAGGCGCCGATCCGCTCCCGGTCACTCCCCCTAACCGCCCCCACACACATACACACACACCCTCGCCACTCGGCACCTCGCATGTCACGCACTCCTGTTCTGACTGCTTAAATAACGTATACACACACACACACACAGGAACCGCATGCGTGTGTTCGAGGCGCAGCAGGAGAAGACTGATACAGACAAGGCCAAGGAGAAGGCGCAGGTGTGCGGGGCCGGGCTCAGGCGGCTCGGGCGGCGGCTCGGGGCGCTATTGGAGGGGTTGCGGCCGCCAAGGCGGGGGCTGACCCGGCAGCGGGCAGGTGCCCCGAGAGGACCGGGGCCATGCGGGGTGAGGGGGGTGACGAGGTGGCGGGGCCATGCGGGGTGGCGGGGCCATGCGGGGTGACGGGGCCATGCGGGGTGACGGGGTTGCGGGGCCATGCGGCACAAGGGGAGAGGGGCACTCGCTCGGCCACCCGCGTCTTCCCTCCCTTGACCCCGTTGAGACCCATGGGCTTCAGTCAGATGACAAGCCCAGAACGACACCCCCCCCCCCACACACACACACAAAACGAGTCCCATGGGTCACTCGCGCACCCGAACAGGCCGAATTCGATGCGGAACAGGAGTACCTGAAGACGTTGTCGTACTTGAGCGCCGAGGAGCAGCAGCGGTACAGGTGGGTGGACGGTGGGTGGGAGGGAAGTGGGATTGTGCGGTGGGTGGTTGGGCAGGTGGATGGCGTCGATGATGGGTGGTGCTGGGGCGGCGACCCGGGGGTCGGCGCTGGGGCTGGGGATAGGCCTGCGGGCCCGCGACTGAAAGGGCGATGAGTGGCGGCTACTCGGGGTCTCCGCAACCCTCGCTCTGTTCGACTCCACCCTTCCCCCAAGCGCCCCACGCGCCTTGGCTTCTTACTTACCCTCCTAGCGACCCCACTGCCACCACCGCCGGGCAGGGAGGTGCAGAGCGTGTCATTCATGTACACCAAACCACCGGGGCTGGATGCGGCGCTGGCCAGGGACGCGGAGATGGAGAAGAAGGTGGGTCGGCTGGGGCGCGGGGGGCGAGCAAGGTGGGCCCAGAGGGACTGGGGCGGGGGGAAGGAACATGGTGCTGGCGGGGGCAATCAGATTTTTTGCCCCACCTTGGAGCTCCCCCGGGCAGTCCTGGTGCCCCGTCTCGGCCGCGGGCGCGCCGCAATGTCGATTACTTCCCGGGCCGTCCTTCCGCATGCATATAATTTGGAGCAGATGGAAGCCACCGTTGGCTGAGGGGGCGATGTAGCGCGCAGGCAATGCAGCGCGTCTCGTCCGCACAGGAGCCCCGTCCCGCCGCAGTCTCTGTCCTCCGTCGCCTCAGCATCAGAACGCGCTGAAGGGAAGGGGGGTTACCGAAGACACCCTGCTCGGCACCTCTGCGCTGCGCTGTGGGTCCCTACCTGATCCCCCAGAAACCTCCACAGCAGCTGGCGGGGCCGGGGGGAGCCGGCGCCGGGGCGGCGGCCGGAGGTGCCCCGCCCGGACGTGCAGATGCCGCGGACGGCTCCGCCCGACGAGACGCTGGCGCTACTGCTGCCGGCGGCGGCGGCGGCGGCGGCGGGCCCTCAGCGGACCCTCAGCAGCAGCGGTCCGCCATGGTGGCGCGGCTGCGTGAGGACCCGTACACCGCCATGGTGGCGGCGCGGCAGGCGCTGCTGAACAACCCCAGGTGCGGGAAACGGAGCGCCCCCGGGGCGAGGGGCCCGAGGTGTGTTTAGAATTGCAACCCGAGGTGTGTGTATGTCGGCCGGGGGGTCACCTGGGGGTCGGTGTGCCTTCTTGGGGCGGGTGAGGGGTTACGGTATCCCATCCGGCGAGTGCGGTCCGGCGAGAAGAGACGAGAGACGAGACCGACTGTAGCCGCGGCATACTGCGCCCGAGTAGCCGCGGCATACCGCGACCCTGCCCTCGCAGGTCCCCTGTTCGGTCTCCTGCATAGTATTGGCTCTGACTGCCTAGTCACACCACCACCACCACCACCTGCCTTGTGACTGTGCATGTTTGCACCACCACGCCCGCCCCGCTGCAGGCTGGCCATCAGCCGGCACCCCGAGTCGGGGTCGTTCGGCGGCTTCAGTGTGGACGCCCAAAACCAGCAGCTGCTGGGGGAGGAGCCGGGGAGCTCGGGGACAGGTGGGGCGGGGGAGGCCAGCCGGGTCACAGCTACGGTATATGCCGTACCGCCGCCGGGGCCTGACCAGCCTTTGTTCAGCCTTCACCGTGTCCGAACCCCTTGCCCCGCACCGCACCCGGTCACATGGCTGCGGTGTTTAAATTAACCCGAAACGAACCCGGACACACCCACCAGAAATACTCGGAATACTTACGCGGGCTGCAGGGGTGGATGCGGAGCTGGAGTTCCTGCTGTCACTGCCGGCGGATCAGCAGCTCAGGGCGCTCAAGCGGATCGCCAAGAGGCGCAAGAAGGAGGAGCAGGAGCGGCAGGTGCGGCGCAGGCGGAGCTCCCGGTGGCGCCCTCCGCGGGGGAGGGGAGGGGAGGGAAATCGGTGGACCGGTT
The DNA here is from genome assembly GCA_003117195.1 of Eudorina sp. 2006-703-Eu-15. Lineage (NCBI taxonomy): Eukaryota > Viridiplantae > Chlorophyta > Chlorophyceae > Chlamydomonadales > Volvocaceae > Eudorina > Eudorina sp. 2006-703-Eu-15. The sequence goes on from BDSI01000039.1 coordinate 988,607, forward strand.
GGAGCTGCGGTGCTGCTGCCAGAGCGCAAGTCCCCGTAAGGGGGGGATTGCCGGTCTCGCGCTGTGCGAGTACGAAAGAGCCCGACAGGCGATGCTCATTCAGGCCCGGTCGGCCCCCTTCGCCGAGACCTGTGTCTGTCCCCCTCCCCCTTGTCAACCTGTCTGCCTGCCTGTCTGCCTGCCTGCCTGACGGCGGGTTCCACCTTCCACGGCCCAATGTGATCCGAACGCCCTCCGGCTGCAGCTTCGGGAGGCGGAGGCGGTGCTGCGCGCGGCCGGGTACGACCTGGCGGCTGTCGCGGCGGAGGCGGGGGCGGGCGGCGGCGGCAGCGGCAGCGGGCGGCGCAGCAGCAAGCACAAGAAGAAGCGCTCCAAGGGGCACAAACACAAGGAGGAGGAGGACAAGTCTCGTAAGGCCAAGAAGCGGCGACGAGGGTCCAGCGAGTCGGACCCATCCTCGTCGTCGTCGCCCGGCTCCTCGCCCGCGCGATGACCTCCAGCGGTGCAAGGTCCTGGAACTGCCGTTCGAATTGCGGCCTCGGCGGCTTCCACGCACGCAATCGCTTGTCCCGTTTCGACTGTTTTGTTTCTGCTGCGTTTGAGGGCATGGGTGCGTTTGGAGGCCATGTGGAATTGTGGATGAATTAAGCCAATAAGGCAGATCGGGAGCCTGCGTTTTGGAGTTCGCTGAGCAGCTGTTACGGAGTCGGGTGCGCAGGCCGTTCACACCGGGTGGTGGCGGCAGTGACCCGCGGGTCTGTCTCTCTCTCAATGGTGAGGAGGGGCGCCTCTCTTTCAATGGTGAGGAGGGGCGAGGCGCCTCGTGGGCTTAGAAACATGACCCAAACATTTCGACCAGGGACCCAGCCGGCAGGCCGGTAGTGGTGCGAACGAATGCGCCGCGCTGCTCGGCCGGAGCCCCTTCCAAGGCGGGAACTCGTGTGCGAGGCTGCACGGATGGATGGACGTCGCTGCTGCAGTTGCAAGACTCAAAAGTGTAGGACACTTTGCTGGAGCTGTTCCCGGGCATCCCGGCGCCACAATCAGCCATCGCGGTGACCTGGTGGCATCCTGAAGTTCCTGATGGCAACCTATGTGTTGTTGGTGGCGTACTTAGAGGATTACGTGAGGCGGAGGACGTCGACGGAAGGCGACTGCCACACCCTGAACAAATCTGACTGCTGGGCGCGTGGCATGCGACGATGCGGGGCAGGGCGCTCTGCGGACCCAGCCGGGTCGGGTCACAGGGCTGGTTGAAGCGTTGGCGCCGGGTGGGCATTTGGGTCCGGCTGTCAAGCCATGCATGGGCCATCCGCTATCGTCGTCGGTGAATACGGTACACCAGCCGGGCCGCCACTGAGCGGGACGTCCGGTACGGCAGTATCTTCGAAGCTGGACCAGTCCTCAGTCCGCCCTTGGCTTCGCACGGCGGCACGGGCGCGCATGTTCCCCCCCCTGGCACACAGTCACGGGGCTTTCGAGTTAAGGCAAGGGCAAAGGCCCAGTCGAACGCTTAGGAGGCAAGGGGGAGGCCCCAGGTCGCTCACCCCCTCTCAAAAGCCGGCCGACAGGTGTGCACCGAACGGCGTGCGGCTGATCCCCACCAGAAACTCGGTTAACGACCAACGGTCAGCCATACCATACCCTGCATTTTGTTCGATGCAAGTGCACCGCCACCAGCCCCTGCCCCTATCAACAGTCTCACTCGGTGAAGTCGGCTTTGTTGGATAAAATGCCGCCACCAGAATTCGATCCTGTCAGCATCGAGACACCATTGTGCCTAATAACACAAGCCCAGATCACATTGGCGTCTCTGCCCTCGGGCGCTCGACGCAGATGGCAACCTAGCCTGGAAGACAGCCCGGAGACAGCGGTTATGGGGGCCGCGGCGCTGACCAACGGCCGCGACATCATCGCACAGCACCCTGCAACGTATTCTTTACTTGAGCGAGTTGTAGAAAAGGATGAGGATGGTCCCGACCACGAGCATGACCGGGATGGCGCTGACGCCGTACAAGACGCCGTACCCGACCCAGCCGGGAAGCATGTCCGTCATGGACTGCGGCTTTTCGCCCTTGCGGAGATCGTCACCCATCACGTACGGCTTCACGACCGTGTCGCCTGTGGGGGAGGAGGGGGAGGGGGAGGAGGGGGACAGCAAAGAGGGTAAAGACAGAGCACGGCGGGGACCCACATCCCTGGGCCATTCGCCAGGCTATGGGAAGGATCATGTTGGGCTCGTCTGGGCTTGTCTCTTCCTGCCCTCCCCCTGCGAGGACGGCCCCCTGCGAGGGCCAGCTCACCTCCCATCAGATTCGCGTAGTCCGAGGCGCTGGGCTTGCTGGGCGCCTGTGCCGACGCCGCCGCCAACGAGGCCTGGGCCGCCGCCGGCAGCTCCGTCCCGACCTCCAGGAAGGGCCAGTTGAGCATCTCCTCGTGCAGGCATTTGAGCGCTATCCGGTCGTTGGGAACGCGTCCCTCGCCAATGTCCATCAGCGCCGTCGCCATCTCGTCACGAGACACGCCCCGCTCGTCCTACCGGGTGAGAGGACGCCGGGTGAGGGGAAGGCCGCGCATGAAAAAAACGGTGTCATGCAGAACATAGCCCGATGGATACTCGACTTATGTGCTACACTGGTATGGGTCTGGTAACCCTGGCGGGGTCGCCCTATGGGCTTACGGTTGCAGCTTGGATCTGGAGACATGCTCGAAGCTGAACAGGCCCTGGATCGTGGACTTACAGCTCGAGTGCAAAACCCATCTGGTATCAGTCGACGGACCTAGAGCCCAGTCATCAAAGTCCCAGTCCGGGGCTGCGGGAGACGCGATCCGCGCGCCGCGGTCCAGGTTAGGGGCTGCACCCCAGGGCCTCGGAGGCAGGGCCCTGATACAAGAGAACCGGCATGGTCTGTTGCCCGCCCTGGGGCCCCACCCGGCCGGGGCGTGGTCCCTCCTTGGGGAACCCAATGGCGGCACCGCCGCCGCCGTGACCGCCGCCGCGGCCGCGCATTCGGCATCCCGACTCGAAAGCCGCAGCAGGGCGGTTCGCGTGCGTCTTTGCGCAGCGCGCGTGGTGCGCAGTGAGCGATCCGCGATCGCGGTCTCACCGGAGACCTCACCTCACCGGAGACCTAATCGGGGTAGAGGCCAGGGGCGAGCGATTGGTGACTCGCTCGCCCCTGGCCTCTACCCCGATTAGGTCTCCGGTGAGGTGAGGTCTCCGGTGAGCTGAGGTGAGGCGAGGTGACGGACGCGCATATGCCACGCAAACACGCACCGGCCCAACATGGCCCGCGGAGCCCTGCCCCCGCCGCTCCGAGCCCCATTGCGCGCGTCGCCAAAGCCATCACCATGGCGGGGTCCGCCTGCGCCTTCCCGGCGTCCCGCCCGCCCATCCGCTTCCTTGACCGCCTCCCCCTTATGCGCCCCCCTTACCTCCATGCCGGCCGCGCGGCGCTCCCGGGCACGGGGATCCTCAATGGACACGATGAGCTTCACCTCGTTGAACGACATATCCCTGGTGCGCTTCAGCGTTTTCAGCACCTCGAAGATATCGCTGCAATACTTTTGCGCTAGCTGCATTCAGGAGAGGCCAAAACGGGGAAAGCGGCGACCCAACCCGACGGGTTGTGTTGTCTCTCGAGAGGGCGCAGACGGTACCTCGCGTGTTTGGGCAGGGAACAACGTGGCTGCACCGCGCAGCCGCTGCTCGAGGCTTCCTCGCGCAAACCGCGACTAGGTGACATGCTGGCCCGCTACTGCTGGTCGCCAGGCAGAGCACGCACCTCGTCGGTGACCACGTCGCCACCAATAATCGTGTCCACGCCCTTGGCACGTACGAATGCAGCTGCGATGTAAGGAAGTAATAGCGTCTAGCATGCACCCGTTGACGACAAGCTTCTGTACGGTCGCGCACCTCCACTCTCGATTTCCGCTTGCCGTTTCATAAAAAGCTCGACCTGAGCTTCCAGATCAACCTCTTCGCTGGTTGCCCTGGATTAATTTAATGGCAGCAACTGAGGCTGCCGTTCCAAGCCTTGGAACCAAGAGCGACCGACGCACCTGACACGGTGGCTTGGACGGCGAGCCCCAGCAAAAGGTCGCCGACAAACAGATGAAGGGAGGGTTGCGATGCGACATGGTCGCGATAAGCTCTTCAGCTGTGTGTTCATGGCTGTGTGAGGAATCAGGAGCAACGGTACTCTATCCAATCAATGCCTTCACCGCACAACAACTAAAACACTTAAACCGAATTGTATAAACCAAATATTTACTTGACTTTGTGCCTACCAAGATCGCGGATTTTTGTGTGTACGGCAACTACCATTTTCCGTTTCCTGTTGCGTCGCATAGTGATTGTAATCGCCTGGGACAGAGAGGTTCACTCAACTGGGTTAGTCCAGCAGTATGTTACAGCTGGTAATTGAATGCAGATGATGAAGACGCTTGCAGTCCTTCTGGTATTACTAGGCATAGGATCTAGGAAATTTCCTCCATATGCGGTAGCGGAAACAATCCAGCACTCAGAAATTCCAGATGCCGTGGCGATACAAGGAGAAGGTGCACCCGCGGTCGACACGGCGATGATCGAAGGAACCGCACCAACGGCCGCGTCTTTTCGACTTCCTGCAGGCGCTTACAAGCATTTGAAAGAACTTTCTAAACGTGAAACTATAATGCAAACCATCTTTGGTCGGGATTGTTACTCGCAGGCACTATTAAAGGTATGCCGGGGTCTGGAGACGAGGCGTCGGCGCGCGTCTGCGGCCTGCAGGCAACTGGCCTGGTCAGAAGGCGATGTTTGCAGATGAGCCCTCAAAATCTACTCATTATGTTTGAGGTGTCAATAGTCTCAACCACGTTTTTCTGTCGAGGTTTACCGATACCGGCCTTTCCATCGACACCTCGTAGGTGGACCGCAATTGCAATCAGATGACAACTGAGCAAAAATATAAGGTAGGTCGCGCACTCGGCTGTCCATATCGTCCTCGTTCGTCCTACAGGCAGTTGAAAGAGGATGGATGGATGGGAGTTGATTTGAACTTATCTAGCTCGACGGATATCTTGGATGCCCTGCCTTGCAGCTGGCGCACGCCATGAATCTCTGTTTTCTTGTCAGCAACGGCCACGCCGGGTACAAGTGCAACGAGCGCATGACCCCCAGCGACTGCTCAAAGAACCTGGACGATCGGGCCTTCTCGAGTTACAACATGTTCTTCGCCAACATCCACAGGTAAGGCCGCACAAGGGCAAGCGTGATTGCTGCTTTACTACTCGCAGCGGCTGGCGCTGAACCGCTCTTCGAATCTTGGCCTAGGGCCAGCAACACCGCCCGCAGCAAGGTAGCAGCATGACCCGTGAATTATCACTGCAGATTTCGCATGAAATTTCAGCATGCCTTATTTTCCACGCCGTGCCTGGCGTCATGCAAGCGCATGCAGCATCCGCAGAACTGCACGCACGCTCAGCTATCGCACGGATCCCCACACTGCCTCGGTCGCGCTCCGGTGCCTCTGCGCGTCCGACCAGACCACGCCACCCTCGGCCTCCCCCACCTCGCAGCATCTGCCTGTACGTCTCCAACAGAGAGTTTGAGAGGCACACGTCGCAGCTGCTCAACAAGTTGTACGAGGGCGCCGGTAAGTGGACCTTGCTTTGCCTTGCCTTGCCTAGTTCACTCGTCGTTCATCGGCTGCTGGTGGTGCGCCGGGACTTAACCATCCATTTCGCTTCGTGCTAGTCTGCTAGATACCGTACGTGCACCGCTCTGCTCCAGGCTCCACTCTCCTCACTCCCCCTCCCACACCTGCTTCACCGGGGGCGCGCGAGCAGGTGCAGCACAGAGCGTGCTGCAGGGCGTCGCGCAGGGTCTGCAGGTGCACCAGGAGCAGCAGCTGCAGCTACAGCATGGCATTGCCAAGGTGAGCGGCGCATCGCAATCGTCGAGCTTAGCTGCCAAAAACCAGCTGGCCATGGTCACCGGCGCCCTGAATCAAGCGCGTTGGTCATGTTCCTCGCGGTATGGCATGCAAACTCTGTAAGCAGCACAATGGACTAGGGGGACGAAGCGTCGCAGCTGCGTCCAATACGAGGTTCTGGGTTGCCACCTGCTTCCGGCTGTGTCTGCCGCCACCACTCCCGCCGCGGTGTGCCCTGCCAGATCCGCGAAGAGCAGACCGGGCTGGCGGAGGGCCTCCGCGAGGGGCTCCAGCGGCTGCTGGCCATCCAGAGCCAGGCGGACACCCTGCAAGCGCAAGTCAACAGGACGCTGCTCATGGAGGTGCGCGCACGGCAAGGAGCGATGCGGTTCGCCCGCCGCCCCCTTGAACCCGCGCTGTGTTGTTGACTCCGTCCTGCTGCGTTCGCCCGTTCACCTGCTTCTGCTTACGTGCGCACTCCCCTTGAAATTTCGCACATTATATGGAATAACATCTCCAAGTGCACCACACAACGCTTGCTTCACGTAACGCTTCAGAAGAACTTTAACGCTAACTTATACTACAACTGCCGCACACGTCCACAGCCCGCTTCGACTCTTATGGTCCATCAACGATCCTTATCGCAGGAGGAGCTGTCCCGGCGGCAGGGGGACCTGGCCGGACAGATACTCGCCTTGGAACAGCTGGAGCTAGAGCGCACCGTCGCCGCCGAGCGTCGGTGGGAGGTGCTGCTGCAGCGGGCTGCCGCCATGGAGGAGCGCCAGTCGCACTACGAGGCGCTGCAGGAGGCCCTGGCCGCCAGCTCCAGCCAGCTGCTGCAGCACAGCGGCCAGCTGCAGGGCGCCATCGAGACGGTCCTGGTGGCGCAGCAGCGCACCTCCTCCCTTCTGGGACGAGTGCTGGGGGGTCAATGGACCGTCAAGGTAGGTCTTGAAGGGTCTACAGACGAATGCACGTGTGCGGCGATTCCATCGAGTCGGTCAGCGGAGGCTGTGAACCCCGAGGCCAGCGGTCGAGCGGTGCACTGCGGTCGTCGCAGCGCACCTCCAAGGCCGGCCCGCGCGCCCCACGCGCGGAGTCGCGGCGGGGTTGCGGAGAAGTCCAGGGCGGGAAACGCAGTCGGGGCTGCCCGTTGACTCGGGTACCAAGAACGTTGTCGCTGATGTCCTGCCGTTGCTGGGTTGCACGGGCTTTGCTGAGCGGCACTCGAGCCCGCGTGGTGGGAGCTCCAAAGGCAGCGTCGGTTTGACCCCCTGTATTTGACCCTGTGCGACGCAGGATATCGCCTTCTACGTGGGGTCGGCCGCGTGCATCGTGCTCCTGACCGGTCCCACGAGCCTGCAGCCGTCTCGACTGCCCCTCCTGGCGCTGCTGTTCGTCACAGCCGCGTGCGAACGGGCGCTGAGGCAGTACCTGCAGGTTTGGTTGCCGCTGATCGAGGGAGCCATGGTGAGCACATCATCAGTTACCGCACCACAAAGCTTCAACCCATATACCGGTCAGGATGCCGTGCGGACGCGCATGCACAGACCCGGTGACGGATCCGCGTGCTCAATGCTGTCGAGGATCTGTCCCGAGCTGAATAGATGCCGTGTAGAGTCACGCACATGGTGAAAGAATGAGCGTTATCGCGGACGCCAAAATGGAGTGACCATCGGTGCCTGCCTGGGGAGACCCCAGCGAGACTCCGTCGATGTGTCACGGTGCATACCGGGCGTTGCACATCTGACGTCACCTCCTCACTTCGGCTACCACGGTTACCAATAACCGAATGTCATCATTCGACTTATCCATCACGCAAGAAAAGTCGGATGACAAAAGTGCTTCACCGCCCGCTCGCAGGGGTTACCACCTGTCGCACACTTTCCCGGCGGCGTGGACCAGGCAGGCTGGGTGCTGCGCTGTCTCAGTGGCCTCACCGCCTGCATCCTGCTGCTGCGGCGCCTCGTTGCGACACGACGGCGCGAGGCAGCGAACCGCCGTGTGCTCGACGCAATCGAGGAGCAGCTGCGGCAGCTGACGGCGCATCAGGCCATCCTTACCCAGCACATCCTCGAAACGAACAATGGCGTTGCATGCGCAGGCAACGAACAGACGATAATCCACCACCAACAGAGCCCGCCGCCATTGGCCTACCGCTCAACTGCCAACCACGCCCTCCCCGCATTGCTGGCTGCGCCGTTGCCCGAAAGTGATCCCCTGGAACGGAAGCCGATCCCGGTGCACGAGTACGCGGGCGCGCCCGTCCAACAACGCGGGCACGCCGTCTGTCGCGATTCCCTCACTGGTGCCGGTGACGTGCTGGATTTGGCGCCCGAGTGCGGCCAGCCCACTGGCCGTCCGCAAGTGGCCGAGTCGCCCGGGGCCACAGCCGCAACCAACCCTGTCGCGCTGCGGCCCTGCACTGCTACGAGCCCCAGCGACCCCTGTGCGCCGCAGGTTCACTTCAACGCCACGCACCCTCAAGAGCATCAGCAGCAGCAACAAGCTCCTGGCTGGGTGCAAAGAAGTCTCGCCCCGGAAACCCCCAACCGTGTCCAGGGCAACAGCAAACGGAAGCGCAATTCCGGAACAGGTTCGGCCCGGGTGCTCCTGTCGTGACATGTAGGGGTTACACCCAATCCGTTGTGTTCTGCCTGCCAGTTTCTGAGCAGCATACGGTCGAGAAGATTGCATGCACATTCACTGGGTCTTCAACCGCGCACACGCAGTTGTGGACAGAGACGACGGCGAGCGCCCAGGCCGCGTCAAGTCCAGGCGGGAGCGCGAGGAGACGGGACGGTGACCCGCGGACCGGCTGGCCATCGCATCCGCGAGCACTTCAATCTCGAGGCCCAATCCAACCGTGCAAGGCGGCCGGAACACATCAACCAATGCAATGCTTTCCTTTGTAACCATTGGCGATGCTTCCGCGCAAAGCGCCTGGTATAATTCTACGGTACATGGACAGAACACCCGCGGCGCAGGGACACCCGCGCTCCACCAACGTTTCGGCCGTCACCAGTCCCGCTCTCTACCACGCTCCCGGTCGGGCCCCCGGCGGTCCCGCCCGTAGTCTCGATCCCGCTCCCGGCTCCGACTGCGTTCCCGGTCCCGTACCCCACCGTCCCCATATCGGGCCCGTGCCGGCTCACGGTCCGCATCGCCTCCACCGCCGAAGCCACGATCCGCGCCGGCCCGACGGTCCCAGCCGCGTTCGCCGTCTCGCAGCGGAGATCGTCCACCCGGCGACGGGGACCTGCGGCGTTGGCGATCCTCCATGCGGCTGCGATCCCGATCGCCCTGCCTGTCGTCCTCGCGCCCTGACTTGCGCACTGGACCAGTATCCCGCTCGTGAGGTCGAGCGTGCTGGCGGTCGGCACGGCCGCTGCCAGGTCCGGGCCCCGCCGCATCCTCGCCGCCCCCAGCTGCACCCGGGCGAGGCGGTGGTCGCGGCGGGCCGAAGGCAGGGCCCCCGGAGCCGCTGCGTGCTTTCCCTGGATCCTGACGTGGCCCCCGCTCGAAGTCGTCTTCCCACTCCCGCTCGCGGTCCTGGCCTTTGCCTCTAGGCTTTTCGCTGCCCTCCGCACGCCGCCCAGCATGCTCCCGGCCGCTGGTCTCCGGCTCCTGCTTTGTTCGCCCGTCGGACTTCTTCGACTTCTGTACAAATGGGATGTGAGAAAGGGGAAGATCGGCGGTCAAACGAGTAACCGCGGCCGACTATGTCAGCGAACGCTGCCTGAAAGCTGGCTTCAGCGGCGACTGACGCCGATATCAGCTATGAGACCAAAATACACAGGAACTCTTGAGCAACCCAGAATCCATGTCGGAAGCCATTCGCCCGTCGGCATCCGCAGTGTCCACACCTGCTTCGCCGCCTCCAGCTGCCGAGCCTCCTCCATCAACGCGAAAATTGATCCTGACGCTGCCCAGGGCTCCGCGGATGGCGGTTGGCTGCGAGACGGCGGGGGAGGACTGCGCTGCGGGCGTCGAGAGCCCGCAGCACCACCTGCGGCCGATCCCCACAAACATAATGACCTTCGTACATCCAGTCTATCGAGTCCGTAACCTGCCACCGCGAAGCTTACCTGCCCCATCACTAGGCTGTGGCTCCGCTGAATTGTCCCTTCGGGCTGCTGCGTGATCTGGGTCCGCATCGTCCTCGCCAACAGCATTTGGGTCCTCGCCCTCGAGCTGTAAGGCGGGGCACGGGATGCAGTTGCGGCCACGTCCTTTTGCCAGGGGGCCACAACACAGGCCCTGCAATGCTCCGGCGCCGGCCCGCTCTGATACCCAGCACTCTGCGACACCCGGGGGACAACGCCAAGACCTACCTCCGCTTTACGCTTCTTGTAGTTATCCACGTGCTCGACCCGAATCGTACGGCCGACTACTCTGGCCCCGTTCAGGTTGTCAACCGCAATCACAGTGCTGCGCTGGTCTTCGTACGCAACAAATGCAAACCCCTTCGACTTTCCAGTGTCCTTGTGCCTTATCAGGTTGAGGTCCACTATCTCGCCGTACTGCGAAAACACTGCCAACAGATCCCCCTCCGTCAGCTCGTAGTCAAGTCCCCCCGCGAATACATATGCCGAATGCTTAAACTGAGCATGCCACGAAGCTGTATCTGCTATCCCGGCTTCAATCTCTCGCTTCGTAGCCTTGATGGTATTCTTAATCTGCGCGTAGAGGCAGCATGTCTTCTGTATCGCAAGAGCTATAGAAGCAACCGGGAAATGATCAAACCCACCTGTGTGAGAGGGTTCATCTCGCTACTCTGTTATGCAATACACATTGCGAACTAGACAGCGTGCTCGATGTTTAACATAATTTTCCGACAATCCTGACTGCACCAAGAATCCTTCGGCTACATCTGGTTTACTGGGGCGTAGGGGAGGAAACATGGGGCAGGGAGCATAGGCCTTATGTACGAGAATTATTGGCGCTTAAAGTAATTGAAACTGACTGTATAGTACGTATTTGCTATGCCCATGCTTCTGCAATGAATATAGCCACTCTTTAGGGGTTTGGAGGGGCCACTATTGCTGTCTGGGGTCTGCAAAGATTTCGCTGTTCCCACCACATTGTCAAGTCCTATAGATACCACGACTGTGCATCAACGAGCCACCTGCGCCGCCGCCTGCCGCAACGTTTTTTAGAGCGGCAGCGGCGGCGGCGGTGAAGGTCCTTTTGTGAGGGAAGCCGAAGCCGGCCAATTCGCGCGTGCCCCAAAAGCTGGCCCTTGCACGCACATCCCGCAACCATGAGGGTGACTGCCTTGTTCTTTGACAAGGATGCACGGTATCCGTGCTTGCTCAGTCCCTGCAAGGTTTGGGATGATGCGCTGTCTCAGGCGGTCTCGGGCCCCGAGCTGAAAGTCTACTGCTACTGGTACACAGGGGGATTGGAAATTGTTGGGATGGTTGCCCTTCCATGCGCGTTTTTGGGTGTCGCGCTGTTGTTACTCTTGCCGTTGTTGGGCAGAAACGCGCAACCTGTGAGGTCCCGACGCTTGCAACCGCGGCACTTTGATGTTAGCGTGCACTGTATGCACTTGCGCGCGTAGGGAGAGCAAAAAGGCTACGACGTTGCTTGCCCTCCATATCAGCAGCGGAGGTAAGTCAGCCGTTTGTGGGCACCCGCAAGGCAATGTCAAGCGAAAATAGGCACTTGAGGCATTGTATCGCCTGCTCACACAGGCCAAGTTCCCGACCTCCGACTCCTGCCGTTCGACCGTGCTAAGGACCCGAGGTATAATTACGCGGTTCGCTTTGGGAGTGCCATCTGGAAGTGCGCTGGTCGTTTTAACACAACGTGACTTCGGTTCTGCAGTGCTTACGACAAATTTGCGCGGGAGCATCAGGATTGCCTGGAAACTAGGAAGGCAATCGTCGTCAAGATTAACCAGACGCGCGAGTTGCTCCTTGCGCCGGTCTTCTCCATCGAAGGTGACGAATGCCGTTGTCTCACACTGAATTCTTTATGATGCAATATATTATACATATGCTACTTTGCTCTGCATTGCCCTGCTTGCGTATGCTTGGAGTGTACGTTCCTGTGCTTTTTCGGCAGGGATCGTCATACTGGACAACATGGATCCAGGTCGCACTGATGGAAACAGGACAAAGCTTGTGGCGCTATATAACATTGCTATCGGCTGGACACGCTGTTTATTTTAGGAATACTAGGCATAAGCTCGTGTCTAGCACGGAGACAAAGCGCAAGAAAATGGGAAGCCCATGCGCGCAACTGAATTGCTATCGGTTGAATGTTTTCGAAGCGGCATGTTTGGAAAAACCTTGCGTAAGTTCAAAAAACCCGGCGAAGGTTGCGACCCCTGGGTCACCACCGGAACCTGTGGTGCGGCCATTCTGGTTTGGTCGTCAAACTTGATTTACTAGGTAACGAAGTTACAATAAAGAAACACTTCAAAAACCTGAAACGCATGCAAAACTGAATATTGTCTCTCAAGCAAGGATACACGAGCTAGCAAAGAGAATGAATGCGTGGTATAAAGTATGATTTCCCAACTTGTCGGATGGAGCAGAGGATGGATCGGTGCTGAAAGGAGTTCACCACATCTTCGCATGCGGGTATGCCCCGCAGACATGCATCAGCCACCTGTTGATCCAAACATGTTAGGTTCAGCAGCACGTCGTGCATCCCGCTCCTCCCCAAACCACAGATGATGGCACGAAATGCCCTGTGTTCTGGGGTTACCTGCTGTACTTCGGAGTTGCTTCAGCTGTGTCGCTTATGCTGGACAACAGCCGCATGGCCGTGGTCCTGGACTTGGACGAAACACTGCTGGTGGCAAACTCTATGTCGACCCTTGACTCGAAGATAGAAGTGGCGCGCAGGACCAGGTAGGGGGGCGATCGAAGGCACCCTCTGAAGGACGGCTTGAAACCGTTGCAGATGAGCGCTCTGCCAGGCCAGATCCGTGCGAACGCCAGCCCGGGTAACTGGCAAGGTCCAAGGTCTCAATGGCCGCGTTCTTAGGAGGCCATGGTGCGGGGCCACAGCCTGGCTCTGCACCGCAACTTGACGCGTTCTGAGAAGAGGGCCCTAGTGCGGCTGTCCGTGTGCAGGCCCGAGCACGTAATGCGCACCACTAGGGAGCCTGTTGTGCACGTAGCTATAGGTCGGGAATGGGGCCCGGCGTGGCATTCGCATCCGTTGCACTTGAAGGTCAGTCCCCCGCACATAGGATGTACCTGTACGACGTACCCCTGGCCGTACCGCGGCAACCGGCTGAGCCTCGCTGGCGCAGCGACCTTGCCCCTCGAGCTCTGACGCATGCCGGCCTCTTCGCGTCAATTGACTGTTGAAAGGCTGGGCCGTGACAGCCACCACGATCACGATTACCACGCCATGCCAGGGGTTTCTGCCGCTCCGCCGCCACCACCGGCGGCGCCTTGCTTGTCCCTAACCTCTTGTCTTGTTGCCACCGCCTTGCCACCCAGGCGCCTCAAAGCCGCGGAGCTGCGGGAGCTGCTGAGCCAGGGCGTCACGAACGACAGCGAGGAAGCCGCCCGGTTGCGCGGCGCCGAGTCGTCGGCCGCCAAGGAGGAGGAGCTGCTGGCGGCGGACCTGGACCTGCTGCGGCAGTTCGCCAACACCAGCTGCGTCACCATCGACGGCGTCACGCACAAGGCCAGGTGCGGAACCCGGGTCGAGGCCGGGCCGTAGAATGGGTGGGGTGCAATCTTGAATCAGCCGAGTCAGCACCCCACCCAAGCACGGCGCGATTGGTGAATTCTGCCACTGTCGTACCCATTCTATTTTTGTTCGTGTCCCCCGTTCCGCGGACCCACGTGCGCTGGCTGTGCCGCTTGTCGCACGAGCTCCTTGAGCCAGCGCACGAGGTACGACATCCGTCCCGGAGCCGCCAGGCACGTCTGTGCGCCTCCCGCCCACTGCATCTCGGGCGTCTCGGGCGTCTCGGGCACCCCCTCTGGGCCCCCCGGGCCCCGACCACGCGCCTCACCCCTTAGTGCCCCGCCTCACCCCTAGTGCCCCACAGCGCCTTGGGGGTGCTCCCCCTGACCTTGATGTGCTCGGACACCCGGCGCCTCCTCCTCCTCCTCCTCCCTGACAGGCTGGAGCCCGTGGACCTGGAGGATGGCTCCAAGATAGAGCGGCCGGTGATCCGCCTGGAGCGGCCGCACCCCATCATCCTGACCCGCATCCGACCGGACCAGCGGGAGACCAGCATGATCCTGCGGCCGCGGCCCTTCTGGGAGGAGCTGCGGGCGGTGCTGGCGGGCGACGCGGAGACGGACCCGAACGGGAAACCCAAGCAGAGGTGTGGGGGTCGGGGTGAGGGCGGGGGCCCTGCGACGGCGTGGGGCCGGCCTAGACGGTCGCGGGCTGGGTCATGACGATGCCACACAACCACGAGGACCACCGCCACCCTGCAGCCCCACCACCGCCACCCTGCAGCCCTAGGGGCTGAGTTGCACCGGCGTTATCACCAACCCAGGGCTTATGGCACGTGTGCGAGGCAATGCGAGGCGTGCGGGTTTCCCCGCAATGCGTCGTCTGGGCGCGCTGGGTCAGGCGCCATGGACGGGCAGTCGGCCCGCAGGTTGTGACTCTGCCCAGCCCCCTCACTCTGGACCGCTTACTTGGGGCCTGGTGGTCGTGCACGATGCCGGCGTGCAGGTTTGACGTGTACGTCTGTACGGCTGCGGAGCGGCAGTACGCCCTGGAGGTCTGGCGGCTGCTGGACACCTCCCAGCGCATCATCCCGCAGGAGCAGCGCGTCAGGCGCATCATCAACGTGCCCGGGGGCCGCAAGAAGCAGCTGCTCAAGTGAGCGGAGGAACTGGCGTGTGCTGCTTGTGCATGTGGGGAGGTTCCGTTCTCTTGCCGTACCGACTGGCTGCCGCAGTCAGGCCGCCCTGTTCGGCCAAAGGCGATCGTTGCCAGCTTCCTGCCAAACTTTGTTCCACGCCTTTCGGCGTAAAACTGACCTTGAAGTTTGCATCACAACATCATGCCATGATCCCCTTGCAACGTTGCAAGTTTGAAAGTAACATCCATTTGAGAAACGGCCTCTCGTTCTGGCCGCCTCCCTCAAGGTCCATGGGCGTGGCGGACATCGCGGGCAACCCGCGGCTGGATTGGCCGGAGCTGCAGGACGACGAGCCGCCGCTGCCCCTGGCGGTGGTGCTGGACGACCGGCTGGACGTGTGGGAGGCGGCCTCGCAGTCCTGCATCCTCCAGGTGCGTTTGTGACTATGTGTGTGTGTGAGATAGGGGGGGCAGGACTGGGACTTGGACTTGAATGCGGCAGGCGGCCTTGCAAGCACCGAGAGGGGCCCCCATTGAAGGCGTCTGTTACCGTACCTCATTCCGCCTTCGCGTCAAGGCGCAGTGCGGAGAGACCTGGCGGCCTGCGACCAACCGGCGGGCCTGGTCGCACCCCGGCGCCCGTCACCCGAGGGCAGCCCTACCCCCATCCCTAGGTTCCACCCGACCCTTCAGCCTGCTCAGATCGCCACACGCAGTTGTCCTCTCTCCATTTTCCTCCTAATTTTACCCCTCTCTCCCCTTCCTTTGGCGGTCCCCCTTTTTGGCGGTCCCCCTTTTCGGCGGTCCCCCCCTTGGCGGTCTTCGGTGCGCTCAGGTGGTGCCCTGGTACTGGTACCGCGATGAGGCCGCCCGCCTGGTGTCGGGCCCCGGCACGCCCGCCGACCGCCTGGCGCTGGCCTCGGAGAACGAGATCAAGCGCATGAAGGACGCGGTGATGCAGCTGCGCGCGGAGCTGTTTTACGACATCAACGAGAGGCTGCGGCGGCTGGCGGACCAGCTGGTGACGGCGGGGGCGCCGGAGAGGGAGCAGCGGACCAACCCGGGGGCGCTGCTGCCGGGGCTCAAGACCGTGGCTGGGATCCTGCGGGTGCGTCCAAGGGGGCGGGGGGCGAGGGAAGGGGAGGGGCCGGAGGACGGTGCGCGCGGGTGGGTCGACCTGTCGGTGATCTAGGGTTTGACAGGGGAGGTGGAGAGGGAGGGAGTTAACACGGAGGGAGGGGCTGAGGAAGAGGGACGGAGCCGTGGTCCGGGCTGCCCGTACCGATCTGCAAACCCTAACTCTCTATTAGCTCCAAGGGGGGCACCATTTCGCCGCGCACCGACCGGGACCAGCTCCAGGCACTAGGCCGGCATGATGCGTCGTCCTGCTCTCTGTGCTCCATCATCCCGCGCGCGCTCCCATGTCCGTTGCGCAGCGCTGGTCGCACCGTACGCATCCCCCTCACCACCCCGCCATCCCGCCACACTGCCCCCAGGCCGCCGCCAACCGGGTCTACCAGATGCCCACCCTGGCCTCCATCGCGGCGCAGTACCGGCCCACCAATTCGACACCGCCGCCGGAGGCGGAGGTCATGCAGGGGCCGCCGCAGCCGGTCGGCTTCCCGCAGATGGGCACATTCCCACCGCAGGCCGGGCCGCCGCCGATTCTAGTGCTGCCGGGCGCTGGGCCGCCAGCGATCGGGCCTCCAGGCCCCGGGCCGTTGGGTCCCGGGCCGCTGGGGCCGGGACCGCTGGTCTCGGTCCTGGCGGGGTCGCCGCCGCATCTGGCGGCGCCTTCCGGCGGCGCGGAGCCCAACGGCGTGTTGCAGAACGGGTTTGGCCCAGGCCCGGGCGCACCTGCTGCGACGCCGTTGGGGCCGCCACAGCCAGGCCCGGTCCCGGCGCAGGCGCCCGCGCAGGCGGCGGGACCGCCGGTCGTGATATCGCTCAAGCCGGTGGACCCGCGGGCGGCACGCAGGGTGAGCACTGTAGGAGCTGAGGGCGTGGGGGGCCCCGCGGAAGCGCACATGCGCTGTGGGCACTCTTAGCGGCCCGCCGTCGTCATGTTGCATGTTTGCATGTACAACCCGGATGGCCGCGTATGGCTGCCCATGGCACATGGCACATATCTGTGTGGCGCACTGGGCAGACACTGCCGTTCTTGTTCATTCCTATGGCGTCGGCCGGCTGTGTGTGCTTCTTCGCCGGTGCCCTCGTCTCTGACCCCCCGCGGGGCTCCGCCTCGTACCCCTTTGCGCGTCCGCCCAACCGGCGCTCCCGGCCGCCTGCTGTGCCCCGCTGCCTTCCCGATCCAGGCTGCTGCTGCGGCGGCGGCCCGTGCGGGCGTGCGGCCTGCAGGCGGCATCGTCCTGCAGGCGCCCGCTCCGGGCCTCGGGCCGCAGCCCATCACCGCCTACGGCGCTCTCACCTCGCTGGGGCCCCCGCCGGCGCTCCAGCCCCCGGCGGAGCCGCCCAAGCGTCGCATCGCGGCGAGCGCGTTGGACCCCAGCAAGTGGAGCATCGAGGCGCTGGATGGCGGGGCGCCGCCCCCAACGCAGCCGGCGCAGCGGCCGGAGGCGACGGTGGCGAGTTCGGGGGTCCCCGGCCAGATGGACCCCCGCCAGCAGTCGGCCTCGGAAGGCGCAGCGCAGCAGCCGATCGGGCCCGGATCGCGCCCCGGTAATGGCGGCTTGTCAGGGCCGGAGGGCGGTGCGGCAGGATTGGGCGCTGGCGTTGGCGCAGCCGGGTCTCGGGGACAGTCCGGTCTGGGGGCAGTGGCGGAGCCCAACGGCTCTGCTGCTGCCGGGTCGCGCGCGGAGCATTCGCCACAAGACCAGCCTCCGCAGCAGCAGCAGCAGCAGCGACCGCCGCACCCGGCTGCCTCCGCGCCGCCGAATGCCGAGGGCGTTATGGCGGGATCCGGCCCGGGGCCCGGGCCCCGATCCGACGCTGGGGTTTCGGACGGGCTGGGGCCGGGGTCGGGGCCGGCCAGTGCGCGCAACGAGATGATGATGAAGGAACTGGTCCAGATCATCAGCAAGATGCCCCCACAGATGCAGCAGACGGTCTCTGACATCCTGGCCAGGGACCCGGTCAACGGCCCGGGCATCGTGGTTGGGATGCTGAAGCAGCAGCATCAACAGGAGGCGGCCGCGCAGCAGCAAAAACAGCAGCAGCAGCAGCAGGGCATGGGGCAGGCAGCGAAGCAGGGGCAACCGGGTCCAGGGCCCGATGGGGGGAGAGGCAACGGTCTAACGAACTCTGCCGTTACTGACCCGCGGCAGCCGACGCCGCCGTTGCAGCCGGCGCAGCAACAGCAGCCGCCGCAGCAGCAGGGGCAGCCCCAGCAACAGCAGCAGCAGCATCAACAGCCCGCAACGCTGTACCCGCCGCATCACCAACTGCAGAATGCACAGGGGCAACAGAGCCGGCAGGAGCAGCAGCAGCAGCTGCCGCTACAGGCGAAGTATCCGCCTCCGATGCAGCAACAGCAGCAGCAGCAGCCGCCACTTCACCGCCAGCCGTCGCCGCAGCACACCACGCAAGGGCCGCCACAGCAACAGCAGCCGCATCAGCAACAGCAGCCGCAAGGGCAGCCTGCCGGCCCCTACCAGCCGCATCCCGGGGCACCTGCGCAGCAGCAGCCGCAGCCGCAACAGCAGCAATTAGGGGGCCCCGCGCAGGAGCAACCCGGGCGGCCGCCACCGCAGCAGCTTCGGCAGCAGCCGGGGACGTCTCAGCCGGACCCCCAGTTCATGTACGAACCGGATCCACAACCGCCCCAGGCACCGCATCAGCAGAGCAGTGCGCCCAATCGGGTCCCACCGGCGCGCGCCCCCACGCCACCCCTGCAAGGCCAGGGACCGCCGGGCCCCGGGGCGCCACAGCGCCCCGGGCCCGGGGACGGCGGTCCTGTGGGCGGCATGCAGGGTCCGCCTGGGCCGCCGCAGGGGCAGCTCGGGCCCCCCTCGCTGCACGGTCCCCCGCAGGCAGTGCAGCTGCAGGTGGTCATGGGTCCCGACGGGCGCCTCATGTTCCAGACGGCGCCCGGCCCCATGTCCTCCGGACTGGGACCGGGCCCGGGTCAGGGCTCGCAGGGGCCTGGCGGACCCGGACCCATGGGTCCGGGAATGGCGGGGCCGCAGGCGTTCATGGGGCAGCTGCCCCCGGGACACGTCCAGCAGCAGGGCCCGCCAGGCATGATGGCTGGGCCCCCGGGCGGCCCGGGCATGCCGCCGGGGCAACCGCAGCAGCCGATGCCGCAGCAGCTCATGCAGGTGGCGGTGCCGCTGGCCGGGGGCGGCATGGCCATGGCACTGCCGGGCGGCGGCCTCGGGCCTGAGATGGTCATGATGGGCCCGGGGGGTGGATTCATGGGCCTGCCGGGTCAGGGCCCTCACGGCAACGGGCCGGCTATGATGATTGTCGGGGGGCCTCAGGGCGGTGGGCCCATGCCGGGGCAGATGGGACTGCAGCTGCAGCCGGGGATGCCGATGCTGATGATGATGGGGCCCGCGCCGCCGGGCGGACCCGCGGGGCCCGGCGGCATGCAAATGGTGCAGCTGCAGCCGGGGGGCCCGCCTGTGCAGATGCAGATGCAGCAGCTGCCGCCGCAAGCACAGCAGCAGCAGCAGCTGCAACAGCCACAACAACAGCGGCAAATGGCGCCGCCACCGCAGCAACAGCAACAGCAACAGGGCCAGCAGGGAATGCCGCCTCACCCGGGAATGGGGCCGCCGCCGCCGCAAGCTCCCGGGAGCCTTGCTGCGCCGCCATACGGTGCGCATCATATGCAACAGCACGGGCAGATGCCGCCGGGCATGCCGCCGCACACCCACGCACACCCACACCAACAACAGCAGCAGCAGCAGCACTCCCAGGGAATGGGGCCCCAGGCCATGCCTTCCGCCGTTGGCTCCCAGCAAGGGATGCCCCCGCAACACGGGATGCCGCAGCATCAAGGGATGCCGCCCCCGGGTATGCAGCAGTTCCCAGGCGGCCCGGCGTCGCAGCAGTTCATGGGCGGCCCCGGGCCAGGGCAACCTCAGGGCCAGCCGCCGATGCAACAACAGGGCCAGCACCCAGCGCAGACACAGGCCCCGAGCCCCGGGCAAGGCCAGGGTCAGGGCCCCGGGCAGGTCATGATGCCCGGGGGCCCGGGGGTGCACGCGGGCATGAAGCGGCCTCCCTCGCCCTCGGGCCAGCGCACGGGGGAACCGCCCGCGAAGGCCCCGCGACACGGGGGAGGCGGTCCGAACGAGAACGGCGCGGCGGCGGTGCCCGGCGGTCTGCCCGGCGGCCCTCCGCCCTGGCACGTGGGGACGCAGGCCGCCGCGGGGGCGGCGACAGCAGGCGGCAACGCGCCGCCGCCGCCGGCGCCGCCGCCCGGGGGTCCCCAGGAAGCCGGCCCGGCGGGGGCTGCACCCGCGGCTGGGGATGCGGCGATGGGTCTGGTGCCCGTGGAGAACCCGGTGGCGCGCCTGAACGAGGTCTCGCAGCGCAACAAGGTGCAGCTGCTGTTCAGGGAGGTCCGGGAGGCGGGAGGCTGGGCGGTCATTGCCAACTATGGCGGCAAGGTGAGTGACGGAGGGGGGGAGGGGTACCAGCGTGCAGATGGGACGGTGAGGGGGGTCGAGGTGGTGCCGCCTGGCGGCTGCTGCTGCTGCTACTGCTGCTGTTGTTGCTGGTGGTGGGCAGCGGGGGCAGTCAGGACGGGTTAGTGCCGTCTGTGTATGGTTGATCTGAGAGCTCCAGATGGGCAGGTCTGCACGCCATGCGTCTGGGGTCCCCCTTGGGCCGCAACGCTGAGTCGATGACCGTACCCCGTATTCCTGAATTCCTGTAGGAAGCCAAGGAACGGCCTCTTTGTGTAGCAGTGCACGGCAATCGCCTTGGGCACACTGCACTGCACTGCACTGCACCGCGCAGCACTGCACTGCACTGCACTGCACTGCACTGCACTACACCGCGCAGCACTCACCCACCCGGTGCGGGCGCACTCGTGCAACCTGCCCATCCGAAGATCTGCTGAGGTCAGTGGTGCGAAACCGCCTGTACGACCCCTCAGGACATTGGCCGGGGCCAAGCCTCCACCAAGCGCGACGCCAAGAAACTCGCCGCCATGGAGGGCCTCGCGACCCTGGGGGTCAGCCTGGCTCTGGGCCCGCCACCGTCCGCCCACCGTCCCGCGGCGCAGCCACAACCGCAGCCGCCGCCACACCACCAGCAGCAACCGCCGGCCGCGTTTATCGGCCCGCTGGGCCCACCAGCCACGGACAATCTGCCTGCCGATGCCGCACCCACCGCAGGCGCGGCCAGCGGAGGCGGCAGCGGTGGCGGCAGCGGTGGCGGAGGGGGAGGCGGCAGCACCACTGGCGGCCACCCTCGCAGCGACGGGACGATGTACCGCCTGAAGCACCTGTTGGGCGCTGAGAACCTGCTGTTCGAGCCGCTGCCGGATGATGGCTCCAGGTGGGTGCGGAGGTCTGTGGCCGCACCTCGCCGCCGCACTCAGTGGGGTGAGCCGGCTTACGGCTTACCTCACCCTGGTCACGTCTGTCGCGCTGCCAGACCCAAAGGATCCCGCCATCCCGTGTTCACCTCGACTGCACGGCACTGCACGGCACTGCACGGCACTGCACGGCACTGCGCGCCCCCGTTTCTTGACCCACCCTGGACCTCACAGCGCGCTGCACCCCCCGCTCCGGTGTCTCCCGGCACCTTCGTCCTCTTCATCCCCAGCGCTGCCGCCCGCTGTCAGCCGGTTCCCGCGACCCGCGGCTGTTGACCCGAGGCTGTTGACCCGACTGTGTGCCGACCCCCTACGCGATCAACACGGTGCAGGGTGGTGCGGGTGGAGCTGCGCGTCCGCGACAAGCCCTACCGCACCACGGGCGAGGGCGTCAACCGCAAGTACGCCCGCTGGGACGCCGCCGCGCTCATGTTGGAGCTGGTGGGGGTGCCGCCACCCGGCGCGGCGGCGGCCGCCACACCCCCGAGCGACTTCGGCGACTACCCTCAACCGCACCAACACCAGCACCAGCACCAGCACCAGCACCCACAAGACCACCGGAAGCGCAGCCACCACGGGCACAGTCGCGGCGGTGGTCGGGACAGCGCCGGCACGGACAGCGACAGCGACGGCGGAGGAGGGGCGGGTGCGGCAACTGCCGGAAACGGTCGCGCAGCAGGGCAGCAGCAGCAGCCGCACCCCCATCACCACCATCACCATGGCGGCGGCAGCGGCGGCGGCGGAGGCGGGTCTCACCACCAGCACCAGCGGGGGCCCCAGCAGCACCCGCAGCACCCGCAGCGCGGCAGCTCCCGCAGCCCGCACCCCGACGAGGAGCCGGAGGATGATGACGCCGGGGACGAGGACTACGAGGTGCTCGCAGGCACGTCGTACTTTGCCCCCCGCGGCGCGAGGGCGACCGGTCAGTCGTCCAAGCGCGGCGCCATGGCGGAGGACGGCGCCGGCACCGGCGGCGGGGCCGGCAGTAAGGCCTATGTGACGGACTTCATGCAGCTGATTGCTGAGGAGCTCGACGACGGGTTGGGAGGCGGCGGTGGTGGGGGAGGAGGCGGAGGCGGAGGCGGCGCTGGGGGGCCCGGTGCGGGGCAGGGCGGCCACGGGGGCGGCGGGGCGGCGCGGGATACGAAGCCGGGGGGCAGGGCCGGGGCGGCGGCGGCCAGGCAGGCGGCGGCGGCCGGTAAGGCGACTCACACGGGGGACGAGTCCTCGGAGGAGGAGGAGGGGGAGCTGCCCAGCGAGGAGGAGGGGACCTGACCCGACCTGACCTGGCTGGACCGGATCGGACCGGACCCTGGCTGAGGAGGGGTACAGTGCGAGGTCGGGGGACGAAGGCCGCGTTTGGCGAGGACAGGTGAACGTGAAGGGGCACGCGTTTCCCAGAGGCCGAGCGGCGGTTTGGGTGAGGCGCGCTGGTGGAGGGAAGCTCTTGATTTCATCGCCCATCATGTTTGTTACTGTTTTATAACGGTGAAATGGGTTTGGATGTGTTAGGAGGGCGGCCGGCCGGGGAGCGAGGGGCTGGTTTCGCCGTCGCAGCACCGAGGGGCGCGCCTTGCGCGGGCCTGCAACGCGTTTTGTGAGGTGTGGTGTGGTGTGGTGCGGTGTGGGTATTCATGGGTGTGTCAGCTGCCGGGATCAGGTTGGGGCAGGTCAGGGGTCGTGGCGCTGGCTGTTGTGTGTTCGCAGATTGACCTCGGACGGCTTAGCGTACGGCCCAGAACGGTATGTATGCGAGGTGTGGTCGCGTGGGAAGGGGGGAATGTGGACGAGTCGTGGGCGCAGGGGGGGGGGAGGCGTCGCGATGGGTGAAGGTGCTGGCGGGCGCCCTGAGCCCCCCCGGGTGCGCCCGCCAGGCATTTGTAGAGCCGCCTAGCGGGGCCGCAGTTGAGCGATGTTGAGGTCCGTCCGGGTCCGTTGAGGTCCGTCCGGGTCCGTGTGGGTCCCGGACGGTCGCGAGGAGAGGAGTGACGTGTGTGAGAGGCGCTAGCTGCCGCACGCGTACCGTATGCAGGATTGTGGGAAGCTGTTCCGTAGAACTTGGACTAGGACTGGTGGACTGGTGGACGGGTGGACTGGCATCAGGACAGGCATTTCCCGGGGTGTGGCTTTCCTAGTGGACATACACCAGCAGGTAACGCAGCTCATTTCGGCCTTTCGGGCTAGCTCGTGGCTTCGTCTATAGCTTTTAGCCAGACTGCGGGAGGCCACCTTCATCTTACCACGCAGGCAGGGCGGGATGTTCTCCCGTTTGTTGGGTTTGACTTGCACTAGAGGTTCCAAGAGCGGATTGCGCAACGGTGCGTGCTCTCGCGCGGCACCCAGGTTGCACGGCTCGCTGTGCGTGAGGTGGTTAGAGCGCCAACCCATGTTTCGCGCTGCAACGGCGCATGTGCGCGGCCCCGCTCCGGGTGCATCGGGTGTTCTTGGTGTTCTTGGCGTCAGGGGACGAGTGGCGAGTGACGCAAGGCGGGCGGGGGAGCAGAACGCATGAGGTCTGCAGGTGTCAGTCAAAATGGGCACCTAGGGTGCGACAGGGTGCGACAGGGTGCAGCAGCGGCAGCGAGCTTGGGGTGGGGAGGGCTGTGGAAGGGGTCTAGGGTTTTAGTGAGGGATCGGATCCCGGGGGCGCAGCGCGTCAGGGGGGAGAGGATGGTGGCATGCATCTGGCATGCATCCTACGATGTAAAGGCGCAACGGATGGAAGGGGATGGAACCGGTCGATCAGTGCTTGGGGTGCTCTCCAGCATGACAGCTATCTGTGCGCTCATGTGTGTGTGTGTTGTGTGACAGTGTGTGAAGTGAAGGTGAAGGCGCTCGAAAGGCAGCGAGGCAGCTGCACAGCAAGGGCTGGGGGCCGCCGACGATCTTGAGACCGGTTGGTTGAGACAACAACGATGCGCTTCGGATGTCGGTTTGACACTACGGGGGCGTGGCTTTTGCCGCATCATTAGGCATCATTCCGTACAAACACGCAAGCCAATACGAAACCCAGTCCTTCACTGAGCCCTTCAAGTTTCAGCATCGCTGCGGTTTGCTTATCAAGAGTGCATCGCTGGATGCCGCAAGAGCGGGTTCCACATATGGTGCACATGGCGAACCCTTTCAGTGTCGGTGGTGTCTGTTCGGTGGGCTGACTAAACTCATCCACCAGGCTTGGAGCACGCGACTCAACTGAGATTGATTTGAATTGTACAAAAGGTTCTCGTCCCGTTGCCACCGGCGCTGGCTTCTCTTTGTGAACGTTATACCATGTACGAGGCAATACATCTCAGTGCCGTAACGCCGGTAAAGCGTCACTCTGCTGAAGGCCACCAGCTCATCCGATGTTGCATTAACGCCGCAATACGACTTCTTGGCGCAGCGGACTTGATACGAATGAGGGATTCACTACATCGCGTCTGTCCGTCTCCGAATTCGTAATCCTACAGTGTCGCCGCTGCCATACAAGTTCAATTTCCTAGCTGTAAATTACCATTGTAAAGTAGAAACAATTTGCTGCGTCTCGAAGGACTTGTCCTTGACCAAGTTTATGAAGTTTCCACAGGACAGCTACCAGGTGGAGCCACGATGGCAGTAGCGCATTCCCCTATGGCGAGCTTACTTTAGTTTCTAAGCAAAGGACAGGATGAGCGACGTAGAGGTGCGCACCAATTCTTCGTCCGACCGTGTTCGGCGGGACTAACTGAGCCAAGCTGACTTTTCGATCCGTAATGCAGTCAATTTTGTCGCCAATATCACCGAACCCTCGAAATCTCAGTGAGCTGCGTAACAGCTATATTCAGCGGGTGAGGCCTTGGTCGTCCGGAAATTTGCCTCGTGCGTAACCCCCCAATGTGCGAGGCAGCGTGTTAGCCGCTTGAGTAACTTCAATTGAGTATAGTGTTTTTGCGTCAACACACTGGGTGTCAAGCAACCCAGGCACGAGCAGCTGCCGCGGGCGACCCAATGCCAGGGCACCCAGGGCCCCTGTAGGCCGGGCTTGATGGAACGCCAATCAACGACGTAAAGGGTTGGGCCTCAGCGGCATTTGGCCACGGCCACGTGGTCATGGTCGGCGGCATGTTACCACTTGGGTCCGTGGCAACCCTCGCGCAGTTTTGTGGGTTGCGTGTTGCTTCTCGCAACAACCCCCAACGCGGAGTTTATCGCACTTCCACTGTTAACCAGTCGCAGCCCATTTGAAGCTGCCCTGCGGCCCCGCTCTGTGCTATCGGCGCACACCCTCTGCGCAAACCACCTGCTGATGTTGCGCAGGCCAAGCAAAACAGCCTCAGCGTCAGCGTTGGGAGTGCGCCGTACAGCGCGTCCTCGAAGACCTTCGGTAGCGAGTGGGGTGTCGGGGTCGGCCTTCACTTTGAGCTGATCAAGTGGCTCAGATGGCTGGCGCTCGTCCTGATGCTCTGCGCGGTAGGGTTGCCCCGGCGCCGTGCGCGCCATCGCAAGCTCCCTGCTGGCGCCGCAATAACTGCAAAAACGCAAGCTGCCGCACCGCCACCGCATCACTCCCACGACCACCACTCCTAGTGTGTCAGGAAGGGGAGCCATGCGCCCGCCACCCACGCGCGCGCGCGCGCGGGCGCGTCGACCCGCCTCCGTGTCCTCGTCGCGCCTGACGTTCATGTGCCATGTCCCCGGGGGCGTGCAACGTGCGCGCGCAGATCCCGTTCCTCGTGGTGGTGGGCTGCAGCGTGTTCACGGACGCCGAGCACATGTACGACCACAGCTTCGGCGTGAAGAAGTACCCCGTCACCAAGATCCACTCGCTGACCCTGGCGGCCGTCGTGGACGACTCGCTGGACAACGGCACGATGCAGTACATGAACACCGTCATCGCCAACACCTGGAACGGGCCCATGCGGAAGAGCACCTTCCTGATTTGTGAGTGTGCGGGAATCTGTGAGCCCCGTCACCCAAACTGCCGCGCCGGGATGTGCCCGGGTGCGCCCCAGGCCGTCT
Source organism: Eudorina sp. 2006-703-Eu-15 (assembly GCA_003117195.1). Taxonomy (NCBI): domain Eukaryota; kingdom Viridiplantae; phylum Chlorophyta; class Chlorophyceae; order Chlamydomonadales; family Volvocaceae; genus Eudorina; species Eudorina sp. 2006-703-Eu-15. The sequence goes on from BDSI01000039.1 coordinate 1,014,812, forward strand.
CAGGCCGCCTCAGACGAGCTGACATGATGCCCCCGGAAACCCCCCTGGCCCCTTTCCCCCTTTGGGACACCCTCCCTGGCCCCCCTTGGATCCTTCCCCCCTGGATCCCCCCGTCAGGGATCTCGCTGGTGGATGCCGGGGCTATGCTGCTCTTCCTCGTGGGCCTTGCGGTGAGTTGGGCGGCCAAAGTGGGCATGTGACACCCCGGGGGGAAGAACGGCCGAGGACGTCCAATAAGAGAGGATGTGGGTGGGCATCATCACCATCACCATCACCCGATCTTCGCGCGGCTGTGCGCGCCGCCGCACCGCAGGCGCTGTGGTACCACCTGAAGCGGTTCGCCCGGGTCACCGATAAGGACACCCTGGAGGCAGCGGACTACACCGTCATCGTTCGGGGCCTGCCGGCGGACGCAGACGCGGCGCAGGTGGGCTGGGGGGTCCTGGGCTCATGCCCGGGGACGAGGGAAGCGAGGGCGAGGACGGTAACGACCGGGAGGTGGATCGGGCGGCGTTGTTGCGCAGACGTACACTGGCTTGGGGCCGGCGGCTGAGGGAATGAGTCTCAAGGGCGGCAGCCGAGATCTGTCGGCCGTTACCACCCTCGTGTGTTGAGTGAGAAACCCAAAGCCGTACCGCCCGAACCACCTCCTGGGTGTGTCGCTCGGCGGCATGACGGGGACGGCGCTGCTTCGGGCGCTACTGCGACTGGTATCTTTGTTGCTGCCCCTCGAAGACTGTTGCCGCTGCTGATGTTGCTGCTGCCGCTGCCGCCGCTGCTGCTGCTGCAGGTGGGCGAGCACTTCAGCAAGTACGGCGAGGTGATGGACGTGGTGCTGGTGACGGACCGCCTCAGCGCCACGCTGCGCCACTGCGGGCGGGCGGCGCAGCTGCAGCAGCGGCGGACGATGATGGCGGACGCCACCAAGATCCGGGAGACCGCGGGTGGGGGCGAGGGAGGGAGGCAGGGCTGGGAGGGAGGCAGGGCTGGCAGGGCTGGGAGGGAGGCAAGGAGGGCTGCGTGCGAGAAGCGAACCCTAACCAACCAGCCCAAACGACAGAGGGGCAAGGGGGCCGGCCGGCGGGCTGGCTGGCTGGCTGATTTCACCGGGCGTTCCCTCTGCAGTCCTAGTGCGGATCGCCAAATGACGCGCTGCGGGGCATCAGTTGGGCTGCTCCCACTGGAGTTGCACGTTGCGGGCGACCAGGCGCGGGCCCTATGGCCCCGGACGCGGGCCCTATGGCCCCGGACGCGGCCCTATGGCCCCGGACGCGGGCCCTATGGCCCCGGACGCGGGCCCTATGGCCCCGGACGCGGGCCCTATGGCCCCGGACGCGGGCCCTATGGCCCCCGGGCACTGGCACCGGGTGGCCAGTGATCGGGTCCGTGCACCGCGCGGCCGCCGTACAGCCCTGGGGGGGGGGCGCACGCCGTGACGCAAAGGGGCTGCGGACACTGGCTGCTGTGCTGGCAGGCAAGTACATGGCGATGATCGACCAGCTGGACCGGCGGCTGGGCGACATAGCGGAGGAGATCCGCGGTGTGGCGGAGCGGGACCAGAGCGTCAAGGCGGCCTTCGTCACCTTCAACTCGGAGAACGAGCGCCGGGCGTGCGAGGCGCAGTGCCCCCGGAGTAAGCGGAGGGGTGGATCCAACACCAGCGTGGGACCTGCCACTGCCACTGCCAGGGAGTTTTGGGCACCGGAAAGGCGGGCCCAGAACCGTGTTAACCACAAGGGGTAACCTTGGGGTCGGGCGTAGTGCTGTTGGGGGGTGGGGTGAGAAGAGCCCAGACCATATAAATATGAACATACACTGTTGCCATCGGCTTCTCATCTCGCGGCTCTGAGGTTTTACATACACAGACACACCACCCTGGTTTGGGTTAGGCGGGTTTCTCGCAAAACACATCCCACCCACCCACCCCCCCTGGGTTTTTGGGAGGGGGCTACTCTACTCGGCACCCCCGCGGAGACCCACCCGTGCCCGAGCGCCGGAAAGGCATCTCTATGCCTGGCCCTGGCCTTGCAACGTCCACTCATCTGTGCCCCCTGAGCCCCCGTCTGAAGAGGGCCGTCACCCCGTCCCCTGTTGGCAGGCTGGCTGGGCAGCCTCTTTCAGCGGCGCCAGGACCGCTTCCACGGCAGGTGCCGGTTCTGGGTGCGGCACGCCGCCGCGCCGGACGACTATAAGTTTGAGGACCTGGCGGTGTCGGAGTGGCAGCTCTTCGCGCGGGAGGTGGGTGGGGGTTGCGGGTGCGGGGAGGAACGACCATCACCGGTGTGTGTGGGGGGTCCGGGAGGGGGGGTGGAGGTGAATCGACGTCGACCATGAACAGCCGATGCGCCACAGGCCCCGCGCGCGGTTGGCGCCGCCGCCGCCTGGCGCCTGGCGCATGGTGACAGGCACCTGCGCTGGTGGCACAGGTGGCACTGGCAACACGGGTGAGGCCCAAGGTCCTCCGCCGCGACCGTTCGCCGTTGCGTGCCATCGTCATGCAACCGCATCGCCCGGTCCCCCCGCGCACCGTCCCCGCGCTTCCAGCCCGGCGCTTTGGCCCCCTTTCGCAGGCCCCCTTCCTTCCTTCCTTCCAAGGGTTTGGTTATTTCCTATCAAACCCCCGCTCTCCCCTTTCCCCTTCCCCCGCCGTGCCCACCCCCAGCTGGCCATCAACGTGGTCATGCTGCTGCTGGTGCTGCTCTGCGCGGCGGCCATCGCCAAGCTAACCGACATCAGCAACCAGGAGAGTGCCACCGTCAAGTGGTACAAGGACAGGCTGGTCGCCGACTCGGCCGCATCCATCGTGGTGCTGGCCACCAACGGCTCCGCGCTCGCCCGCGCGTCCGACCCGCTGGCCGCCGGCGACTTCTACAGCGGCGAGATCTACCCCCAGCTGGAGTCCTTCTGCAGCCGCCAGCTGGCCGGCACCTGCACGGCGCGCCTGCAGTCCGAGTACGGCAGCCTGGTGCGGGCGGTGTACGGCACGGGGCTGATGTGGGTCAACGCCACCTCGCGGCTGCTGTACGAGCGCGCGGTGCAGAGCGAGCTGGTGTGCTCCATGCGGAGCGCGAGGCGCACAGCCAGCTGCCAGCTGCAGGGCTGCCTGCCCTGTCTGTGCCTGGGCGTGTCGCTGTCGGGGCCGGTCAGCTGGGTGGGCACCCCCAGCGACCCAGCCGCCAGCGACACCGAGTCGGTGTGTTCGCCGTACATCAACTTGCTGGACATCAGGTGGGCGCGGCGGAGAGCGCCGGGAACCGACCCTGCCGTACTCTGCCTGGAGTGTGTGTCGCTGTGTGCACCAGGCAGTGCGCCTGCCTGGTGGTGGTGGTAGGGGGGGGGGAGATTGCAGGCAGTTGGGGGAGGGGCCCTGAACCGCCGCACGCCCCGTCCCTCGTGTACCGCCGTCACGCACCCCACCCACCCCACGCACCCAACCCCCCTGGATGTTGTTGCGGGTGCGGGTGCTGCGGGTCCTCCGCTCAGGACCTGGGGCATCCGTTTGTCCATCTCGGCGGTGGTGGCGGTGCTCAACGGCGCCATCAAGTGGGTGCTGAGCGTGCTGGTGCTGCACGGGCGGCACTGGACCCACACCGCCCGCGAGCGGTCCTTCGCGCTGCAGTGCTTCGTGGCCACGCTGTTCAACACGGTGGTGGTGCTGCTCGTCACCAACTGCGAGGCGCTGGGCAGGATGGCCAGGGAGAGCCGCAACAGCAACTGGACGAGATTCTTCGTGCGGGTGGGTGGGTGGGTGGGTGTGGGTCGGGGCGCGAGGGTGGCGAAAGGGGCCCGAAACCGGGACCCCAGGACCAGCGCGGGGATCCTGCTCCTCGGTCGAGATGCGGTGCTCTTCTGTTTTTTTTCAATCCTCGGGTGGGGTGGGGTGGGGTGGGATGCGTGCTGGGTATGCGTGGGGCTGCCGGATCACACCCATGGCAGTGGGAAAGGCGGCCAGGCCCGCGAGCCCGGGGCTGGGGAGTCGCCAGGGTGCCGTCCACCCGGCGCGATCGGGAATCACCGCCGGATGGGGTGGTGGGGTTGGGTTGGGTGGGGTTGGGTGGAGCGGGGTGGGTATGTAAAGTCAGTCAATTTAGTCAAGTGGAGCGAAGTTATACCACCCTGGGTATACGGGTGTAGACCTGAGCGCATACACACACGCGGCACCGAGCCTGCCCTGTGGTCGGCCTCGCCAGAGACGGCGACATCTCCACCGCATCCATCCATCCATCCATACATACACGCCACCGTGACCTGCTTCCACCCAGTCGGGTCGGGTCGGGGCAGGTTGGGTCTGATCGAGGACTTGCACCGCCGCCTCCTGGCGCGACAAGCACACACACGCACCCACCCACCCTGGCGCCCCTGGATCTCGACACCTCTCTCGCAGTACGGCGCCTACAGCGACTTCACGCCGGGCTGGTACGAGAACGTTGGGCTGTCCATCCTGGTGAGAGCTATAGACTGGGGGGGCGGCCCCCCAGGGGGTTTTGCCGGGCTGGTTGCCCCTTTGCAAGGGCATGCCTGTACCTGTGTGCCTCTGTGGCTATGGGGCGACGGGTGATGTCGCCTCTGTGCGGCTGGTGGGGATTCCCACGAACAGCGGTGAAGGGCGAAGTAGCACACTGCGGCTGCCCCACCCCACCCCAACCCACCCCAACCCACGCCACTCCTTTGGTCGCCCCCAGATCCTTATGATGATCAACACGGGCAGCCCGCTGCTGAACCTGATGGTGGAGGAGTTCCTGCTGGTCGCGCGGCGCTGCTGCGTCCTCTACTGCATCAAGTGGCCGCTGCAGTCCGACTACGACACCGCCTGGGCCCGGCCGCGGTTCACACTGGCGCAGCGCACCGCAGGTCGGACCGACCCCTGGGCCTGGGCCCGGGTCGTACCTCGTGGGCGTGCGACTCCAGGGAGCGGAGGGGCCTCTCGGGGGGCGCTGGGTTGGTGACTAGCGTCTCGAAGGCGAGGTGGTGCTCCTCCGCTGACGGTACCACAGCTTTGCATCGTTTGCTGCTGTGCTGCTCACAGAATGAATGAAGGCCCTCAGCCGCGATGGAAGGCGTCGGAGCTGTGCCAGGGCTGTGTTGGGTCATGGGTTATGGGTGGCACATGCCTGTATGCGCTGGGGGACTTGAGGCCCACTAGGGCGCGCGCCACGGAGCCGGACCCTCCCCTCCCCCACACACCCCCTCCCCGCTGGCTGTCCTCGCTTCCCTCGCCTGCCCGCCCGCCCAGATCTTCTGCTGAACGCCTCCCTGGCGCTGCTGTTCGGCAGCGGCATGCCCCTGTGCTACCTGGTGTTCGCCGTGTACCTGGGGGTGGCGGAGCTGGCGGACCGCTGGGCGCTCACCCGCCTGTGCGTGGGGGCGCCGCGCTACAACACCGGCCTCACGGAGCTGGTCATGGGTGAGCACCGCACACCACCGCACACCACCGCACCACCCCCCCCCACACCACCGCACACCACCGCACCCCCCACCCACCGCACACCACCGCACACCACCGCACACCACCGCACACCACCGCACACCACCGCACACCACCGCACACACCACCGCACACCACCCACCGCACACCACACCACGCACACCCACCGCACACCACCCACCACCACCGCACACCACCCCACCCCACCGCACACCACACCACCGCACCACCCACCGCACACACACACCGCACACCACACGCACACGCACCCCAACCGCACACCACCCCACCCCCCACACCGCACACCGCACCCACCACCGCACACCACCCCCCACCGCACACCACCGCACCCACCGCACACCACACCGCACACCACCCCACCGCCACCACACCACCGCACCCCACCGCACACCACCGCACACCACACACCGCACACCACCCACCGCCACACCACCGCACACCACCGCACACCACCGCACCCCACCCCACCGCACACCACCCACACCACCGCCACCGCACACCACCCACCCACCCCAC